>CM059781.1:10614484-11214484 GCA_030435695.1 Brachymystax lenok tsinlingensis
ATTCAGCATCAGCGATTACTACAAGGAAGTGTTGCTGATGAAATCATGCAAGAGCACACCATAGTGGACAAAACACATACAGCACCTGGTATTCCCAGGCAGTCTCCCAACCAAGTACTAACCAGGCCTGACCCTGCTTAGCTTCCGAGATCAGGAGTATTCAGGCTGGTATGGCCGTAAGTGAAGGTGCACCTCTTGGTACACCATATAAAGTCGAAGGGAGTCTGATAAACAGACATTGTATTTTCACCAATTACATAAGCAGCTTGAACTTTGGGTCACTCAAAAGGGGAAGAAATTACATCATAATGTAGCCATCACTTTGTAGCACAGATAGTTGCATGAAATACAAACAAACCTTGCTAACAGTTCAAAGCCAGGGCACATATTTCAGCCTTGTGGGAAAAAACGGACAATTACAATGACTTCTGACAAATACAGCATTAGCAACAGTTTCCCATGCAGCAGCTATCCTACTAGCCAGAATAAATACTCAAAAGACATGAATGTAGAAAACCTATTGCATTCTTCTGTGCTAAGGAGGAGCGCATGTAAGGACAATATCATATTGTCATAATGTCATATTGTCATATTGTATATCATATTGCATGATGGGGCATGTATGACACATCATGAGAGAGAAGCGGGGGTCAGGCGGCTTCTCAACTGTCTCTTGATTGAAGTACCAGCGCGGCATAAATACCAAGCTGCATTTCGCAAAATGATGTTTCCACAAAATGCTAATAATGCTTTGCTACAAACAAATGTTTCCAACTTTCGATTAAACATCCTAACATTGGTCCACAAAGTCTCTTTCCACGACTATTCACGGTTGTCGACGGAGGACCTCCTCAAGTCTGTTGTCAAGCAACGATTTATCATTAAACAAGACATCAGGGGAAGCGCGACGCATGATCCCCACTACCAGAAATTCTGCAATCGAGATTTCCACATTTGGGAAGTCGCGAGGGTCAGCACAGCCAGTGCAATGGCTGAGCCTCGCCCTGGAGTGAACCGCCTTCTTGATCACGGTATCTCCCTTGCCAGGTAAGTATGAGTTGTACACATCGGTGGAGGGCAACTCTTTCCAGTGCCAACATTATCGGCTGACGGTAACCACTTTGTGTTCTGATATTATCACATCACATCGACCTGCGTTAAATGCTGTTTAGGAATGCACTTGCAGACAGGCGGTAAAAGTTGTTTATTTTGATACCTAGATTATATCAGGAACCACTAGATTCCCATCATGCAACACTGTAGAAATAATCACCTATGACTTTTTAAAATCTTAACCTGTCTGATATCACAAATGTATGCGATATGACGAAATACAGTCACGTTCAGACACACACAGACAAATGCATGAAACCAATTGATTTATTATTGATAACATCTCACATTCTCTTGTGCTTTTGATTTACTCCGTAAAGAAGGGTTCTAATTCCACCATGGAAAACTCAGGGCCATCAGACACCAGTCCAGTTCCACTCACCAGCATTATTTCCTTTGATCATTTGAACAGGCGAGGAGCAAAAACAAACACGCACACGCACACACACACGCACACACACACACACACGCTGCATTCAGTAACAATATTCTTATTTGTCTCATAAATGAAAGGCAGTTGCTCCCTGACAACACAAGGAACTTTGATCGTATTCAAAGGGCAGGGAGACTAGCCCATGCAAGCTGCATTTAGTCAAATAAACATTCAGCATCAAGCGATTACTACAAGGAAGTGTTGCTGATGAAATCATGCAAGAGCACACCATAGTGGACAAAACACATACAGCACCTGGTATTCCCAGGCAGTCTCCCAACCAAGTACTAACCAGGCCTGACCCTGCTTAGCTTCCGAGATCAGGAGTATTCAGGCTGGTATGGCCGTAAGTGAAGGTGCACCTCTTGGTACACCATATAAAGTCGAAGGAGTCTGATAAACAGACATTGTATTTTCACCAATTACATAAGCAGCTTGAACTTTGGGTCACTCAAAAGGGGAAGAAATTACATCATAATGTAGCCATCACTTTGTAGCACAGATAGTTGCATGAAATACAAACAAACCTTGCTAACAGTTCAAAGCCAGGGCACATATTTCAGCCTTGTGGGAAAAAACGGACAATTACAATGACTTCTGACAAATACAGCATTAGCAACAGTTTCCCATGCAGCAGCTATCCTACTAGTAGAACACCTATTGCATTCTTCTGTGCTAAGGAGGAGCGCATGTAAGGACAATATCATATTGTCATAATGTCATATTGTCATATTGTATATCATATTGCATGATGGGGCATGTATGACACATCATGAGAGAGAGAAGCGGGGGTCAGGCGGCTTCTCAACTGTCTCTTGATTGAAGTACCAGCGCGGCATAAATACCAAGCTGCATTTCGCAAAATGATGTTTCCACAAAATGCTAATAATGCTTTGCTACAAACAAATGTTTCCAACTTTCGATTAAACATCCTAACATTGGTCCACAAAGTCTCTTTCCACGACTGTTCACGGTTGTCGACGGAGGACCTCCTCAAGTCTGTTGTCAAGCAACGATTTATCATTAAACAAGACATCAGGAAGCGCGACGCATGATCCCCACTACCAGAAATTCTGCAATCGAGATTTCCACATTTGGGAAATTCGCAGGGGTCAACACAGCCGGAGTGCAATGGCTGAGCCTCGCCCTGGAGTGAACCGCCTTCTTGATCACGGTATCTCCCTTGCCAGGTAAGTATGAGTTGTACACATCGGTTGGAGGCAACTCTTTCCAGTGCCAACATTATCGGCTGGTGGTAACCACTTTGTGTTCTGATATTATCACATCACATCGACCTGCGTTAAATGCTGTTTAGGAATGCACTTGCAGACAGAAGCGGTAAAAGTTGTTTATTTTGATACCTAGATTATATCAGGGAACCACTAGATTCCCATCATGCAACACTGTAGAAATAATCACCTATGACTTTTTAAAATCTTAACCTGTCTGATATCACAAATGTATGCGATATGACGAAATACAGTCACGTTCAGACACACACAGACAAATGCATGAAACCAATTGATTTATTATTGATAACATCTCACATTCTCTTGTGCTTTTGATTTACTCCGTAAAGAAGGGTTCTAATTCCACCATGGAAAACTCAGGGCCATCAGACACCAGTCCAGTTCCACTCACCAGCATTATTTCCTTTGATCATTTGAACAGGGCGAGGAGCAAAAACAAACACGCACACACACGCACACGCACACACACACACACACACGCTGCATTCAGTAACAATATTCTTATTTGTCTCATAAATGAAAGGCAGTTGCTCCCTGACAACACAAGGAACTTTGATCGTATTCAAAGGGCAGGGAGACTAGCCCATGCAAGCTGCATTTAGTCAAATAAACATTCAGCATCAAGCGATTACTACAAGGAAGTGTTGCTGATGAAATCATGCAAGAGCACACCATAGTGGACAAAACACATACAGCACCTGGTATTCCCAGGCAGTCTCCCAACCAAGTACTAACCAGGCCTGACCCTGCTTAGCTTCCGAGATCAGGAGTATTCAGGCTGGTATGGCCGTAAGTGAAGGTGCACCTCTTGGTACACCATATAAAGTCGAAGGGAGTCTGATAAACAGACATTGTATTTTCACCAATTACATAAGCAGCTTGAACTTTGGGTCACTCAAAAAGGGGAAGAAATTACATCATAATGTAGCCATCACTTTGTAGCACAGATAGTTGCATGAAATACAAACAAACCTTGCTAACAGTTCAAAGCCAGGGCACATATTTCAGCCTTGTGGGAAAAAACGGACAATTACAATGACTTCTGACAAATACAGCATTAGCAACAGTTTCCCATGCAGCAGCTATCCTACTAGCCAGAATAAATACTCAAAAGACATGAATGTAGAAAACCTATTGCATTCTTCTGTGCTAAGGAGGCGCATGTAAGGACAATATCATATTGTCATAATGTCATATTGTCATATTGTATATCATATTGCATGATGGGGCATGTATGACACATCATGAGAGAGAAGCGGGGGTCAGGCGGCTTCTCAACTGTCTCTTGATTGAAGTACCAGCGCGGCATAAATACCAAGCTGCATTTCGCAAAATGATGTTTCCACAAAATGCTAATAATGCTTTGCTACAAACAAATGTTTCCAACTTTCGATTAAACATCCTAACATTGGTCCACAAAGTCTCTTTCCACGACTATTCACGGTTGTCGACGGAGGACCTCCTCAAGTCTGTTGTCAAGCAACGATTTATCATTAAACAAGACATCAGGGAAGCGCGAGCATGATCCCCACTACCAGAAATTCTGCAATCGAGATTTCCACATTTGGGAAATTCGCAGGGGTCAACACAGCCGAGGTGCAATGGCTGAGCCTCGCCCTGGAGTGAACCGCCTTCTTGATCACGGTATCTCCCTTGCCAGGTAAGTATGAGTTGTACACATCGGTGGAGGCAACTCTTTCCAGTGCCAACATTATCGGCTGGCGGTAACCACTTTGTGTTCTGATATTATCACATCACATCGACCTGCGTTAAATGCTGTTTAGGAATGCACTTGCAGACAGGCGGTAAAAGTTGTTTATTTTGATACCTAGATTATATCAGGGAACCACTAGATTCCCATCATGCAACACTGTAGAAATAATCACCTATGACTTTTTAAAATCTTAACCTGTCTGATATCACAAATGTATGCGATATGACGAAATACAGTCACGTTCAGACACACACAGACAAATGCATGAAACCAATTGATTTATTATTGATAACATCTCACATTCTCTTGTGCTTTTGATTTACTCCGTAAAGAAGGGTTCTAATTCCACCATGGAAAACTCAGGGCCATCAGACACCAGTCCAGTTCCACTCACCAGCATTATTTCCTTTGATCATTTGAACAGGCGAGGAGCAAAAACAAACACGCACATACGCACTGCGCACACACACGCACACACACACACACACACGCTGCATTCAGTAACAATATTCTTATTTGTCTCATAAATGAAAGGCAGTTGCTCCCTGACAACACAAGGAACTTTGATCGTATTCAAAGGGCAGGGAGACTAGCCCATGCAAGCTGCATTTAGTCAAATAAACATTCAGCATCAAGCGATTACTACAAGGAAGTGTTGCTGATGAAATCATGCAAGAGCACACCATAGTGGACAAAACACATACAGCACCTGGTATTCCCAGGCAGTCTCCCAACCAAGTACTAACCAGGCCTGACCCTGCTTAGCTTCCGAGATCAGGAGTATTCAGGCTGGTATGGCCGTAAGTGAAGGTGCACCTCTTGGTACACCATATAAAGTCGAAGGGAGTCTGATAAACAGACATTGTATTTTCACCAATTACATAAGCAGCTTGAACTTTGGGTCACTCAAAAAGGGGAAGAAATTACATCATAATGTAGCCATCACTTTGTAGCACAGATAGTTGCATGAAATACAAACAAACCTTGCTAACAGTTCAAAGCCAGGGCACATATTTCAGCCTTGTGGGAAAAAACGGACAATTACAATGACTTCTGACAAATACAGCATTAGCAACAGTTTCCCATGCAGCAGCTATCCTACTAGTAGAAAACCTATTGCATTCTTCTGTGCTAAGGAGGAGCGCATGTAAGGACAATATCATATTGTCATAATGTCATATTGTCATATTGTATATCATATTGCATGATGGGGCATGTATGACACATCATGAGAGAGAGGCGGGGGGTCAGGCGGCTTCTCAACTGTCTCTTGATTGAAGTACCAGTAGCGGCATAAATACCAAGCTGCATTTACGCAAAATGATGTTTCCACAAAATGCTAATAATGCTTTGCTACAAACAAATGTTTCCAACTTTCGATTAAACATCCTAACATTGGTCCACAAAGTCTCTTTCCACGACTATTCACGGTTGTCGACGGAGGACCTCCTCAAGTCTGTTGTCAAGCAACGATTTATCATTAAACAAGACATCAGGGAAGCGCGAGCATGATCCCCACTACCAGAAATTCTGCAATCGAGATTTCCACATTTGGGAAATTCGCAGGGGTCAACACAGCCGGAGTGCAATGGCTGAGCCTCGCCCTGGAGTGAACCGCCTTCTTGATCACGGTATCTCCCTTGCCAGGTAAGTATGAGTTGTACACATCGGTGGAGGGCAACTCTTTCCAGTGCCAACATTATCGGCTGGCGGTAACCACTTTGTGTTCTGATATTATCACATCACATCGACCTGCGTTAAATGCTGTTTAGGAATGCACTTGCAGACAGAAGCGGTAAAAGTTGTTTATTTTGATACCTAGATTATATCAGGGAACCACTAGATTCCCATCATGCAACACTGTAGAAATAATCACCTATGACTTTTTAAAATCTTAACCTGTCTGATATCACAAATGTATGCGATATGGCGAAATACAGTCACGTTCAGACACACACAGACAAATGCATGAAACCAATTGATTTATTATTGATAACATCTCACATTCTCTTGTGCTTTTGATTTACTCCGTAAAGAAGGGTTCTAATTCCACCATGGAAAACTCAGGGCCATCAGACACCAGTCCAGTTCCACTCACCAGCATTATTTCCTTTGATCATTTGAACAGGCGAGGAGCAAAAACAAACACACGCACACACACACACGCACACACACACACACACGCTGCATTCAGTAACAATATTCTTATTTGTCTCATAAATGAAAGGCAGTTGCTCCCTGACAACACAAGGAACTTTGATCGTATTCAAAGGGCAGGGAGACTAGCCCATGCAAGCTGCATTTAGTCAAATAAACATTCAGCATCAAGCGATTACTACAAGGAAGTGTTGCTGATGAAATCATGCAAGAGCACACCATAGTGGACAAAACACATACAGCACCTGGTATTCCCAGGCAGTCTCCCAACCAAGTACTAACCAGGCCTGACCCTGCTTAGCTTCCGAGATCAGGAGTATTCAGGCTGGTATGGCCGTAAGTGAAGGTGCACCTCTTGGTACACCATATAAAGTCGAAGGAGTCTGATAAACAGACATTGTATTTTCACCAATTACATAAGCAGCTTGAACTTTGGGTCACTCAAAAGGGGAAGAAATTACATCATAATGTAGCCATCACTTTGTAGCACAGATAGTTGCATGAAATACAAACAAACCTTGCTAACAGTTCAAAGCCAGGGCACATATTTCAGCCTTGTGGGAAAAAACGGACAATTACAATGACTTCTGACAAATACAGCATTAGCAACAGTTTCCCATGCAGCAGCTATCCTACTAGCCAGAATAAATACTCAAAAGACATGAATGTAGAAAACCTATTGCATTCTTCTGTGCTAAGGAGGCGCATGTAAGGACAATATCATATTGTCATAATGTCATATTGTCATATTGTATATCATATTGCATGATGGGGCATGTATGACACATCATGAGAGAGAGGCGGGGGTCAGGCGGCTTCTCAACTGTCTCTTGATTGAAGTACCAGCGCGGCATAAATACCAAGCTGCATTTACGCAAAATGATGTTTCCACAAAATGCTAATAATGCTTTGCTACAAACAAATGTTTCCAACTTTCGATTAAACATCCTAACATTGGTCCACAAAGTCTCTTTCCACGACTATTCACGGTTGTCGACGGAGGACCTCCTCAAGTCTGTTGTCAAGCAACGATTTATCATTAAACAAGACATCAGGGAGAGCGCGAGCATGATCCCCACTACCAGAAATTCTGCAATCGAGATTTCCACATTTGGGAAATCGCAGGGGTCAACACAGCAGTGCAATGGCTGAGCCTCGCCCTGGAGTGAACCGCCTTCTTGATCACGGTATCTCCCTTGCCAGGTAAGTATGAGTTGTACACATCGGTGGAGGCAACTCTTTCCAGTGCCAACATTATCGGCTGTGGTAACCACTTTGTGTTCTGATATTATCACATCACATCGACCTGCGTTAAATGCTGTTTAGGAATGCACTTGCAGACAGAAGCGGTAAAAGTTGTTTATTTTGATACCTAGATTATATCAGGGAACCACTAGATTCCCATCATGCAACACTGTAGAAATAATCACCTATGACTTTTTAAAATCTTAACCTGTCTGATATCACAAATGTATGCGATATGACGAAATACAGTCACGTTCAGACACACACAGACAAATGCATGAAACCAATTGATTTATTATTGATAACATCTCACATTCTCTTGTGCTTTTGATTTACTCCGTAAAGAAGGGTTCTAATTCCACCATGGAAAACTCAGGGCCATCAGACACCAGTCCAGTTCCACTCACCAGCATTATTTCCTTTGATCATTTGAACAGGGCGAGGAGCAAAAACAAACACGCTTTTACGCACACACGCACACACGCACACACACACACACACACACACGCTGCATTCAGTAACAATATTCTTATTTGTCTCATAAATGAAAGGCAGTTGCTCCCTGACAACACAAGGAACTTTGATCGTATTCAAAGGGCAGGGAGACTAGCCCATGCAAGCTGCATTTAGTCAAATAAACATTCAGCATCAAGCGATTACTACAAGGAAGTGTTGCTGATGAAATCATGCAAGAGCACACCATAGTGGACAAAACACATACAGCACCTGGTATTCCCAGGCAGTCTCCCAACCAAGTACTAACCAGGCCTGACCCTGCTTAGCTTCCGAGATCAGGAGTATTCAGGCTGGTATGGCCGTAAGTGAAGGTGCACCTCTTGGTACACCATATAAAGTCGAAGAGTCTGATAAACAGACATTGTATTTTCACCAATTACATAAGCAGCTTGAACTTTGGGTCACTCAAAAAGGGAAGAAATTACATCATAATGTAGCCATCACTTTGTAGCACAGATAGTTGCATGAAATACAAACAAACCTTGCTAACAGTTCAAAGCCAGGGCACATATTTCAGCCTTGTGGGAAAAAACGGACAATTACAATGACTTCTGACAAATACAGCATTAGCAACAGTTTCCCATGCAGCAGCTATCCTACTAGCCAGAATAAATACTCAAAAGACATGAATGTAGAAAACCTATTGCATTCTTCTGTGCTAAGGAGGAGCGCATGTAAGGACAATATCATATTGTCATAATGTCATATTGTCATATTGTATATCATATTGCATGATGGGGCATGTATGACACATCATGAGAGAGAGCGGCGGGGGTCAGGCGGCTTCTCAACTGTCTCTTGATTGAAGTACCAGCGCGGCATAAATACCAAGCTGCATTTCGCAAAATGATGTTTCCACAAAATGCTAATAATGCTTTGCTACAAACAAATGTTTCCAACTTTCGATTAAACATCCTAACATTGGTCCACAAAGTCTCTTTCCACGACTATTCACGGTTGTCGACGGAGGACCTCCTCAAGTCTGTTGTCAAGCAACGATTTATCATTAAACAAGACATCAGGGGAGCGCGACGCATGATCCCCACTACCAGAAATTCTGCAATCGAGATTTCCACATTTGGGAAATTCGCAGGGGTCAACACAGCAGTGCAATGGCTGAGCCTCGCCCTGGAGTGAACCGCCTTCTTGATCACGGTATCTCCCTTGCCAGGTAAGTATGAGTTGTACACATCGGTGGAGGGCAACTCTTTCCAGTGCCAACATTATCGGCTGGCGGTAACCACTTTGTGTTCTGATATTATCACATCACATCGACCTGCGTTAAATGCTGTTTAGGAATGCACTTGCAGACAGAAGCGGTAAAAGTTGTTTATTTTGATACCTTGATTATATCAGGGAACCACTAGATTCCCATCATGCAACACTGTAGAAATAATCACCTATGACTTTTTAAAATCTTAACCTGTCTGATATCACAAATGTATGCGATATGACGAAATACAGTCACGTTCAGACACACACAGACAAATGCATGAAACCAATTGATTTATTATTGATAACATCTCACATTCTCTTGTGCTTTTGATTTACTCCGTAAAGAAGGGTTCTAATTCCACCATGGAAAACTCAGGGCCATCAGACACCAGTCCAGTTCCACTCACCAGCATTATTTCCTTTGATCATTTGAACAGGCGAGGAGCAAAAACAAACACGCACACACGCACGCACACACGCACACACACGCTGCATTCAGTAACAATATTCTTATTTGTCTCATAAATGAAAGGCAGTTGCTCCCTGACAACACAAGGAACTTTGATCGTATTCAAAGGGCAGGGAGACTAGCCCATGCAAGCTGCATTTAGTCAAATAAACATTCAGCATCAAGCGATTACTACAAGGAAGTGTTGCTGATGAAATCATGCAAGAGCACACCATAGTGGACAAAACACATACAGCACCTGGTATTCCCAGGCAGTCTCCCAACCAAGTACTAACCAGGCCTGACCCTGCTTAGCTTCCGAGATCAGGAGTATTCAGGCTGGTATGGCCGTAAGTGAAGGTGCACCTCTTGGTACACCATATAAAGTCGAAGGAGTCTGATAAACAGACATTGTATTTTCACCAATTACATAAGCAGCTTGAACTTTGGGTCACTCAAAAGGGGAAGAAATTACATCATAATGTAGCCATCACTTTGTAGCACAGATAGTTGCATGAAATACAAACAAACCTTGCTAACAGTTCAAAGCCAGGGCACATATTTCAGCCTTGTGGGAAAAAACGGACAATTACAATGACTTCTGACAAATACAGCATTAGCAACAGTTTCCCATGCAGCAGCTATCCTACTAGCCAGAATAAATACTCAAAAGACATGAATGTAGAAAACCTATTGCATTCTTCTGTGCTAAGGAGGAGCGCATGTAAGGACAATATCATATTGTCATAATGTCATATTGTCATATTGTATATCATATTGCATGATGGGGCATGTATGACACATCATGAGAGAGAGAGCGGGGGTCAGAGCGGCTTCTCAACTGTCTCTTGATTGAAGTACCAGCGCGGCATAAATACCAAGCTGCATTTCGCAAAATGATGTTTCCACAAAATGCTAATAATGCTTTGCTACAAACAAATGTTTCCAACTTTCGATTAAACATCCTAACATTGGTCCACAAAGTCTCTTTCCACGACTATTCACGGTTGTCGACGGAGGACCTCCTCAAGTCTGTTGTCAAGCAACGATTTATCATTAAACAAGACATCAGGGAGAGCGCGACGCAATCCCCACTACCAGAAATTCTGCAATCGAGATTTCCACATTTGGGAAATTCGCAGGGGTCAGCACAGCCAGTGCAATGGCTGAGCCTCGCCCTGGAGTGAACCGCCTTCTTGATCACGGTATCTCCCTTGCCAGGTAAGTATGAGTTGTACACATCGGTGGAGGGCAACTCTTTCCAGTGCCAACATTATCGGCTGTGGTAACCACTTTGTGTTCTGATATTATCACATCACATCGACCTGCGTTAAATGCTGTTTAGGAATGCACTTGCAGACAGAAGCGGTAAAAAGTTGTTTATTTTGATACCTAGATTATATCAGGGAACCACTAGATTCCCATCATGCAACACTGTAGAAATAATCACCTATGACTTTTTAAAATCTTAACCTGTCTGATATCACAAATGTATGCGATATGACGAAATACAGTCACGTTCAGACACACACAGACAAATGCATGAAACCAATTGATTTATTATTGATAACATCTCACATTCTCTTGTGCTTTTGATTTACTCCGTAAAGAAGGGTTCTAATTCCACCATGGAAAACTCAGGGCCATCAGACACCAGTCCAGTTCCACTCACCAGCATTATTTCCTTTGATCATTTGAACAGGCGAGGAGCAAAAACAAACACGCACATACGCACACACGCACACACACACACACACGCTGCATTCAGTAACAATATTCTTATTTGTCTCATAAATGAAAGGCAGTTGCTCCCTGACAACACAAGGAACTTTGATCGTATTCAAAGGGCAGGGAGACTAGCCCATGCAAGCTGCATTTAGTCAAATAAACATTCAGCATCAAGCGATTACTACAAGGAAGTGTTGCTGATGAAATCATGCAAGAGCACACCATAGTGGACAAAACACATACAGCACCTGGTATTCCCAGGCAGTCTCCCAACCAAGTACTAACCAGGCCTGACCCTGCTTAGCTTCCGAGATCAGGAGTATTCAGGCTGGTATGGCCGTAAGTGAAGGTGCACCTCTTGGTACACCATATAAAGTCGAAGGAGTCTGATAAACAGACATTGTATTTTCACCAATTACATAAGCAGCTTGAACTTTGGGTCACTCAAAGGGGAAGAAATTACATCATAATGTAGCCATCACTTTGTAGCACAGATAGTTGCATGAAATACAAACAAACCTTGCTAACAGTTCAAAGCCAGGGCACATATTTCAGCCTTGTGGGAAAAAACGGACAATTACAATGACTTCTGACAAATACAGCATTAGCAACAGTTTCCCATGCAGCAGCTATCCTACTAGCCAGAATAAATACTCAAAAGACATGAATGTAGAAAACCTATTGCATTCTTCTGTGCTAAGGAGGAGCGCATGTAAGGACAATATCATATTGTCATAATGTCATATTGTCATATTGTATATCATATTGCATGATGGGGCATGTATGACACATCATGAGAGAGAGGCGGGGGTCAGGCGGCTTCTCAACTGTCTCTTGATTGAAGTACCAGCGCGGCATAAATACCAAGCTGCATTTCGCAAAATGATGTTTCCACAAAATGCTAATAATGCTTTGCTACAAACAAATGTTTCCAACTTTCGATTAAACATCCTAACATTGGTCCACAAAGTCTCTTTCCACGACTATTCACGGTTGTCGACGGAGGACCTCCTCAAGTCTGTTGTCAAGCAACGATTTATCATTAAACAAGACATCAGGGAGAGCGCGACATGATCCCCACTACCAGAAATTCTGCAATCGAGATTTCCACATTTGGGAAATTCGCAGGGGTCAGCACAGCCGGAGTGCAATGGCTGAGCCTCGCCCTGGAGTGAACCGCCTTCTTGATCACGGTATCTCCCTTGCCAGGTAAGTATGAGTTGTACACATCGGTGGAGGGCAACTCTTTCCAGTGCCAACATTATCGGCTGGCGGTAACCACTTTGTGTTCTGATATTATCACATCACATCGACCTGCGTTAAATGCTGTTTAGGAATGCACTTGCAGACAGAAGCGGTAAAAGTTGTTTATTTTGATACCTAGATTATATCAGGGAACCACTAGATTCCCATCATGCAACACTGTAGAAATAATCACCTATGACTTTTTAAAATCTTAACCTGTCTGATATCACAAATGTATGCGATATGACGAAATACAGTCACGTTCAGACACACACAGACAAATGCATGAAACCAATTGATTTATTATTGATAACATCTCACATTCTCTTGTGCTTTTGATTTACTCCGTAAAGAAGGGTTCTAATTCCACCATGGAAAACTCAGGGCCATCAGACACCAGTCCAGTTCCACTCACCAGCATTATTTCCTTTGATCATTTGAACAGGCGAGGAGCAAAAAACAAACACACGCACACACGCACACACACACACACACACACACACACACGCTGCATTCAGTAACAATATTCTTATTTGTCTCATAAATGAAAGGCAGTTGCTCCCTGACAACACAAGGAACTTTGATCGTATTCAAAGGGCAGGGGAGACTAGCCCATGCAAGCTGCATTTAGTCAAATAAACATTCAGCATCAAACGATTACTACAAGGAAGTGTTGCTGATGAAATCATGCAAGAGCACACCATAGTGGACAAAACACATACAGCACCTGGTATTCCCAGGCAGTCTCCCAACCAAGTACTAACCAGGCCTGACCCTGCTTAGCTTCCGAGATCAGGAGTATTCAGGCTGGTATGGCCGTAAGTGAAGGTGCACCTCTTGGTACACCATATAAAGTCGAAGGGAGTCTGATAAACAGACATTGTATTTTCACCAATTACATAAGCAGCTTGAACTTTGGGTCACTCAAAAAGGGGAAGAAATTACATCATAATGTAGCCATCACTTTGTAGCACAGATAGTTGCATGAAATACAAACAAACCTTGCTAACAGTTCAAAGCCAGGGCACATATTTCAGCCTTGTGGGAAAAAACGGACAATTACAATGACTTCTGACAAATACAGCATTAGCAACAGTTTCCCATGCAGCAGCTATCCTACTAGCCAGAATAAATACTCAAAAGACATGAATGTAGAAAACCTATTGCATTCTTCTGTGCTAAGGAGGAGCGCATGTAAGGACAATATCATATTGTCATAATGTCATATTGTCATATTGTATATCATATTGCATGATGGGGCATGTATGACACATCATGAGAGAGAGCGGGGGTCAGGCGGCTTCTCAACTGTCTCTTGATTGAAGTACCAGCGCGGCATAAATACCAAGCTGCATTTCGCAAAATGATGTTTCCACAAAATGCTAATAATGCTTTGCTACAAACAAATGTTTCCAACTTTCGATTAAACATCCTAACATTGGTCCACAAAGTCTCTTTCCACGACTATTCACGGTTGTCGACGGAGGACCTCCTCAAGTCTGTTGTCAAGCAACGATTTATCATTAAACAAGACATCAGGGGAAGCGCGAGCATGATCCCCACTACCAGAAATTCTGCAATCGAGATTTCCACATTTGGGAAATTCGCAGGGGTCAGCACAGCCAGTGCAATGGCTGAGCCTCGCCCTGGAGTGAACCGCCTTCTTGATCACGGTATCTCCCTTGCCAGGTAAGTATGAGTTGTACACATCGGTGGAGGGCAACTCTTTCCAGTGCCAACATTATCGGCTGGCGGTAACCACTTTGTGTTCTGATATTATCACATCACATCGACCTGCGTTAAATGCTGTTTAGGAATGCACTTGCAGACAGAGCGGTAAAAGTTGTTTATTTTGATACCTAGATTATATCAGGGAACCACTAGATTCCCATCATGCAACACTGTAGAAATAATCACCTATGACTTTTTAAAATCTTAACCTGTCTGATATCACAAATGTATGCGATATGACGAAATACAGTCACGTTCAGACACACACAGACAAATGCATGAAACCAATTGATTTATTATTGATAACATCTCACATTCTCTTGTGCTTTTGATTTACTCCGTAAAAGAAGGGTTCTAATTCCACCATGGAAAACTCAGGGCCATCAGACACCAGTCCAGTTCCACTCACCAGCATTATTTCCTTTGATCATTTGAACAGGGCGAGGAGCAAAAACAAACACGCACACGCACACACGCACACACACACACACACACGCTGCATTCAGTAACAATATTCTTATTTGTCTCATAAATGAAAGGCAGTTGCTCCCTGACAACACAAGGAACTTTGATCGTATTCAAAGGGCAGGGAGACTAGCCCATGCAAGCTGCATTTAGTCAAATAAACATTCAGCATCAAGCGATTACTACAAGGAAGTGTTGCTGATGAAATCATGCAAGAGCACACCATAGTGGACAAAACACATACAGCACCTGGTATTCCCAGGCAGTCTCCCAACCAAGTACTAACCAGGCCTGACCCTGCTTAGCTTCCGAGATCAGGAGTATTCAGGCTGGTATGGCCGTAAGTGAAGGTGCACCTCTTGGTACACCATATAAAGTCGAAGGGAGTCTGATAAACAGACATTGTATTTTCACCAATTACATAAGCAGCTTGAACTTTGGGTCACTCAAAAGGGGAAGAAATTACATCATAATGTAGCCATCACTTTGTAGCACAGATAGTTGCATGAAATACAAACAAACCTTGCTAACAGTTCAAAGCCAGGGCACATATTTCAGCCTTGTGGGAAAAAACGGACAATTACAATGACTTCTGACAAATACAGCATTAGCAACAGTTTCCCATGCAGCAGCTATCCTACTAGCCAGAATAAATACTCAAAAGACATGAATGTAGAAAACCTATTGCATTCTTCTGTGCTAAGGAGGAGCGCATGTAAGGACAATATCATATTGTCATAATGTCATATTGTCATATTGTATATCATATTGCATGATGGGGCATGTATGACACATCATGAGAGAGAGAAGCGGGGGTCAGGCGGCTTCTCAACTGTCTCTTGATTGAAGTACCAGCGCGGCATAAATACCAAGCTGCATTTCGCAAAATGATGTTTCCACAAAATGCTAATAATGCTTTGCTACAAACAAATGTTTCCAACTTTCGATTAAACATCCTAACATTGGTCCACAAAGTCTCTTTCCACGACTATTCACGGTTGTCGACGGAGGACCTCCTCAAGTCTGTTGTCAAGCAACGATTTATCATTAAACAAGACATCAGGGAAGCGCGAGCATGATCCCCACTACCAGAAATTCTGCAATCGAGATTTCCACATTTGGGAAATTCGCAGGGGTCAACACAGCCAGTGCAATGGCTGAGCCTCGCCCTGGGTGAACCGCCTTCTTGATCACGGTATCTCCCTTGCCAGGTAAGTATGAGTTGTACACATCGGTGGAGGGCAACTCTTTCCAGTGCCAACATTATCGGCTGGCGGTAACCACTTTGTGTTCTGATATTATCACATCACATCGACCTGCGTTAAATGCTGTTTAGGAATGCACTTGCAGACAGAGCGGTAAAAAGTTGTTTATTTTGATACCTAGATTATATCAGGGAACCACTAGATTCCCATCATGCAACACTGTAGAAATAATCACCTATGACTTTTTAAAATCTTAACCTGTCTGATATCACAAATGTATGCGATATGACGAAATACAGTCACGTTCAGACACACACAGACAAATGCATGAAACCAATTGATTTATTATTGATAACATCTCACATTCTCTTGTGCTTTTGATTTACTCCGTAAAGAAGGGTTCTAATTCCACCATGGAAAACTCAGGGCCATCAGACACCAGTCCAGTTCCACTCACCAGCATTATTTCCTTTGATCATTTGAACAGGGCGAGGAGCAAAAACAAACACGCACACACACACGCACACACACACACACACACACACGCTGCATTCAGTAACAATATTCTTATTTGTCTCATAAATGAAAGGCAGTTGCTCCCTGACAACACAAGGAACTTTGATCGTATTCAAAGGGCAGGGAGACTAGCCCATGCAAGCTGCATTTAGTCAAATAAACATTCAGCATCAAACGATTACTACAAGGAAGTGTTGCTGATGAAATCATGCAAGAGCACACCATAGTGGACAAAACACATACAGCACCTGGTATTCCCAGGCAGTCTCCCAACCAAGTACTAACCAGGCCTGACCCTGCTTAGCTTCCGAGATCAGGAGTATTCAGGCTGGTATGGCCGTAAGTGAAGGTGCACCTCTTGGTACACCATATAAAGTCGAAGGGAGTCTGATAAACAGACATTGTATTTTCACCAATTACATAAGCAGCTTGAACTTTGGGTCACTCAAAAGGGGAAGAAATTACATCATAATGTAGCCATCACTTTGTAGCACAGATAGTTGCATGAAATACAAACAAACCTTGCTAACAGTTCAAAGCCAGGGCACATATTTCAGCCTTGTGGGAAAAAACGGACAATTACAATGACTTCTGACAAATACAGCATTAGCAACAGTTTCCCATGCAGCAGCTATCCTACTAGCCAGAATAAATACTCAAAAGACATGAATGTAGAAAACCTATTGCATTCTTCTGTGCTAAGGAGGAGCGCATGTAAGGACAATATCATATTGTCATAATGTCATATTGTCATATTGTATATCATATTGCATGATGGGGCATGTATGACACATCATGAGAGAGAGCGGGGGTCAGAGCGGCTTCTCAACTGTCTCTTGATTGAAGTACCAGCGCGGCATAAATACCAAGCTGCATTTCGCAAAATGATGTTTCCACAAAATGCTAATAATGCTTTGCTACAAACAAATGTTTCCAACTTTCGATTAAACATCCTAACATTGGTCCACAAAGTCTCTTTCCACGACTGTTCACGGTTGTCGACGGAGGACCTCCTCAAGTCTGTTGTCAAGCAACGATTTATCATTAAACAAGACATCAGGGAGAGCGCGACGCATGATCCCCACTACCAGAAATTCTGCAATCGAGATTTCCACATTTGGGAAATTCGCAGGGGTCAGCACAGCCGGAGTGCAATGGCTGAGCCTCGCCCTGGAGTGAACCGCCTTCTTGATCACGGTATCTCCCTTGCCAGGTAAGTATGAGTTGTACACATCGGTGGAGGGCAACTCTTTCCAGTGCCAACATTATCGGCTGGCGGTAACCACTTTGTGTTCTGATATTATCACATCACATCGACCTGCGTTAAATGCTGTTTAGGAATGCACTTGCAGACAGAGCGGTAAAAAAGTTGTTTATTTTGATACCTAGATTATATCAGGGAACCACTAGATTCCCATCATGCAACACTGTAGAAATAATCACCTATGACTTTTTAAAATCTTAACCTGTCTGATATCACAAATGTATGCGATATGACGAAATACAGTCACGTTCAGACACACACAGACAAATGCATGAAACCAATTGATTTATTATTGATAACATCTCACATTCTCTTGTGCTTTTGATTTACTCCGTAAAAGAAGGGTTCTAATTCCACCATGGAAAACTCAGGGCCATCAGACACCAGTCCAGTTCCACTCACCAGCATTATTTCCTTTGATCATTTGAACAGGGCGAGGAGCAAAAACAAACACGCACATCTTTTACACACGCACACACACACACACACGCTGCATTCAGTAACAATATTCTTATTTGTCTCATAAATGAAAGGCAGTTGCTCCCTGACAACACAAGGAACTTTGATCGTATTCAAAGGGCAGGGAGACTAGCCCATGCAAGCTGCATTTAGTCAAATAAACATTCAGCATCAAACGATTACTACAAGGAAGTGTTGCTGATGAAATCATGCAAGAGCACACCATAGTGGACAAAACACATACAGCACCTGGTATTCCCAGGCAGTCTCCCAACCAAGTACTAACCAGGCCTGACCCTGCTTAGCTTCCGAGATCAGGAGTATTCAGGCTGGTATGGCGTAAGTGAAGGTGCACCTCTTGGTACACCATATAAAGTCGAAGGAGTCTGATAAACAGACATTGTATTTTCACCAATTACATAAGCAGCTTGAACTTTGGGTCACTCAAAAGGGGAAGAAATTACATCATAATGTAGCCATCACTTTGTAGCACAGATAGTTGCATGAAATACAAACAAACCTTGCTAACAGTTCAAAGCCAGGGCACATATTTCAGCCTTGTGGGAAAAAACGGACAATTACAATGACTTCTGACAAATACAGCATTAGCAACAGTTTCCCATGCAGCAGCTATCCTACTAGCCAGAATAAATACTCAAAAGACATGAATGTAGAAAACCTATTGCATTCTTCTGTGCTAAGGAGGAGCGCATGTAAGGACAATATCATATTGTCATAATGTCATATTGTCATATTGTATATCATATTGCATGATGGGGCATGTATGACACATCATGAGAGAGAGGCGGGGGTCAGAGCGGCTTCTCAACTGTCTCTTGATTGAAGTACCAGCGCGGCATAAATACCAAGCTGCATTTCGCAAAATGATGTTTCCACAAAATGCTAATAATGCTTTGCTACAAACAAATGTTTCCAACTTTCGATTAAACATCCTAACATTGGTCCACAAAGTCTCTTTCCACGACTGTTCACGGTTGTCGACGGAGGACCTCCTCAAGTCTGTTGTCAAGCAACGATTTATCATTAAACAAGACATCAGGGAGAGCGCGAGCATGATCCCCACTACCAGAAATTCTGCAATCGAGATTTCCACATTTGGGAAATTCGCAGGGGTCAGCACAGCCAGTGCAATGGCTGAGCCTCGCCCTGGGTGAACCGCCTTCTTGATCACGGTATCTCCCTTGCCAGGTAAGTATGAGTTGTACACATCGGTGGAGGGCAACTCTTTCCAGTGCCAACATTATCGGCTGCCGGTAACCACTTTGTGTTCTGATATTATCACATCACATCGACCTGCGTTAAATGCTGTTTAGGAATGCACTTGCAGACAGAGCGGTAAAAAAGTTGTTTATTTTGATACCTAGATTATATCAGGGAACCACTAGATTCCCATCATGCAACACTGTAGAAATAATCACCTATGACTTTTTAAAATCTTAACCTGTCTGATATCACAAATGTATGCGATATGACGAAATACAGTCACGTTCAGACACACACAGACAAATGCATGAAACCAATTGATTTATTATTGATAACATCTCACATTCTCTTGTGCTTTTGATTTACTCCGTAAAAGAAGGGTTCTAATTCCACCATGGAAAACTCAGGGCCATCAGACACCAGTCCAGTTCCACTCACCAGCATTATTTCCTTTGATCATTTGAACAGGGCGAGGGAGCAAAAAACAAACACGCACACACGCACACACGCACACACACACACACACACGCTGCATTCAGTAACAATATTCTTATTTGTCTCATAAATGAAAGGCAGTTGCTCCCTGACAACACAAGGAACTTTGATCGTATTCAAAGGGCAGGGAGACTAGCCCATGCAAGCTGCATTTAGTCAAATAAACATTCAGCATCAAACGATTACTACAAGGAAGTGTTGCTGATGAAATCATGCAAGAGCACACCATAGTGGACAAAACACATACAGCACCTGGTATTCCCAGGCAGTCTCCCAACCAAGTACTAACCAGGCCTGACCCTGCTTAGCTTCCGAGATCAGGAGTATTCAGGCTGGTATGGCCGTAAGTGAAGGTGCACCTCTTGGTACACCATATAAAGTCGAAGGGAGTCTGATAAACAGACATTGTATTTTCACCAATTACATAAGCAGCTTGAACTTTGGGTCACTCAAAGGGGAAGAAATTACATCATAATGTAGCCATCACTTTGTAGCACAGATAGTTGCATGAAATACAAACAAACCTTGCTAACAGTTCAAAGCCAGGGCACATATTTCAGCCTTGTGGGAAAAAACGGACAATTACAATGACTTCTGACAAATACAGCATTAGCAACAGTTTCCCATGCAGCAGCTATCCTACTAGCCAGAATAAATACTCAAAAGACATGAATGTAGAAAACCTATTGCATTCTTCTGTGCTAAGGAGGAGCGCATGTAAGGACAATATCATATTGTCATAATGTCATATTGTCATATTGTATATCATATTGCATGATGGGGCATGTATGACACATCATGAGAGAGAGGCGGGGGGTCAGAGCGGCTTCTCAACTGTCTCTTGATTGAAGTACCAGCGCGGCATAAATACCAAGCTGCATTTCGCAAAATGATGTTTCCACAAAATGCTAATAATGCTTTGCTACAAACAAATGTTTCCAACTTTCGATTAAACATCCTAACATTGGTCCACAAAGTCTCTTTCCACGACTATTACGGTTGTCGACGGAGGACCTCCTCAAGTCTGTTGTCAAGCAACGATTTATCATTAAACAAGACATCAGGGGAGAGCGCGAACGCAGTCCCCCACTACCAGAAATTCTGCAATCGAGATTTCCACATTTGGGAAATTCGCAGGGGTCAGCACAGCCGAGTGCAATGGCTGAGCCTCGCCCTGGGTGAACCGCCTTCTTGATCACGGTATCTCCCTTGCCAGGTAAGTATGAGTTGTACACATCGGTGGAGGGCAACTCTTTCCAGTGCCAACATTATCGGCTGACGGTAACCACTTTGTGTTCTGATATTATCACATCACATCGACCTGCGTTAAATGCTGTTTAGGAATGCACTTGCAGACAGAAGCGGTAAAAAGTTGTTTATTTTGATACCTAGATTATATCAGGGAACCACTAGATTCCCATCATGCAACACTGTAGAAATAATCACCTATGACTTTTTAAAATCTTAACCTGTCTGATATCACAAATGTATGCGATATGTGAAATACAGTCACGTTCAGACACACACAGACAAATGCATGAAACCAATTGATTTATTATTGATAACATCTCACATTCTCTTGTGCTTTTGATTTACTCCGTAAAAGAAGGGTTCTAATTCCACCATGGAAAACTCAGGGCCATCAGACACCAGTCCAGTTCCACTCACCAGCATTATTTCCTTTGATCATTTGAACAGGGCGAGGGAGCAAAAAACAAACACGCACATACGCACACACACACACACACACACACACACACACACGCTGCATTCAGTAACAATATTCTTATTTGTCTCATAAATGAAAGGCAGTTGCTCCCTGACAACACAAGGAACTTTGATCGTATTCAAAGGGCAGGGAGACTAGCCCATGCAAGCTGCATTTAGTCAAATAAACATTCAGCATCAAACGATTACTACAAGGAAGTGTTGCTGATGAAATCATGCAAGAGCACACCATAGTGGACAAAACACATACAGCACCTGGTATTCCCAGGCAGTCTCCCAACCAAGTACTAACCAGGCCTGACCCTGCTTAGCTTCCGAGATCAGGAGTATTCAGGCTGGTATGGCCGTAAGTGAAGGTGCACCTCTTGGTACACCATATAAAGTCGAAGGAGTCTGATAAACAGACATTGTATTTTCACCAATTACATAAGCAGCTTGAACTTTGGGTCACTCAAAGGGGAAGAAATTACATCATAATGTAGCCATCACTTTGTAGCACAGATAGTTGCATGAAATACAAACAAACCTTGCTAACAGTTCAAAGCCAGGGCACATATTTCAGCCTTGTGGGAAAAAACGGACAATTACAATGACTTCTGACAAATACAGCATTAGCAACAGTTTCCCATGCAGCAGCTATCCTACTAGCCAGAATAAATACTCAAAAGACATGAATGTAGAAAACCTATTGCATTCTTCTGTGCTAAGGAGGAGGCGCATGTAAGGACAATATCATATTGTCATAATGTCATATTGTCATATTGTATATCATATTGCATGATGGGGCATGTATGACACATCATGAGAGGGGGCGGGGGGTCAGAGCGGCTTCTCAACTGTCTCTTGATTGAAGTACCAGCGCGGCATAAATACCAAGCTGCATTTCGCAAAATGATGTTTCCACAAAATGCTAATAATGCTTTGCTACAAACAAATGTTTCCAACTTTCGATTAAACATCCTAACATTGGTCCACAAAGTCTCTTTCACGACTGTTACGGTTGTCGACGGAGGACCTCCTCAAGTCTGTTGTCAAGCAACGATTTATCATTAAACAAGACATCAGGGGAGAGCGCGAACGCAGTCCCCACTACCAGAAATTCTGCAATCGAGATTTCCACATTTGGGAAATTCGCAGGGGTCAGCACAGCCGAGTGCAATGGCTGAGCCTCGCCCTGGGTGAACCGCCTTCTTGATCACGGTATCTCCCTTGCCAGGTAAGTATGAGTTGTACACATCGGTGGAGGGCAACTCTTTCCAGTGCCAACATTATCGGCTGACGGTAACCACTTTGTGTTCTGATATTATCACATCACATCGACCTGCGTTAAATGCTGTTTAGGAATGCACTTGCAGACAGAGCGGTAAAAAAGTTGTTTATTTTGATACCTAGATTATATCAGGGAACCACTAGATTCCCATCATGCAACACTGTAGAAATAATCACCTATGACTTTTTAAAATCTTAACCTGTCTGATATCACAAATGTATGCGATATGACGAAATACAGTCACGTTCAGACACACACAGACAAATGCATGAAACCAATTGATTTATTATTGATAACATCTCACATTCTCTTGTGCTTTTGATTTACTCCGTAAAAGAAGGGTTCTAATTCCACCATGGAAAACTCAGGGCCATCAGACACCAGTCCAGTTCCACTCACCAGCATTATTTCCTTTGATCATTTGAACAGGGCGAGGGAGCAAAAAACAAACACGCACATACGCACACACGCACACACACACACACACACACACACACACGCTGCATTCAGTAACAATATTCTTATTTGTCTCATAAATGAAAGGCAGTTGCTCCCTGACAACACAAGGAACTTTGATCGTATTCAAAGGGCAGGGGAGACTAGCCCATGCAAGCTGCATTTAGTCAAATAAACATTCAGCATCAAACGATTACTACAAGGAAGTGTTGCTGATGAAATCATGCAAGAGCACACCATAGTGGACAAAACACATACAGCACCTGGTATTCCCAGGCAGTCTCCCAACCAAGTACTAACCAGGCCTGACCCTGCTTAGCTTCCGAGATCAGGAGTATTCAGGCTGGTATGGCCGGTAAGTGAAGGTGCACCTCTTGGTACACCATATAAAGTCGAAGGAGTCTGATAAACAGACATTGTATTTTCACCAATTACATAAGCAGCTTGAACTTTGGGTCACTCAAAAAGGGGAAGAAATTACATCATAATGTAGCCATCACTTTGTAGCACAGATAGTTGCATGAAATACAAACAAACCTTGCTAACAGTTCAAAGCCAGGGCACATATTTCAGCCTTGTGGGAAAAAACGGACAATTACAATGACTTCTGACAAATACAGCATTAGCAACAGTTTCCCATGCAGCAGCTATCCTACTAGCCAGAATAAATACTCAAAAGACATGAATGTAGAAAACCTATTGCATTCTTCTGTGCTAAGGAGGAGGCGCATGTAAGGACAATATCATATTGTCATAATGTCATATTGTCATATTGTATATCATATTGCATGATGGGGCATGTATGACACATCATGAGAGAGAGGCGGGGGGTCAGAGCGGCTTCTCAACTGTCTCTTGATTGAAGTACCAGCGGCATAAATACCAAGCTGCATTTCGCAAAATGATGTTTCCACAAAATGCTAATAATGCTTTGCTACAAACAAATGTTTCCAACTTTCGATTAAACATCCTAACATTGGTCCACAAAGTCTCTTTCCACGACTGTTACGGTTGTCGACGGAGGACCTCCTCAAGTCTGTTGTCAAGCAACGATTTATCATTAAACAAGACATCAGGGAGAGCGCGACGCATGATCCCCACTACCAGAAATTCTGCAATCGAGATTTCCACATTTGGGAAATTCGCAGGGGTCAGCACAGCCGAGTGCAATGGCTGAGCCTCGCCCTGGGTGAACCGCCTTCTTGATCACGGTATCTCCCTTGCCAGGTAAGTATGAGTTGTACACATCGGTGGAGGGCAACTCTTTCCAGTGCCAACATTATCGGCTGACGGTAACCACTTTGTGTTCTGATATTATCACATCACATCGACCTGCGTTAAATGCTGTTTAGGAATGCACTTGCAGACAGAGCGGTAAAAAAGTTGTTTATTTTGATACCTAGATTATATCAGGGAACCACTAGATTCCCATCATGCAACACTGTAGAAATAATCACCTATGACTTTTTAAAATCTTAACCTGTCTGATATCACAAATGTATGCGATATGACGAAATACAGTCACGTTCAGACACACACAGACAAATGCATGAAACCAATTGATTTATTATTGATAACATCTCACATTCTCTTGTGCTTTTGATTTACTCCGTAAAGAAGGGTTCTAATTCCACCATGGAAAACTCAGGGCCATCAGACACCAGTCCAGTTCCACTCACCAGCATTATTTCCTTTGATCATTTGAACAGGGCGAGGGAGCAAAAAACAAACACGCACATACGCACACACGCACACACGCACACACACACACACACGCTGCATTCAGTAACAATATTCTTATTTGTCTCATAAATGAAAGGCAGTTGCTCCCTGACAACACAAGGAACTTTGATCGTATTCAAAGGGCAGGGGAGACTAGCCCATGCAAGCTGCATTTAGTCAAATAAACATTCAGCATCAAACGATTACTACAAGGAAGTGTTGCTGATGAAATCATGCAAGAGCACACCATAGTGGACAAAACACATACAGCACCTGGTATTCCCAGGCAGTCTCCCAACCAAGTACTAACCAGGCCTGACCCTGCTTAGCTTCCGAGATCAGGAGTATTCAGGCTGGTATGGCCGTAAGTGAAGGTGCACCTCTTGGTACACCATATAAAGTCGAAGGGAGTCTGATAAACAGACATTGTATTTTCACCAATTACATAAGCAGCTTGAACTTTGGGTCACTCAAAAGGGGAAGAAATTACATCATAATGTAGCCATCACTTTGTAGCACAGATAGTTGCATGAAATACAAACAAACCTTGCTAACAGTTCAAAGCCAGGGCACATATTTCAGCCTTGTGGGAAAAAACGGACAATTACAATGACTTCTGACAAATACAGCATTAGCAACAGTTTCCCATGCAGCAGCTATCCTACTAGCCAGAATAAATACTCAAAAGACATGAATGTAGAAAACCTATTGCATTCTTCTGTGCTAAGGAGGAGCGCATGTAAGGACAATATCATATTGTCATAATGTCATATTGTCATATTGTATATCATATTGCATGATGGGGCATGTATGACACATCATGAGAGGGGGGGCGGGGGGGTCAGAGCGGCTTCTCAACTGTCTCTTGATTGAAGTACCAGCGCGGCATAAATACCAAGCTGCATTTCGCAAAATGATGTTTCCACAAAATGCTAATAATGCTTTGCTACAAACAAATGTTTCCAACTTTCGATTAAACATCCTAACATTGGTCCACAAAGTCTCTTTCACGACTGTTACGGTTGTCGACGGAGGACCTCCTCAAGTCTGTTGTCAAGCAACGATTTATCATTAAACAAGACATCAGGGAGAGCAACGCAGTCCCCACTACCAGAAATTCTGCAATCGAGATTTCCACATTTGGGAAATTCGCAGGGGTCAGCACAGCCGAGTGCAATGGCTGAGCCTCGCCCTGGGTGAACCGCCTTCTTGATCACGGTATCTCCCTTGCCAGGTAAGTATGAGTTGTACACATCGGTGGAGGGCAACTCTTTCCAGTGCCAACATTATCGGCTGACGGTAACCACTTTGTGTTCTGATATTATCACATCACATCGACCTGCGTTAAATGCTGTTTAGGAATGCACTTGCAGACAGAGCGGTAAAAAAGTTGTTTATTTTGATACCTAGATTATATCAGGGAACCACTAGATTCCCATCATGCAACACTGTAGAAATAATCACCTATGACTTTTTAAAATCTTAACCTGTCTGATATCACAAATGTATGCGATATGACGAAATACAGTCACGTTCAGACACACACAGACAAATGCATGAAACCAATTGATTTATTATTGATAACATCTCACATTCTCTTGTGCTTTTGATTTACTCCGTGAAAAGAAGGGTTCTAATTCCACCATGGAAAACTCAGGGCCATCAGACACCAGTCCAGTTCCACTCACCAGCATTATTTCCTTTGATCATTTGAACAGGGCGAGGGAGCAAAAAACAAACACGCACATACACGCACACACGCACACACACACACACACACACGCTGCATTCAGTAACAATATTCTTATTTGTCTCATAAATGAAAGGCAGTTGCTCCCTGACAACACAAGGAACTTTGATCGTATTCAAAGGGCAGGGGAGACTAGCCCATGCAAGCTGCATTTAGTCAAATAAACATTCAGCATCAAACGATTACTACAAGGAAGTGTTGCTGATGAAATCATGCAAGAGCACACCATAGTGGACAAAACACATACAGCACCTGGTATTCCCAGGCAGTCTCCCAACCAAGTACTAACCAGGCCTGACCCTGCTTAGCTTCCGAGATCAGGAGTATTCAGGCTGGTATGGTCAGAAGTGAAGGTGCACCTCTTGGTACACCATATAAAGTCGAAGGGAGTCTGATAAACAGACATTGTATTTTCACCAATTACATAAGCAGCTTGAACTTTGGGTCACTCAAAAGGGGAAGAAATTACATCATAATGTAGCCATCACTTTGTAGCACAGATAGTTGCATGAAATACAAACAAACCTTGCTAACAGTTCAAAGCCAGGGCACATATTTCAGCCTTGTGGGAAAAACGGACAATTACAATGACTTCTGACAAATACAGCATTAGCAACAGTTTCCCATGCAGCAGCTATCCTACTAGCCAGAATAAATACTCAAAAGACATGAATGTAGAAAACCTATTGCATTCTTCTGTGCTAAGGAGGAGGCATGTAAGGACAATATCATATTGTCATAATGTCATATTGTCATATTGTATATCATATTGCATGATGGGGCATGTATGACACATCATGAGAGGGGGCGGGGGTCAGAGCGGCTTCTCAACTGTCTCTTGATTGAAGTACCAGCTGCATAAATACCAAGCTGCATTTCGCAAAATGATGTTTCCACAAAATGCTAATAATGCTTTGCTACAAACAAATGTTTCCAACTTTCGATTAAACATCCTAACATTGGTCCACAAAGTCTCTTTCACGACTGTTACGGTTGTCGACGGAGGACCTCCTCAAGTCTGTTGTCAAGCAACGATTTATCATTAAACAAGACATCAGGGAGAGCTGAACGCAGTCCCCACTACCAGAAATTCTGCAATCGAGATTTCCACATTTGGGAAATTCGCAGGGGTCAGCACAGCCGAGTGCAATGGCTGAGCCTCGCCCTGGGTGAACCGCCTTCTTGATCACGGTATCTCCCTTGCCAGGTAAGTATGAGTTGTACACATCGGTGGAGGGCAACTCTTTCCAGTGCCAACATTATCGGCTGACGGTAACCACTTTGTGTTCTGATATTATCACATCACATCGACCTGCGTTAAATGCTGTTTAGGAATGCACTTGCAGACAGAGCGGTAAAAAAGTTGTTTATTTTGATACCTAGATTATATCAGGGAACCACTAGATTCCCATCATGCAACACTGTAGAAATAATCACCTATGACTTTTTAAAATCTTAACCTGTCTGATATCACAAATGTATGCGATATGACGAAATACAGTCACGTTCAGACACACACAGACAAATGCATGAAACCAATTGATTTATTATTGATAACATCTCACATTCTCTTGTGCTTTTGATTTACTCCGTAAAAGAAGGGTTCTAATTCCACCATGGAAAACTCAGGGCCATCAGACACCAGTCCAGTTCCACTCACCAGCATTATTTCCTTTGATCATTTGAACAGGGCGAGGGAGCAAAAAACAAACACGCACACACACACACGCACACACGCACACACACACACACACACGCTGCATTCAGTAACAATATTCTTATTTGTCTCATAAATGAAAGGCAGTTGCTCCCTGACAACACAAGGAACTTTGATCGTATTCAAAGGGCAGGGGAGACTAGCCCATGCAAGCTGCATTTAGTCAAATAAACATTCAGCATCAAACGACATTACAAGGAAGTGTTGCTGATGAAATCATGCAAGAGCACACCATAGTGGACAAAACACATACAGCACCTGGTATTCCCAGGCAGTCTCCCAACCAAGTACTAACCAGGCCTGACCCTGCTTAGCTTCCGAGATCAGGAGTATTCAGGCTGGTATGGTCAGAAGTGAAGGTGCACCTCTTGGTACACCATATAAAGTCGAAGGAGTCTGATAAACAGACATTGTATTTTCACCAATTACATAAGCAGCTTGAACTTTGGGTCACTCAAAAGGGGAAGAAATTACATCATAATGTAGCCATCACTTTGTAGCACAGATAGTTGCATGAAATACAAACAAACCTTGCTAACAGTTCAAAGCCAGGGCACATATTTCAGCCTTGTGGGAAAAAACGGACAATTACAATGACTTCTGACAAATACAGCATTAGCAACAGTTTCCCATGCAGCAGCTATCCTACTAGCCAGAATAAATACTCAAAAGACATGAATGTAGAAAACCTATTGCATTCTTCTGTGCTAAGGAGGAGCGCATGTAAGGACAATATCATATTGTCATAATGTCATATTGTCATATTGTATATCATATTGCATGATGGGGCATGTATGACACATCATGAGAGGGGGGGCGGGCGGGGGGGTCAGAGCGGCTTCTCAACTGTCTCTTGATTGAAGTACCAGCGCGGCATAAATACCAAGCTGCATTTCGCAAAATGATGTTTCCACAAAATGCTAATAATGCTTTGCTACAAACAAATGTTTCCAACTTTCGATTAAACATCCTAACATTGGTCCACAAAGTCTCTTTCACGACTGTTACGGTTGTCGACGGAGGACCTCCTCAAGTCTGTTGTCAAGCAACGATTTATCATTAAACAAGACATCAGGGGAGAGCGCGAACGCAGTCCCCCACTACCAGAAATTCTGCAATCGAGATTTCCACATTTGGGAAATTCGCAGGGGTCAGCACAGCCGGAGTGCAATGGCTGAGCCTCGCCCTGGGTGAACCGCCTTCTTGATCACGGTATCTCCCTTGCCAGGTAAGTATGAGTTGTACACATCGGTGGAGGGCAACTCTTTCCAGTGCCAACATTATCGGCTGACGGTAACCACTTTGTGTTCTGATATTATCACATCACATCGACCTGCGTTAAATGCTGTTTAGGAATGCACTTGCAGACAGAGCGGTAAAAAAAGTTGTTTATTTTGATACCTAGATTATATCAGGGAACCACTAGATTCCCATCATGCAACACTGTAGAAATAATCACCTATGACTTTTTAAAATCTTAACCTGTCTGATATCACAAATGTATGCGATATGACGAAATACAGTCACGTTCAGACACACACAGACAAATGCATGAAACCAATTGATTTATTATTGATAACATCTCACATTCTCTTGTGCTTTTGATTTACTCCGTAAAAGAAGGGTTCTAATTCCACCATGGAAAACTCAGGGCCATCAGACACCAGTCCAGTTCCACTCACCAGCATTATTTCCTTTGATCATTTGAACAGGGCGAGGAGCAAAAACAAACACGCACATACGCACACACACACGCACACACACACACACGCTGCATTCAGTAACAATATTCTTATTTGTCTCATAAATGAAAGGCAGTTGCTCCCTGACAACACAAGGAACTTTGATCGTATTCAAAGGGCAGGGAGACTAGCCCATGCAAGCTGCATTTAGTCAAATAAACATTCAGCATCAAACGATTACTACAAGGAAGTGTTGCTGATGAAATCATGCAAGAGCACACCATAGTGGACAAAACACATACAGCACCTGGTATTCCCAGGCAGTCTCCCAACCAAGTACTAACCAGGCCTGACCCTGCTTAGCTTCCGAGATCAGGAGTATTCAGGCTGGTATGGCCGTAAGTGAAGGTGCACCTCTTGGTACACCATATAAAGTCGAAGGGAGTCTGATAAACAGACATTGTATTTTCACCAATTACATAAGCAGCTTGAACTTTGGGTCACTCAAAAAGGGGAAGAAATTACATCATAATGTAGCCATCACTTTGTAGCACAGATAGTTGCATGAAATACAAACAAACCTTGCTAACAGTTCAAAGCCAGGGCACATATTTCAGCCTTGTGGGAAAAAACGGACAATTACAATGACTTCTGACAAATACAGCATTAGCAACAGTTTCCCATGCAGCAGCTATCCTACTAGCCAGAATAAATACTCAAAAGACATGAATGTAGAAAACCTATTGCATTCTTCTGTGCTAAGGAGGAGCGCATGTAAGGACAATATCATATTGTCATAATGTCATATTGTCATATTGTATATCATATTGCATGATGGGGCATGTATGACACATCATGAGAGGGGGCGCGGGGGGGTCAGAGCGGCTTCTCAACTGTCTCTTGATTGAAGTACCAGCGCGGCATAAATACCAAGCTGCATTTCGCAAAATGATGTTTCCACAAAATGCTAATAATGCTTTGCTACAAACAAATGTTTCCAACTTTCGATTAAACATCCTAACATTGGTCCACAAAGTCTCTTTCACGACTGTTACGGTTGTCGACGGAGGACCTCCTCAAGTCTGTTGTCAAGCAACGATTTATCATTAAACAAGACATCAGGGAGAGCTAACGCAGTCCCCACTACCAGAAATTCTGCAATCGAGATTTCCACATTTGGGAAATTCGCAGGGGTCAGCACAGCCGAGTGCAATGGCTGAGCCTCGCCCTGGGTGAACCGCCTTCTTGATCACGGTATCTCCCTTGCCAGGTAAGTATGAGTTGTACACATCGGTGGAGGGCAACTCTTTCCAGTGCCAACATTATCGGCTGACGGTAACCACTTTGTGTTCTGATATTATCACATCACATCGACCTGCGTTAAATGCTGTTTAGGAATGCACTTGCAGACAGAGCGGTAAAAAAGTTGTTTATTTTGATACCTAGATTATATCAGGGAACCACTAGATTCCCATCATGCAACACTGTAGAAATAATCACCTATGACTTTTTAAAATCTTAACCTGTCTGATATCACAAATGTATGCGATATGACGAAATACAGTCACGTTCAGACACACACAGACAAATGCATGAAACCAATTGATTTATTATTGATAACATCTCACATTCTCTTGTGCTTTTGATTTACTCCGTAAAAGAAGGGTTCTAATTCCACCATGGAAAACTCAGGGCCATCAGACACCAGTCCAGTTCCACTCACCAGCATTATTTCCTTTGATCATTTGAACAGGGCGAGGGAGCAAAAAACAAACACGCACATACGCACACACGCACACACGCACACACACACACACACACACGCTGCATTCAGTAACAATATTCTTATTTGTCTCATAAATGAAAGGCAGTTGCTCCCTGACAACACAAGGAACTTTGATCGTATTCAAAGGGCAGGGGAGACTAGCCCATGCAAGCTGCATTTAGTCAAATAAACATTCAGCATCAAACGATTACTACAAGGAAGTGTTGCTGATGAAATCATGCAAGAGCACACCATAGTGGACAAAACACATACAGCACCTGGTATTCCCAGGCAGTCTCCCAACCAAGTACTAACCAGGCCTGACCCTGCTTAGCTTCCGAGATCAGGAGTATTCAGGCTGGTATGGCCGTAAGTGAAGGTGCACCTCTTGGTACACCATATAAAGTCGAAGGGAGTCTGATAAACAGACATTGTATTTTCACCAATTACATAAGCAGCTTGAACTTTGGGTCACTCAAAAAGGGGAAGAAATTACATCATAATGTAGCCATCACTTTGTAGCACAGATAGTTGCATGAAATACAAACAAACCTTGCTAACAGTTCAAAGCCAGGGCACATATTTCAGCCTTGTGGGAAAAAACGGACAATTACAATGACTTCTGACAAATACAGCATTAGCAACAGTTTCCCATGCAGCAGCTATCCTACTAGCCAGAATAAATACTCAAAAGACATGAATGTAGAAAACCTATTGCATTCTTCTGTGCTAAGGAGGAGCGCATGTAAGGACAATATCATATTGTCATAATGTCATATTGTCATATTGTATATCATATTGCATGATGGGGCATGTATGACACATCATGAGAGGGGGGGCGGGGGGGTCAGAGCGGCTTCTCAACTGTCTCTTGATTGAAGTACCAGCGCGGCATAAATACCAAGCTGCATTTCGCAAAATGATGTTTCCACAAAATGCTAATAATGCTTTGCTACAAACAAATGTTTCCAACTTTCGATTAAACATCCTAACATTGGTCCACAAAGTCTCTTTCACGACTGTTACGGTTGTCGACGGAGGACCTCCTCAAGTCTGTTGTCAAGCAACGATTTATCATTAAACAAGACATCAGGGAGAGCTAACGCAGTCCCCACTACCAGAAATTCTGCAATCGAGATTTCCACATTTGGGAAATTCGCAGGGGTCAGCACAGCCGAGTGCAATGGCTGAGCCTCGCCCTGGGTGAACCGCCTTCTTGATCACGGTATCTCCCTTGCCAGGTAAGTATGAGTTGTACACATCGGTGGAGGGCAACTCTTTCCAGTGCCAACATTATCGGCTGACGGTAACCACTTTGTGTTCTGATATTATCACATCACATCGACCTGCGTTAAATGCTGTTTAGGAATGCACTTGCAGACAGAGCGGTAAAAAAGTTGTTTATTTTGATACCTAGATTATATCAGGGAACCACTAGATTCCCATCATGCAACACTGTAGAAATAATCACCTATGACTTTTTAAAATCTTAACCTGTCTGATATCACAAATGTATGCGATATGACGAAATACAGTCACGTTCAGACACACACAGACAAATGCATGAAACCAATTGATTTATTATTGATAACATCTCACATTCTCTTGTGCTTTTGATTTACTCCGTAAAAGAAGGGTTCTAATTCCACCATGGAAAACTCAGGGCCATCAGACACCAGTCCAGTTCCACTCACCAGCATTATTTCCTTTGATCATTTGAACAGGGCGAGGGAGCAAAAAACAAACACGCACATACGCACACACACACACACACACACACACGCTGCATTCAGTAACAATATTCTTATTTGTCTCATAAATGAAAGGCAGTTGCTCCCTGACAACACAAGGAACTTTGATCGTATTCAAAGGGCAGGGAGACTAGCCCATGCAAGCTGCATTTAGTCAAATAAACATTCAGCATCAAACGATTACTACAAGGAAGTGTTGCTGATGAAATCATGCAAGAGCACACCATAGTGGACAAAACACATACAGCACCTGGTATTCCCAGGCAGTCTCCCAACCAAGTACTAACCAGGCCTGACCCTGCTTAGCTTCCGAGATCAGGAGTATTCAGGCTGGTATGGTCAGAAGTGAAGGTGCACCTCTTGGTACACCATATAAAGTCGAAGGGAGTCTGATAAACAGACATTGTATTTTCACCAATTACATAAGCAGCTTGAACTTTGGGTCACTCAAAAGGGGAAGAAATTACATCATAATGTAGCCATCACTTTGTAGCACAGATAGTTGCATGAAATACAAACAAACCTTGCTAACAGTTCAAAGCCAGGGCACATATTTCAGCCTTGTGGGAAAAAACGGACAATTACAATGACTTCTGACAAATACAGCATTAGCAACAGTTTCCCATGCAGCAGCTATCCTACTAGCCAGAATAAATACTCAAAAGACATGAATGTAGAAAACCTATTGCATTCTTCTGTGCTAAGGAGGAGCGCATGTAAGGACAATATCATATTGTCATAATGTCATATTGTCATATTGTATATCATATTGCATGATGGGGCATGTATGACACATCATGAGAGGGGGCGCGGGGGGGTCAGAGCGGCTTCTCAACTGTCTCTTGATTGAAGTACCAGCGCGCATAAATACCAAGCTGCATTTCGCAAAATGATGTTTCCACAAAATGCTAATAATGCTTTGCTACAAACAAATGTTTCCAACTTTCGATTAAACATCCTAACATTGGTCCACAAAGTCTCTTTCACGACTGTTACGGTTGTCGACGGAGGACCTCCTCAAGTCTGTTGTCAAGCAACGACTTATCATTAAACAAGACATCAGGGGAGAGCGCGAACGCAGTCCCCCACTACCAGAAATTCTGCAATCGAGATTTCCACATTTGGGAAATTCGCAGGGGTCAGCACAGCCGGAGTGCAATGGCTGAGCCTCGCCCTGGGTGAACCGCCTTCTTGATCACGGTATCTCCCTTGCCAGGTAAGTATGAGTTGTACACATCGGTGGAGGGCAACTCTTTCCAGTGCCAACATTATCGGCTGACGGTAACCACTTTGTGTTCTGATATTATCACATCACATCGACTGCGTTAAATGCTGTTTAGGAATGCACTTGCAGACAGAGCGGTAAAAAAGTTGTTTATTTTGATACCTAGATTATATCAGGGAACCACTAGATTCCCATCATGCAACACTGTAGAAATAATCACCTATGACTTTTTAAAATCTTAACCTGTCTGATATCACAAATGTATGCGATATGACGAAATACAGTCACGCTCAGACACACACAGACAAATGCATGAAACCAATTGATTTATTATTGATAACATCTCACATTCTCTTGTGCTTTTGATTTACTCCGTAAAAGAAGGGTTCTAATTCCACCATGGAAAACTCAGGGCCATCAGACACCAGTCCAGTTCCACTCACCAGCATTATTTCCTTTGATCATTTGAACAGGGCGAGGGAGCAAAAAACAAACACGCACATACGCACACACGCACACACACACACACACACACACACGCTGCATTCAGTAACAATATTCTTATTTGTCTCATAAATGAAAGGCAGTTGCTCCCTGACAACACAAGGAACTTTGATCGTATTCAAAGGGCAGGGAGACTAGCCCATGCAAGCTGCATTTAGTCAAATAAACATTCAGCATCAAACGACATTACAAGGAAGTGTTGCTGATGAAATCATGCAAGAGCACACCATAGTGGACAAAACACATACAGCACCTGGTATTCCCAGGCAGTCTCCCAACCAAGTACTAACCAGGCCTGACCCTGCTTAGCTTCCGAGATCAGGAGTATTCAGGCTGGTATGGTCAGAAGTGAAGGTGCACCTCTTGGTACACCATATAAAGTCGAAGGGAGTCTGATAAACAGACATTGTATTTTCACCAATTACATAAGCAGCTTGAACTTTGGGTCACTCAAAAGGGGAAGAAATTACATCATAATGTAGCCATCACTTTGTAGCACAGATAGTTGCATGAAATACAAACAAACCTTGCTAACAGTTCAAAGCCAGGGCACATATTTCAGCCTTGTGGGAAAAAACGGACAATTACAATGACTTCTGACAAATACAGCATTAGCAACAGTTTCATGCAGCAGCTATCCTACTAGCCAGAATAAATACTCAAAAGACATGAATGTAGAAAACCTATTGCATTCTTCTGTGCTAAGGAGGAGCGCATGTAAGGACAATATCATATTGTCATAATGTCATATTGTCATATTGTATATCATATTGCATGATGGGGCATGTATGACACATCATGAGAGGGGGGGCGGGGGGGTCAGAGCGGCTTCTCAACTGTCTCTTGATTGAAGTACCAGCGCGGCATAAATACCAAGCTGCATTTCGCAAAATGATGTTTCCACAAAATGCTAATAATGCTTTGCTACAAACAAATGTTTCCAACTTTCGATTAAACATCCTAACATTGGTCCACAAAGTCTCTTTCACGACTGTTACGGTTGTCGACGGAGGACCTCCTCAAGTCTGTTGTCAAGCAACGATTTATCATTAAACAAGACATCAGGGAGAGCTAACGCAGTCCCCACTACCAGAAATTCTGCAATCGAGATTTCCACATTTGGGAAATTCGCAGGGGTCAGCACAGCCGAGTGCAATGGCTGAGCCTCGCCCTGGGTGAACCGCCTTCTTGATCACGGTATCTCCCTTGCCAGGTAAGTATGAGTTGTACACATCGGTGGAGGGCAACTCTTTCCAGTGCCAACATTATCGGCTGACGGTAACCACTTTGTGTTCTGATATTATCACATCACATCGACTCGTTAAATGCTGTTTAGGAATGCACTTGCAGACAGAGCGGTAAAAAAGTTGTTTATTTTGATACCTAGATTATATCAGGGAACCACTAGATTCCCATCATGCAACACTGTAGAAATAATCACCTATGACTTTTTAAAATCTTAACCTGTCTGATATCACAAATGTATGCGATATGACGAAATACAGTCACGTTCAGACACACACAGACAAATGCATGAAACCAATTGATTTATTATTGATAACATCTCACATTCTCTTGTGCTTTTGATTTACTCCGTAAAAGAAGGGTTCTAATTCCACCATGGAAAACTCAGGGCCATCAGACACCAGTCCAGTTCCACTCACCAGCATTATTTCCTTTGATCATTTGAACAGGGCGAGGGAGCAAAAAACAAACACGCACATACGCACACACGCACACACACACACACACACACGCTGCATTCAGTAACAATATTCTTATTTGTCTCATAAATGAAAGGCAGTTGCTCCCTGACAACACAAGGAACTTTGATCGTATTCAAAGGGCAGGGGAGACTAGCCCATGCAAGCTGCATTTAGTCAAATAAACATTCAGCATCAAACGACATTACAAGGAAGTGTTGCTGATGAAATCATGCAAGAGCACACCATAGTGGACAAAACACATACAGCACCTGGTATTCCCAGGCAGTCTCCCAACCAAGTACTAACCAGGCCTGACCCTGCTTAGCTTCCGAGATCAGGAGTATTCAGGCTGGTATGGCCGTAAGTGAAGGTGCACCTCTTGGTACACCATATAAAGTCGAAGGGAGTCTGATAAACAGACATTGTATTTTCACCAATTACATAAGCAGCTTGAACTTTGGGTCACTCAAAAAGGGGAAGAAATTACATCATAATGTAGCCATCACTTTGTAGCACAGATAGTTGCATGAAATACAAACAAACCTTGCTAACAGTTCAAAGCCAGGGCACATATTTCAGCCTTGTGGGAAAAAACGGACAATTACAATGACTTCTGACAAATACAGCATTAGCAACAGTTTCCCATGCAGCAGCTATCCTACTAGCCAGAATAAATACTCAAAAGACATGAATGTAGAAAACCTATTGCATTCTTCTGTGCTAAGGAGGAGCGCATGTAAGGACAATATCATATTGTCATAATGTCATATTGTCATATTGTATATCATATTGCATGATGGGGCATGTATGACACATCATGAGAGGGGGCGGGGGTCAGAGCGGCTTCTCAACTGTCTCTTGATTGAAGTACCAGCCGCATAAATACCAAGCTGCATTTCGCAAAATGATGTTTCCACAAAATGCTAATAATGCTTTGCTACAAACAAATGTTTCCAACTTTCGATTAAACATCCTAACATTGGTCCACAAAGTCTCTTTCACGACTGTTACGGTTGTCGACGGAGGACCTCCTCAAGTCTGTTGTCAAGCAACGATTTATCATTAAACAAGACATCAGGGAGAGCTAACGCAGTCCCCACTACCAGAAATTCTGCAATCGAGATTTCCACATTTGGGAAATTCGCAGGGGTCAGCACAGCCGAGTGCAATGGCTGAGCCTCGCCCTGGGTGAACCGCCTTCTTGATCACGGTATCTCCCTTGCCAGGTAAGTATGAGTTGTACACATCGGTGGAGGGCAACTCTTTCCAGTGCCAACATTATCGGCTGACGGTAACCACTTTGTGTTCTGATATTATCACATCACATCGACCTGCGTTAAATGCTGTTTAGGAATGCACTTGCAGACAGAGCGGTAAAAAAGTTGTTTATTTTGATACCTAGATTATATCAGGGAACCACTAGATTCCCATCATGCAACACTGTAGAAATAATCACCTATGACTTTTTAAAATCTTAACCTGTCTGATATCACAAATGTATGCGATATGACGAAATACAGTCACGTTCAGACACACACAGACAAATGCATGAAACCAATTGATTTATTATTGATAACATCTCACATTCTCTTGTGCTTTTGATTTACTCCGTAAAAGAAGGGTTCTAATTCCACCATGGAAAACTCAGGGCCATCAGACACCAGTCCAGTTCCACTCACCAGCATTATTTCCTTTGATCATTTGAACAGGGCGAGGGAGCAAAAAACAAACACGCACATACGCACACACGCACACACACACACACACACACACACGCTGCATTCAGTAACAATATTCTTATTTGTCTCATAAATGAAAGGCAGTTGCTCCCTGACAACACAAGGAACTTTGATCGTATTCAAAGGGCAGGGAGACTAGCCCATGCAAGCTGCATTTAGTCAAATAAACATTCAGCATCAAACGATTACTACAAGGAAGTGTTGCTGATGAAATCATGCAAGAGCACACCATAGTGGACAAAACACATACAGCACCTGGTATTCCCAGGCAGTCTCCCAACCAAGTACTAACCAGGCCTGACCCTGCTTAGCTTCCGAGATCAGGAGTATTCAGGCTGGTATGGTCAGAAGTGAAGGTGCACCTCTTGGTACACCATATAAAGTCGAAGGGAGTCTGATAAACAGACATTGTATTTTCACCAATTACATAAGCAGCTTGAACTTTGGGTCACTCAAAAGGGGAAGAAATTACATCATAATGTAGCCATCACTTTGTAGCACAGATAGTTGCATGAAATACAAACAAACCTTGCTAACAGTTCAAAGCCAGGGCACATATTTCAGCCTTGTGGGAAAAACGGACAATTACAATGACTTCTGACAAATACAGCATTAGCAACAGTTTCCCATGCAGCAGCTATCCTACTAGCCAGAATAAATACTCAAAAGACATGAATGTAGAAAACCTATTGCATTCTTCTGTGCTAAGGAGGAGCGCATGTAAGGACAATATCATATTGTCATAATGTCATATTGTCATATTGTATATCATATTGCATGATGGGGCATGTATGACACATCATGAGAGGGGGCGGGGGTCAGAGCGGCTTCTCAACTGTCTCTTGATTGAAGTACCAGCGGCATAAATACCAAGCTGCATTTCGCAAAATGATGTTTCCACAAAATGCTAATAATGCTTTGCTACAAACAAATGTTTCCAACTTTCGATTAAACATCCTAACATTGGTCCACAAAGTCTCTTTCACGACTGTTACGGTTGTCGACGGAGGACCTCCTCAAGTCTGTTGTCAAGCAACGATTTATCATTAAACAAGACATCAGGGAGAGCTAACGCAGTCCCCACTACCAGAAATTCTGCAATCGAGATTTCCACATTTGGGAAATTCGCAGGGGTCAGCACAGCCGAGTGCAATGGCTGAGCCTCGCCCTGGGTGAACCGCCTTCTTGATCACGGTATCTCCCTTGCCAGGTAAGTATGAGTTGTACACATCGGTGGAGGGCAACTCTTTCCAGTGCCAACATTATCGGCTGACGGTAACCACTTTGTGTTCTGATATTATCACATCACATCGACCTGCGTTAAATGCTGTTTAGGAATGCACTTGCAGACAGAGCGGTAAAAAAAGTTGTTTATTTTGATACCTAGATTATATCAGGGAACCACTAGATTCCCATCATGCAACACTGTAGAAATAATCACCTATGACTTTTTAAAATCTTAACCTGTCTGATATCACAAATGTATGCGATATGACGAAATACAGTCACGTTCAGACACACACAGACAAATGCATGAAACCAATTGATTTATTATTGATAACATCTCACATTCTCTTGTGCTTTTGATTTACTCCGTAAAAGAAGGGTTCTAATTCCACCATGGAAAACTCAGGGCCATCAGACACCAGTCCAGTTCCACTCACCAGCATTATTTCCTTTGATCATTTGAACAGGGCGAGGGAGCAAAAAAAACAAACACGCACATACGCACACACGCACACACGCACACACACACACACACACGCTGCATTCAGTAACAATATTCTTATTTGTCTCATAAATGAAAGGCAGTTGCTCCCTGACAACACAAGGAACTTTGATCGTATTCAAAGGGCAGGGGAGACTAGCCCATGCAAGCTGCATTTAGTCAAATAAACATTCAGCATCAAACGATTACTACAAGGAAGTGTTGCTGATGAAATCATGCAAGAGCACACCATAGTGGACAAAACACATACAGCACCTGGTATTCCCAGGCAGTCTCCCAACCAAGTACTAACCAGGCCTGACCCTGCTTAGCTTCCGAGATCAGGAGTATTCAGGCTGGTATGGCCGTAAGTGAAGGTGCACCTCTTGGTACACCATATAAAGTCGAAGGGAGTCTGATAAACAGACATTGTATTTTCACCAATTACATAAGCAGCTTGAACTTTGGGTCACTCAAAAAGGGGAAGAAATTACATCATAATGTAGCCATCACTTTGTAGCACAGATAGTTGCATGAAATACAAACAAACCTTGCTAACAGTTCAAAGCCAGGGCACATATTTCAGCCTTGTGGGAAAAAAACGGACAATTACAATGACTTCTGACAAATACAGCATTAGCAACAGTTTCCCATGCAGCAGCTATCCTACTAGCCAGAATAAATACTCAAAAGACATGAATGTAGAAAACCTATTGCATTCTTCTGTGCTAAGGAGGAGCGCATGTAAGGACAATATCATATTGTCATAATGTCATATTGTCATATTGTATATCATATTGCATGATGGGGCATGTATGACACATCATGAGAGGGGGGGCGGGGGGGTCAGAGCGGCTTCTCAACTGTCTCTTGATTGAAGTACCAGCGCGGCATAAATACCAAGCTGCATTTCGCAAAATGATGTTTCCACAAAATGCTAATAATGCTTTGCTACAAACAAATGTTTCCAACTTTCGATTAAACATCCTAACATTGGTCCACAAAGTCTCTTTCACGACTGTTACGGTTGTCGACGGAGGACCTCCTCAAGTCTGTTGTCAAGCAACGATTTATCATTAAACAAGACATCAGGGAGAGCTAACGCAGTCCCCCACTACCAGAAATTCTGCAATCGAGATTTCCACATTTGGGAAATTCGCAGGGGTCAGCACAGCCGGAGTGCAATGGCTGAGCCTCGCCCTGGGTGAACCGCCTTCTTGATCACGGTATCTCCCTTGCCAGGTAAGTATGAGTTGTACACATCGGTGGAGGGCAACTCTTTCCAGTGCCAACATTATCGGCTGACGGTAACCACTTTGTGTTCTGATATTATCACATCACATCGACCGCGTTAAATGCTGTTTAGGAATGCACTTGCAGACAGAGCGGTAAAAAAGTTGTTTATTTTGATACCTAGATTATATCAGGGAACCACTAGATTCCCATCATGCAACACTGTAGAAATAATCACCTATGACTTTTTAAAATCTTAACCTGTCTGATATCACAAATGTATGCGATATGACGAAATACAGTCACGTTCAGACACACACAGACAAATGCATGAAACCAATTGATTTATTATTGATAACATCTCACATTCTCTTGTGCTTTTGATTTACTCCGTAAAAGAAGGGTTCTAATTCCACCATGGAAAACTCAGGGCCATCAGACACCAGTCCAGTTCCACTCACCAGCATTATTTCCTTTGATCATTTGAACAGGGCGAGGGAGCAAAAAAACAAACACGCACATACGCACACACGCACACACACACACACACGCTGCATTCAGTAACAATATTCTTATTTGTCTCATAAATGAAAGGCAGTTGCTCCCTGACAACACAAGGAACTTTGATCGTATTCAAAGGGCAGGGAGACTAGCCCATGCAAGCTGCATTTAGTCAAATAAACATTCAGCATCAAACGATTACTACAAGGAAGTGTTGCTGATGAAATCATGCAAGAGCACACCATAGTGGACAAAACACATACAGCACCTGGTATTCCCAGGCAGTCTCCCAACCAAGTACTAACCAGGCCTGACCCTGCTTAGCTTCCGAGATCAGGAGTATTCAGGCTGGTATGGTCAGAAGTGAAGGTGCACCTCTTGGTACACCATATAAAGTCGAAGGGAGTCTGATAAACAGACATTGTATTTTCACCAATTACATAAGCAGCTTGAACTTTGGGTCACTCAAAAGGGGAAGAAATTACATCATAATGTAGCCATCACTTTGTAGCACAGATAGTTGCATGAAATACAAACAAACCTTGCTAACAGTTCAAAGCCAGGGCACATATTTCAGCCTTGTGGGAAAAAACGGACAATTACAATGACTTCTGACAAATACAGCATTAGCAACAGTTTCTCCATGCAGCAGCTATCCTACTAGCCAGAATAAATACTCAAAAGACATGAATGTAGAAAACCTATTGCATTCTTCTGTGCTAAGGAGGAGCGCATGTAAGGACAATATCATATTGTCATAATGTCATATTGTCATATTGTATATCATATTGCATGATGGGGCATGTATGACACATCATGAGAGGGGGGGCGGGGGGGTCAGAGCGGCTTCTCAACTGTCTCTTGATTGAAGTACCAGCGCGGCATAAATACCAAGCTGCATTTCGCAAAATGATGTTTCCACAAAATGCTAATAATGCTTTGCTACAAACAAATGTTTCCAACTTTCGATTAAACATCCTAACATTGGTCCACAAAGTCTCTTTCACGACTGTTACGGTTGTCGACGGAGGACCTCCTCAAGTCTGTTGTCAAGCAACGATTTATCATTAAACAAGACATCAGGGGAGAGCGCGAACGCAGTCCCCCACTACCAGAAATTCTGCAATCGAGATTTCCACATTTGGGAAATTCGCAGGGGTCAGCACAGCCGAGTGCAATGGCTGAGCCTCGCCCTGGGTGAACCGCCTTCTTGATCACGGTATCTCCCTTGCCAGGTAAGTATGAGTTGTACACATCGGTGGAGGGCAACTCTTTCCAGTGCCAACATTATCGGCTGACGGTAACCACTTTGTGTTCTGATATTATCACATCACATCGACCTGCGTTAAATGCTGTTTAGGAATGCACTTGCAGACAGAGCGGTAAAAAAGTTGTTTATTTTGATACCTAGATTATATCAGGGAACCACTAGATTCCCATCATGCAACACTGTAGAAATAATCACCTATGACTTTTTAAAATCTTAACCTGTCTGATATCACAAATGTATGCGATATGACGAAATACAGTCACGCTCAGACACACACAGACAAATGCATGAAACCAATTGATTTATTATTGATAACATCTCACATTCTCTTGTGCTTTTGATTTACTCCGTAAAAGAAGGGTTCTAATTCCACCATGGAAAACTCAGGGCCATCAGACACCAGTCCAGTTCCACTCACCAGCATTATTTCCTTTGATCATTTGAACAGGGCGAGGGAGCAAAAAACAAACACGCACATACGCACACACGCACACACGCACACACACACACACACGCTGCATTCAGTAACAATATTCTTATTTGTCTCATAAATGAAAGGCAGTTGCTCCCTGACAACACAAGGAACTTTGATCGTATTCAAAGGGCAGGGGAGACTAGCCCATGCAAGCTGCATTTAGTCAAATAAACATTCAGCATCAAACGACATTACAAGGAAGTGTTGCTGATGAAATCATGCAAGAGCACACCATAGTGGACAAAACACATACAGCACCTGGTATTCCCAGGCAGTCTCCCAACCAAGTACTAACCAGGCCTGACCCTGCTTAGCTTCCGAGATCAGGAGTATTCAGGCTGGTATGGTCAGAAGTGAAGGTGCACCTCTTGGTACACCATATAAAGTCGAAGGGAGTCTGATAAACAGACATTGTATTTTCACCAATTACATAAGCAGCTTGAACTTTGGGTCACTCAAAAAGGGGAAGAAATTACATCATAATGTAGCCATCACTTTGTAGCACAGATAGTTGCATGAAATACAAACAAACCTTGCTAACAGTTCAAAGCCAGGGCACATATTTCAGCCTTGTGGGAAAAAACGGACAATTACAATGACTTCTGACAAATACAGCATTAGCAACAGTTTCCTCATGCAGCAGCTATCCTACTAGCCAGAATAAATACTCAAAAGACATGAATGTAGAAAACCTATTGCATTCTTCTGTGCTAAGGAGGAGCGCATGTAAGGACAATATCATATTGTCATAATGTCATATTGTCATATTGTATATCATATTGCATGATGGGGCATGTATGACACATCATGAGAGGGGGGGCGGGGGGGTCAGAGCGGCTTCTCAACTGTCTCTTGATTGAAGTACCAGCGCGGCATAAATACCAAGCTGCATTTCGCAAAATGATGTTTCCACAAAATGCTAATAATGCTTTGCTACAAACAAATGTTTCCAACTTTCGATTAAACATCCTAACATTGGTCCACAAAGTCTCTTTCACGACTGTTACGGTTGTCGACGGAGGACCTCCTCAAGTCTGTTGTCAAGCAACGATTTATCATTAAACAAGACATCAGGGAGAGCTAACGCAGTCCCCCACTACCAGAAATTCTGCAATCGAGATTTCCACATTTGGGAAATTCGCAGGGGTCAGCACAGCCGGAGTGCAATGGCTGAGCCTCGCCCTGGGTGAACCGCCTTCTTGATCACGGTATCTCCCTTGCCAGGTAAGTATGAGTTGTACACATCGGTGGAGGGCAACTCTTTCCAGTGCCAACATTATCGGCTGACGGTAACCACTTTGTGTTCTGATATTATCACATCACATCGACCTGCGTTAAATGCTGTTTAGGAATGCACTTGCAGACAGAGCGGTAAAAAAGTTGTTTATTTTGATACCTAGATTATATCAGGGAACCACTAGATTCCCATCATGCAACACTGTAGAAATAATCACCTATGACTTTTTAAAATCTTAACCTGTCTGATATCACAAATGTATGCGATATGACGAAATACAGTCACGTTCAGACACACACAGACAAATGCATGAAACCAATTGATTTATTATTGATAACATCTCACATTCTCTTGTGCTTTTGATTTACTCCGTAAAAGAAGGGTTCTAATTCCACCATGGAAAACTCAGGGCCATCAGACACCAGTCCAGTTCCACTCACCAGCATTATTTCCTTTGATCATTTGAACAGGGCGAGGGAGCAAAAAACAAACACGCACATACGCACACACGCACACACACACACACACACGCTGCATTCAGTAACAATATTCTTATTTGTCTCATAAATGAAAGGCAGTTGCTCCCTGACAACACAAGGAACTTTGATCGTATTCAAAGGGCAGGGGAGACTAGCCCATGCAAGCTGCATTTAGTCAAATAAACATTCAGCATCAAACGACATTACAAGGAAGTGTTGCTGATGAAATCATGCAAGAGCACACCATAGTGGACAAAACACATACAGCACCTGGTATTCCCAGGCAGTCTCCCAACCAAGTACTAACCAGGCCTGACCCTGCTTAGCTTCCGAGATCAGGAGTATTCAGGCTGGTATGGCCGTAAGTGAAGGTGCACCTCTTGGTACACCATATAAAGTCGAAGGGAGTCTGATAAACAGACATTGTATTTTCACCAATTACATAAGCAGCTTGAACTTTGGGTCACTCAAAAAGGGGAAGAAATTACATCATAATGTAGCCATCACTTTGTAGCACAGATAGTTGCATGAAATACAAACAAACCTTGCTAACAGTTCAAAGCCAGGGCACATATTTCAGCCTTGTGGGAAAAAACGGACAATTACAATGACTTCTGACAAATACAGCATTAGCAACAGTTTCATGCAGCAGCTATCCTACTAGCCAGAATAAATACTCAAAAGACATGAATGTAGAAAACCTATTGCATTCTTCTGTGCTAAGGAGGAGCGCATGTAAGGACAATATCATATTGTCATAATGTCATATTGTCATATTGTATATCATATTGCATGATGGGGCATGTATGACACATCATGAGAGGGGGCGGGGGTCAGAGCGGCTTCTCAACTGTCTCTTGATTGAAGTACCAGCGGCATAAATACCAAGCTGCATTTCGCAAAATGATGTTTCCACAAAATGCTAATAATGCTTTGCTACAAACAAATGTTTCCAACTTTCGATTAAACATCCTAACATTGGTCCACAAAGTCTCTTTCACGACTGTTACGGTTGTCGACGGAGGACCTCCTCAAGTCTGTTGTCAAGCAACGATTTATCATTAAACAAGACATCAGGGAGAGCGAACGCAGTCCCCACTACCAGAAATTCTGCAATCGAGATTTCCACATTTGGGAAATTCGCAGGGGTCAGCACAGCCGAGTGCAATGGCTGAGCCTCGCCCTGGGTGAACCGCCTTCTTGATCACGGTATCTCCCTTGCCAGGTAAGTATGAGTTGTACACATCGGTGGAGGGCAACTCTTTCCAGTGCCAACATTATCGGCTGACGGTAACCACTTTGTGTTCTGATATTATCACATCACATCGACTCTGCGTTAAATGCTGTTTAGGAATGCACTTGCAGACAGAGCGGTAAAAAAGTTGTTTATTTTGATACCTAGATTATATCAGGGAACCACTAGATTCCCATCATGCAACACTGTAGAAATAATCACCTATGACTTTTTAAAATCTTAACCTGTCTGATATCACAAATGTATGCGATATGACGAAATACAGTCACGTTCAGACACACACAGACAAATGCATGAAACCAATTGATTTATTATTGATAACATCTCACATTCTCTTGTGCTTTTGATTTACTCCGTAAAAGAAGGGTTCTAATTCCACCATGGAAAACTCAGGGCCATCAGACACCAGTCCAGTTCCACTCACCAGCATTATTTCCTTTGATCATTTGAACAGGGCGAGGGAGCAAAAAACAAACACGCACATACACACGCACACACGCACACACACACACACACACGCTGCATTCAGTAACAATATTCTTATTTGTCTCATAAATGAAAGGCAGTTGCTCCCTGACAACACAAGGAACTTTGATCGTATTCAAAGGGCAGGGGAGACTAGCCCATGCAAGCTGCATTTAGTCAAATAAACATTCAGCATCAAACGATTACTACAAGGAAGTGTTGCTGATGAAATCATGCAAGAGCACACCATAGTGGACAAAACACATACAGCACCTGGTATTCCCAGGCAGTCTCCCAACCAAGTACTAACCAGGCCTGACCCTGCTTAGCTTCCGAGATCAGGAGTATTCAGGCTGGTATGGCCGTAAGTGAAGGTGCACCTCTTGGTACACCATATAAAGTCGAAGGGAGTCTGATAAACAGACATTGTATTTTCACCAATTACATAAGCAGCTTGAACTTTGGGTCACTCAAAAAGGGGAAGAAATTACATCATAATGTAGCCATCACTTTGTAGCACAGATAGTTGCATGAAATACAAACAAACCTTGCTAACAGTTCAAAGCCAGGGCACATATTTCAGCCTTGTGGGAAAAAACGGACAATTACAATGACTTCTGACAAATACAGCATTAGCAACAGTTTCCCATGCAGCAGCTATCCTACTAGCCAGAATAAATACTCAAAAGACATGAATGTAGAAAACCTATTGCATTCTTCTGTGCTAAGGAGGAGCGCATGTAAGGACAATATCATATTGTCATAATGTCATATTGTCATATTGTATATCATATTGCATGATGGGGCATGTATGACACATCATGAGAGGGGGGGCGGGGGGGTCAGAGCGGCTTCTCAACTGTCTCTTGATTGAAGTACCAGCTGCATAAATACCAAGCTGCATTTCGCAAAATGATGTTTCCACAAAATGCTAATAATGCTTTGCTACAAACAAATGTTTCCAACTTTCGATTAAACATCCTAACATTGGTCCACAAAGTCTCTTTCACGACTGTTACGGTTGTCGACGGAGGACCTCCTCAAGTCTGTTGTCAAGCAACGACTTATCATTAAACAAGACATCAGGGAGAGCGAACGCAGTCCCCACTACCAGAAATTCTGCAATCGAGATTTCCACATTTGGGAAATTCGCAGGGGTCAGCACAGCCGAGTGCAATGGCTGAGCCTCGCCCTGGGTGAACCGCCTTCTTGATCACGGTATCTCCCTTGCCAGGTAAGTATGAGTTGTACACATCGGTGGAGGGCAACTCTTTCCAGTGCCAACATTATCGGCTGACGGTAACCACTTTGTGTTCTGATATTATCACATCACATCGACTGCGTTAAATGCTGTTTAGGAATGCACTTGCAGACAGAGCGGTAAAAAAGTTGTTTATTTTGATACCTAGATTATATCAGGGAACCACTAGATTCCCATCATGCAACACTGTAGAAATAATCACCTATGACTTTTTAAAATCTTAACCTGTCTGATATCACAAATGTATGCGATATGACGAAATACAGTCACGTTCAGACACACACAGACAAATGCATGAAACCAATTGATTTATTATTGATAACATCTCACATTCTCTTGTGCTTTTGATTTACTCCGTAAAGAAGGGTTCTAATTCCACCATGGAAAACTCAGGGCCATCAGACACCAGTCCAGTTCCACTCACCAGCATTATTTCCTTTGATCATTTGAACAGGGCGAGGGAGCAAAAAACAAACACGCACATACGCACACACGCACACACACACACACACACGCTGCATTCAGTAACAATATTCTTATTTGTCTCATAAATGAAAGGCAGTTGCTCCCTGACAACACAAGGAACTTTGATCGTATTCAAAGGGCAGGGGAGACTAGCCCATGCAAGCTGCATTTAGTCAAATAAACATTCAGCATCAAACGATTACTACAAGGAAGTGTTGCTGATGAAATCATGCAAGAGCACACCATAGTGGACAAAACACATACAGCACCTGGTATTCCCAGGCAGTCTCCCAACCAAGTACTAACCAGGCCTGACCCTGCTTAGCTTCCGAGATCAGGAGTATTCAGGCTGGTATGGCCGTAAGTGAAGGTGCACCTCTTGGTACACCATATAAAGTCGAAGGGAGTCTGATAAACAGACATTGTATTTTCACCAATTACATAAGCAGCTTGAACTTTGGGTCACTCAAAAGGGGAAGAAATTACATCATAATGTAGCCATCACTTTGTAGCACAGATAGTTGCATGAAATACAAACAAACCTTGCTAACAGTTCAAAGCCAGGGCACATATTTCAGCCTTGTGGGAAAAACGGACAATTACAATGACTTCTGACAAATACAGCATTAGCAACAGTTTCCCATGCAGCAGCTATCCTACTAGCCAGAATAAATACTCAAAAGACATGAATGTAGAAAACCTATTGCATTCTTCTGTGCTAAGGAGGAGCGCATGTAAGGACAATATCATATTGTCATAATGTCATATTGTCATATTGTATATCATATTGCATGATGGGGCATGTATGACACATCATGAGAGGGGGGGCGGGGGGGTCAGAGCGGCTTCTCAACTGTCTCTTGATTGAAGTACCAGCGCGGCATAAATACCAAGCTGCATTTCGCAAAATGATGTTTCCACAAAATGCTAATAATGCTTTGCTACAAACAAATGTTTCCAACTTTCGATTAAACATCCTAACATTGGTCCACAAAGTCTCTTTCACGACTGTTACGGTTGTCGACGGAGGACCTCCTCAAGTCTGTTGTCAAGCAACGACTTATCATTAAACAAGACATCAGGGGAGAGCGCGAACGCAGTCCCCCACTACCAGAAATTCTGCAATCGAGATTTCCACATTTGGGAAATTCGCAGGGGTCAGCACAGCCGGAGTGCAATGGCTGAGCCTCGCCCTGGGTGAACCGCCTTCTTGATCACGGTATCTCCCTTGCCAGGTAAGTATGAGTTGTACACATCGGTGGAGGGCAACTCTTTCCAGTGCCAACATTATCGGCTGACGGTAACCACTTTGTGTTCTGATATTATCACATCACATCGACTCATGCGTTAAATGCTGTTTAGGAATGCACTTGCAGACAGAGCGGTAAAAAAGTTGTTTATTTTGATACCTAGATTATATCAGGGAACCACTAGATTCCCATCATGCAACACTGTAGAAATAATCACCTATGACTTTTTAAAATCTTAACCTGTCTGATATCACAAATGTATGCGATATGACGAAATACAGTCACGTTCAGACACACACAGACAAATGCATGAAACCAATTGATTTATTATTGATAACATCTCACATTCTCTTGTGCTTTTGATTTACTCCGTAAAAGAAGGGTTCTAATTCCACCATGGAAAACTCAGGGCCATCAGACACCAGTCCAGTTCCACTCACCAGCATTATTTCCTTTGATCATTTGAACAGGGCGAGGGAGCAAAAAACAAACACGCACATACGCACACACGCACACACGCACACACACACACACACGCTGCATTCAGTAACAATATTCTTATTTGTCTCATAAATGAAAGGCAGTTGCTCCCTGACAACACAAGGAACTTTGATCGTATTCAAAGGGCAGGGGAGACTAGCCCATGCAAGCTGCATTTAGTCAAATAAACATTCAGCATCAAACGATTACTACAAGGAAGTGTTGCTGATGAAATCATGCAAGAGCACACCATAGTGGACAAAACACATACAGCACCTGGTATTCCCAGGCAGTCTCCCAACCAAGTACTAACCAGGCCTGACCCTGCTTAGCTTCCGAGATCAGGAGTATTCAGGCTGGTATGGTCAGAAGTGAAGGTGCACCTCTTGGTACACCATATAAAGTCGAAGGAGTCTGATAAACAGACATTGTATTTTCACCAATTACATAAGCAGCTTGAACTTTGGGTCACTCAAAAAGGGGAAGAAATTACATCATAATGTAGCCATCACTTTGTAGCACAGATAGTTGCATGAAATACAAACAAACCTTGCTAACAGTTCAAAGCCAGGGCACATATTTCAGCCTTGTGGGAAAAAACGGACAATTACAATGACTTCTGACAAATACAGCATTAGCAACAGTTTCCCATGCAGCAGCTATCCTACTAGCCAGAATAAATACTCAAAAGACATGAATGTAGAAAACCTATTGCATTCTTCTGTGCTAAGGAGGAGCGCATGTAAGGACAATATCATATTGTCATAATGTCATATTGTCATATTGTATATCATATTGCATGATGGGGCATGCATGACACATCATGAGAGGGGGGGCGGGGGGGTCAGAGCGGCTTCTCAACTGTCTCTTGATTGAAGTACCAGCGCGGCATAAATACCAAGCTGCATTTCGCAAAATGATGTTTCCACAAAATGCTAATAATGCTTTGCTACAAACAAATGTTTCCAACTTTCGATTAAACATCCTAACATTGGTCCACAAAGTCTCTTTCACGACTGTTACGGTTGTCGACGGAGGACCTCCTCAAGTCTGTTGTCAAGCAACGACTTATCATTAAACAAGACATCAGGGGAGAGCGCGAACGCAGTCCCCCACTACCAGAAATTCTGCAATCGAGATTTCCACATTTGGGAAATTCGCAGGGGTCAGCACAGCCGGAGTGCAATGGCTGAGCCTCGCCCTGGGTGAACCGCCTTCTTGATCACGGTATCTCCCTTGCCAGGTAAGTATGAGTTGTACACATCGGTGGAGGGCAACTCTTTCCAGTGCCAACATTATCGGCTGACGGTAACCACTTTGTGTTCTGATATTATCACATCACATCGACCTGCGTTAAATGCTGTTTAGGAATGCACTTGCAGACAGAGCGGTAAAAAAGTTGTTTATTTTGATACCTAGATTATATCAGGGAACCACTAGATTCCCATCATGCAACACTGTAGAAATAATCACCTATGACTTTTTAAAATCTTAACCTGTCTGATATCACAAATGTATGCGATATGACGAAATACAGTCACGTTCAGACACACACAGACAAATGCATGAAGCCAATTGATTTATTATTGATAACATCTCACATTCTCTTGTGCTTTTGATTTACTCCGTAAAAGAAGGGTTCTAATTCCACCATGGAAAACTCAGGGCCATCAGACACCAGTCCAGTTCCACTCACCAGCATTATTTCCTTTGATCATTTGAACAGGGCGAGGGAGCAAAAACAAACACGCACATACGCACACACGCACACACACACACACACACACGCTGCATTCAGTAACAATATTCTTATTTGTCTCATAAATGAAAGGCAGTTGCTCCCTGACAACACAAGGAACTTTGATCGTATTCAAAGGGCAGGGGAGACTAGCCCATGCAAGCTGCATTTAGTCAAATAAACATTCAGCATCAAACGATTACTACAAGGAAGTGTTGCTGATGAAATCATGCAAGAGCACACCATAGTGGACAAAACACATACAGCACCTGGTATTCCCAGGCAGTCTCCCAACCAAGTACTAACCAGGCCTGACCCTGCTTAGCTTCCGAGATCAGGAGTATTCAGGCTGGTATGGTCAGAAGTGAAGGTGCACCTCTTGGTACACCATATAAAGTCGAAGGAGTCTGATAAACAGACATTGTATTTTCACCAATTACATAAGCAGCTTGAACTTTGGGTCACTCAAAAAGGGGAAGAAATTACATCATAATGTAGCCATCACTTTGTAGCACAGATAGTTGCATGAAATACAAACAAACCTTGCTAACAGTTCAAAGCCAGGGCACACATTTCAGCGTTGTGGGAAGAAACGGACAAATACAATGACTTCTGACAAATACAGTTACAGGTAGGAGTCAGTAAAACTCGTTTTTCAACCAATCCACACATTTCTTTTTAAAAAACTATAGTTTTGGCAAGTCGGTTAGGACATCTACGTTTTTTTTTATCCTCAAGCCTGTCGCCAAGCAATAGTTCATCATTAAACAAGACATCAGGGGAGAACGCAAATGCAGTCCCACACTAAATTATGCAATCAATTTGCAGGGGTCATCACAGCTGGAGTGCAATGGCTAAGCCTCGCCCTGGGTGAACAGTGAGTCCTACGGTTCTGACTTGGTGTACAGGGAGTACACTGTAAGAACGCCCCATGTTCTGAATTCTGTCGCTGTACATTTAAAAAGTGCTGAGCAAATAGTTATATTGAATACGTCCATCGTCGCTCACTCATTAACGTCTTAATCGAAATTACGGATTGCCTCTTATCCGCTTGTCATCCCCTTATGCTATAGTTTTGAGATGTACATTGTCAGTAGAAACCATGTACAACAACAAACTTTCACTCTACAACTTGTAGCAATGTTGAATGTGAAAGCAAATTCAACTCTCTTGCATAAAAACAGCTAGGGAACTAACTGAAGTTTAGTGATAGTCCAAGTAACAGCCACCACAGACCACCCACAGACTGAGAAGGGGGGACCCGATGGCAAGAATGAAGAAGACGGAGTTCAGTTCAGTGGAGGCTAGGGGAGGAAGCCATTGAAACCAGGAACTGCCCGGCTGGATTTTGTGTGGAAAGGACAACTATGAAATGGGGACAATTTGAGGACTCAACAACAATTTCTACATTCAATAAAGTTGTGGTCCCGAGGAACACAACTTTCGTTGACAGTTCGTAGGAGATTATGTAAAAACTGTTAAATCCCAGTGGATTGATGAGGAATTGAAAACTTGTATGGTTGAGAGGGATGAGGCAAAAGGAATGGCAAACAAGTCTGGCTGCACAACCGATTGGCAAATCATGTGACTAAACTGAATAAAAAGAATAATTAACTACACTATGAAACAAAGAAAAATTACAAAGAATGATAGTAAAAAGCTTTGGAGCACCTTAAAGGAAATTTTGGGCAAAAACACAAACTCATTGAATCAGATGGCTCCCGAGTGGCACAGCGGTCTAAGACACTGCAACTCAGTGCAAGAGGCATCATTACAGTCCCTGCGTGGAATCCAAGGTGAATCACATCCAGCCATAATTGGGAGTCCCATAGAGCGGCGCACAATTGGCCCAGCGTCGGTAGGTCGTCATTGTAAAGAAGAATTTGTTCTTAACTGACTTGCTTGGTTAAATAAAAAAAATATTGCCAACTACTTAAATCCTTTTTTCATTGGCAAGATTAGCAAACGTAGGCATGACATGCTAGCAACAAATGCTGACACTACAAATCCAAGTATATCTGACCAAATTAAGAAAGATAAGCATTGTAATTTTGAATTCTGTAAATTGAGTGTGGAAGAGGTGAAAAAATTGTTGTCTATCAACAATGACAAGCGACCAGGGTCTGACAACTTGGATGGAAAATTACTGAGGATAATAGCGGATGATATTGCCACTCTTATTTTCCATAATTTAAATGAAAGCCTACTAGAAAGTGTGTGTCCCCAGGTCTGGAGGGAAGCAAAAGTAATTCCGCTCCCTAAGAATAGTAAAGTCCCCTTTACTGGCTCAAATAGCCGACCAAATCAGCCTGTTACCAACCCTTAGTAAACTTTTGAAAAAAAAATGGTGTTTGACCAGATACAATGCTATTTCAAAGAAAACAAATTGCCAACAGACTTTCAGCATGCTTATAAGGAAGGACATTCAACAAGCACAGCACTTAGACAAATGACTGATGGATGATTGGCTAAAAGAGAATTATAAAAAGATAGTGGGGGCTGTTTTGTTAAGACTTCAGTGCGGCTTTTGACATTATCGATCATAATCTGCAGATGGAAAAACTTGTGTTGTGGCTTTACACCACCTGCTATATTGTGAATAAAGAGTTACTTATCTAACAGAACACAGACGGTGTTCTTGAATGGAAGCCTCTCCAACATAATCCAGGTAAAATAAGGAATTCCCCAGGGCAGATGTCTAAATTCCCCAGGTCCCTTACTTTTTTCAGTCTTTACTAACGACATGCCACTGGCTTTGAGTAAAGCCAGTGTGTCTATGTATGTGGATGACTCAACACTATACACGTCAGCTACTACAGCGACTGAAATGGCTGCAACACTTAACAAAGAGCTGCAGTTAGTTTCAGAGTGGGTGGCAAGGAATAAGTTAGTCCTAAATATTTCTAAAACTAAATACATTGTATTTGGGACAAATCATTCACTAAACCTTAAAACTCAACTAAATCTTGTAATAAATCATGTGGAAATTGAGTAAATTGAGGTGACTAAACTGATTGGAGTAAACCTGGGATTGTAAAGTGTCATGGTCAAAACATATTGATACAACAGTAGCTAAGATGGGGAAAAGTCTGTCCATAATAAAGCACTGCTCTACCTTCTTAACAGCACAATCAACAAGGCAGTTCCTACAGGCCCTAGTTTTTGGGACTGTGAAGCAACAAACTTAGACGCACACACACGATAACATATTTTGTATTGTAGATATGTGGTAGTGGTGCTGTATGTGGTAGTGGTGCCTGAGGGCACACAGTGTGTTGTGAAATCTGTGAATGTATTATATATATTTTTTTATTGTATGAACTCCCTTAATTTTGCTGGACCCCAGGAAGAGTAGCTGCTGCCTTGGCAACAAACAATAAGTAATAATAAATACAAAAATACATGTGGGCTCTCTACGTCCCTGTAGAGGTACACCTAGCCTGATCCAAAATCTATAAGTGCTGCTTCTGTGTGCTTTCAAGCACATACTGATCAGAGACCAGGCTATGGTTACCGTCCCGTATTCAAACCCTGTGGTTATCACATATCGAACACGTTATACATTCTTAATCACTTTATTAGAGCACCAGTTCTCACCCTGAGAGAATAACTGTGGATCCTGTTAGCTAATGTGGGTGTGTATTAGTGTGTTTTACCTCCAAACTGAGAGTTATATCTGTGTTTGTCTGTGTGTCACTGTCCGAGTATGGTACTACATTGTAAGAACAAAGCAATACTCCAGAGTTTGAGGTATAGTCAACTATTCATTTCCACTTACTTTTTTTTACTGTTGTATTAACGTTTTTTGTTATACACACCAGAAGCCTTTTTGTTTGCCAGCAAATTAAAACATGTTTGACAAGACTCCCAAATTCAGTTGAATCATGTCCATGTCTTGCAATCCTCCGCAACCAATTAAATGTCTTAGAATGCCATGGTAGGGACGTGTGTGTCAGTATGTGAGTGTATAGAAGGAAGGGTCGCATTATAGAGTAAACAGGGGCCATACCCCGTTAATGCTTCAGCCAACAGCTACCAAAACAAGCCATCTGTCCTGTGACCTGGGCGACATTCAGGATCCCTAAACTGATGGATGGATCCTTCAACAGTGCCGAGATGAGAGTTCTGTCTTGTGTAATAACTGTCATCACAAGACCTACATATACCTTTGAGACATACTTACAGACCCAGCAAAAAGAGTAACTACCTTTTCAACAACAAAATGGTTTACTTAAAGCATAATTATGTTTACATGCATAACTGCAAGTACAGTATAAACATTTGAGTTCTCAGCCTTGCGCTACAAACAAGCAATCACACCTTAACACTGATCAAAGCTCATTTGCTACTGACCAAAATAATATCGCACTTTTAAACGTCCTCACGCACAAGTCATCTAAATAATATTCACACACACACACACACACACACACACACATATATGTATACACACACACACATATATACACACACACACACACACACACACGTGTGTGTACATATATACATATATATACATATACATATATTTGTGTGTGTGTGTATATATACACGTGTGTGTGTGTGTGCGCGCACACACACACACACGTATATACAGTTGAAGTCGGAAGTTTACATACACTTAGATTGGAGTCATTAAAACTCGTTTTTCAACCACTCCACAAATTTCTTGTTAACAAACTATAGTTTTGGCAAGTCGGTTAGGACATCAACTTTGTGCATTAAAAGTAATTATTCCAACAATTGTTTACAGACAGATTATTTCACTTATAATTCACTGTATCATAATTCCAGTGGGTCAGAAGTTAACATTCACTAAGTTGACTATGCCTTTAAACAGCTTGGAAAATTCCAGAAAATGATGTCATGGCTTTAGAAGCTTCTGATAGGCAAATTGACATCATTTGAGTCAATTGGAGGTGTACCTGTGGATGCATTTCAATGCCAAACTCAGTGCCTCTTTGGTTGACATCATGGGAAAATCAAAAGAAATCAGCTAGACCTCAGAATCTTTTTTGGAGACCTCCACAAGGTCTGCTTCATCCTTGGGAGCAATTTCCAAATGCCTGAAGGTACCACGTTCATCTGTACAAACAGTAGTATGCAAGTATAAACACCATGGGACCACGCAGCCGTCATACCGCTCAGGAAGGAGATGCGTTCTGTCTCCTAGAGATTAATGTACTGTGGTGCGAAAACTGCAAATCAATCCCATAAAAACAGCAAAGGACCTTGTTAAGATGCTGGAGGAAACCGGTACAATAGTATCTATATCCACATTAAAACGAGTCCTATATCGACATAACCTGAAAGGCCGCTCAGCAAGGAAGAAGCCACTGCTCCAAAACCGCCAAAAAAAAGCCAGACTACGGTTTGCAACTGCACATGGGGACAAAGATCGTACTTTTTGGAGAAATGTCCTCTGGTCTGATGAAACAAAAATAGAAATGCTTGGCCATAATGACCATCGTTACGTTTGGAGGAAAAAGGGGGAGGCTTGCAAGCCGAAGAACACCATCCCAACCGTGAAGCACGGGGGTGGTAGCATCATGTTATGGGAGTGCTTTGCTGCAGGAGGGACTGGTGCACTTCACAAAATAGATGAAAAACTGAGTTTAAATGCATTTCGCTAAGGTATATGTAAAATTGCGACTTCAACTGTATGTATATATACACACACACACACATACATATACATACACACACATATATATATATACACATACACACACACACACACACGTCTGGCTTTGCGCTTGCATTCACACACTTCTTTCCTCAAATGCAGTTCTCATACAGACACACCAGTAAGAAAGTCATCTTAGAAAAGAAGAGCTAAAAATGTAACTAATGCTCAGATAAGGAAATATTCTACATAATACAAATCTCAAGATCTTCAAGTGCTTTTTAGAGCAAAAGAAAAATTGTGTTTTCTTTTTCAAATAAAATGGTGTCCGGACAGCTACTGCTCATCCTCGTTCTCCTGTCCAGAACCTTCTGAGCGGTCACCCTCCAAGCGATCTGAGGACAAACAAAGTGAGTGTGTGAAAAAAACAACTGAAATCAGCATTTCTTATTTGACAAGTCCAGGTAGTTCCTCCTTATTTCAGTCAGTTTCTTTTCAATTTTGTGCCTGATGAACGCAACCCTAAACCAATTTCCTACAGTACCCAGCTTGTGGGGTCTACAGTGTAAGTTTCATAACTGGTTGCTGGTAATTGAGTAGTCTGGGTACCAGTCTAACATTTCACTCCTTGTACTCTGTCATTTGTCAAAGGAACTGGCCTTTCGTTAATCTCAACATTGAATATACAGCTGGATTTTGTGCGAATTACAGAGTACAAGGAGTGGAATGTAATAGCTGAACAGAGACCCACACAACCAGGCTAGAAATTGAGTGGGTGAACCAGTAAATCTCACAGTGGTAAGAGGCTTACTCAGCCCAGGCGCAAGGGTCCCAAAGTACATCAAGAAGTACATAAATACTTCCACATGCACTTTCTATTGGTTCATTAGTCAACTGCCTTTCCAAAACACCTCACGAAAGAGAAAGTTAATATCACAAAACTACTAGCAAAATGTAACTGAGTGTGTGTGTACCCGTTCTTATGTGATTAAGGGAGGCCAGCATTCGCAGCATGAAGGAGGCGGGGACTGTGATGGTGTTCCTGGTCTCCTCAAGCATCAACTCATTACGCGTGATCACCTGAGAGAGAAAGGGAAAGAGGGAGATAGAGAGGAAGGTAAAAGAAAGCCAATGATACCAGTAAATCAGAAGCATCAAATGATACCACTAAATCAGAACGATCAAAGAGAATGTGATTTCTATCATACTCGGAAGTTGGGAGTGGGACTGGTGAGAGCGGTTGAAGGTTAAGGGAGGACGGAAAGGGGTAACATAGGAGCGGGAACAGAAAAGGTAATAGGGAGGGGAGAAAAAAGGGAGAAGAGAGAGAGGGGGTAATGAGGGAGGGTACAAGGAAGAGGACCAGAGACTCTATGCGGAAGTCTCACACAGTGGGGAATCCAAACCCCTCAACTGGTGAGACAGAGAAGTGAACCCCAGACTATCCGCTGTCTGTCACTAACATTGAATCAATCGTTTAGCAAACATACCTCGTCAGCTAGGACTCTGTTAAAGGACGGCGACGCCTCCAGAGGTGACCAGATCTTAATGTCGTAGTCGATCCCTGACGAGGCAAGAACTGGAACAGACAGGAGACAAACTGTTGGCAATAGGGTACGACAAGTAAGGGGTAGGAGGTGTGACATCATTGGCTCTTTATACAAGGCTGAAGATGTAGCTAAGAAACTCACCGGGGTGTGGTTGAGGTGTAGAGGTGAGACTAGGGTAGGTGTGTGTTACTCACTGGGGTTACAGAAGTGTGGGTGTATACTGTAGGTGTGGCTCTAGATATAGAAGTGTAACTCACTGGGGTCATAGAGGTGCGGCTGTAAGCGGGTAGGGGTGTGGTTGAAGGTGTAGGGAGTGTACAGTAACTCACTGGGGTCGTAGGGGTGCGGCTGGAGACAGTTGACTACGTGATTGTCGGCCTCCAGCAGCATCAGGTGCTCGCCCGTGTGTCTGTCCCAGATGAAGATGTGGCCACAGTCTGAACCACTCATCACAAAGTTGTTCCCCCAGAAACACGACTCCTTGATCTACAGACAACACACAGAAATAACTGGAGACAAAGGAACTATAAATGCTTTCAAAGCATATTAAAACGTATTTACATATTATATACACACTACCGGTCAAAAGATTTAGAACATCCCCAGTTCCAAGTCCAGTGAATAACCTGAAATTGTACAAAAGGTAAGCAGTAAACCGCCAGAGGTAAAAAAAAAAAAAAAATGTAAAAAAACATGTTACCAAAAACTGAAAAATAACGTACATTTCAGAGTAAAAAAAAAAAAAAAGGCCTTTAGGGAACAAGTAATGGGTTAACAACTTACAGCTGTTCTGCAGCAATGGAAGTAAATTAAGCCTTGAAAGTAGATGCTAACAATTCCTACAGGTATCCCAACTTTTGTTAATTACTTACAAACCCTCTGTCTGTATAAAATCAGTGTTGGAACAGACTGTGTTACTACACCCTCTTAAGCATTATTTAGATAGTATTGTACTGCAGGAAGTAGTATATCGCTATCATAATGGCGAGAAAAAGGCCATTAAAGGAAGACAGACAGACCATTATAACCCTTAAAAGTGTAGGTCTTTCCTTTAGAAAAATTGCAAAGAAAGCCAAGGTGTCAGTAAGTAGTTTCCTACACCATCAAAAGGCATTTGGAAACTGCAGGAAACTGACAGGAAGATGTCTGGCAGACCCAAAGCCACAACAGAATCAGAAAACACGTTTCTGAGAGTCAACAGCTTGTATAAACACCATGGGACCACGCAGCCATCATACCACTCAGGAAGGAGACGTGTTCTGTCTCCTAGAGATTAATGTACTGTGGTGCGAAAAGTGCAAATCAATCCCAGAACAGCAGCAAAGGACCTTGTGAAGATGCTGGAGGAAACCGGTACAAAAGTATCTATATCCACAGTAAAACAAGTCCTATATCGACATAACCTGAAAGGCTGCTCAACAAGGAAGAAGCCACTGCTCCAAAACCGCCATAAAAAAGCCAGACTACGGTTTGCAACTGCACAAGGGGAAAAAGATCGTACTTTTTGGAGAAATGTCCTCTGGTCTGATGAAACAAAAATAGAACAGTTTGGCCATAATGACCATCGTTATGTTTGGAGGAAAAAAGGGGAGGCTTGCAAGCCGAAGAACACCATCCCAACCGTGAAGCACGGGGGTGGCAGCATCATGTTGTGGGGGTGCTTTGCTGCAGGAGGGACTGGTGCACTTCACAAAATAGATGGCATCATGAGAAAGGACAATTATGTGGATATACTGAAGCAACATCTCAAGACATCAGTCAGGAAGTTAAAGCTTGGTCTCAAACGGGTCTTCCAAATGGACAATGACCCCAAGCATACTTTCAAAGTTGTGGCAAAATGGCTTAAGGACAACAAAGTCAAGTTATTGGAGTGGCCATCAGAAAGCCCTGACCTCAATCCTATAGAACATTTGTGGGCAGAACTGAAAAAGCATGTGCGAGCAAGGAGGCCTACAAACCTGACTCAGTTACACAAGCTCTGTCAGGAGGAATGGCCCAAATTCAACCAACTTATTGTGGGAAGGTTGTGGAAGGCTACACAAAACGTTTGACCCAAGTTAAACAATTTAAAGGCAATGCTACCAAATACTAATTGAGTGTATGTAAACTTCTGACCCACTGGGAATGTGATGAAAGAAATAAAAGCTGAAATAAATCGTTCTCTATACTATTATTCTGATTTTTTCACATTTTTTTAAATAAAGTGGTGATCTTAACTGACCTCAGACAGGGAATATTTACTAGGATTAAATGTCAGGAATTGTGAAAAACTGAGTTTAAATGTATTTGGCTAAGGTCTATGTAAACTTCTGACTTTAACTGTGTGTGTGTGTGTACACACACACACACACACACACACACACACACACACACACACACACACACACACACACACACACACACACACACACACACACACACACACACACACACACACACACACACACACACCTCTATCTAATTCTATTAAACCAGAAGGATAGTTCGCTCAGCAGCTAAGATACCGGCTCTACATCTGGCCCAGGATCAGTTTGTTGCTCTTCGCATTATGTTTTCAGTAAGGGTTGGCGTAGGGGGAAGCTGATCTAGTCAGCTGGAAACGAGCGACCAGAAGTAACCGAAGTCGAGAAGTGAAGATTAGTGTACCATAGTCCTGGAGTTGCGGTGGCCATTGTAGACCATTTTGACTGAGGGTCTCCTGATATTCTGGGTCTCACTCTCCTCCATCTCTCTCCTTTCCTTCCTCCGTCGAAACAGTTCCTGGATACGGGCCGCAGCTGAGCGTCTGTGACACACACAAGCACACATTATACAAAGTATTGACAGTAAATATCTTTCACTCTATACCTGCAGAGAGGAAAGTGAATTCTGAGCGTCATGCTGGTTCACCCCTCGATGATGCTGAAGCAACCAAAACAGCACTTGGGAAAATAATCAGCAAGAAAGCTGCAAATACTACTCACATGCCACGCTAACTGACCATCACCAGTCCTCTACAACCTCAACAACCCTACACATACTGTAGAGAAGACAATGTGCTTATTTCACTTCACACTGTAGCTAATATCGATCTCCTCTCTCTCCTTCTCTTATCACTCTCTTGTTGTGAGTAAACAATGAGTAGGTCAGGTACTAAGATTAATCTAAGCTGGCTATATAACCAATGGGTATAATCTAAATGTTTCATCAGGGTTTGTAGGGTTTCATTCATTCATTGGTTGTTGCCTGTTACCCTCGTGACATCACTATGTACCTACCAGGGATAATGTAGCTAACAGCTATCCTCTTAGTGAATGGTGGTGGTACACACATGCATTTGCATGCTCACACAAATAGTGTTTCACAACAGTGCCCATCACACCCACAAGGCTTAATCCTCCTGGTGGAAACTACAAACACCACATCCTGTAGACTACAGTAGAGTCTCAGGGGGGGCTGCTTGGACTCATGGGAGCTGTAGTTTTGTAAGTTAAAGTTATTCAATGAACACTGCACTGCTTGCAGGTTAGATGTTATAGTTGTGGACACACAGACGTTACCTGATCATCCTATCTCCTACCGCTGATCCTCTGAAATTAGACCTATGTTCATAGCAGAATCATTAACAGTACATGACCACACAGAATAAGAGAAAAGGTTTCCTCACGGCAATATACAGAGGATGTGACATTAAATGGGATACTCAACAACATATCAAAATACTGTGTGTGTTGTAGTGCTGTAGTCCGTACCTCTGTCCCTGTCCTCCTCTGTACCTCGCAGAGGGGATAAGAATTGGGTCATCATCACTGTCGTCTGAGTCCTGGTGGCTACGGGAGGGTTGACCCTGCCCTCCCGGTCCCGTTGGAACCCCCTGCCCCCCTGGACCCCCATGCCCCCCCTCCCCCACAGGCTCCGCTCTCCTGCACCCCCCAGTGCTGTCCTCCACACCCACACACTGGCTCCTCTCCAGGGGCGTGGCAGTCACACTATCCCCAACAGAGGAGGCTTGTGCTGGGGCCTGGGCCAGCGTGGAGCCCTGGGTGCTGGAGAAGGAGGCACCCCCAGCCTCACACACTGGGTCTGTGTGGGAAGCAGCAGACCTGCTCTGGCCGGAGGGCTCCGATACAGCCACTGGTATTGAAGGAGGGGAGAGGAAGGAAGAGAGATGTGGTCAGTATGAGGCTCAGTTGTCTAGGTGTCGGCAATACAGCAGAACTAGAGGAACTAATGCCGTTTTCCTGATCAGTGCTACACATGGAATCCCATAGAGGACAATAACACTAACAATCATGGCCACTAGGCCACTCCAGTCCTCACCATGCTCTGAGGCAGAGCTCTCTGCCAAGGGCCCTTCTCTGGTCTGGACGGCCCCTGCTGCCTCTGACGGTTTGGGCTCTCCACTGGAGGCTCCGCTGCCCCTGGAACTGGAGGCTCCGCTGCCCCTGGAACTGGAGGCTCCGCTGCCCCTGGAACTGGAGGCTCCGCTGCCCCTGGAATTGGGAGCTCTGCGGCTCCTGTAGAGAACAGGGGGTGGGCAAAGGAGAGAGGGTAAGAGTCAGTCTCAAAGAACAACATTCCATCACCAAGATGAGACACTTGATTTCAATTTGTGAATATTCATTTGATGAGTAAAAATATGGGAACATCAAGGGTCGGTTTCCCTCGATGTTCGGTATTCTGCTCTCCATTAATAATCTCCATTGAGCGTGCCTTTTAGTCCAGCAGTAGGCTTAATCTGGGTCTGTAAAATCCCCTCCTGAAGTTTAAATAGTGTGAAGTTGTGCTTCTGGCTTTCTAAGCAGTGTAGTCGGAGTCGCGCGCTCACCACTCGTCAGTGAAGTCCAGTTTGATGGTGCTGGTGGTGGTTCCCTCAGTGCTGTAGTGTAGACTCAGGACGGGTTCTGCCGTGCTGGCTCGGCTACCTCCAGGTCCAGTACTGCTGCTGGGTGCCCCGGACCCAGACAAGGTTCCAGTTACACTGGTAGACCCAGACAGAGTTTTCACTTTGACTGAACTCGCTCCAGCACTCACACTCACAGCTTCTGATGCTCCTGAGAGGGAGAACACACAGAGACACAGACAGATAGAGAAAGAGAGAGAGAGAATGAGAGGAAGAAACAGAAGGAGAAAGAGAGATTATTGCATAATATACAGTATATGACAATAGTTTTGCCCGGTTACCAAAATAAAAACCATTATAGCGATTAGGGTTGCAAAAATTCCAGGAACTTTCAATAAATTCCGTTGTCTTTCCAAAATCCCAGTTGGAAGATTCCCAGAATTAGGAGGCAACAAGCAGGAAATACAGAATCCTCCAACCAGAATTGAAAGTTCCTGGAATTTTGCAACCCTACTCGCAAATATACATTTTCAACAGAGTTATTCATCATTGTGTTTCCATGTTAGGTGTTACAGTACATTTCAGACTTGGGGATAAAACAATATTTATTATTTTGAACTAGTGTGTAGAGACTAATACTCATTTAGCAAATAGATAAAAACACTTTGCATTCCATTTCAGTGTTAGCACTTTGTATAATGTAGTCTGTAGTTATGCTAGTTAAAAAGATGTCAACTAGATTATATTTTATAAGACAGGTACACGGTTTTGTTTTTTAATATACAGGACAATCTAATGCGATGGTAACATGCAGCACTGTTATTTTAGGTAGGTCAATGGCAATGCAAAAAAGGCTGTATTCCTCTGTGCTGCACTGTACACTCACCTCCTACTAACTGTGTTACACAAGAAAGTTTCTGTGAAAGTTTAAGTTTCATTAAATACATAAAGGAAGAGAGGAATGTTATCCATCAATCCACAGCAGCAATACATACAGTGATTCATATACTTTCAAAAAAACGTGAGGTGCACTTGGTTAGATTTAACTTGCCCATCACAATGGTGACAATAGAAGAAAGGGGAGCGCGATCGGTGAAGCTAACTCAAGCGCACACCTTTAGTATTTGCCAGTATTTGACCTAGATTTGAACCAAAACGTCACACAGGTGAGAGGGGAACACCACAAAGATACAGGGGTTAAATGCAAGCCTCTCGACCTACCACCACACGCAACAGTTCATCACAAAGCAGTTTGGAATGCCAATACAGGAGACGACCGCATTGAGAGGGAACAATTTGAGCGTGAGATGATCTACAGCACGGCTGTGACTGAGTGAAAAGCCAGGAGGAGAGCAAGATTGCATCAGGGCCAGGTTTGGAGCCCAGGGGCACGTGCCCTGTGTGCCCGTTCATAAACACGGCCCTGGATTATGTTACCGGTCCAAAATAAAATCAATACTTAAGGGCTGAGGAATTACCTAACATTATCTCAAGCTACAGTCGCAACAAGAGAGCCTTGGAGAAAATAGCTAACACCAGTCTCCGCCCTGGGGACTCGGTTGGCCAAAAGGGACTAGAATGCATGCCTAGTGAACATGTACTCAGGTTAAGCTGGTGGAGGGGCAAGGGGCAAGCCGGAAGTCTCATGGTAAAGATGGTGGCGGGACAAGGCGGCACGCCAGAAGTCTCATGCAAATTATTATATAATTTTTTATGCCACACAGACGACAGAGAGAAAGGCCGGAGGAAGACAGAGATACAAAAGAACAGAAAGAAAAAGGAGAGAAAGAGAGATAAGAGACTATAGGGATAGAATGAGAGAGAGAGAGAGAGAGAGAGAGAGAGAGAGAGAGAGAGAGAGAGAGAGAGAGAGAGAGAGAGAGAGAGAGAGAGAGAGAGAGAGAGAGAGAGAGAGAGAGAGAGAGAGAGAGAGAGAGAGAGCGAGCAAGAGAGAGAATGAAGGGAGGGAGGGAAAGGGAAGAGAGGAGACGCACCCTGCTGCTCATCCAGAGTCATGGATCCCAGCTGTTTGTTAACCACAGACGCGGGAGAATCTGGAACACAAATAAGACTCACTAAACAACGGGCACAGAGGGTCACACCAGGGTTCATACGATCATGCTCAGGTCACACAGAGGTCAAAGGTCAAAGCTCAAGTCAAAACGCAGTGGACCAGTAGACAAAGGCCAAGCAGGAAAAAGAGTTAAACACAGCTAAATGAACAGACAGTGTTGTTTGTTGTAACACTGGGAAGAACATCTCAAGGTTGATATTGATATGGGAATAGAACAGCAATTTCACTACAGAAAGCTTGTAGGAGATGGAACACATACTGGACTTAGCGCCACACGTACAGTGCTAAAACACGAGAAATCACACGCGCGATTCATAGCTGCATAACAGACGATTTACACAGTAGTCAACTTTTTCAGGCATCTCATGTTATCTCACTCAGCCTTTTGAAATTATGGATGGACCTCATAGTAATACGAACACCCACTCACTGCATGTCTGTTGAGCTGATACCAACTATGTTGACCATGGGGTAGTGCCAGTCGCCAACCACACTGACCAAGGGCCTGTGTCATGCACAAACATGTGTCACCTTGTGTGACCAGTAGCCAGTGACCTCAAAAAGGGCATCATGCAGAGATTCATCATTGGCAAACCTTTTACTCCACCTCAAATTAGATGAATAGACTAGATAGATTGATATATGAATTGATTCCTACCACAATGTCACATGGTCTGATGCCAGTGCATTCCACTGCAATTCAAGCTACGTACGTCCAAATTACAGTGTTGCGTGAGGCGAATCGTAAAGGATTGAGAATGAATATTGTTATTTCCCATTTATATGAAAATACCAATTGGTGTGTTCATAGTAGCTTTATCAGTCTCTACAGTAAAGCCAGATGTCACAGACCTGACGAGGCCTCGCTTCAATACTGAAGCTCACATGTTCAGGTACAAACAATACATATGAAAAATGGGAGACAACATACAAAACTGACTCATTGTAACCACTTACATTATGTCTGTCTGTGTCTGTACAGTGCTGTGAAAAAGTATTTGCCCCCTTTACAATTTTCTCTACTTTTGCATATTTTTTATACTGAATGTTATCAAATCTTCAACCAAAACCTAATATTAGATAATAAATAACATGACAATTGCATACTTATTTCATGTATTTCAAAAGGTTATGTAACACCCAATGCCCCTGTGTAAAAAAAAGTAATTGCCCCCTTACACTCAATAACTGGTTGTGCCACCAGCTGCAATGACTCCAAACTAACGCTTCCTAACGCTTGATCAGTCTCTCACGTCGCTGTGGAGCAATTTTGGCCCACTCTTCAATGCAGAACTGCTTTAACTCAGAACTGCTTGTTTCAAGTCCTGCCACATCTCAATTGGTACTAGGTCTGGACTTTGACTAAGCCATTCCAAAACTTCAAATTTGTTGCTTTTTATCCATTTCCATGTAGACTTGATTGTGCGTTTTGGATGATTGTCTTGCTGCATGACCCAGCTGCGCATCAGCTTCAACTCACAGACTGACATTCAACTGTAGAATTCTCTGATACAGAGCAGAATTCATGGTTCCTTCTAGTTAGGAAAGTTTTCCAGGTCATGAGGCAGCAAAGCATCCCTAAACCATCACACTACCACCACCACCACCACGCTTCACCGTTGGTATGAGGTTCTTACTGTGGAATGCAGTGTTGGGTTTTCCCAAGGCATAATGGGACCCATGTCATCCAAAAAGTGATACGTTTGACTCATCGGTTCATAGAAAATTATTCTCATAGTATTGATGATCATCCAGGTGCTTCTTGGTAAACTTGAGTCAACTTTTTTGGACGAGATGGGTCCCATTATAAACCAAACACTGCATTCCACAGTAGGAACCTCATACCAACGGTATGACAATGATTTCAAAACACACAATCACAGACCTAATCCCAATTGAGATCTTGTGGCAGGACTTGAAACTAGCAGTTCATGCTTTAAAACCCGCAAATGTTGCTGAGTTAAAGCGGTTCTGCATGCAAGAGTGGGCTAAAATTCCCCCACAACAATGAGAGACTGATCAACAACTACAGGAAGCACTTGGTTGGAGTCATTTCAGCTAAAGGTGGCACAACCAGTTATTGAGTGTAAGGGGCAACTACTTTTTCACAAAAGGGAATTGGGTGTTACATAACTTTTTTTTAATTAAATAAAAATAAGCATCAATTATTTTCTTTGAATTTGTAAACTCAGGTTCCCTTGATCTAATATTAGGTTTTGGTTGAAGATATGATAACATTCAGTATAAAAAAAAACACGCAAAAATAGAGAATCTGAAATGAGGCATATACTTTTTCACAGCACTGTATGCATGTACAGTGCAGTCGGAAAGTATTCAGACCCCTTCCCTTTTCCAAATGTTCTTATGTTACAATCTTATTTTTGTAATCAAATATAAAAACATCTGTTTGGTCTACAAAATTCTGCATAACACCGCTCCTGCTCCTTTTAATTAATTTATAATCTAACGTATTAATAGCAGGCAGATCACCAGAAGCACCACACGAGGTGACCTTCTAATCCCATTTAGAAAAAGCACATTTGGTCAATTATCATTTTCTGTCACAGCAATACAAAACTGGAACTCACTGCCCACTAAAATTAAAGACATACATACATATTCCACCTTTACTATACACCTTAAACTGGCTGTCCGACAATTATAACTGCACACATTAATTTCACAGATGTGTATTTGATGTGACATGGTCATGCTGCTGCCACTTGATCCTTGCTGCCTGCCTCAATGTTAAGTCCTGTATGTGCTTTAATGTGGTCTCTGTGCTTGCTTGTTTCTTGCTTGCCTCAACTGTGTGCCACACGTTTAGTATGTCTACTCCCTCTTGTTTAGTCCTGCTGTAAATATAATCGTAAGGTATTTTATTTGATGTATGCCTATTGACAACTGGCCGGGGACTACAGCTGGAAATTATCCGTAGAGGCTAAAGCTGCTCTTTTTATCAAAAAGGGACTGTCCACGTCATTATAAACTAATAAACTAAACTAATTTCATTATTTATACATTTTTTATTATTCCATTTTTTTTTACCCTTTCCTCCCCAATTTCATGGTATCCAATTGGTAGTTAGTCTTGTCTCATCGCTGCAACTCCCATACAGACTCGGGTGAGGCGAAGGTAGAGAGCCGTGCGTCCTCCAAAACACAGCCCAACCAAGCTGCACTGCTTCTTGACACAATACCCACTTAACCAGGAAGCCAGCCACACCAATATGTCGGTGTGGCTGGCGTGCATGCGCCCGGCCTGTCACAGGAGTCGCTAGAGCGCGATGGGACAAGGACATCCCTGCCGGCAAAACCCTCCCCTAACCCGGACGACACTGGGCCAATTGTGCGCCGCCCCGTGGGTCTCCCCGGTCACCTGCGACAGAGCCCAGACTCAAACCAGGATCTCTAGTGGCACAGTTAGCACTGCGATGCAGTGACTTAGACCACTGCGCCACTCAGGAGGCCCCTACAGCCTTATTCTAAAACGGATTCAATTAATTGTTTTCTTCATCAATAGATCATAATGACAAAGTGAAAACAGGTTTTAGATTTTAGACCTTATTTACATAAGTATTCAGACCCTTTGCTATGACACTCGAAATTGACCAAGCGTCACGCCTGGAGGAAACCTGGCACCATCCCTACAGTGAAGCATGGTGGTGGCAGCATCATTCTGTGGGGATGTTTTTTCAGCAGCAGGGACTGGGAGACTGGTCAGGATCGAGGGAAAGATGAACGGCGCAAAGTACAGAAAGATCCTTGAAAACCTGCTCCACAGCGCTCAGGACTTCAGATAGGGGTGAAGGTGCACCTTCAACAGGACAACCCTAAGCACACAGTAAAGACAACGCAGGAGTGGCTTCGGGACAAGTCTCTCAATGTCCTTGAGTGGCCCAGCCAGAGCCCGGACTTGAATCCGATAAAACATCTCTGGAGAGACCTGAAAATAGCTGTGCAGCGACACTCCCCATCCAACCTGACAGAACTTGAGAGGATCTGCAGAAAAGAATGGGAGAAACTCCAAATACAGGTGTGCCAAGCATGTAGCGTCATACTCAAGAAGACTTGAGGCTGTAATCGCTGCCAAAAGTGCTTCAACTAAGTATTGAGTAAAGAGTCTGAATACTTATGTAAATGTGATATCAGTTTAATATATGTGCAAAAATGTCTAAAAACCGTTTTTTGCTTTGTCATTATGGGGTACTGTATGTAGATTAATGAGGATAAAAAACAATTTAATTAATTTTAAAATATGGCTGTAACGTAACAAAATGTGAAGGGGTCTGAATACTTTTCGAATGCACTGTATGCATGTACGTTTGTTGCGTTTAGAGTGTTAGGCCAGTAACCGAAAGGTTGCTGGTTCGAATACCTGAAAAGACAAGGTGAAAAATCTGTCGATGTGCCCTTGAGCAAGGCACTTAACTTTAATTTGCTCCAGGTGCGCCATTCTACTATGGCTAACCCTGTAAAAAACAATGTGACAATAAAACATAACTAATATTTCTTTTACATTTTTAACCCCCCCGGATGGGGTTTGGAGGTGGAAATATGGGAGATTAAGTAGAAAACAGCATGATGTATACCAGAGTGAGGGAAGAAGCTTAGGACAACATTAACAGACCTTGGCATGTCTGCATCAATCATTACATCAGCTCCTAGAAGATCTGAGTCAACAGCTGTAGAAAGACACTAGGCTGATCTGATCTTAAATCTCAACCATAGTCATAACCATCCATAGTCTTCAATATATTACATAGACAACCCCTTCATACTGCTGCTGATGCCAAGGGTGCCAAATGTGCAGAAGCAGTGTTGCACAGCCAGAGGATGCCAACAACCTCATTTCCACACCATACAGGGGGGGCTACAGGCAGGACTACCCAATCAGAAAAAGGAGGGGGTGGTGGGGATGTGTATGTTTGGTGGGAGGGGGGGTTGTGTGTGTGACAGGTAAAGAGGAGTAAACAGAATACGCAAAACGGAGCCGACAGAGCATAGCGCAGTGTTGTTTTTCGTCGTTTGTGTGCTCTGACATTCGACGTACCCCCCGTGCCACATGAAAACTAACACGCCGTATCATTCCTTCCGTAGCCGTGGGGGCAGTGTTGTGTAGGAAATTAAGCTTGCTTGGTTCCTTGATCTGATCTATAGGCTATGCATCAAAATAGCCTATTTTGCATTGATAAACTAATATAATCTCAGTGACTGTTCAAACAATAAATCAAACATTGCATCCCTATTAGAATCCCTCCCACAATTTGATTTGTTTAGAAGTAATAACTAGTGATTCCAGGCTACTGGTAACAACAGCTGCTGGAGACTCTTACCTACCCCATTAGCTTTAAGCACCAGCTGTCAGAGCAGCTCACAGATCACTGTACCTGTGCATTGCCCATCTGTAAACAGCCCATCCAACTACTTCATCCCCATACTGTTATTTATTTTGCTCCTTTGCACCCCAGTATCGCTACTTGCACATTTATCCTCTGCACATCTACCATTCCAGTGTTAAATTGCTATTTTGTAATTACCTCACCACCTTGGCCTATTTATTGCCTTACCTCCTTATATCTTACCTCATTTGCACTCACTGTATATAGACTTTTTGGGGGTTTCTTTTTCTACTGTATTATTGACTGTATGTTTTATTTATCCCATGTGTAACTCTGTGTTGTTCTATGTGTCGAAACTGCTGTGCTTTATCTTGGCCAGGTCGCAGTTGTAAATGAGAACTTGTTCTCAACTAGCCTACCTGGTTAAATAAAGGTGAAATAAATAAATAAAAATATTATTTACACTTTGGATTGTGTATCAAAACACCCAGTCACTACAAAGATACAGGCGTCCTTCCTAACTCAGTTGACGGCGAGGAAGGAAACTGCTCAGGGATTTCACGATGAGGTCAATGGTGATTTTAAAACAGTTACAGAGTTTAATGGCTGTGATAGGAGAAAACTGAGGATGGATCAACAACATCGTAGTTACTCTACAATATTAACCTAAATGACGGAGTGAAAAGAAGGAAGCCTGTACAGAATAAAAATATTCCAAAACATGCATCCTGTTTGCAATAAGGCACTAAAGTAATAGTGCAAAAAATGGGGCAAAGAAATGAACTTTTTGTCCTGAATACAAACATTATGTTTGGGGAAAATTCAACACATCACTGAGTACCGCTCTTGATATTTTCAAGCATGGGGGTTGATGCATCATGTTATGGGTATGCTTGTCATCGGCAAGGACTAGGAAGTTGTTTAGGATAAAAAGAAAAAGGAATAGAGCTAAGCACAGGCAAAGTACTAGAGGACAACAGAGCCCAGTCTGCTTTCCAAAAGACACTGAGATAAATCCCCCTTTCAGTAGGACAATAACCTAAAAACCAAGGCCAAGCTCAAAGAATTTTAAAAAGAAGATATTGTACAATCCAGGTTTGCAAAGCTCTTAGTGATTTACCCAGAAAGACTCACAGCTGTAATCTCTGCCAAAGGTGATTCTAAAGGTGTTCTAACACTCAGGGGGTTGTATTGAGTATTGTGTCGATCGTTGATAAAAAAAATAACAATTAAATCCATTTTAATCCCACTTTGTAACAAAATGTGAAAAAAGTCAAGGGGTGTGAATACTTTCTGAAGGCACCGTAGCTTGACGTTTTTAGCCAGGCTAAAGGCAGCTAGCCAGTTAGCTACTACTAGCAAGGGAAGGTGACTCTTCCTTGTTAACACAAAATTAAAAGTAAAAAAAGAAAATACTTTGAATGGGAGTGGGACCGTCGAGGATATCATGTACCAAAAAATGTCCACTACTCCAAAAATCCTACTCCAGCCTTTACTATGGGAATTGTGATCGAATCAACTCAATATTAGTCATTTTCAATGCAACATACCGAAACAAAACTAACTATGCAAGAGATTTTGTTGTAGGCAGAACGCATCAGAATATGATTCTATTACATTGACACGCACGATTCAGCCAGTACTCTACACAAACCGGTGCGCCATAAACAATCAGAGCTGCAGTAGGCCTATATGCAAATAGACCATTGCCATATATGGATCTGTGCCATTCACTTTGAACTGGACTGTTTTTACAGCATGAGCGGTCGTGAGTAAATGCCCTTGTTTTGAGATCAAAGCAAGAGCTGCATGTAGCCACGTGTGCACATTTGTACATATCCTCTGCTAGTTAGTGAGTTATTAACCCAGTTATAGATCAGTTGTAGTCAGCAATGGGGGAGTGACTGTAACCTGTAGGGGGGGCAATCTTGGTGGCAGCAGCAACAGCCCCCTGTGATTGGCTCTCAGTGCCTGCGGTGGAGGAAGAGGATTGGCTCTGTCCTGGGGGGTCGGCCAACAGGAGCAGCCGCTGCAAGCGCCTACACACTAAACTTACCGGCAGCCGGTGAGGGCCGTACTCTGACAGAGGTGGATAGACAAGAGGGACAGAGAGACGACAGGGACAGAGAGGTGGAGGGACGAGAGGGACAGAGAGGTGGAGGGACGAGAGGGACAGAGAGACGACAGGGACAGAGAGACAGAGGTGGAGAGGGACAGAGGTGGAGAGACGAGAGGGACAGAGAGGTGGAGAGACGAGAAAGACGAGGTGAGGCAATAAATGAAAATAAAGGAAACAGTAGAAAGAGAGGGTAAGGCAGCTGCTTGAGTTGTACAGCTCCCACACACACTCCTATAGACTGTACACACTCCTATAGACTGTACACACACACACACAAACGTTATGTCTGCTAGTGGCAGTTAACTGTGAGTAGGGTTGGAAAGCGACCGGTAATTTACAAAAGTCAGAGGAATCTTCAGGAATTTAGGTAATTAACAGAATATCTATGACAATCTAATGTAACTTTGGTAATTTATACTTGAACATTCTGGTAGTTTACTGGTAAACGTATAAAGTTTCCAGTAATATACCCTCCCTTTACAACTCTAACTGTGAATCACCTGTTGGCTCTCCTCAAATCAAATATGATGACAATTACTCAGCCCTCTTATGGGAAAAATTGCATCTTACTGGACTGGAGAGCTAAAATGTCAGTTTTGGTTTAAGTACTCAGTGTATGTGTGTTCTCTCTACGCGACTCTTACCGGACAGTGCGGCCTCTGTGGTGGGTGTTGGCGTGGAAGTCACAGCCCTGTCTGCCTGACTACTCTGCTCTGAGTCTGGGGAGGAGGTGAGGGCACATGAGGGAAGCACCGAGCCTTCCATGGATGAGGAGGATGACGGAGGATGTGCTGTAACCGTTGACGATGACCCTGAGGAGGAGGTGGACTTGGAGAGGAGTACAGGTACAGGGGTGACGTCGGAGGCCTCCATTTCCACGGAGCCCTCTGGGGCTCTGGCGGCTTGTGGAGGGGGTATTGTAGGGAGTGTTGGGATGGTGGGGGCCCCCTCTATGCGAGGAAGAGTGCCTGGAGGAGATGCAGGAAATGTTTTTTTTTTCTTTTTTTTCTGAAGCACGTCTTTCAATGAAGTTCTAATCTGTTGTATTGAATTGTATTTTTTTGCCAAAACATTGGTGCAAACTCGGCTCCAGAAATAGCAACCCAAATAAATAATGGGCCAACCACTACCCTGTCCCAGTGTCTCACCTGTAGGGCGTGTCTGAGGGCGCGTGGTCCCCCGGCTGCCCTGGGCCTCGCTGGCCTCCTCGAACCAGCGGGACAACATGTCTGACATCCTCTGCATCAGCGACACGTTGGGGCTCTGCTCTCCTGGGGGGTCAGATGTCAGAGACTGTTAGCATGTATGAGACATGACTGGCTGGCATTTCTCAGCACAACATTCCATTGAAAACCCAAAGGTACTGTTGCTGTTGCCCCCGTTACCATCTGTCTAGGGCAGGGGTCACCAACAGGTTCTGAAAGTACATGCAATTTTCCACGCATTCCACCGCAAACTGGCATAAACAAATCTCACAAGTATCAGACACAGCAAGCTCCCAGCTACCATCTAATCAACTCAACATTATCCCACCCCTGATTAACCACTATTGGCTTAAAACTGAAGCCGTTCATGTTTTAGACTATCGTTTTTATTTACTTAACTAGGGGAGCCGATCGTTGCCCCAGATCAGAGTTAGTTCTCGTAGCAATAACAACACAGATGTCACCTGAAACACCTCAGCTAATGGATCGTCGTAGGCAAACACAAACTGGTGTGAGTGGTGATGCTGCCAGATAATGGCTAGAGTATGAGTGTGTGTTGTAGAGAGATGGTGGTCACTACAGCACAAAATCCCAGCGGATGGTGGTTGTATTACATCCAGTCAGAGGTTCCTGTCAGTCTGTCTGGATGGTGGCTGCATTACATCCAGTCAGAGGTTCCTGTCAGTCTGTCTGCATGGTGGCTGTATTACATCCAGTCAGAGGTTCCTGTCAGTCTGTCTGGATGATGGCTGTATTACATCCAGTCAGAGGTTCCTGTCAGTCTGTCTGGATGATGGCTGTATTACATCCAGTCAGAGGTTCCTGTCAGTCTGTCTGGATGATGGCTGTATTACATCCAGTCAGAGGTTCCTGTCAGTCTGTCTGGATGGTGGCTGCATTACATCCAGTCAGAGGTTCCTGTCAGTCTGTCTGGATGGTGGCTGCATTACATCCAGTCAGAGGTTCCTGTCAGTCTGTCTGGATGATGGCTGTATTACATCCAGTCAGAGGTTCCTGTCAGTCTGTCTGGATGATGGCTGTATTACATCCAGTCAGAGGTTCCTGTCAGTCTGTCTGGATGATGGCTGTATTACATCCAGTCAGAGGTTCCTGTCAGTCTGTCTGGATGGTGGCTGCATTACATCCAGTCAGAGGTTCCTGTCAGTCTGTCTGGATGGTGGCTGCATTACATCCAGTCAGAGGTTCCTGTCAGTCTGTCTGGATGATGGCTGTATTACATCCAGTCAGAGGTTCCTGTCAGTCTGTCTGGATGATGGCTGTATTACTTCCAGTCAGAGGTTCCTGTCAGTCTGTCTGGATGGCGGCTGCATTACATCCAGTCAGAGGTTCCTGTCAGTCTGTCTGGATGGTGGCTGTATTACATCCAGTCAGAGGTTCCTGTCAGTCTGTCTGGATGGTGGCTGTATTACATCCAGTCAGAGGTTCCTGTCAGTCTGTCTGGATGGTGATGTATTAATTGGACGTGTCACTAATCCTTATGAAGGACTTCCTGGTAGAAGAGGCTACTTGACCAGTCAGCAGCCGATATGCCAGTTAAATAAATTGGTGTAATTTTTGCTTGATTACAAATTGTTTAAGGTTAATATTATTAGTGGGTAGGTGCTCAATATATATAATCAGTATCCTTGATGTTTATTGCCAGCACTGTTTGGCGAGTTTGTAACACATTTACCTTAAGATTAGATGACCGGAGTTCGAATTGCAGACAGCATCATGATTCATAAAATCTCTTGTCTAACCAATAATGGGACGTGCTCATTATAAATACATTGTGATTTAGTTTTGGTATCAGACCAACTCGTCTTATGATTTTGTTTGCAGAGCATACAGGCTGGAGGTTTATCACCAGTTCACCCTATGGGCACAAGGGAGAATTGGACGAGGTTTACGGCATCTCATCCCTGCGTGTCATTTCTTCCATAAAGGCGCGCATTGCCAGAAGCAAAGGCATTGAATAATGTTTTGATTTTACCTTTATTTAACTAGGCAAGTCAGTTAAGAACAAATTCTCATTTAAAATGACTGCCTACCCCGGCCAAACCCTAACCCAGACAACAGTGGGCCAATTGTGCGATGCCCGATGGAACTCCCAATCACGGCCTGTTGTGATACAGCCTGGAATCGAACCAGGGTCTGTAGTGAGGCCTCTAGCACTGAGATGCAGTGCCTTTGACCTCAGCGTCACTCGGCATCCCAATAAAAGTTTGAATAAAAGCAGTTCATTTAGTAAATCTAGCCTGGCCTAAGACAGACCTAATGCCTGCGCCTTATGTAAAAATAGTATTAGTTAGCTTGTCCACTATAACAACAGGTTCAAGTGTAACCAGATAAACTTGCTTTGAAGATAAAAACTACTTTCAGTGCGCACTAATCCCGTGTCCCTGTCGCTAGAGTAGTGACTTCAACTAGCTTTGGCTACCATCTATTGGAAATGAATGGTAACTACACTGGGGAGCCAGTTGGCAGAGTCCAAGTAGACTTTAATAATATATGCCATTTAGCACAAGCCTTTATCCAAAGCGAACTGGGTACATGGTAGTGGAAACAGATAATAGAAAGAAGATTACAATTTTGATATCATGGATGGTCAGTCCTTGCATTTGAGAGTGGTTACATTTCTCCAGCCCCATCCCTCAGATTTTTACCGAAAGAGAAGCAGGGAGACACTTTGTTATTGTTTCTACTGCTGATTGCCACTAAGAAGTTAAGATGCAGATTAAATACACACCAAAATATGATACAGATACTATAAAAACATCCATCACTCAGACATCCAGCACAGCAAACAATCAAATGTATTTACAAAAAGCCCCCTTTTTACATCAAAATAATGACCACCGTGATTAGAGGGTGCAACAGTTCAACACCTCAGAGCAAATGTCAGTTGGCTTTTCATAGCCAATCATTCATAGGTTGAGAGAGTCGGAACACCAGCCCCCTCCCCCAAAGTGATCGATAGTATATCTCCGCTCACACTGATTCGGAGCCCTCAGGTTCATACAGCGAGTTCTGGTCTTCAATGATCTCACTCTCCGTCAGCTCCATCTGTGGCGTATAGGGGCAGGACTCGGTTCTATACTGATGGTCGTGAGCGAATCTAGCTGGGCCCTGAGCGCTTTAGTGATGGACCCGGTGGACCTCTTCACCACCGCAGCACAGGAACACTCTGGAACCCAGGGGTCAGTTTGGCATGCTGTACTAACTATTCTTTCCTGTTGGTAGAAAACAGTTAAAAGGCATCTATTAGGCTATAGTTATATTCAAGAATCACTGCATAAACTTGCATTTGCATGTATTTTTCAGCAAACAGTAGCTATGTCAACTTCAGTCTAGCTAAATGAGGTGGAGCTAACAAAACATTACAAAAACAAATCTGTCAACAAAATGTATTACAGTAACTTACTTCACTATCTGAGGTGGAAGCTAGCTACTGTAACTAACGTTACCTAATAACAGCGGTACACTGATAAACTGTGTTCCAATTTTAGTTGCAGTTTAACGTTAAGTTGCTTGCAAATGTTATTTGCCATGTGGGTGTTACACAAAACCCTTAGCTAGACACAAGTAGCTAGTTACCTTCAACTAGAGTTGCAACAAAGTTGTCCAGTGACGTCTAACACCACTAGCCTAGTCAACAACAGACATGCCCGGTTAACGTTACCTCTGGCTCCATTGCATTGACTCGTGTCGCCTCCTCGGTTCAGTCGCTTTTGCTTGACTCCAAAGTCCGCGATGTTGATGATGGTCGGTCGGTCGGTAACCCCTACATCATAACCCTCAATTTCAAATGGAGGCGCAAGCAGAGGGCTTCAACGTAGGCCTATGACTCCTTTCCATTCGGAAACTCCAGGTTGCCGCATCGAAAGTGCCCTTCATCACGAAGTCTGCCTCCGCGAAGTGCTGTCTGCAGTTTCTGCTAGCTCGACCTGGCGCGTCCTTCCTCTTCAAGACGTGGAGCCACTTCTTCAAACGTTGTGTGTCCTTGGGCAGCCGATGGTAGTTTACCGGAGGATTTTTTTTGGAGCCAATTCATTCAGCCTGGCGCTGTACAGTTCATGTTTGAATTACAACTTGTTGTTGCCATCTTCGTTGTCCGCACCTAACACGCTCTTCGAATCACTCTCCGCGTACATACATATGGTGTATTAGAAGCAAACATTTATTTTTATATGAACACAACAAATACAACAACAAAAAATATACAAACAAGAGTACATAAACCTAACAGACAGGGAGGGGTATTACATATCAAGATTCATTTTCAAATTTGTTAAATACTTTTAGGGTGCATATTGCTTTTGAGTTTTTACTGATCATTTCAAAATAAAATTTAAATTTTATCTTAAATAATGTGAAAAGGGGTTTGTTCTTCCATGAAAGATAAACAAATGAACAATGAAAGTTAAATCTGGGTCCATATCATTTGGATCAAAATAAAACAGAATATCAGTCTCTCAGATTAACATTAATAGTAGTTTCTTTTAAAATAAAATCTAACTCACTCCAAAATCTTCTGACATAAGAACAGTCCCAAAATAAAAATGGTCAAGAGTTTCTGGGTTCCAACCACAAAATACACATGTTATCAATAGCTATTTTAAATCTGTGTATAATAAAGGTCTTTACAGGGTAGATTCTATGGATTAGTTTGTATGATACTTCTTTCACCTTATTAGATATACAATATTTACCAGACAACGAAACTTTGTTCCAGTCCACTTGTCCTAGGGCTGCATTCCAGTACATTTTAGCAGAGGGAATAGTAACATATTGACATAGTTTCCTTATATAAATGTTATTACATTTATAGTTTAAAATGTCAATTCCTTCTAATTGTATTGAGGCTACAAAATCCTCAACAGTTGCACTAGGAGTATTGTTATATTCTCCTAAAAGAATAGCACCTTTAGGGACAGCTCTAACAACTATTTGATACTCCTCAGGAGTGAATGTAACTGCTTGTTCTCATAAATTCTGGATAATCATATAGTTGTCCATCATTATTCAATAATTGTTTAACCCAAATAATGTTGTGGTCAAACCAGTTCTGAAAAAATAAAGACTTGTTTTTGTATTTTATGTCTTTATTATTCCAGATTGTATACCTATGTGGGGAAAAATTGTGTTTGTACATGAGGTTCCAAGTTAGAAGTACTTGTTTATGAAAATTATTTGCAAGCTTAATAGGGATTTTACCCATATCAAAGTTGCATTTGAGTAAGAATTCTAGACCAGCAATCTGTAGGAATATTAAATTAGGGTTGATATTCCAAATGCAATCCTTATTTCTTAAATAGTTTTGTATCCATTTAATCTTAAATATTATATTAGAGGTTTTAAAATCCAGAGCATTCAACCCTCCCTCACTCTGGGTGCTACATATTACCGCTTTTCTTAAATAATGAGGTTTATTCCTCCATATGAAGTTCAATTATTTAGTATCAATGATTTTAGTCACTGACAGAGGAACATCCAAGGCAAGGGAGGTAAACTAATCTGGACAGACCTTCAGATTTTGATAAAATTACACGTCCAGATAAAGACAGATTTCTTAATAACCAGGAGTTAAATCTCTTTCCAATTTCTCTAAAATAGGAGAGAAATTTAAGTTGGCCCTTTCTTTCTGATCTTTGCTAACTTTAATACCAAGACATGTGATCACATCTTTTACAGGGATATTACATACGGAGTTTAAATCACATCTTTTCAATGCAAATAATTCACATTTCCTACTATTCAGAGATAAACCTGATACATGTGAGAAGGCATTAATACACTCACCAGCTTTCCTGACTTCATTATGATCTTTCAAAAAAATGGTGGTGTCAGCCAATTGTGAACATTTTCTCTCTGTCTTGTATCTGAATACCCCTAAAACTATCCTTATTTATATGAAGTGCCATAACTTGTGTGACCAATAAAATAAGAAAGGAGAAATTGGGCATCCTTGTTTAATTCCACGTCTAATGTCGATAGAAGCAAACTCAATACCACAGACAATTTGCTGATTCCTGCCAGTGACGCACTCACGTTGGTCGTAACTATGGTAATTTAAAATGGAGTCCCCATAGCTCAAATAAACCTTATCGTCGATCAAAATACTAAATATAAAGAGGTTTTTATGTTAAATGCACATGTTTAGTATTAGTGGATTGAATACATCTCTTTGCTTAGATTTACTTCCTAAAGTGTTTCCATTCCCCATTTTAAGCCTTGACATGACTCAGGACATACAATTTCGTTGTTTTTCTATGAACAATTGTAATTTTGAGTGTGAAAATCTAAATAAATCTAAAACCAGGAAAAATAAAACTGAGAAAAAAATAAAACAATTTGGGAGAAAAAAAAATATTTAAGCACCCCCTTAGTTGTTTATTGACCATTATTTTACCAGGTAGATTGACAGAAAACAGTGCACTACTTTCTCTTGTACACTAAGGAGCAGGGCCGCCCCATCATAGTCTCAACTGGGCCCGGTATAAGATGTGCGTCAGTGAGAGCTAAAGCTAACGAGATCCCCATGGACAGAGATAGGCCCCGTTAGCAATGAGAGGCAGTGGCAGGGCTCTGTGGGAGAGATTAGAGCTCTCAGTTAGAGGAGATGGAGAAGACGTGGAGAGTTATCCAGGTGTGTGTGTGTGTATGTGTATATAGGTGTGTGTGAGTAAGACAAAGCGTGAGTGTGAGAGAGAACATTATTGTTTTTTCTTTTACCAATAAAGCCTAATGGAATTGAAATTTGGAAGGAGAGGGAGAGAGACAGGAGGCAATAGAAAAGAAAGGGAGTCAGAGAGAAAATGTGTGTGTGTGTGTGAGATTCTGTGTACTCTTACCGTCCCGCTCTCTCTCGCTCTCAGGACGAGCTCGTGGACCGGTGTCAGACCAGTCACCTCGTAGACGAAGACGCTTCACTGGGGGTTGCCGGAGCTGTGGACACACACACACACACACACACACACACACACAAAACATTAAAAACAGGCTGTCAAGTCTAAGCACAGTTAAAAATAGCATGCAAAACATGGCACAGTCCTTGTACTATTTAGTACCCCTCTCCCCCCACACATACACACACTCCTCTCTCTGCACTACACACTTTCCTCTGGCCGTCTTCAACACACAGAACAACAGGCTTAGAGCCAGGGAACTGGTCACCCAACACAGGTGCCTCTTCTACTCCCCTGGGCACAGAACGAGAGGGGGACAGCCAGCTTCAGTGGAGAGAGATTGGGGGTGAGAGGGTAAAGAGCCCAGGGGAGCTAAGGAGAGAGAGAGCAAGAAAGGTGAGATGGTGAGAGGGCTGAAGGGGGGAGAAAGCGAACTGAACTCAAGTAGGGTCGTAGGAGTAACAAGATGATAGGTAAAGGAGAAAGAGAAAGGGGTGAGAGCGAGGGAGGGCCCAGGAGAGAGAGAAAGAGGAGCGGTAAACTCCTTGGCAGGCCCTACAGTCCCCGTCCTGGTCTATTTTGGTGGGGTGGTTGGCGGAAATATTGCCTGCGCCAGGCACTGTATTTGGAAAGGCATGTGGGAGCAGAGCTGGGTGAAACCAGACACAGCTGAACACACTATCCGACCGTGATCCAGCACATTTCTTACACCCCCCACACCATCCTCTCTGCTGGCATTTAGTGTGTTCTCCCCCTCCCTTTGCCCTCACCCACTTTCTCTCCATTAAATGTAATTATGCCGCTCAATCTTTCTTCCTCTCCTCCCCCCTGACCTCTGACGGTCATTGGGTCGTCTCACTGCACCACCAGCAGCCACCACACAACACATTAACAGGAGATGCCCTGAGAGCACTTCCACCACACAACACATTAACAGGAGATGCCCTGAGAGCACTTCCACCACACAACACATTAAACAGGAGATGCCCTGAGAGCACTTCCACCACACAACACATTAAACAGGAGATGCCCTGAGAGCACTTCCACCACACAACACATTAACAGGAGATGCCCTGAGAGCACTTTAGTTGTGAGAGCCACTCAACACAAAGCCAGCTCTGTCTGTTTACAATCAACATCCCCTTGGCTTGAGAGTGCAGGCGTAGCTTACATTAGAGACCTACAGTATGTCTGTCTGGCCATGTGTTTGTTTCTGCTCCCAGCAAAGTCCCATATGGACAACAAACATGGTACCGTGATAAAATCCCACAATCACTCATGTAATAGACTATTAATGTTTTTAATGCACAGTGTATGTAAAAAAAAAAAAACACTGAAGTACATATACACCAATGACTGTATATATATGACATGGGAAAAGTCATTGCTCACGTGACACCATTCATTCCTATGAAGTCTCAATAACTCACTTAAGCCAAATTAAGTAGGTTAAGAGGGCCTCTCATGGATACAACATGCACAGTTTGAGCTCACTGAGCTATAATTCAAGCTACTCCAGGAAGTGAAGTTGCAGGATAGATCAGTGCTGCCCCTTCTCATTGAGGAAGTAATTTGAAGGCCGACCAGAATACTGCAGGCTGCCACTATCAACTAAACGATCCTTATAACTTAATGTTTGCGATAAATCGGTTTGAGTACATACATCTGGTGTATTAGAAGCAATTATTGGTAGCATGATTGTCTTCGCAACATTGTTTCATTCACGCCAAGATTGACCACAGACCGCAAAAAATGCCGGAGTACCGCGGTAGATTATTGTTTTTTTTACCTTTATTTTACTAGGCAAGTCAGTTAAGAACAAATTCTTATTTTCAATAACGGCCTAGGAACAGTGGGTTAACTGCCTTGTTCAGGGGCAGAACAACAGATTTGTATCTTGTCAGCTCAAGGATTTGAACTTGCAACCTTTCGGTTACTAGTCCAACACACTAACCACTAGGCTACCCTGCCGCCCCAACGGTTGGCCTTGAACTTCCGTGGCTTCAATGAGAGGGCAGTCATTCCCGCCTGGTATACACAGACTTTCACAGAGGGGCATACACAGTGCACACACACGTATCCGAGCCAGACTGTGTGTGCGGTAGTCTTCTCCCTGTGCTCCCCTGAGGCCTGTTCTCACTGCAGCACAGTGTGGATCTCTGTGTGGCTCTCAGTGCCCAGCCCTCACCCTGCCTGCCTGCCGTTTCATTGTACCGCATCACAGATGGTACCCAACAGTAACAGACTCAACCAGCTATACTCACCCCCGACACTGCAAGTATGCACAATGACAAGGATAATGTATGATATGCACACAACAGTGTGGTTATACGATATAAATATTTTGTTTATGGAGAACTGTCCAAATCAAATTGCTCAATTCCGTTTGCATAGATAAGAGTACACCTCATATTTATCTCAAATCACAATGGTGGCGCCTCCGCCACCCTCTCACCTCCTCCCTCCTCTCCTCGGACGGACCCTTCAGCTCTCGGGCCTGGTCATTATTTGGGTCAAACAGGTAGACGTAGTCTGAAGAGTAGCTGACCAGCACCTCCTGTCCGTCCCCACTGTAGCAGAGCGACGTCACACGACACGACTTATTGGACAGGTGTGCCGGAACGAAGCGCACACACATGCCCGTCGTTCCACGGCCCATGTAGTTCCCTGAGGGGGCGGGGGGGGATTAAGTGAGGCAGTCAAAGGCAAGTAATGGAGAATGACATGGGGCAGAGTTGAGTGAGTAGTAGTAGTAGTAAGTCAATAATAGCTTAACAAAAAAATGAACTTGTTTGATCACGTTGGCTCCAGACTCTGATCCAAGGTCAGTTTTGCATTTTTTTCCCCGAAGGGTTAAGGCTTGGGAAGGACGAACTGATCCAAGAATGTGTTTCTAAACACTAACAATAATGTGGATGCTACCATGATTACGGATAGTCCTGAATTAAAATCGTCAATAGTGATGAGCGAGAAAGTTCGAGACACACAAAAATCATTCCCCCATAACCTCTCAACATTACAATAACAGGGGAGGTTAGCATTTCTGGGGGGGGGTATGATAATTATGAGTCTAACTTTCTCACTCATTATTGACACTACATTCAGGACTATCTGTAATCATGGTAGCATCCACATTAAATATAGAAGGGTTAAAAACATATTCTATTTTTATTTACAATAAAAGTGACTCCATTGGCACTACCTCTGTTCCCCTAAAATGTAGGGACTATGTACAACATTTCTAAACATTCACCCGATATGGATGAAAATACCCTCAAATGAAATAGTCATTGTATCACTTCAAATCCAAAGTGCTGGAGTACAGAGCCAAAACAAACAAAAAATGTGGCAGTGTCCCAATACTTATAGAGCTCACTGTATCTACTGATCGAAATTCAGACAACAAAAACAGACAGACCCGGGTAAGCTACAGGAGAGGGCAGAGATGGTTGTTACCCGTAGCCCTGGTGCCCAGCATGCGTCTGTCGTAGATGCGTACGGAGCTGTCGGAGCAGCCCACCGCCAGGTAATAGGGCACCAGCGGACTGATGGAGATGGACGTCGCCGCCCGCCGACAGTTGATCAGGATGTCCTGGTGAGAGGAAGAGACAGTAAACAACACCACCACCGTGATATGATATTATTTAAAAACAAGAATATAAATTAAGCAGATTTTTTTTACATTTAACCTTTATTTAAATAGGCAAGTCAGTTAAGAACAAATTCTTATTTACAATGACAGCCTACCACGACCAAACCCTAACGACACTGGGCCAATTGTGCGCAGCCCTATGGGACTCCCAATCACGGACGGTTGTGATACAGAATATGCCGACATTAAAACACAGGAGGTCAAATAAGAGATCAAAAGAAAAGTCTTGATTGTTGTTCTTTGTATGATGGTTATGTTCAAAATCAATACAAATTTAGATTTATAAAAATAAATATTTATTTATTTCCCTTCTTCCTTACATCTTTGCAGTCCTCTTTAGTACAGCTGGTCTTTGTGCGCAGGTCGAACCAACGCACGGTGCCGTCCTCCCCACACGACAGGAACGTATAGGGGTCGTTGGGTACCGTCATAATCTAAAAGGAGAACAGGAGGAGAGTGCAGCAAGAGGTGAAGGGAAAGAGGGAGGTGGCAGAGGACAGGAGAAGGAAATAAAAAAGGGAGGGGGAAGGTGAAAAAGGGAAATGTGATGAAAAAAAAAAAAGAAACATTTGGGTAGCTCCCTAAACCGATTTTCAAATAAGCCACACACAAAAAAAGATTGTACCAGGATGTTGGAACTAACAAGTTGAGAAACTCTTGTGTACAGTACCTCGTAGGCTGTTCCGTAGTGGCAGGTGAACTGGCACTGCCTGTTGATGTCGGGGCTCTTCTCTGTGTGGGTGTAGTAGATGATACCATCCCCGGAGCATGAGATGATCTGCTGGTCACTGGTCTGAGGCATGAACTTAGCACTGAAGATGTTCGCCCGGTGACCCGACCGTATGGTTGCCTTGACCTGAGGAGAGTTTCAGAGAGGAGAGAGTGTGTAACGAGTTGCAGTGGTGTGTATGTATGTGTGTGTCTCCCTCTCCTGGTATCCTCCTCATCTGCATTGAAGACTCCTGGGATGAGTTGCACCCTCTTCTGACTAAAAGGGAGACCTTGGTTCTACTCTCCCATGCTTCGTCAAATGACGTCAACTCAAAATCACCAAAAAACATTCTGGTCAGTTGAACTGTGTCCAACTTTTTTTACCCTTATTTTACCAGGTAAGTTGACTGAGAACATTCTCATTTACGGCAACAACCTGGGCAATAGTTACAGGGGATAGGAGATCAATGAGCCAATTGGAAGCTGGGGATGATTAGGTGGCCGTGATGGTGAGGGACAGATTAGGAATTTAGCCAAGACACCAGGGTTAACACCCCTACTCTTACGATGTGCCATGGGATCTTTACTGACCACAGAGAGTCAGGAAACCCGTTTAACGTCCCATCCGAAAGACTGCACCCTACACAGGGCAATGTCCCCAATCACTGCCCTGAAACAGTTCCTCCTGCTGTCCCTCCAGCACCATTTACAGCAGCATTGGTCTTCCATCTAGGACCAACCCTGCTTAGCTTCAGAGGCAAGCCAGCATTGGGATGCAGGGTGGTATGCTGCTGACTGAGATGCTTATCAAATGTAAGTGATTGGACAAGATTGTAAAATAGAAGAGGGTATACATGATGCATAGCGGGGCACTGAAAAAAACAAGAATCCAAAGCACCCAATTGACCAAGGTCATGTTCCATATCAACACAAGAGACGGAGAGGTTGGATCAGCAATTGTTGATTTTCAGAATCCCTCGACAGCCAATTTCTTTGACTGTTGATTAAGCTGATGAGAGGTTTATAGACACCTACTCACTGTCAGTCTCTTTTCTCTGTCGGCCTTTATCGGCGATAAAGTAAGTTCTCCTCCATATAATGAGCACTATCTATAAATCCAATCCATTATAATTTCACCCCAGGTCGACCATGTAACTGTGTAATAAAAGCAGGATGTTGGTGATGTAAGGTCATATGTTTGAATTAATAATCTGTTTTGTATATATATAGATATATATATATATATATATATGGTTTTTGTCCTTTGGTTTCCAACCTAACCTGCACACTTTTTTTTTTTTCATCTATTTTTTACCTGCACTTTTTTATAATCACGTCTTTTTTGTGCAAATAAATGAACTGAACTAAAATCTGACTAATTCCTTACCTTTCTGTTGTATGGGTTTGTGATGACCAGGTTGGTATCGTCCGACCCTGACAAGATGTACTCCCCGGTATCGTTCCAGGATATAGTATTGACCTGATTAGGACAAAATAAAGTGTGAGTTCACTCTTGGCATCAGCACAAAATAATAATAATACTGAAAACAGCTTTTTGTCTACAACTGTGGAATTCCTAACCCAATCTAAGGTGTAACATCAAAGCGTCACAGTCCCTCGGTCAAATAGAAATCAGGTGAAAGTTCACCAAATGAGAAACAAAACTTTTCTGAACAAAAACATAAAACGCAACAATTAAAGTGTTGGTCTGAAATAACATGTGCTGAAATAAAAGATCCCAGAAATCTTCCATATGCACAAAAAGTTTCTTTCTTGCTGATTTTTGCACAAATGTATTTATATCCCTGTTAGTGAGCATTTCTCCTTGCCAAGATAATCCACCCACCTGACAGGTGTGGCATATCAAGAAGCTGATTAAACAACATGATCATGGGGACAAAAGGCCACTTTAAAATGTGAAGTTTTGTCACACAGCACAATGCCACCGATGTCTCAAGTTGAGGGAGTGTGCAATTGGCATGCTGACTGCAGGAATGTCCCCCAGAGCTGTTGCTAGAGAATTGAATGTTCATTTCTCTACCATAAGCCGCCTCCAAAGTCGTTTTAGAGAATTTGGCAGTACGTCCAAACTTGCCTCACAACCGCAGACCGCATGTAACCACACCAGCCCAGGACCTCCACATCCAACTTCTTCACCTACGGGATCGTCTGAGACCAGCCACCCCGACAGCTGATGAAACTGTGGGTTTGCACAACCAAAGAATTTCTTCTCAGGGAAGCTCATCTGCGTGCTCGTCGTCCTCAACAGGGTCTTGACCCGACTGCAGTTCGGCGTCGTAACCGACTTTAGTGGGAAAATGCTCAACTTTGATGGCCACTGCCACCATGGAAAAGTGTGCTCGTCACCAATGAATCCCGGTTTAAACTGTACCGGGCAGATGGCAGATGTGGGCGAGCGGATTGCTGATATCAACGTTGTGAACAGAGTGCCCCAAGGTGGTGGTGGGGTTAAGGTATGGGAAAGCAAAAGCTACGGACAATGAACACAATTGCATTTTAATCAATGGCAATGTGAATGCACAGAGATACTGTGACGAGATCCTGAGGCCCATTGTCGTGCCATTTATCCACCGCCATCACCTCATGTTTCAGCATGATAATGCACGGCCCCATGTCGCAAGGATCTGAACACAATTCCTATAAGCCTGCATACTCACCAGACATGTCACCCATTGAGCATGTTGGGATGCTCTGGATCGAAGTGTACGACAGCGTGTTCCAGTTCCCGCCAATATCCAGCAACTTCGCACAAGCATTGAAGAGGAGTAGGAAAGCATTCCACAGGCCACAATCCACAGCCTGATCAGCTCCATGTGAAGGAGAGGTGACGCGCTGCATGAGGCAAATGGTTTTCTGATCCACGCCCCTACTTTTTTGAAGGCATCTGTGACCAGTCATGTGAAATCCATACACAAGGGCCTAGTGAATTGATTTCAATTGACTGATTTCCCTATATGAACTGCAACTCAGTTCTCTGAATCTTTGAAATTGTTGCATGTTGCGTTTATATTTTTGTTCAGTGTATAATGGAACATTCTATATCTGCAACACAGAGCACACATTCCGTGCCTTCTCTAGGCACCGTGTCTTTGCGACCGTAGATCAATAATTCATTAAGTTCTCCAGCAGAGTTTAATACACTCTCCTCCCTCTATTTCTAGGGTGAGTCCCATCAGGGTGCAACAAGGTTGGTCACACAATCCATCTTCATTGCCAAACCCAAATGGACCCCTCCTCCCCCCTCCACCCCCCACCTCGCCATTCCCAAATATTCTTTCTGGGTGATTTAATCTCCATTTGATCCCCGGTCATGTTTTACTGTCCTTCCCTTGTCGAGCAGCTTTAAAAAAAAAAAAAAAAACACTGTAAATGTTATTGCATTTTTCACAGAACGGCTGTCATTTCAGAGAAACTGCTCGCATCACTGTCTGAGAAAATACATTAGCTTAATAAGAGTGGTCTGTTACATGCTAAAAGAACACACGTGCTGTAATTAGAGCTATGCTGGATGGTTTATATCAGAAAGAGACCGACACAAAAGGGGGAGGTCACTCTAAATGTGGGGCATGATGTCATGCATGCATTGGAAACAGACAGATTATAGGTTACTGATAAAGAACGCTAAAGTCTCTCCCAAGGGGGTAAGAAGACAGAGTGCATGTTTTCCTGTAGTCACCACTCTGCTAACACTGTTTCAGTAGTTGCCAGGACAACACAGGCATGCTAGGAAAGGCTACACTGCTGTTCACCTGTATCTCCTTAGAAAGGGACAACATTTCATGTTTCAGAAAAGTATTGTAAAAATGTAGGCCTAGATTGCGTAATAAATATGCTATACACTGAAAAAAACCTGTCTCGTTAATATCATTGGTAGTATCATTTTTTATCTTGCATATTCAATTTCTTCAGGCCTAGCATTGTGGTAAGTGGAGGTTGTTGCTAACATGAAATTGAGGAGATCAGTATCATCACTATGACCACAACCACCATCTTTTCTGTTCAAGCAGACTGTAGCTTGACCCGCATATTGACCTATCCCATCACCTGCAGCCCGTTGTGTTGTATACTGATCCTACTTGATAGCACTCTGTAGGAATACGGTGTGTCTGTGTCTAGGTCAGAGTCCTTATGCCACCCAGACCACTCAGTGTGCCCCTGGCTGGCCAGGCCCCCCCCCTCCCCAGCCTCAACTCAACCTGACACAACCTGGCCCTTCAGAGTCAGACTAGCCTCATTCTGAATAAGTCTGAAACCAAACTCTACAGTAGCTTTTTCCCTTAGCCCCAAGCCCCTGGACTTGTGATGCAGATCTATAGAGAGTGGATAGAAGTGCGCAGCAAGATGTCACAAGCTTCCCCTAAATACACTTTAGAAATTCAGGTCTGAATATGCCTACAGCAAGGAGTAGGAACAAGGGGAAAGGGGCTGTTTAAGAAATGGATCTTTTAGTCAAGTGTAATAACAGCCCAAATGACAATACATGATGCATTATGCTACTACTGTGATCCAGTACTGTACAGTAATGTTATCTACAGAGTAGATCAAGCCTACATGTAATATCTTCCAACATCTCCTGCAATAGAGGTCATGCTGGGATTTGGGGAACTGAAAAGTGATGGCCACCAGCATTAACACAACATCATGTCACTCGTAATAGCCTAAAAGGCGTTGTGAGTCAGAATGGCACTAGTAACACATGTTGGAGGGCAATTCTTCCTCTCACTTCCTGTTGATGGAAGACAGGGGTTGACAACTCAAGTGGCTTCAGGTATCCAAGATGAGACAGACAGGTCCTCACAGAGTCAGAGAGCGGATGGTGATTCAGTAAGCAGATAGACATTAACAAAAAGAAAATGGCTTCCTTACATCTCCTTTGCATTCTTCATATGCACTGGTAAGGACTTGGTAGGTGGGAGCGATATGACAAACTCTTCCAAGCTACTGGTCTGAGAGAATACGCAATTGGACAGAACTCGCTCTGACAATTATCTGAATGTAGCCTACAAGCAGGGAATGTGGCAGGAAGTTGTACGAGGGGATTCTGTACGGAAGACATTTTGTTTGTACTAGTCAGAAGTTCCGTCAATCCTTTATCGTTTCTCTCTTTATTTTCCTCCAACCAACTGAACAGACAGGACGAGAAGGACAGAATCCTTGACCCAAACCAGCATCAGGCAGTTTAAAGTTGTTGTGCAGTGGTAGAAGGAGTGACTGGCAGGGTGACAGTCTGACAGGCCGTGTGACTGGCCGTATGGCTGCCTCAGGTTTCACAGGGAATGAGCAGTCTGGCCAGAGCTCAACACTCACACTGAGCTCTGCTTTCTGTCGGTCTGACACAGGGATTCAGATACTGACAGAGTGGGGAGGGTGACGTGCTCTAAAGATGCAAGAAGGGACAGTTATGTGCACAGAGTACACCACAGCCACACACGGTGGGTAATGCGTACTCACACAGCCATCGTGAACATTGAGTGTCGCTTCGAGTTTCAGCCGCTGGACAAATTCTCTTCTCCCTGTGCAGAAACAGAAGAAATACCTTATTAGCAAGTCACAATTGTTACCACGATATGTTACGTTCATACATCATTGGACTACTTCAGTCAGCATTCAAACTTATTGATGAAATTCAAGTCAACAAAAGGCATCATCAACTAGGGTAAATTACATAGAAATTGCCAAACATACCATGGCGTTCCTATTAAATTGATAGAGGGGTTATGTCATTAACCCTCAAAGTTCAGTAATGAGGCGAAAATGGCAGCCATCTTGGTCCTAGTAATCCTAGTAAAAATTCCCTCTTGGGTCTGTTAGGATCACCACTTTATTTTAAGAATGTGAAACGTCAGAATAAAAGTAGAGAATTATTTATTTCAGATTTTATTTCTTTCATCACATTCCCAGTGGGTCAGAAGTTTACAAACTCTCAATTAGTATTTGGTAGCATTGCCTTTAAGTTGTTTAGCCTTCCACAAGCTTCCCACAATAAGTTGGGTGAATTTTGGCCCATTCCTCCTGACAGAGCTTGTGTAACTGAGTCAGGTTTGTAGGCCTCCTTGCTCGCACACGCTTTTTCAGTTCTGCCCACAAATGTTCTATAGGATTGAGGTCAGGGCTTTGTGATGGCCACTCCAATACCTTGACTTTGTTTCCCTTAAGCCATTTTGCCACAACTTTGGAAGTATGCTTGGGGTCATTGTCCATTTGGAAGACCCATTTGCGACCAAGCTTTAACTTCCTGACTGATGTCTTGAGATGTTGCTTCAATATATCCACAATTTTCCTTCCTCGTGATGCCATATATTTTGTGAAGTGCACCAGTCCCTCCTGCAGCAAAGCACCCCCACAACATGATGCTGCCACCCCCGTGCTTCACGGTTGGGGTGGTGTTCTTCAGCTTGCAAGCTTCCCCCTTTTTCCTCCAAACATAACGATGGTCATTATGGTCAAACAGTTCTATTTTTGTTTCATCAGACCAGTGGACATTTCTCCAAAAAGTACGATCTTTGTCCCCATGTGCAGTTGCAAACCGTAGTCTGGCTTTTTTATGGCGGTTTTGGAGCAGTGGCTTCTTCCTTGCTGAGCGGCCTTTCAGGTTATGTCGATATAGGACTCGTTTTAATGTGGATATAGATACTTTTGTACCTGTTTCCTCCAGAATCTTCACAAGGTCCTTTGCTGTTGTTCTGGGATTGATTTCCACCAAAGTAGGAAACAGAACGTGTCTCCTTCCTGAACGGTATGACGACTGCGTGGTCCCATGGTGTTTATACCTTCAGGCGTTTGGAAATTGCTCCCAAGGATGAACCAGACTTGTGGAGGTCTACATTTCTTTTTCTGAGGTCTTGGCTGATTTCTTTTGATTTTCCCATGATGTCAACCAAAGAGGCACTGAGTTTGAAGGTAGGCCTTGAAATACATCCACAGGTACACCTCCAATTGACTCAAATGATGTCAATTAGCCTAATCAGAAGCTTCTAAAGCGATGACATCATTTTCTGGAATTTTCCAAGCTGTTTAAAAGGCACAGTCAACTTCGTGTATGTAAACTTCTGACCCACAGGAATTGTGATACAGTGAAATAATCTGTCTGTAAACAATTGTTGGAAAAATTACTTGTGTCATGCACAAAGTAGATGTCCTAACCGACTTACCAAAGCTATAGTTGTTAACAAGACATTTGTGGAGTGGTTGAACCCCTCTTTTTACACTACTACTACTACTACCTGTTTATCATATATGCATAGTCACTTTAACTATACATGCATGTACATACTACCTCAATTGGGCTGACCAACCAGTGCTCCCGCACATTGGCTAACCGGGCTATCTCCATTGTGTCCCGCCACCCACCAAACACCTTTTTTACGCTACTGCTACTCTCTGCTCATCATATATGTATAGTCACTTTAACCATAATTACATGTACATATACTACCTCAAATCAGCCTGACTAACCGGTGTCTGTATGTAGCCTCGCTACTTTTATAGCCTCACTACTGTAAATAGCCTGTCTTTTTTTACTGTTTTTACCTATTGTTCACCTAATACCTTTTTTTGCACTATTGGTTAGAGCCTGTAAGTAAGCATTTCACTGTTGTAGTCGGCAAACGTGACAAATAAACTTTGATTTGTATGTAAACTTCTGACTTCAACAGTATGCAGGAAACATAAAGTAGGGCATGTGACGTATCAGAAATTGTGTAACGGAACTGTAGTCAACCTAAAATATTGTCATATAATACAGGTTTATACAAGTTTTATATCAATATTGTATAAATAGTCTAAAATATATGTAAACAGACCATAAATGACTCAAATTGTGTTTTCTTGTAAAGCTGTGAGTGCTAATATATGATACAATATCATTACTTGTTGCATTTACAACTTGTCTTAGTCCTATCAACTGATTTGAGCCAGTGTATGGCTGATGAATGTTGGAATTTTGGCAGTTTAGTTGAAAAATATATGGAATCATTCCTCGAAAACTGTCTGCCTAGCTAGCTAAAACACAGTGCAGATAAATTCTTCACATTCATTGTTTTACCCAATATCTTATCACAACATTGGCAGGCAAACCATGGTCGGCCAACTCCCTGACCAACATGGCTGACCTTTGGACCATCATAAGAAATGTTCATGTCCATTCTAGTATTCTGATTCCTAATTATATGGGCAATACCCTAGAGCAGAAGTTTTGGAACCATTTATAAAGGGTCTATTTTGTTTTGCAATAGTTTGTTTTCCTGCTTCTGCTCTAAGTATTTAAAGAGGGAGTAGGGAAAGAACTAAAACGTCACGTTAGAATCGTTGTAGTCAGTCTTTCCATAGCTTATAATGTATTACTCATCTTGAGGAAGCATCCTTCGCATCTGCTGTCTCCATCACTGGGATAGGGGATCAAATGTGCAGACTGCCTACACGGACTATCCTGTCATCAAATAGACTCATTAAAAATGGTTTGGCAGTAGGCTATTTTATGAGTCAACTTGCTCCCAAACCTACAAGGTATTAGGCTAGGCTAGATCCAGGTTCTAAAATACATCACCTTACCTTAAAGTATTAAACTTGCTTTAGAATTCTATGAAAAAAAACAACATTGGGAGAGAATTCATGCCATTTGACCCTGTCAGGTAAAGCGATGAGTCTAGAATCTAATAAGCATTCCAGGTATACTGCATGAATGTAGAGGGCATGGAAAGGAAGGCCTTAGTTCCATCATCCACTATGACAGACTGGCCTAGTACTGTCAATGCACAGTATTGTCAAAAGGCAAAGTAGACCGTCATTAACACTATGGCCTGCCTCTGTAACCTAGCATGCCTCGGTACCGGTCCTGAAATGCTAATGGTAATGAAATTACGCTGAATGCCAAACAAAAAACATAGACTTCATTTTTTTAAACATACAACTCTATGCACAATGCTTATTTGGAACAATTTACACAGTAAAAAAAATACATATATAAAACATTTACTGAAAAAACTGTAAATGTGTTTGTATAAATATTCTGTGGAAATTATTAAAAGTAGTCCTAGTGCATATAGTTGTATTGTTTGTTACACTTTGAAATCAATGGTTTTTGTTTGGTATACATTTTCAAGTGAAAAATCTCAACGTAATTCCGTTATCATGGAATTGCCCTCATATAAACAATGACACTACGTGTATGGGGTCGCCTGGCCAGATTAAATTGGACTGTCCCATTCAATAAGAGAGAGACAGGGGTAAATAAATAGAAAAATAAATAAAAATATATATATTTGCCAATGCTCTGTAATCATATTGACGTCTGAGCTCCAAGTAATAAGTGCATTCAAGGCACAATATCAGCTTTTGTTCTACAGCTGGGTTCTAGTGCATTGCTGCTGCATTGCTGTTCAAATCAAAACAAAGTGCCTGACTAGATCAATATTCCAGGTTGCCATACACACCCACCTAACATATTTTTTTTCACAGCCAATCCATTTTGAGAGTGTTGAGGAATAGATTAAATCAACAGAGCTCTTCCCAGGTCAGTGATGTCCTCAAAAACAAGCCTGAAAGCTTGCCATTCGACTAACACTTTCTGGAAATAACAGCTTCGGCAATATAATGATTTTTAACCATTGGAAATGTGGAATATTGAAGACTTGAGAAGACGGCTCAAAACAGCTATTCAACAAAATAGGCAGAGATGTCTCTATTGTATCCATATTCCCTCCTTTGTGTTTCAACCTTCTGATATTTAAAGTCAAACATCCAAAAAGAGCAGGACAACAGAATAAAATGTCACTTCCCCCTCATTAATTTGCTGATAGGCCTTGGTCATGAGAAAGTAACATGATGATGATGGAATTAGCATATTTAGCTGAAACCATGTAATTTGATCTCACTAAATCTCATGGGTGAGGACTGTGCAAAACAGCCTTAAAATGTTCTATGATTAGGCCTAACTCTCCCTTGAAGTATATTGCTGGCCTTTGTTGATTTATATTCCACAAATGGAATACTAGCCCTCTTTCCACAGTACTAACCTTAGCCTCTTACTGGTGTGATTACATGCTAGGGTCTTTCCGGTCATTTGACAATGACAGCTATACCAACACACCCAGCCTAGTTAAGCTGAATGTAGCGCTAAGCTAAATGCAGTGCAAGGCTAGCCCAATCCATAAACCACCTGCCCCCACACCTGGGCCTGCTAATCCTCACTCCAACGCAACTCAATACAAATCACAGTTACATTACATTTGGCCACAGATAGAAAAGGCTAATTCAGCATACCAGTAGCCCCAGATAGCATGCATGGAATAGAGCCTATAGCAGGGCTGTTCAATGACAGTCCTGGAGAGTAAAAACAGTTCGGGTTTTCATCCTCTCCTTCTAAATCAGTGACGGATTTAGACCTCGGACACCAGGTGAGCACAATTAACTACAAGGTAGCTTCCCACCTGGCATTTCTTCTCGCGTGAGCGTGCTTTACCCACATGCGCTCACGGTTCCTCCATAGTATCTGGCATGCTCATACGAGAGACGGAACAGCTGGCTCTGGTCTACTTATTGTCCCCTCCCGCTCGGCCCACCCACTGCCACCAGAAAAAATTTGGCAGTAAGAAGTCTTGCCCTGGGGAACCCATCGGTTGGTCCCACCCAATCAGAGAAAAAATTAGGGGATCAGAAAAAAATTGGGGAGTGGAATGTCTTGCTTTCTCTACAGTCTCTGCTTAAACCACTGGTGTGGATGGAGATGTCTGCTAATATTTGCATTCTATCAGTAACAGACTGGGCAGCACTTAGTGTCTGTCATTTTCATTACGTTTATTAAAGCAGAGGCATCTTTGAGTCAATATCACAAAGGATACCATGAACATAGCTTTGTTGCTACACACTGCACAGTGGTTGATACTGTAGCTTTTCAAGCATGTTGTAGGCCTAATTGTTATTTATCTTTGGGGAACAGAGGATTTGAAACCTGCAGAAGATCACACCTCTAGATGACTCGTAAAGTAACTTCCTCCCTACTGACTCACAGAGATCAGATGGGTTGTAAAGCTTAACATTCTAGATCAGCCTAAACGCTATGTCTCAATAGGAAATGTCAACATAACCAAATCTGCAGGCATTAGTAAAGTAATTGGAAGGAGGCAGGGCACTCCTCAGTCCTCACAGGGACAACTCCCTGATTCAACATGTCAGTCAGCCTAGTAGAGCTTAGGCCAACATTGCCCGACATGACAAACAACAACGTACGTGGTTTAATAGCAATCAAATACCAAGGATCAAATGCATAGTATTTCATAATCCTCTTGAAGGGTGAATAACAAATAGCAGTAAGATTCTATGGAGCTTGATATTTATCTTCCACCAGCAAGTGTGACATCACACAATGAAACAATAAAAGAACACAGTGGACATTGTTGAAATGTTAGCTGAGGGCAACACAAGAGCTGTGGGGGGGAAATCACATAGCCTACCATAAGCACAGAACAATGAAAACATTGAATTTGATTTTCTATTGAGAAAATAGCCTATGCATATAAAAACAACGTCATGTTTTAATTACGGCATCATAGCTTTTTGTAAAGGAAATAGTAAAAGCCTTGAGCAGTTTCAAGTCAGTGTCCTCTTCTCTAGACCAGTGGTTCCCAAAACAGGGTACTGCAGGGTAATAATATAATGTGTGTATGTATATCATTTATTTACTTATAAATAGATTGTTGTTACTAGTACATCTGATTCAACAAATTTGGCCAAGGAGTTCGTGGAACAAGTTTAGAGGGTGCAATGCAATGTAATAATACTTATTTAAAATATTGGCTACCCTTATATACAACAGGGTGGATCACAGGTTGTGAGCTATATCTATCCTACTCTGCCTTTCTAAAAGGTCTTCGAAAGCCAAGTTAACAAACAGATCACCGACCATTTCGAATCCCACCGTACCTTCTCCGCTATGCAATCTGGTTTCCGAGCTGGTCACGGGTGCACCTCAGCCCCGCTCAAGGTCCTAAACGATATCATAACCGCCATCGATAAGAGACAATACTGTGCAGCTGTCTTCATCGACTTGGCCAAGGCTTTCGACTCTGTCAATCACCGTATTCTTAAATCGGCAGACTCGATAGCCTTGGTTTCTCAAATGACTGCCTCGCCTGGTTCACCAACTACTTATTAGACAGAGTTCAGTGTGTCAAATCGGAGGGCCTGTTGTCCGGACCTCTGGCAGTCTATGGGGGTGCCACAGGGTTCAATTCTCGGGCCAACTCTTTTCTCTGTATACATCAATGATGTCGTTCTTGCTGCTGGTGAATCTCTGATCCACCTCTACGCAGACGACACCATTCTGTATACTTCTGGCCCTTCTTTGGACACTGTGTTAACTAACCTCCAGACAAGCTTCAATGCCATACAACTCACGTTCCGTGGCCTCCAACTGCTCTTAAATGCAAGTAAAACTAAATGCATGCTCTTCAACCGATCGCTGTGTTAGAAGATCACCTAGGGGTCATGATAAGGCTGTACTAAATGTTTGATGTACTATAATAATTGATTATGCTTATGTTATATTAATAGAAGGGAAGGGGTAATAAGACCCCTCCCTCCTTACATTTATAGGTTCCTAGACTACAGATTAACAATATATATTAGTTGTAGACGTTTTAGTATTGTTCCACAGTTGTTTTAGTTCTCTCTCTGCTTCTTATAAAGAAGCCCTATGGGAAATGTGTGACAGACATAGCTTTGCAAAGGAGTGGGGGAGATAAGAGACTAGTCAAGACATTCTACAATAAATCAACTTTGGGGAGTGGACATTTATTGCCTAGCATTTAGATAACACCAAACTATATGTTTGTGCAGCTGTGGATGCATGGGCTTGGTCTGATAAGTAGATAGTAATAAACGAACAGTGACATCACAGAGGGTTGGCTCCAAGCATGATAAAAGCAACTTAAACTTTCCCTAAAGTGCAGAACTTACTCGGAAACATGCGTGCTATGTTCCTGTTTGTCAACTTCTGTCTGCAATTGCATTAATAAAGGTTTTTGAATGATTTAATTAAAGATATTGTCATAATGCTAATTTCACCAATGAGCCAATGATTGATAAGGACACAAGGAACGAACCCTAACAGCTGCCCGCACCTGCCCGCCCGTCCAGCATCACTACTCTGGACGGTTCTGACTTAGAATATGTGGACAACTACCTAGGTGTCTGGTTAGATTGTAAACTCTCCTTCCAGACTCACTCGCATCTTCAATCCAAAATTAAATCTAGAATCGGCTTCCTACTTCGCAAACAAAGCATCCTTCACTCATGCTGCGAAACATACCCTCGTAAAACTGACTATCCTACCGATCCTTGACTTCGGCGATGTCATTTACAAAATAGCCTCCAACACTCTACTCAGCAAATTGGATGCAGTCTATCAGTGTAATCTGTTGTCACCAAAGCCCCATATACTAGCCATCACTGCGACCTGTATGCTCTCGTTGGCTGGCACTCGCTTCATATTCGTCCCCAAACCCACTTGCTCCAGGTCATCTAAGTCTTTGCTAGGTAAAGCCCCACCTTATCTCAGCTCACTGGTCACCATAGCAGCACGCGCTCCAACAGGTATATTTCACTGGTCACCCCCAAAGCTAATTCCTCCTTTGGCCGCTTTTCCTTACAGTTCTCTGCTGCCAATGACTAAACGAATTGCAAAAATTACTGAAGCTGGACTCATATCTCCCTCTCAAACTTTAAGCACCAGCTGTCAGAGCAGTTCACAGATCACTGCACATAACCCATCTGTAAATAGCCCAGCCAACTACCTCATCCCCATACTGTATTTATTTATTTATTTATTTATTTATCTTGCTCCTTTGCACCCCAATATCTCTACTTGCACATTCATCTTCTGCACATCTATCACTCCAGTGTTTCATTGCTAAATTGTAATTATTTCGCCACTATGGCCCATTTATTGCCTTACCTCCCTCATCATACCTCATTTGCCCACACTGTACATAGAAAAGTCTATTGTGTTATTGACTGTACATTTGTTTATTCCAAGTGTAACTCTGTTGTTGTTTGTGTCGCACTGCTTTGCTTTATCTTGGCCAGGTCGCAGTTGTAAATGAGAACTTGTTCTCAACTAGCCTACCTGGTTAAATAAAGGTGAAATAAATACAAAAGGAAAAAAAGGAATCCACTGTACTCCATCAATGATCCAGCTGTCATCTCAATACTTCTTGTATTCCCACAAAAACATTGATTAACATAAATGCACTTTTATTGAAGCATTAAAAACTGCAAAATTGTCAGTGGCGCGTCTAGCTTGTATGGCTCCCTGGGCGCACCCCCACAAAAAATCCAGAAGGCGAGGTCAGTACAGGTGCATCAAAGCTGGGACGAGAGACTGAAAACAGCTTCTATCTCAAGGCCATCAGACTGCTAAACAGACATCACTAACTCCGAGAGGCTGCTGCCTACATGGAGACCCAATCACTGGCCACTTTAACAAATGGATCACTAGTTACATCAAACAATGCCACTTTAATAATGTTTACATATCTTACATTACTCATCATATGTACAGTTGAAGTCAGAAGTTTACATACACCTTAGCCAAATACATTTACTCCGTTTTTCACAATTCCTGACATTTAATCCTAGTAAATATTCCCTGTCTTAGGTCAGATAGGATCACCACTTTATTTTAAGAATGTGAAATGTCAGAATAAAAGTAGAGAGAATTATTTATTTCAGATTTTATTTCTTTCATCACATTCCCAGTGGGTCAGAAGTTTACAAACTCTCAATTAGTATTTGGTAGCATTGCCTTTAAATTGTTTAGCCTTCCACAAGCTTCCCACAATAAGTTGGGTGAATTTTGGCCCATTCCTCCTGACAGAGCTTGTGTAACTGAGTCAGGTTTGTAGACCTCCTTGCTCGCACACGCTTTTTCAGTTCTGCCCACAAATGTTCTATAGGATTGAGGTCAGGGCTTTGTGATGGCCACTCCAATACCTTGACTTTGTTTCCCTTAAGCCATTTTGCCACAACTTTGGAAGTATGCTTGGGGTCATTGTCCATTTGGAAGACCCATTTGCGACCAAGCTTTAACTTCCTGACTGATGTCTTGAGATGTTGCTTCAATATATCCACAATTTTCCTTCCTCGTGATGCCATATATTTTGTGAAGTGCACCAGTCCCTCCTGCAGCAAAGCACCCCCACAACATGATGCTGCCACCCCCGTGCTTCACGGTTGGGGTGGTGTTCTTCAGCTTGCAAGCTTCCCCCTTTTTCCTCCAAACATAACAATGGTCATTATGGTCAAACAGTTCTATTTTTGTTTCATCAGACCAGAGGACATTTCTCCAAAAAGTACGATCTTTGTCCCCATGTGCAGTTGCAAACCGTAGTCTGGCTTTTTTATGGCGGTTTTGGAGCAGTGGCTTCTTCCTTGCTGAGCGGCCTTTCAGGTTATGTCGATATAGGACTTGTTTTAATGTGGATATAGATACTTTTGTACCTGTTTCCTCCAGCATCTTCACAAGGTCCTTTGCTGTTGTTCTGGGATTGATTTCCACCAAAGTACATTAATCTCTAGGAGACAGAACGCATCTCCTTCCTGAGCGGTATGACAGCTCCGTGGTCCCATGGTGTTTATACTTGCGTATTATTGTTTGTACAGACGAACGTGGTACCTTCAGGCGTTCGGAAATTGCTCCCTCCTGATTTCTTTTGATTTTCCCATGATGTCAAGCAAAGAGGCACGGAGTTTGAAGGTAGGCCTTGAAATACATCCACAGGTACACCTCCAATTGACTCAAATGATGTAAATTAGCCTATCAGAAGCTTCTAATGGCCATGACATAATTATCTGGAATTTTCCAAGCTGTTTAAAAGCACAGTCAACTTAGTGTATGTAAACTTCTGACCCACTAGAATTGTGATACAGTGAATTATAAGTGAAATAATCTGTCTGTAAACAATTGTTGGAAAAATTACTTGTGTCATGCAAAAAGTAGATGTCCTAACCGACTTGCCAAAACCATGATTTTTGATGATGATGAAAACTGTTGTTTATAACATGCACAATTAAAAGCATCAATGTATATAGAGCAAGCTTGACTAAATTCGAGCTCAGTAACTTTGCTCACCGCATCCTCCTTCGATTGTCTAGTCTGGCTGCCACGAAAAGCCCCCACCTGCTGATCTGCACAAAGTGTGTGTGTGCCACTGGCGATGTATTTTACTGAACATGCTAGCTGTTCTCGGCGGCGCATCATCACTTCAAACGCATTCCGCCGTGGTGTTATTGGTTGGCCTACTACTACTGGTTGTACCGGTAAAATGTAAGTTATGAATCACAAATCACCATACAGCTGACACACTTCGATTTCATCAATCATTTTGACTTCAATTTGGTTGTCCAAAATACTATCAGCTTGCACTGCGTCTTTGCTGATGAATGCCCTGATCTCTGGCCAGTCAATTGGTTAAATTACATTGTTGTTTTGTCTATTAAAATCGCTTCTAATAGATTCAAAAATTATGCAATAACCATGAATTTAAATGAATGTTTGTTTATAATGAGGGGCATCCAACGTTTAACCTGGACACATAAATAGTAGGAATTTGCACCGTCTTCAGCCATGACCGCATGAGAGAGAAATTACGCATCTGCACATCGCCTGCAGGTGTCAGTGTGTGTGTCACTGTCCAATCAGAGGCTCGAACATGATATGAGCGTGTGATCTAAGGCTTTGGTCTCTTGGGCTTCAACTTGGGAAAGCCTCAAGGGAAAGTGGACAGTGCATTATAAACAAAGAGCCGCATATATTGGGGGGGTTGAGGCAGGTCATCCATTAAACATTAATTCCACTTTATCCGGCCTAACCAAATAATTGTTCTATTTACCCCCCCTCCTCTCTTAGAATCAGGTCACCCTACCTACCCAGTGGCGAATTTAGCATGTAAATATCGTTGGGGCAAACAAAAAAAATTACATGTTGATGCATGCCAGCAAAGCCACTACCCAACACTAAACAATACATGAATTGCACTATAAAAGTGACAAACAGTGCCCACAAACAGTTAGGGTCTACATAAAGACGTCCCAACAGCAGAGTCCCGACAGAAGTCCCAACACCTTACCACTGCTACACCTGGCCATCAGCAGAGCCTTGTCTGCCAGCTAAACAGTTCACTCAGCCTCATTTACTGCCTTTAAAAAAAACATAGCTGATATGGCTGACTTGCTTAAACAAATGTGGTTTCTACTGACAATTGAAATGTACAAATATGGCATAATGGGACGACGAGCGGCTATAAATATTTCTTCAGCACTTTTGAAAAATGTACAGCAACAGAATTCATTACATGGGCCGTTATTACAGTATTCTCCCTGCACAACAAGTCAGAACCGTAGGATAAATAAAGGGGGCATATAAGGAGACATTGAAAGCTCTTACAATATTTGATGATTACATTTCTCTAGAAAGAGGCCCGAGTTCTCGACTTCCGAGTGTGATGACCGTTCAAAATGTATTTTCCCAGTCAGCGCTCATTTTTTACCCCAGAGTTCCCAGTTGTCTTGAACGCACTGAAGTCATGCTGGATTGACAGCATGGCCAATGTTGAATGTTTATCCTTTTAAGCTTAGAAAAGAGACCCTTAAACCCAGACATGGACCACACACCCACTCCACTGAATAGCAGGCTATTGATTACTTTGCAATACTTGCAGTTAGCCAATGATTCCATCCAAAACAACTCAATGTTGAATTTGTTGTGTAATGTTTATGTCCACTGGCCAATGAGCACCGATACGTTTTATCTATAATTTCTATTCGCCAGTAGATTGTCGACGTGATTCATGATGATGACTGCTAGCTAAGATTTTTAAAGTATGATGTTGACATGATCAGTCCAATCAAAGCAATGGTAGATAACGTGATTTGGCGTCAACTTATCTGTGGCCAATGACCTTGAGCCTTCTTGGATGGGCACTTCTATTGTAACTCTAATGGCAGCACCCAAGGGCCTTGAATTTTCAAGCTCTCCCCTAGATTTTGCAGTGACAGTGTCCCCATGAGTGGGTCTAAGTCACTGCATCTCAGTGCTAGAGGCGTCACTACAGATCCAGGCTGTTCCACAACCGTCCGTGATCGGGAGTCCCGTAGGACCGCCCACAATTGGCCCAGCGTCGTCCGGGTTATGCCGTCATTGTATATAAGAATTTGTTCTTAACTGACTTGCCTAGTTAAATAAAGGTTACATTTAAAAAATGAGTGACAGAATACTGAGCTAGGCTGAAACACCTGCATTTTGGAGCGGCCTTACTCAAGAAAGCAAAAAAGAGACCATGTTTGATTACAGCTTTATTAACTCCATTATTATTATGTATATTTTTTTTACATTGTTTGCAAACTGATATGTGACACGTATTATTTCCAATGACCCTACCAAACTTCCCTGCTAAAACATACTGTAGGTCTGTCTGCTGCCTTTTCGTTGTCACAGCCTAACTGCCAATCCCCAAACGAGGGGACTAATCAAATATGGATTAAATCGACTTCAGTACATGCTGTCAAAAGGCTGCATTCTGCAATAGGGAGTAACAGCTAAATAACGTTGTTGACATCTCTCCATTCAGCGCCTCTAATCTTGAGGGGCTTTTCTTTAAGACGCGCATCCAATCACATTGATTCATTACATAACTAGACCAATCATATGCTTTAAATGTGCCGCGGTTCACAGTGCTGTTGCAAGACAGGCCAATAATAATAATAAGAAGAATAAGAGGTTCCGCTCGTGATGTTATTACATTGCAAGTGTCGATGCTCCGATTTCTAAACAATTTGGAGCACAGTTAAAAGGTTAACGCATTGAATATACTGGATTAATTTGAAAAATAAAACTACAACTTTTCGATGTGTGAGATAAGATGTGTCGAGTGAGCGTGATAAAAGCCTCAAATGCGTGTGTCTAGGCTAATGCGTGAGATTTGGCAGCTCTACTAATTTCATTAGCAATTGGGCAAATTGCAATAATCAAAACTCTGAATGAGTAGGCCTGATACCCGTTCTCTATATTCTGCAGAAACACAGTATTCAAATAACAAGCCATTATTCTTGATTTTGTAAAGACAAAGGGTAGACTAGACAGCAGGTGCTTATAGACATTTCCTCCAGCGACAACTTGTAACCTATGTGAGGAAAGACTTTGTCAATCAAACATCAATATAGCATATTTAAATTCACAAATGAAATGCAACCATAGTTATTTTAATAACCTCCACTTTCCCCTAAGGGAACTGGCACAAATCAGCAATTGTGCATCTTAGCTAGTTAGCTATAGCTACCTAAAAAGGCATTGCTATCTTTCTGTGGCAAGAGGGGTATTGTTACAAAATAGCAAGCTGCCCACGCGGAAAGGCAAGCAATCATTGCAATGAAACAAATCAACGCCACTGGTGTCTGAACTGGGGAAACAAGTTAGCTGCAGTGTTGTCAGCTTGTATTTCACATGTTAGTAATCTAATCGAAAACATAGCTAACTAACTGGTCGACGTTCACTGTAGCTGTGTGTTGTTGCAAATTATTTTGGACACAGGCAGGGGCTCTTACCTAAGTAGTTGATCCTGACAGCATTCGGGTCATTATATCCAATGGAACGCTTGTTAACATCCCAAACCAGGTTACCAGAGCAGGACATAATGCTCGAACCTGCTGTTATTTAAAAATACCATTGAAATACAGTTGTAAACCCTGTCTTCTGACTATCGCCTTTTGATGTTGTTCTCTGCGCGGCCGTTGCGACGTAGCTAGCTAACTAGAAGCCAACGTTAGCATGCGTGCTAAGCTATATACAGCTATGTCTATCGCCCCCTCTTCATTTTGCAGCCTCTCTTCGGTCGCTTTATTCCTCTGATGTTTTTGGGGTGGCTCTACTTCTCTCTCTTGTTGTGTCGAACTCCCTGGTTGAAACAACGATGGTGTGCGGGGCGTTCTATGCGTTCTATTTCTATGCTCGAGACCATTAATCGAGACCGTCAACCTTGCAGCAGTATGACGCAGCCCGCAAGGAGTACAGTACAGTATGATGATAGACAGAAACTGCTCTCCAATTCAAATCGATTGAAATCGCCGCTCACACTTGTAGGCGATGTCATGGCGACATTGGCTAGCTAAGCACATGAGCAGAAGTACGTATAACCACAGATAGAACAAGGTTTAGTTATAAACAATATTTGGTATAACGGTCGTCTCTCGCCGAACTGCGCATGTACAGGCCGTCAATTCAAAGGCACTCATTTGATATATATATTTTTTTTTAAATACAAATTAAAACGTGTCAGTTTGTCACTATCACGAGGTTTGAGTAATAACATGTTTAACTACTGAAGACATTGGCTCAAATCTAGGTTTTGCCTTTCGATTTCGAGAAAATTAACAAACTATGGAATCATTTTTCACTTCTCAAACCCCGAGCTGGTCTTTCTGGTCTGTTTCACAAAGCTTTCCCGGAAGTCTCGCGATGTTGCGCCTCTGGGTTTAGAAACTCCAGTCTCGCTAACAATTAGATGAAAATCCAGTTGAAGCTATTATATATCATATAGTTATAATTGCGCCATGCTGTAGTAAAGTGGCATCATATTAATACATATGAATTATGTAGATAGATGAACAAATGGTAGAACGTGCCGCTCTTCTCTTATCTGCTGTAGCTAAATGGATGAACACCAATCATGTTCGGAGGATTGGCCCAAATCCACCAATAGGAATTAGGAGCGGCTTGTTGTGGTACTGTGCTAGATAGGTTGCGCTGTGAAGAAAAGTCACCACCTTGTAAACTCTCAAATCAAGGCCACCAGGAATGAGCTCTGTTGTAGCATAGCAGGCTAGCTACATGGCAATAGGTTTGCATTAGAAGGTCGAAAGTAGGACAGCGCCTTTTCATTTTTCCGAACCGTTTAATGACTACATTGCTGTACATTTTAGATATAGGGCAATACCAATACTGAAGTGTCAAAGTCGAACACATTTTCCTTCGTAGCCAACAGTTAGGTATTTAGCAAGCTAGCTAGGTCTGGTGTAGCAAACGTTAGATAGCAACGTTAGCCTTTTGCAAACATGGCTGCGATGAGAGCTCACAAACTGCTGGACAAGATCGGGCTAATGTTGCCAGCAAAACTGAGACCTCTCTACAATCACCCTGCAGGTAATGTACATTCTATTAGACTGACAGCCAGCGTCAGCCATAGATTATCATCAACTGGCGTGCTTCTAGACCAAATTGAGGACGGTACACACTGATGACCGCTGTTGTTGCTCAAGTGGCCTTGGTTTAGTTAGTGAATGATGTCAAAAATCCCTTGCTACATATTTTGATGATGTGTGCAACCAATATCTTATCTCGCTGCTCTGTGTTTTTAACCCAAACAAATGTGTCATGGCGGCGCCTCTAAATCTGTAAAGCGATGCCACAACAATTTTGCAGATTAGTTATCCCACTGAGTACTGTTCAGTCAATGGTACACAGTAGCTGGCTACATGAGCGTTGTTGCAGGTATAGACATCATTGGTTGCAGGTGGTCGCGTGGAGCTTTGTGTGAGTGGGAGGATTGTCTGGAATGCAATACCAAAGCGAATGGAAGCTAAGCATAGCAATATCATTTTCAGCATTTGCATGATTCCTTACAGAATTAAGTAGTTGCATGTTTTTAGGAAATCAATGTTGAGAGCAAACCTCTTGTAAACATTTGCAGTCTTTGAACCCTCCTACACCAGTATATTTAGCTACAGCTGTTAACTAAACTTTGTCCTTACAAAATATGTTGTCCTTTCTATAACCTGTATATATCTTGGGAGAGGACAGACTCAATTCTGCACAGGTGATAGGATGTGTTATTCGTCAAAGTCCCATACATTTGTCCTAAGGGGTGTTTATTAATGATGCCAACAATCAATATTTGCACTATATAATGTAGTGTACTACAGATAACTGACAAAATAAAGGACATTTTGGTAATTTAGGGATCCAAATTAAGCTGGTGTGGTTCCTGAGATATTTAAGCAAATAAAACATTCCATCATGCTTAGGGTCATGTATAAAAATGCCCAGTTGCTACCATGGCTAGAAGAAGAGATATCTCAGCGACTTTGAAAGAGGGGTCTCAAAGGAGCATAGGGGGTTTAATGTGTGTGTGTCAGTTACCAGATCTCAATCCAATTGAACACTTATGGGAGATTCTGGAGCAGTGCCTGAGACAGCGTTTTGCAGCACCATCAACAAAAACACCAAATTATGGAATTTCTTGTGGAAGAATGGTGTCTCATTCCTCCTAATAGAGTTCCAGACACAATCTATGCCAAGGGTCATTGAAGCAGCTCGGGGTGGCCCCTATTAAGACACTTAGTTTGTCTTTCCTTTATTTTGGCAGTTACGTGTATGTGCCCTTGGCAGAAAAAAATATGTGATTGGCCAAACCTGTAGCACTGGTCAAACCTGTAGCATAGCATCCTATGTAGGCCTACAGGTAATTGCAAAAATAAAGTAAACACTTGAGTAAATGAGGGATACAAAGTATATTGAAAGCAGGTGCTTCCACACAGGTTTGGTTCCTGAGTTAATTAAGCCATTAACATCCCATCATGCTTAGGGTCATGTATAATAATGCCCTGAAGGCCATTACTTTGGCTGCGTTTAGACAGGCAGCCAGCCCAATTCGGATCTTTTTTTTCACTAATTGGTATTTTGACCCATCAAATCTGCTCTGAAAAAGATCTGATGTAATTGGTCAAAAGAGCAATTAGTGGAACAAATTTCAAAAATGGGCTGCCTGTGTAAACGCAGCCAAATGAGTATAGGGGGTTTAAAGTGTGTGTCGGTCTGTCTGTCACCAGATCTCAACCCAATTGAACACTTATGGGAGATTCTGGAGCGGCGCCTGAGTCTGCTTTTTCTACCACCATCAACAAAAAAACAAATGATGGCATTATTTGAATGGTGTCACTTTAATGCTTATTTATTTATTTAAAATCCATTTTGGAATACTGACTGTCCAAACAGAAAGTGACCAAATCGGATTTGTGTGTGTTCAGACAGCAGTCATTTGCTGACATGGCTACACTAGTTGTCATAATAATGACGGGGGTGTGTGCAGTGGTGTAGGCTGATCGGTGGTGGTGCTCGTGCTTCCTATCACTCAGAAGTTATGAAGCAAGCTAAGGTGATGACTGCCTGCAATGGACGTTTCCCAGTTGCTTTGAATTGTTAAAACCATAGTGTAAAAACACTTTTATAGCCTCAAATGATAAGATAATCCAACTTTCAAAACAAGTATGTTTTAGCTAGCCACAGCAGTCAACTAGCTAGGTACAAAATGGCGACAATAGACATGGCAGTTTCTAGCTCCTAAGGTAGCTGTTTCTTTCTAGCACATTCACTAATTTGTTTGTGAACAATTAACAAGCTAGTTAGCTACCACGTTCTTGTCAAACTGTCAACAGAGCTAGCAAGCAACACGATATGCCAAATAAGTCTAAAAACCTTCCGATTTGACCGTTCAGACACAAGTCGCATGGACAGGAATCAGATTTGTATCTGACTTCAAACCGCCTACGTAATTGGTTTGAAATGTGTCTTGAAGTATCCTATTCCGTGTGCTTTTTGGCTGTTCAGACTGCAGGAAAAAGAACAGATTAGAATCGGATATACAAAAAAATAGGACTTGAGTCACTTCAAATTGCTAATGTAACGTGCCATTAGATTGGGGCAATAGCTGACACAGCCAACCCTTGTTTTTACATCTATTCTTGTTGGTAAAAATATGTAGGGGAAAAAACAATTAGCCTAATGCTTGAAATGTAACTTAAATTGGTGTAAGACAATGATTGCTGGCTAGGAGGACTAATGCCCTGATTTTGATTCTTGTTGACTTATCACTGCATGAACTCTTCCTGTATAGTCAATAATGTTTATCTTTCAATTCGGACTAAAGTTCAGACTAAAGTTGTCAGCACTCTATCATTGCTATTGGAGAACAGAACACAGCTACCAGGGAATAACGTTTTTTGAGGGGTGGTGCCCTAAACCCAACTCCCTGCAAGATGATTGGTTAAAACAAAGTTCACTCCTCCTCAGTGTGCAGCCGGAGCCAAGTGTTTTCTGATGGAGATGGTAGATTAGATTCAGAGCAGACAATGGTGTCCTTAGCGTATTGCATGTGGAAGCTTTTTGTCCACGCCAGGGTTCTCCCAAAGAAGGGCACTGTGCCACCGTATGTAAAAAAAAAAAAAAATATATATATATATATTTTACTTTTTGTTATCATTTAAGGCCATTTTTTTCTCTAGATTACAGGTGTTTAAAAAATAAACTCTTAAATCTCTGATTCTTTTTTCTGGATTGTGAGATGTTACTTAGGAGAGGTCATTTAGCCTTATTTGATTACCATTGGGATAGATAGCAGAATAATTTAAATAGTTTAGGCCTACCCATCCACAAGCATCACTCATATTAAGTGTTTAAGATTTCCCTGCCTTGAACTGAGAATTTGCTGAGAATTGTCTGATATTTTATAATCTGTTCTGTAATCAATTTTCTCATGGATTGTGTCTTCTCTAATTCCAGGTCCAAGGACTATTTTCTTCTGGGCCCCGATGTTCAAATGGGTAAGGGCTGAATTTGCTAAGCTTGAGCTATTGCCTTATCTAAATGTAAACAGGTTTGAAGGTATTGTCTAATGAAACAAATTTCAAGTCCCATGCCTCTCCTCATCTCTATAGGGTCTGGTCGGGGCAGGTCTGGCAGATATGAGTCGACCAGCTGAGAAACTGAGCATTTCCCAGTCTGCTGTACTGACAGCCACAGGTATAGTGGAGTTCCTATATTATTCAGTTAGTGACAGGTATAGTGTAAATTAATCATTCAGTCAAATAAACAACTTCAGTCATTGACTAATCACTTTTCCCTCTTTCTCAGGTCTGACCTGGTCCAGATACTCTTTGGTCATCATTCCAAAGAACTGGAACCTCTTTGCTGTCAATTTATTTGTGGGTAGTGCTGGAATATCCCAGCTCTACAGGATCTTCCAGTAAGTGAACCTCTCTTAGAGTGCAGACATATAATGAAGACCTGACCTGACCTGGCACAGCCAGAAGAGGACTGGCCACCCCTCATAGCCTGGTTCCTCTCTAGGTTTCTTCCTAGGTTCTGACCTTTTCTAGGGAGTTTTTCCTAGCCGCCGTGATTCTACACCTGCATTGCTTGCTGTTTGGGGTTCTAGGCTGGGTTTCTGTATAGCACTTTGTGACATCAGCTGATGTAAGAAGGGCTTTATAAATGAATTTGATTGACCTATAGATTTGGCTTCGCCATAAACGGCCACAATACATTTTTCTGTCCTTTTTAAGTTATTTAGGAATCAATCCGGAGGCTCATAAGAAACTCTATTGTTTTTCTTTTTTTAATGTTTAGCTTTTATTTCCTTGAAGTATAAGGGCAAATGTATTTGAATAAATGTACATAAAACTCAAGTTCCTTTTCCTCTCTCTTCCCTTATCCCCTTTCACACTACAGGTACGAACAAGGGAAGAAGGCACTAGCAAAGGAGGCGGCTGCCCCTGCAGAGTCTTGAACTATGTCACCAGTCCATCTCCATGGACCGTAAGGGAGCTAATCACCGGCACAAACCCAGTCCCTCTAAGCCCCTCCATCCCTCTTCCACCCTCACTCGATTTTACAGTAGAAAAAAACAATGTTTCTTTGCTGTAGATCATGTAATTTGCCTGGATTTCTTCAGGGTTATAATGGCATATTAACCCTTACCAAAACACTCAAATGTTTGTCATCTACGCACAAGATGTAGTATTTTTAAGTTTTACTTCATGCAACAAATTGTATGACTGTATTTTCTTAAATTTATTTAATTTGTTAATTTGTTTAATTTGTTCATTTAATGTTAGCATGCACTTTTTGGGAAGTGTTGCTTTTTTCTGTTATTTCTTTGAGTAGTCATCATCATTCCTCATGGAGTGGTTTCCAAACAATGATGGTCTTGGATCTGTGTTGAATGTGGTTAAAAAGAATGTCTCCCCAATTTTTTTTTAATTAGATGTCACTTTCATCCCATATGCTTATTCAACTATTTTCATCAATAATTTGTTAACTATTTCTAAATCCGTACCTCAAGGATGATTAAATCGTACATGCATACCATGTTCCTTCCACGTGTTGTAAATGCTTTAACCAATAAATCAGGTAAAACAAACATTTCATATAGCTTTTAACTGTAGACTTTCAATTGCAAATAACAGTATGAAATCACCCCACCCCCATCATTAGGAGGAACCTTTTGGTAATGTGTCCTATGTGTTGCAGCCTTGTGGCCTCAATCTAGCGTGGTACTTGGACCCAAGAAGGACAACTTGTATTGGCCCTGTAGTCAAGGTCCTCGTCTCCTATTGGTTGGTTCTCAGTAGTTGGGAGACACATCTGTTAGTGTAACTAGATGAACATTTAAAAAGTAATTTTGTTCATTGATCTCTGAAATTTTATAGCAATAACTGGCAAATTACATTGGTCCATAATGCACTGGAACATGAACAGGCACTTATGTATGTCAAGGTTATATCTTAAGTGTCTGTATGTAATGGAAATGTCCTTATTTGTTCTGTTGAATTAAAAATATTGGCATATTCTGAAGCAGTTTCATTCCTGAGCAGAAAGTGTATATGATAGTTAAAAATAGATTGTTTGGACAGGGAGAGTGAGTATGCAGAATCTCTTGAGTTGAAAATGTGATTGGACCTGACTTGTGAATTGAGGCGTATGTGATTTGACACAAGGGTGGGAACCAACTGAAACATTCATGGCTCTACATAAATTACTGTTTTTTTACTTGGTCTTCCAACTAGACCATTATACTGTGAAAAACAGTTTTACATGCTAAAGATTGGATCAAAAAGAAGAAAAATATAAAGTTGGCCACTTTTGTATACGCAACACCTTTTTAACATTAAGGCTACGTTTACACAGGCAGCCCAATTCTGATATTTTTTCCACTAATTGGTCTTCTGACCGATCACAGATCTTTTTCAGTGCTGATCTGATTGGTAAAAAGTTCAGAATTGGGCTGCTTGTGTAAATGCAGCCTGTGCGTTACGGTAACCTAGACAACTAAAGTGCCAGTAGAAACAGTGTTAAGGAAAAACTCCACTGAAGGAATAAACCTTGAGGAACCAGACTCAGGAGAGACCCATACTCCCCTGGCTGTACTAGGTGGAAGTTGAGTCTAGACCCACTCCAATTTGCATACCGCCCAAACAGATCCATAGACGACGCAATCTCAATTGACTACAGCTCGGAGTTCAACACCATTGTGCCCTCCAAGCTCATCACCAAGCTTAGGACCCTGGGACTGAACACCTCCCTCTACAACTGGATCCTGGACTTCCTGATGGGCCGGCCCCAGGTGGTGAGGGTAGGCAACATCATCTCCGCCACGCTGACCCTCAACGCAGTGCTACATGAAAATGGGGGGGGGTGAGCACGCCCCCATCCACATCGACGGGGCTGCAGTGGAGCGGGTCGAGAGCTTCAAGTTCCTTGGTGTCCAAATCACTAAGAACTTAAAATGGTCCATATGCACAGTTGTGAAGGTGAAGACAGCACCTCTTCCCCCTTGAGGTTGAAAAGGTTTGGCATGAGCCATCAAAAGGTTCTACAGCTGTACCATTGAGAGCATCTTGACTGGCTGCATCACTACTTGGTATGGCAGTAGCACCACCCTCGTTCGCATGGAGCTACAGGGTGGTGTGGACAGCCCAGTATATCACTGGGGCCGAGCTCGGTGACATCCAGGACCTCTATATCAGGCGATGTGAAAGAAAGGCCTGGAAAATCATTAGACTGTTCTCTCTGCTTCCGCACGGCAAGCACTACCGGTGCATGAAGTCTGACACCAGCAGACTCCTGAACAGCTTCTATCCCCATGCCATTAACTAAAAAGCTAACAAAATGGCTACATGGACTGAATTGACCTTGGTATTGTATTCTTATATTTGCAGTCTACGCACACTAATACTCCAACACACATAATATGCATACATTTATTCTGACTCTACACACAGCTTCAAGTACAGGCTGCTGCCTAGTCACCTTCCCCTATACATACAGCGCCTTCAGATAGTATTCACAGCCATGGACTTTTCCCACATTTTGTTTTACAGCCTGAATTTAAAATGGATTAAATTGAGATTGTCACTGGCCTACACACAATGCCCCATAATGTCAAAGTGGAATTGTTTTTTCCCCCAAAATGTTTACAAATTAATAAAAATGAAAAGCTGAAATGTCTTTGAGTCAATAAGTATTCAATCCATTTAATGGCAAGCCTAAAGTTCAGAAGTAAAAATTCACTTAAGTCACGTTGCATGATTTTTGAAAGACTACCTCATCTCTGTACCCCACATAAAATGAACTGTAAGGTCTTCAGTTGAGCAGTGCATTTCAAACAGATTCAACCACAAAGACCAGGGAGGTTTTCCAATGTCTCTTGAAGAAGTGCACCCATTGGTAGACATTGAATCTCCATTTGAGCATGGTGAAGTTATTGATTACACTTTGGATGGTGTATCAATACACCCAGTCACTAGAAAGATACAGGCATCCTACAGGCAACTCAGTTGAAGAAAGACACCGCTCAGGGATTTCACCGAGGCCAATTGTGAATTTAAAACAGTTACAGAATGGATTGGCTGTGATAGAAAACATAGGATGGCTCATTGTAGTTACTCCACAATACTAACCTAATTGACAGAGTGAAAATAAAGCCTGAACAGAATAAAAAAATATTCCAAAACATGCATCATGTTATGGGTATGCTTATAAATTAAGGACTGGGGTACATCCTGTTATGGGTATGCTTATAAATTAAGGACTGGGGTACATCCTGTTATGGGTAAGCTTATAAATTAAGGACTGGGGTACATCCTGTTATGGGTAAGCTTATAAATTGTTATGGACTGGGGAGTTGAGATGGGAAAAAAAAGAAACTGAATGGAGCTAAGCACAGGCAAAATCCAGAGAAAAACCTGGTTGTCTTCTGTCCACCAGACACTGGGAGAATTCACCTTTCAGTACTACAACCTAAAACACAAGGCCAAATCTACACAGGTGTTGCTTACCAAGAACACAGTGAATGTTCACAACTGGCCGAGTTACAGTTCTGACTTAAATCTACGACAAGACTTGTAAATGGCTATCTAGCAATGATCAACCACCAATTTTACTGCACTTGAAGAGCTTAGAGACTTCTACAAAAACATCCTTTAACTTTGTCATTATGGGGAAGTGTGTAGATGGGCAAGACCTTTAAATAAATGTTGAGTTCAGGATGTAACCAATTGTGGAATAAGTCAAGCGGTATAAATACTTTCTGAAGGCACTACCTCCCTCGTCGATCCAGTATCCCTGCACATTGTAATTCGTACTCGAACCGACCCTGTATTTAGTATGCCTACTTTGTTCTTATTTGTATATCTTGTGTTTTTTGTTCTACCTTATTTTTAGTATTACATTGTTATTGATGACTGCATTGTTGGGTTTCGAGCTTGTACTTGTGCACGTGACTTTGAAACATAAAACACTAGTAAGTAAAGACAGTTCAGGGCGTATGACCTTACCAGGTCAGACAACTGTCAATTACACAAATATAGAAAACAAAAGCGCCGACAAACATGAGACCACACTGCCCAAACATCTTTGTTCACCAATAAAGTTTATTTCACGACCAACAAAGCAAAAAGGTTTAGCGTTTTCCTCCAACGCGAGGTGCATTGACCTTCATTTGCTTTGCCACCTTGGGTTTGGGTGCAGCCTTGGCAGGGGCCTACAGAGGGAGACAAGGTACAGATAGATTAGACAAAGTACTAACCACCGTTGGAATCCAATTCAGTACCTGACCACAGTGCTAGGGCTATGCAGTTCATCACAGCTCTTGATAAACTACTTGGTACCATTAGAATTCCAAGCATAAATTAAAACCATGGGTGCCATTTATGGCAGATGCTAAGCAATACGAGGTGGCCAAGAACAGCAACGTGAAGCAAATATATTTTATTCAACTCGGCAAGTCACTTCAGACCAAATTCTTATTTTACAATGACGGCTTACCACGGCCAACCCCTCCCCTAACCTGGACGATGCTGGACCAATTGTGCACCGCCCTATGGGACTTCCGATCACAGGTTGTGATACAGCCCGGGAACGAACCAGGGTCTGTAGTGACACCTCTAGCACTGAGATGCAGTGCCTTAGACCACTGCGCCACTCGGGAGAAGAGAGCGACGCAAGAGGATGCAATCGAGTGCCTGAAGAGCAATTTCCCCCCTTCCCTCTTCTGCAACATGACAACTGCTGAGGAGAACGCGCAGCATCTTGCTATACGCTCGGTTGCGCAAGTCGACCCAATACTGTCAATTTTGACTTTGTAAGCCTGAGTGTACCTTTAAAGGAGCAATGAGCAGTTGAAACACTTACACCCCGCCCGTTTCAGTAAAATGCTGAGGGATGGGGCTGAAAAAAATGCAACAACTCAAATTCATAGACAGACCTATTGATAACTCAATTATCGTTTTAACCATGTTGAGGCTGTATAGTGTTTTATATACACTTTGTTTACCAACATGAGAAATTTATGACAGTTAATTTATGACAGTTAATTTATGACAGTTAAACTACACTCATGAGACATAAGTGATATTCAAGAAATAAATGAGAACATTAATTTATAAGTAAATAAATGTAGCAACTGCTGATTGCCCCTTTAAAATGTATTAGTCTGAATTTCACAGATAAATGCAAAAAGAGAGAAACCTTGCTGCGTTTTATAAATGCAGGTCATAAAGGGCTCTTACTTTCTGACCGGCTTCTGACCAATCAGATTCAGTCAAATAAACACACATCTATATATCAATCTTACCTTAGCACCGGCGGCAGAGGGCTTCTTGGTTGTCTGCTTTGCCTTCTTGGCCTCCTTGGCAGCTCTGGGGACAAGAATGATATAATTTAGGCCCATTCCACACAATCAAAACAAGACACGAGTCCAGACTGAAGAAATAACACAAGTGATGAGTGAAAGACTAATGATCCATTTTTGTTTGTGAATAAAACCAAAGACTTAAATTTAAGATGAAACAGTGAATTGTCAAACAGTATCACAGTAAAGTGACATCGTCACAGTGTGAACAGCAGCTACATGTGCTTCACATGTATAACTCTTGACAGAAACATACTTTTTGAACACCACACAATAAGTGCCCCACAGCAGTAGACAGTTTACTTATTTGGCACCAACATGCCAGCCATTGCCATTTTACATCTAAAGAAACGTTTCTGGTCAAGCGTGGTTCTGGTGGGGTTGAGTCGGGTCCTCACCTGATGGCCTGCTCACGCTGGGCCTTGCGGACCTCAGGCTTCTGGTTCCTCTTGGCCATGATCTCAGCCAAGGAGGCGCCGGTGATGGCCCTCTGGAACTTCACGGCACGACGTGTGCGCTTCTTCGTCACCTCTTCCTGTTAGCACAGGAACATCATGGCCACATTCATGATCAGGTATGGGAAGTTCAGGAGTGTTGATGAGTATCAATAGGCACAACACAGCAAAAAACATACATTTAAGTGTCACTCGTGTAGCTGAACTAGACCTATATGAATACTCATTGACAGTACCGTTTCTTGCTAAATGAAGTCACAATCACACAGATGTATTCACATTACTGCAGACCCCTAACATTTCTCACATAAAAAGGTTTGTAGGAGAGTATGGAGGCTGACCAGTGGTAAGGAGTCAAAGACTTCACAGAGTCAGTACTATGATCTCCAGTGGCTCTATGGCCGCAGGTGTGTGGAGTGAGCACTGCCGACACGCTGTAAGACACAGCCTGGCGACGGTACATGACGCAGATGACAACCACGCACACATCACACCCGCAGCCAAAAACAAAAAAGGCACACCATGTCAGAACTAAGGTTGTATACTCTGCGTTTGGGGGAAAATTATAGACAATAACTAGCTAGGTACTTACAGATTGGCCCTTCTTGTGTTTGCGCCTGTACAGCACAGTCCAGTTGATCTGTCTGGGGTTCCTCTTAGCCAGGAAGGCAGACTCACACTTGGCATTCAGGAACTGAAAAACCTGGAAGAGTCAGAGGGGGTGTTAAACTATACATTAGTGAGATGTAGCATAGTTGGCAACGTTGACATGTAACTTACATGTCTAGCTAGTTGTAATGATATACCTGACGTGGATAAAGAACTTGAATGCTAACGTTAGCTAGCTAGCTGAAGATCTAGCATAGTCAGTGTCCACGGGACAGACCAAGAACAGAGTACAAACACTACATGAACTACTGTTACAATTAACACAATGTCGGCCACGGCCTATTGCGGTTAGCCGTGAGAAACCAAACATTCCTAAATGGCATTAGAGGAAGGAAGAGTAGCCATATCGCCATACCTTTCCGTCAATCCTGGCGTATCGGACGCCATGGCCGGGGTATATTTTGTACCCGCTGAAACTGCACAGCTCGACCCTGTAGCGGATTAAGATTAATCGTGAATAGATGATCAACGTGTATTTGTGTAAAATAAGTCATTTGTATTGGTGAAAGTGTTAATTTAAACATTTGATGGCAATAGATATTATTCCGTAAACTCACTTCATGATGGCTGAGGGGGACACAAAACCGGAAAGAAAGATGGCGGAAACGGAAATGAAGTTATAGGTGAGATTTCATAATTATTTATTTAAAAGAATAAACTGATTTTTATCTACACATCATGTCTTTTTTTCATTACATCCAGTCAGGATCAGTATTTTGATTTGCAAATATGAATTTTGTTTATGAAAAAGTATTTGACCAATCAGCAACTAGATCGGTTGCTTGGTGTTGACACAAGCGGGAAGTATGGCGATGATAGAAAGGCAAGCCAAAGGACACGATCAACAAATTGAACAAAATGAAGGTATTTTTCTTTTTTTTATAGATGTGTTTGGTCAATGTACACGTTTGAAAGTACCATCATGCATCGTTTCCTATTGGAATTGCTATCAAGTGTAAATCTATTGAGATCTCTTTCCCACCGGATTATCAACAGTGGCGCCCTGCACTGCAGTAAAGCGTATTGTAGTTTTTTTTAAACCAAGCATAGTGGTCCTTTAATGACAAACGGACATTTCTGAACTACATATTCCGGTCAATTCTAAGCGTTCTTTCTGTTGCACTCGCCGGAGGTCTCTAACAAGACAGTTGTGCTTTGGCAAGCAGGCTAGCGTAGCGAGTTTGGTGCAGCCTCGTATATTCTGCGCGAAATGGGAGTATCAGATTTGACTTTTGACACAACTGGTGAGTGCATTTACAGCTCCCTTCGTGTGACGTTTGACTTTGTAGGGCAACAATTTAGTGAACATACGTATGTTTCAATGATTGGTTCTGTCCTACGTTAGCTAGCTCGAACTACTGACTGTAGCTAGCTACCCATCCTGTCGTCAGCTAATAGTCCAGAGTCATGCGTTCAGGACCGACGTGTTTTCAGTAGAGCTATGCTGCATTGCATATGTGAAATAGTTTTTACTGTCTGACCAATAATCCCAATTCCATGCTGGATTTTCACACCCAGAATTTCTTTATGTACAATCCCACTGCTATATCAGCTACTCGATCAACAGAGTGAAGGTGAATGAATCATCATCCCTTAGACTAATAGTCGGCCCAGTATGAATAAACTGTATGATAGTGATCAACAGCAGTTCTCCAAGATGGCTTCCATGTTTCAGTTGGATCCTTCTCCGTATCTTGCTTGAGACTGTGTCTACAGTATGTACATAGTAGATTTATAAGCTTGCCTCCTTAGTTGCCGTTGTCCAGCCGTTGCTGTATGGCTCATATTGTTTCTATGTATCGTTCGTGTTCATGGTGATGCTACCAACATGTGCATAATAGATTATACATCCATCCACGCCTATGTTTTTATGTTTCTCTCCGTTTCCCCTTTAGGTCCAGTGGTGGACCTGTCAGCGCAGGGTCTGCAGAAGCTGGAGCCCAGTTTCACCTGCTCTGATGAAACACACACACTCATTCTGGACCGGAACCACATCATGAAACTGGACCATCTGGAGAGGAGCCGAGGCCTCCAACAGGTAGACCTTTCCATCCAAGCACATTTGATGGAATCTGGTCAACTTAATTACTGAACATTGTTGAATTCCTCTGATTATTTGTAAATGGGCATTTACTAGTTGTTGCAAACTTGCAATGCACCAAATTGGATTGGATAATTTCCCTCTATATTGTCTTTCTGTCTTATTCTGCCTCTCTCTGTTCTGTGCTGGGCAGCTATCAGTTGCTGGTAACCGCCTGGTGCGGATGATGGGTGTGTGTCGTCTAACCGAGCTGAGAGTTCTGAACCTGCCCAATAACAGTATTGGCTATATTGAAGGGCTGAGAGACCTGCCACACCTGGAGTGGATCAACCTGTCAGGCAACAACATCAAGGTGAGGGGAAGAAAGTGGACCATGTACTCCCTCCATAATGTGTTCATTTTGTCTCTTGATCATGCAATTTGGATATCCACTTTTCACTCAGGTCATTGAGCAGCTCAACAACTGTGTGGCTCTCCAACACTTGGACGTGTCTGACAACAACATCTCCAACATTGGTGATCTTACCAAGCTGTTAGCCTTAAAGGTGAGAACAGGTCTTGCCTCATGACTTTTCAGAGTTATGGGGATGCAGATATAATTCTGGAGCATTAAGCTGGACAGTTTTTCTGTGGTGTTGATTGACAGGCTGCTATTTCTCTTGCAGACCTTTCTCCTTCATGGTAACAGCATTACGACGCTACGGACTGTCCCCACTCATTTGCCCGCCCATCTGTCCATCCTCTCCCTGGCAGAGAATGAGATCAGAGACCTCAACGAGGTAAAGACCCTGCCTTTTTGTCCCTTTGCACTCTCTACTTTCTCTCTTTGCTCTCGTTTTGTCTTTGCGCTCTCACCTGCTCTGCTTTTCACAACAATCTCTTTCCTACTTCTCTTTCACTTGCTTGTCTCTATTTCTTTCTCTCTCTCTCTGCCTCCCACAGGTCTCCTACCTGGCACCCCTCCATGACCTGGAACAGCTCTCCATTATGAGTAACCCCTGCATCATGGCAACCCCCTCGTTGCCTGGATACGACTACCGGCCATACATCACGAGCTGGTGCCTGAACCTGAAGATCCTGGACGGATACTTGGTGTCACAGAAAGAAGGGTGAGACCAGGTCCAGAACTCCAGTGAAGTTAAAATTGCTAACTGTGCAGGGGAAGGAGGGTAGCATTGATTGACATTAAGGTTTGCCCTATTGCCCGGTGCAAGTGATCTGAGCAGTCGAGCATGTTGAGCCAGCTCTGAGGTTGCCGCATTAGGCAGGTGATTTATTTTACTGGTAACAAACAAAATGCAAGTAGTCTGGCCTTTTTGGTTCCTCCCTTGTGTGTAGGTGAAAATAGCTTGTTACATTTTCAGGCAATTGATCATAATCTTCAGGCAACCAAAATCTACTCCTGACTAGCCCAAAGGGCGAGTGCCTTTCAGACCATAATGTCAATCCCTGGATAGAGAAATGGGCTGGTGACTGCAAGGTTGCTGTGTCGTACTATGCAGTTATACCATCGAAGTGTTGAGTAATGATCACTATCATTGCTGGTCATAATGTCTCTTGTTTGCGATCTCAGGTTGAAGGCGGAGTGGCTGTACAGCCAGGGCAAAGGTCGCTCGTACCGGCCAGGTCAGCACGTGCAACTGGTCCAGTACCTTGCCACCGTGTGCCCTTTGACCTCCACGTCAGCCCTGGAGACGGCCGAGGATGCCAAGCTGGAGAAGATCCTCAGCAAGCAGAGGTAAGACAATACATCCACAACTGGCGGAGGTAGGACGATACATTCACAACTGGCGGAGGTAGGACGATACATCCACAACTGGCGGAGGTAGGACGATACATTCACAACTGGCGGAGGTAGGACGATACATTCACAACTGGCGGAGGTAGGACGATACATTCACAACTGGCGGGGGTAGGACGATACATTCACAACTGGCCGAGGTAGGACGATACATCCACAACTGGCGGAGGTAGGACGATACATTCACAACTGGCGGAGGTAGGACGATACATTCACAACTGGCGGAGGTAGGACGATACATCCACAACTGGCGGAGGTAGGACGATACATTCACAACTGGCGGAGGTAGGACGATACATTCACAACTGGCGGAGGTAGGACGATACATTCACAACTGGCGGGGGTAGGACGATACATTCACAACTGGCCGAGGTAGGACGATACATCCACAACTGGCGGAGGTAGGACGATACATTCACAACTGGGCTGTGAGGCCAACAGCTGTTCAATGAGGTCAACTATCACACTGGCAGTGGATATGTTCTCCTCCCTGTGATCACTTGGAAAAAGCTCTAGCTATAAATCCAACCCATTGTTACAAACCAGCTGACCCTAAACTGGATCAATGTGCCTCTGTGTCTTTTCTGCTTAGCTTTGGTCATTTAACCTTTTTTAAAAAGGAGGCACCGCACTGTATCTTTTTAAGGGATCCTCTCTCCTTTGAATCCCATTACTTTAACCAAGGGTCCTGTGTATATCTCCAGGTTCCACCAGAGGCAGCTCCAGCAGCAGACCCAAGGGGGTTCCCCCAGCCCTCCCCGTCCCACCCAGCTGGATGTGGAGACTCACAGCCCCTGCCACGTGCCCCCACTAGGGGGAGCCAGAGAGGCAGACAGAGCCACAACGCCTGTGACTGCCCCACCAGCCAGACAGACAGGTAGCAGATGATGAACTCTATCTGTTTTGTATTTTTTTGTTTCTATAAATTCTGTAACTCTCATCAATCCCAGTGTGTGTCTGGTGTGTAAATCTCAAATTTTCCTCTCTTTTCTCTCTGTGTGTGTTTGTGTGTGTGTGTGTGTGTGTGTCCAGAGCCTGCGATCCTACAGGTAAACACCTGGCTGGGCTGCGAAGCCTCCCAGGCGGGCGCACCTCCTCTCTGTGGCCCCAGGGGTAAGGAGGACCGCCTCTACCTGGAGGACGTCCAGAGCCAGACGGACGAAGATAAAATCACCGGCAGCCTGCTCTCCTCTGAGTCCACCTTTCTACCTGTCACCTCTGACCCCGCCCACTCCGACAGCGAGGACGAAACTGAGACATTTGAGCCTGACTCGCTGGCGCCTGAACACCCCATCCGTCCCAAAAAGACCTCTCCTGAAAAGACCCAACACGCACCCTTGGAAAGAGAGAGGGAGATGGAGAGAGAGGACGAGAATAGAGAGAAGGAGGTAAAAGGAGAAAGGGTGTCTGCTGACAGCCACCTCACCTGTACCTTAACCTCAACCGCCAGTCCACCTGTGACGGCAGGTGATCAATTACAGACCAATGACAGCGCTCCGCTCCAGGGAGCGTACTCAAACTGCGTTGCTGCAGAGGTGAGGGTGGGATCTAAGCAGGAAGAGGAAGCGGTGGTGAGATGTGATAGGCTGGGCCGCTGTGAGACGGACAGGGCAGCCGTCAGGATCCAGGCATGGTGGAGGGGAATGTGGGCTCGGTGTAGCCACCCTCTGGTCAAAGAGGTCCGGTGTGAGATCCGCCTGCGCAGGATGCAGGAGCACATAATCTTCCTTTCTGGAGAGTTGGAGAGGTACGGAAGAGACCCCAATCAATCCAAGGGCTACTTTACGATTCTCTGCCTTTCTCCAGAAGTGCGCACTTGTTCACTTTGGATATTCCTCACACCAGTTCCTTTCTATTTAAATGCATGAGGGGAGTGTAAGAGTGCACACTTCTCGAAGAAGGGTAGAGAATTGGATGTAGACACGGACCACCACGTCAGGCTAGACAAGTACGTTTCTATCAGTGGAGGCTGCTGAGGAGTGGACGGCTCATAATAATGGCTGGAACGGAGGAAATGGAATGGCATCAAACATATGGAAACCATGTATTTGATACTATTCCACTAATTCCTCTCCAGCCATTACCACAAGCCCGTCCTCCCCAACCTCTTGTCATTTCTAGAGAAGCTGGCAAGAAGATCTCCATACAAAACCATTGTCACAAGAAAGAGCAGACATTTATCCTTTTGTAAGCAGTGCACAAAGAGCCTTGTCTTTAGCCATGCTTTAGAATATATACTGAACAAAAATATAAAGGCAAAGTGTTGGTTTCATGAGCTGAAATAAAAGATCCCAGACATTTTTCATGAGCACAAAAAGCTTATTTCTCTCAAATGTTGTGCACAAGTTTGTTTACTTCCCTGCTAGTGAGCATTTCTCCTTTGCCAAGATAATCCATCCACCTGACAGGTGTGACATATCAAGAAGCTGGTTAAACAGCATTATCATTACACAGGTCCCACTTATGCTGGGGACAATAAAAGTCCACTCTAAAATGTGCAGTTTTGTCACACAACACAATGCCACAGATGTCTCACGTTTTGAGGGAGTGTGCAATTGCATCAGAATATAGCTATTAGAACATTGGAAGCCTTGGGGGGGGATATGTTGTCCCTGCAACAGGTAACTTCAGTCTTTCAACACTTCTAATGGCACAGCCAGATAGTTCTGAAGGATGAAGGTATCTAGCCTTTTATGTTGAATATCATGTATATCAGGCAAATGCATATGTCAAGTACTCCCAACTAATGCTTTGTTATTTGTGTACAGGGTGCACCAGCACCATGAAGAGGAGAGGTTACAGAGACTGGTACAGGAGGAGGCTGTGAACTTTCTATGGAGTCAGGTCAGTAATACACTAATCTCTCGTGGACTGACTACGTAAACAGAAATGGTACCGTAGATGTGTCAAGATACGACGGGATGCGTGAGTACACGAGCAGCATTAGTTCTGGTGCTTTGGACCAATCAACTTGGAAAGAGAGAGGGTGGAGCTCTTCATCTCATCTCTTAACACGTATGGCTGGAACCAGAACTAAATCAAGCATCTGACCAATTACGCAAGACTTTAGTTCTGGGTTAACTGAGATTAGTGATAAACAAGGTCATGTATCAATCAGATTCAGATTCACGCACACACACCCTTTCTCACTCCTTCTCCCCATCTCTCTGCAGCTTCAGTCCATGCAGCAGTGGCAGCGTACTGTGGAGGGGCAGCTGGCCAGCGTGGCTCAGGCTGGGTCATCTCTTGCTCCAGCCCTGACCCCCGGGCTCTGTTGCCCTCCAGCTCTCCGGCTCCCCCTGCCTGTGTCCTTCAGCACTGCAGACCCGACCTGCACAGACCTCTCCTTCCCGGACTCGGGCTTCCAGTTCACAGGTGAACAGCAGGCGGGGCAGGAAGACACCTTCCTGAGCTGTGGGACGGGCGACTCTATGGAGACTGTGCGGGTGCTGGCCGTGGGGGGGTCCCTGGCTCCTGGTGGTGGGGGGGACAGTCAGGACTGCAGTCTGCTGGAGCAGTACCTGTCCTCTGTGCAACAGAGAGACGCGGAGGAGGGGGGTGCCAGCGACAGAACAGGCACACCACAGCCCCCCTCACCCCTCTCACCGGCTGAAATGGAACAGCCTGATTCCAACACCCAGAGTGAAGGCACAGAGCAGCTACACACACTGGGAGGTCCAATCTGAAGTGCCTGTCCCTCTCCTGGTCTTCAGGTTGGCTAAGAGACTGCCCATAAACTCAGTCCACCTGTGCTGATGAATGTTATTGATGGCTCTAACAGCTCTTCTAAGAACTTACTGACTCACATCTATATAAGGAGTGGGATATGGACTCAAAGATTGTGGATATGTTTGTATAGCCCGGATGATTTTTCTCCCTTTAATTCTCTTGGACAATGCTACATTGTTCATTGTCATGATCTGTCAGTCAGTTTGGCTAATGCTTGCTTCACTTACATTGGGAAGACGCGGGAACGGCAGTTCCAACTCCCGGCACCCCTGGAATATCACAGCTTGCAGAGAAGGTAGTTTAGTTGCTGAGAATGGTTTGTACTAGACACTGAAATGTATTTCCAGGTCAAATGCAAATTGTAAAAAAAAAAAAATCCCCCAAATCTGGTGTTCTATGTTTACACAATAAAATGTTTTCTTTAACATTGGTTCGTTAAATTAAGTATGGTTTTTCCCTAAACTCACTGAAACTACAGTGCCTTCAGAAAGTATTCCACATTTTGTTTCATCCTGAATTCAAAATGGATTAAATATATTTTTTCTCTCACCCATCTACACACAATACCCAATAATGACAAAGTGAAAACCATGTTTTTAGATTTTTTTTTTTTAGCAAATGTTTTGAAAATGAAAATTATATATCTCATAAGTTTTCACACCCCTGAGTCAATACATGTTAGAATCACCTTTGGCAGCGATTATAGCTTTGAGTCTTTCTGGATAAGTCTGTAAGAGCTTCGCACACCTGGATTGTACAGTATTTGCACATTATTCTTTTTAAACGTCTTCAAGTTGGTTGTTGATTATTGCTAGACAGCCATTTTCAAGTATTGCCATAGATTTTCAAACCGATTAAGTCAAAACCTTTCCTAGGCCACTCAGGAAAATTCTATGTTGTCTTGGCAAGCAACTCCAGTGTATATTTGGCTTTGTGTTTTAGGTTATTGTCCTGCTGAAAGGTGAATTAATCTCCCAGTGTCTGTTGGAAAGCTGACTGAACCAGGTTTTCTTCTGGGATTTTGCTTGTGCTAGGCTCTATTCCATTTATTTTTATCCTAAAACCCTCTGTAGTCCTTGCCTATGACAAGCATACCCATAACATGATGCATCCACCACCATGCTTGAAAATATGAAGAGCGTTACTCAGTGATGTGTTGGATTTGCCCAAAACATAATGCTTTGTATTCAGGACATAAAATTGCTTTGCCACATGTTTTGCAGTATTCCTTTAGTGCCTTGTTGCAAACAAGATCCATGTTTTGGAGTATTTTTATTCTGTACAAGCTTCCTTCTTTTCACTCTGTCATTTAGGTTAGTATTGTGGAGTAACTACAATGTTGTTGATCCCTCCTCAGGTTTCTCCTATCACATTCCTTACACTTTGTAACTGTTTTAAAGTCACCATTGGCCTCATGGTGAAATTCCTTCCTCTCCTTCAAATTAGGAAGGATGCATGTATCTTTGTAGTGACTGGGTGAATTGATACACCATCCAAAGTGTAATTAATAACTTCACCACACTCAAAGGGATATTCAATGTCTTCATTTTTTTGGACCCATCTACCAATAGGGGCCCATCTTTGCAAAGCATTGGAAAACCTCCCTGGTCTTTGTAGTTGAATCTCTTTGAAATTAACTATACAACTGAGGAACCTTACAGATAATTGTATGCGTGGGGTACAGAGATGAGGTCGTCATTCAAAAATCATGTTAAACACTTATTTCATGTAATATATGTGACTTGTTAACCACATTTTTACGCCTGAACTTATTTAGGCTTGCCATAACAAAGGGGTGGAATACTTATTGACTCAAGACATTTCATGTTTTCATTTTTTATTTATTTGTAAACATTTCTACAAACAATTCCACTTTGACATTATGGGGTATTGTGTGTAGGCCAGTAACACAAAATCTCAATGTAATCCATTTTAAATGTAGGCTGTAACACAACAAAATGTGGAAAAAGTCAAGGGCTGTGAATACTTTCTGAAGTCACTGTATACCTAAACCTAACAAGCCTCGATCACACCGACATGGAATTGCGCAAAATGGTAGGGTACCCACAGTAGCATCATCTGGATATGTGTGCAGAAAAAGGTTCAACATTCATTCACTTTCTACTACCATTTCTGTCAAGCAGTGCACGCATACAGTTTGACGAATACGTTCGATAAATCCCAACATATGCACCACACAGAACGCACTGCAACTGCCTCCGCAACGCCATGCTGCAAGGCGGGGTTCTTTTGGTGTGATCGAGGCGTTAATCTAACCTTAACCTTAATTTATTTCGACCCCTATGCCTACGTATGTTTTTTTTGTTGGTCGCCTGACTCTTCCTTGTCTGTCATGCTCACTTTATGTATCTGTGTTTATGTTATCTGTCCCCTTTCCTCTTGTATCTATCTCCCTTTCACAGACCACAACGCTCCGCAGGCCAATTCCAAACCCCTTAAACACCAAACGTCTATTACCCCAACTCCATCTAAACCATCGCCTCGTTTCCTTTTCTGTGTGCGAATTAAATCAATATAACGGGACCTTTCGCTTTCTGGGTCCGTCTGTGAAAGCACTCATTCTACCTTTTCACTGATGCCCCATGGTGACAGTATAACCCAGATCAGCAGTCAGTAATGGTATACATAATTGAATAACATCCATTGCAGGCCGGCCAGCCAACATTCAGTTCAGTTTACATGGATAAAAGCAACGGCATAATTTTTATATTCTAACAACCAAAATAACGGTATGCTGGGTCAAATAAATTCACAGAACAAAAAACTCCAACACTAAGGTATAATAATAACATTGTACACTTGATTTCCAGTATATTTGCTTTAAGCCTAGCCCAAAAAGGGGAGGGCTTTGTACTGACATGTTCTTAAGGTGACGTTATATCATATCTACAGCACTGCTGGGGGTAACTGCTTTTTTCTGGAAGGCGATGTTGGCTTTCATAAAAAATATAAACGGATGAATCTCCTGAAATCTGACAGATTCGTAAAATGATACAATGAGCTGATACGCGCAGTGGTGAACATGAATATGATTGGTATAATCACAGCAAATCTTATGTTTGGCAGAGCCGCACAAAGGCACATCGTGCGACAGTGAGATCATCTCTAGCAACGCAACTTGCAGTTCAACTAAGTAAGCGTTTGCCATATTTCGCTATCTCACCGTCAGATATGTGCATGTACAAGTAGCAAGCAAGCATAAGCAAGCTTGCTAGCTGGCTAGCTGGAAGAGCCAACACAGAAATAGTATTGGCTACACTAATTTAGCTAACGTTAGCTGCTAAGGATACTACAATTGTTAGCTTGGTGGTTAACAAAAATTGTCTATTTTTTGTTACTGATAAATGTGTTTGGGAAGAATGATCCACGGACCGTGGTGGTAGGTTAGTACCAATGCTAGACTATGTAGCCTACTGCAGGTAGCATGGACTAAGGGTAAATCCTTGCATAGTCTGCCCGGTATAGACATAGTTCGCAGTCCTATGGCTGGCTGTTCCAGAATATGCAACATCAACAAATACATTCACCGATTTCCAGTCATGTGACCAGAACAAGTGGATTACAAATCTTAGAGCATAGCAGCAGCACACTCGAGATACAGATATTTTTGCCTGAACAAAGTATTAATTTACTGTCGGGACATTGCTGCAGCAGTAGTAACTGCTTTGTGAGCTACATATACTGCTGGCTAGTGGGTTTGAGTAGTGTACTGAATTTTGGAATATTACCTCCAATTAACTTGGATTCTCCACCCCAGAGCTAACATTTCAATGATTTATGACTGCAAGTGCTTTCCCTTTCTGACTAGATTGATTATAATGACAAGTGAGGTCAATGTGAGTGCTTCACAGAAGAGGAACTCTGAATTGTTAACCTAGGGTTCCATGCTCTATGTAAATGCAAACAGTTCCCCACGGTTGGCTTCTGACTCCTTTATGACTTTGCTTATATCAGGGGGACTGGTAGTGGCATGACACCGTTGCCATGGTGACATCAGACCGAGAGACTGGGCCTGATCATGGGAGGCAGAAAGGGGGCACTGTTTGGAAGAACCTGTCCAAATACACCCCTGTCTTCCTTTTGCTGGCCCTGTCAGGAATCATTTTCCTGTTGCGCAACATTCACACTCTTGAGGTGAGGAGGGGGCTTTACATTCACTAGGTTGGGAGGGTTCAGATAGGAGCGAGTGGGATTTGGACAAAGCATTCTGAAGGATCACCACAACTCTGTCTTCTCTATTTTTAAGTGCTGAGGGGTTCAGTTAGTTTTTTCAGCTGGCCTTCGAGGAACTCTAGCTCTAATGTGGAGGAGAGAGAAAGAGAGAAAAAAGTTGTTTCCTTGTATGGAACCATCCAGTCAAAGCTCAGCAAGTCCCTTCCTTTTCACTACCTCCTCTATTGCTTGCCATCTCCTTTTCCCCTTTGTGATGAATTTGTTGTTTATCATTCGCTATCATATTAAGTACAATGTCAACAAAATGGAACAGCAATAGGCCTATAAGCTGAACAACCACTTCAGCAGTGAGGTGTGCTTTGATGTTTCTTCCTTTCTCCCACATTTCTTTAATTTAACCCTTTATTTAACTAGGCAAGTCAGTTAAGAACAAATTCTTATTTACAATGACGGCCTACCAAAAGGCAAAAGGCCTCCTGCAGGGATGGGGGCCTGGGATAAAAAAATAAATATATAGGACAAAACACACATTACAACAAGAGAGACAACACTGCATAAAGAGAGACCTAAGACAACAACATAGCAAGGCAGCAACACATGACAACACAGCATGGTAGCAACACAAAACATGGTACAAACATTATTGGGCACAGACAACAGCACAAAGGGCAAGAAGGTAGAGACAACAATACATCATACAAAACAGCCACAACTGTCAGTAAGAGTGTCCATGAAGTATTCAGACCCTTTACTCAGTACTTTGTTGAAGCACCTATGGCAGCGATTACAGCCTTGAGTCTTCTTGGGTATTTATTTATTTTTATTTTACCTTTATTTAACTAGGCAAGTCAGTTAAGAACAAATACTTATTTTCAATGACTGCCTAGGAACAGTGGGTTAACTGCCTGTTCAGGGGCAGAACGACAGATTTGTACCTTGTCAGCTCTGAGAATTGAACTTGCAACCTTTCGGTTACTAGTCCAATGCTCTAGCCGCCCCAGATTGAGTCTTTGAATGAAGAGATTGAGAGAACTGTCCAGTTTGAGTGTTGCAGCTCGTTCCAGTCGCTGGCTGCAACGAACTGAGAAGAGGAGCGACCCAGGGATGTGTGTGCACTTTGGAGACCTTTACCTTTAACAGAATGTGACTGCCAGAACGGGTGTTGTATGTGGAGGATGAGGGCTGCAGTAGATATCTCAGATAGGGGGGAGTGAGGCCTAAGAGGGTTTTATAAATAAGCATCAACCAGTGGGTCTTGCGACGGGTATACAGAGATGACCAGTTTACAGAGGAGTATAGAGTGCAGTGATGTGTCCTATAAGGAGCATTGGTGGCAAATCTGATGGCCGAAAGGTAAAGAACATCTAGCCGCTCGAGAGCACCCTTACCTGCCGATCTATAAATTGTCTCCATAATCTAGCATGGGTAGGATGGTCATCTGATGGTCATCATCTGGTTTGGCAGCTGGGGTGAAAGAGGAGCGAATACGTTAGAGGAAACCAAGTCTAGATTTAACTTTAGCCTGCAGCTTTGATATGTGCTGAGAGATGGACAGTTCACCGCCTAGCCATACTCCCAAGAACTTGTATGAAGTGACTACCTCAAGCTCTAAACCCTCAGAGGTAGTAATAACACCTGTGGGAGGAGGGGCATTCTTATTACCAAACCACATTACTTTTGTTTTGGAGGTGTTCAGAACAAGGTTAAGGGTAGAGAAAGCTTGTAGGACACTAAGAAAGCTTTGTTGTAGAGCATTTAACACAAAATCCGGGGAGGGGCCAGCTGAGTATAAGACTGTATCATCTGCAGATAAATGGATGAGAGAGCATCCTACTGCCTGAGCTATGTTGTTGATGTAAAATTGAGAAGAGCGTGGGACCTAGGATCGAGCCTTGGGGTACTCCCTTGGTGACAGGCAGTGGTTTTGACAACAGATTTTCTGACTTTATACACTGCACTCGTTGAGAGAGGTAGTTAGCAAACCAGCCCAAAGACCCCTCAGAGACACCAATAGTCCTTAGCCGACTCACAAGAATGGAATGGTCTACCGTATCAAAAGCTTTGGCCAAGTCAATAAAAATAGCAGCACAATGTTTCTTAGAATCAAGGGCAATAGTGACATCAGGTATTTTTCCAGAACTTCTTAGACCCAGAAAGAGAGAAGTGCTCCTTAAAGTAACTAACTTTGGCCTTCCGGATAGCCTGAGTGCACTTATTTCTCATTTGCCTGAAGGATAGCCAGTCAGCCTGAGTATGCGTGGCGCCGAGCCTTTCGCCAAATGCAATTCTTGAGGTGGAGTAACTCTGCTAGTTTTTTTTATTTTATTTCACCTTTATTTAACCAGGTAGGCAAGTTGAGAACAAGTTCTCATTTACAACTGCGACCTGGCCAAGATAAAGCAAAGCAGTTCGACACAAACAACAACACAGAGTTACACATAGAGTAAAACAAACATACAGTCAATAATACAGTAGGAAAAAAAAAATCTATATACAAAGAGTGCAAATGAGGTAGGATAAGGAAGGTAAGACAATAAATAGGCCATGGTGGCAGAGTAATTACAATATAGCAATTTAACACTGGAATGGTAAAAATGTGCAGTAGATGAATGTGCAATGTAGAAAAACTGGGGTGCAAAGGAACAAGATAAATAAATAAATAAATAAATAAATACGGTAGGCGATGAGGTAGTTGGTTGGGCTATTTACAGATGGGCTATAAACAGGTACAGTGGTCTGTGAGCTGCTCTGACAGCTGGTGCTTAAAGCTGTTGAGGGAGATGTGTCTCCAGTTTCAGAGATTTTTGAAGTTTGTTCCAGTCATTGGCAGCAGAGAACTGGAAGGAGAGTCGGCCAAAGGAGGAATTGGCTTTGGGGGTGACCAAAGTTACTAGCAATACAACTGAAAATATGAAAAAAGAAGGTGCAAGCGTCTTCGATAAGCTGATTCTATACCATTTTACAGAGGCCAGTTCATGAAGGAAGGCTTGCTCATTAAAGTTTTTAATCATGACAGGTCGTTTCACTGAGCAGCCATTACGAACACAGGCTGTAAAACCGTGATTACTAAGGTCATTACAGAAAACACCAGACTGATACCTATCAGGATTATGTGAGGATAACATAGAGGAGAGTAGCCTTTTTTGGGTGTTTGGAGTCATACCTTGTGGGATTGGAAATAATCTGAGAAAGATTTAGGGAGTCCCATTGCTTTAGGACAAGGTCAGGTGGTTTAAGCATGTCCCAAGCAGGACAAATTCAGACTTAGTGGGGCCAGGAGAGCGCTTAGGGCAGGTAGGGTACAGGCCGGTGCTGATGGAGGAACGATAGCACCCAGTAACAGTCAACAAATAACTATTTGAAAGTTTAATGCTTAAAACCAGCAAATCAAATTGTTTGGGGACAGACTTGGTGGAGATAACCAAGCACTAAAGGTGATCCTTGGTAAAGATTGCCACTCCCCCACCTTTGGAAGATCTGCCTTGCTGAAAAAGGTTATAACCAGAAAGGTTAACATCAGTATTCAAAACACTCTTCCTTCCTCTTCCTTTGGGGCGGCAGCTAGCCTAGTGGTTAGAGTGTTGTGCCAGTAACCAAAAGGTTGCTAGATCGAATCCCCGAGCTGACAAGGTAAAAATCTGTTGTTCTGCCCCTGAACAAGGCAGTTAACCCACTGTTCCTAACTCTAGGCCATCGTTGTGAATAAGAATTTGTTCTTAACTGACTTGCCTGGTTAAATACATTTTAAAAACACATCTCAGTAATGACCAACACATCTGGATTGGAGCTGTGAACCCACACTTTCAATTTATCCATTTTAGGTAATAATATTCTAGTGTTAACGTGCAGAAAACCCTGGCTTTTACGAGAGCAGAAATCAGTGAAGCAGATATCAGAGCACAAGTCAGAATTGGGGCTAGCAACAGTAAATGGGCCAGGGTATACATGCACGTTTCCAGATATCATCAACAGTAATACAATCAAGGCACAGCGTAGGACAGGGAGAGCTCTGCAGTGTTGATTTATGACATCTGAATGTGCATCACATGGCAACAAGATCATATTGTACAGCAATTTCATCAGGTAACATGAATACAAAGCCGGCGAGAGGTGGTTAGAATAGGATGGAAGGCCAAAAATCTGTGTAACCAATATAGAGTCAAAGTCCAGAGTGTGGGAACAAACAGTTTGTCCCACAGATGGGTAAAGAAAGTTTGTAGTCATGAGGCAAATAGCAAAATGCACAAGATTTAAAAAAAAATCTAATGCAAGATAGCCATTGCAAGTTCAGAGTCACTTGCTCCAACAGTGGAGACAGGCCAGACGGTGAACAGATCGCCAGGTGGAATCCAAGCAGCAGTGCAGCAGGCAACGGGAGTTGGTGTCACACCCACTTGGGAGAAGCTTTTATTTCTGGAGGCAGATTTCTTGTAGAAAATGCCAGTGAATGGTCTTTGAACAGCAGGAGGGGGCTTCAGAGGATGCTTCAAAGACTACTGACACTTGTTGGGCCCAAAGGCCTTCACACCTTGGTGCTAATTTAATTTGTATCAGGTCTGTCCTTGCAAATGTGGGAGGCTTAACTCAGCATTCAGTCCCCATAAAATAAAATATATAATTGTAATGTGAGAGCTCACTGTGTTTTTCTCTCTAAGTGGGGAGTGTCTTTTAATCACCATCCTCCATAACTACCCTCCCTCTTGGTGACCTTTCCTCTTCTCTGCAGAAGCTCAACTGCCAAACAGTGTCGACACTCTATCAGTTCCAGAGCAGCATCCATTCAGCCTTCACCCCAGAGGAACCACCTCCTGTGGATCACAACCGGAGCTACTGTGGCCACCTGGGCCTGGAGCCCTCAGCCGAGGAGGCTCTGGAGCAGCGTTACCTCCTGGAGTCCATCGCGTGGCCAGAGCCTCAGCCTCGGCTGACGCCTAGACCCCTACGGCAGACCAGCGACCCTGCACACAGCCAGTTTGCAATCCTGCCAGGAGGGGGTGGGAGAGAGTGGCGTGTGGGGGATCAGCTTGAGGCGCTAGTCCATATGCATGACTTCCAGGGGCGTCCCAAGCGTCACGGCGGGGACTTCCTGCTGGCCCGGCTGCATTCCCCAGAGTTGGGGGCGGGTGTTGCAGGACAGGTGCTGGACCACCGGAATGGGCTCTACTCAGCCGTGTTCCCGTTACTATGGGAGGGGTCTGTACGTGTAGAGGTGACACTGGTTCATCCTAGTGAGGCAGTTGCTGTGCTGCGTCGGTTACGAGAGGAACATCCCGACCGCGTCTTCTTCAAGAGTCTGTTCCGCTCTGGATTCCTGTCTGAGACCACCATGTGCAACCTGTGCCTGCCAACCACCCGGCAGCCGCTGTGCAATTACACGGACCCCCACACGGGTGAACCATGGTACTGCTACAAGCCCAAGCTGCTCAGCTGTGACACGCGGATCAACCACGCCAAAGGAGGCTACCAAAAACACCTGCTCACCAACAAAGAGTCACTGCTCTTCCAGAGGTTAGTATGGTAGATGAGAGTATGTGAGGACTGTATGTTAGGCCTATGTAGTAGTTGTGCCTTAGCTAGTAACATGTACAATTACAAGGTTTGTTTTGGGTGTGTGATTTTTTTAAACAAAATAAGTCTCTTTGATTTTTCTCAGCGGTGTAAATATCAAAGTCCGTGTTCATGCTTCCGGGTCCGACAGTGTCATTGTGCAACCTGAGAAGAAAGGTAAGACAGCAAGAGGATGCTGCACACATGTTAGTGTGCATCCATGTGCTTGTTTGTAGGGTGGGAGGTAGCCAGCAGATCTGACCCGCTTTCTTAAAGCTGCACTAGGGTCGGACAGCATTCCTGTGTATATTAAGACACTGCGGAGCCGGCGCAAGATATGGCTCAGAAAACGTACCTCAATCCAGGGATGAGAAATGCATTGTACACTGAACTGTTCCATTATCCCACTGAACTGTTCCATTATCCCAAATGTGTCGGATCTGCTGGCTAGGTGGGAGGTGTAGGATTTGTTGGAAAGTGTAACGAATAACCAGCATACCAAGTGGGTGCATGCAAATGAGGAAAAAGAGTTGCACCAGCACAGCCCTGGGAACCCCTTGTGTGACTATCCAAGCTGACTATTGGCAGACAAGGGGTACCCCAGGACTATGTTCTGGGACACTGTTGTTTTTGATCTGCATGCTATTGCTTGGTATGCTTAAGCAATTGGCCAGTATATGGCCAATACACCACGGCTAAGGATTGCTCTTAACCACGACGCAATGCGGAGTGCCTGGATACAGCTCTTAGCCGTGGTATATTGGCCTATATACCACATAGGCCTATATACCACAGGTGCCTAATTGATTGCTATTATAAACTGGTTACCAATGTATTTAGAGCAGTAAAAACACATGTTTTGTCATACCTATGGTATACGGTCTTATATACCACGGCTGTCATCCAATCAGCATTCAGTGCTCGACCCACCCAGTTTATAATCAGTTTGTACTGTGTGTATGCAGTATTTGTGTGTTTTGTATCAATCTACAGTGCCTTCAGAAAGTCAATAAGTCAATAAGTCTTGAGTCAATAAGTATTCAACCCCTTTGTTATGGAAAGCCTAAGTAAGTTCAGGAGTAAAAATGTGCTTAACAAGTCACACGTTACATGGACTCACTCTGAATTTCCAACACAGCTTCAACCACAAAGTCCAGGGAGGTTTTCTAATTCCTCGCATAAAGAAGGGCACCTATTGGTAGATGGGTTAAAAAAAGAAAGATAAATAAAAAAGGGAGACATTCAAAATCCCTTTGAGCATGGTGAAGTTATTAATTACACTTTGGATGGTGTATTAATACAATCAGTCACTACAAACATACAGTTGCACAGAGAGGAAGGAAACCACTTGAGGAGTTTACCATGAGTCCAATGGTAACATGAAAACAGTTAGAGTTTAATGGCTGTGATAAGAGAACTGAAAATGACTGAGTGGGAAGAAGGAAGCATGTACATGCATCCTGTTTGCAACAAGGCACTAAAGTAATACTGCAAAAAACATGGCAAAGCAATACACCTTTTGTCCTGAATACAAAGTATTATGTTTGGGGCAAATCCACTACAACAAATTACTGAGTACCACTCTTCAATATTTTCAAGCATAGTGATGGCCACTTCATGTTATGGGTATATGCTTGTAATTGGGGAGTGACAGGATAAAAAATAAACTGAATGGAGCTAAGCACAGGCAAAGTCCTAGAGGGAAAACCTGGTTCAGTCTTTCCACCAGACACTGCGAGATTAATTCACCTTTCAGTAGGACAATAACCTTAAACAAGGCCAAATCTACCCTGGAGTTGCTTACCAAGAAGACAGTGAATGTTCACAAGTGGCCGAGTTACAGTTTTGACTTAAATCTACTTGGAAATCTATGGCAAGACCTGTAAATGGTTGTCTAGCAATGATCTACAACCAATCAAATTTTTTTTTAAGAATAATCCGCAAGTATTATACAATCCAGGTGTGCAAAGCTCTTAGAGATGTACCCACTGCCAAAGGTGATTCTAACATTTATTGACAAAAGGATGTGAATACTTATGTTATATGAGATGTTTCTGTATTTAATTTTCAATAAATTTGCAAACACTTCTAAAAACATTGTTTTCACTTTGTTGTTATTAGGTATTGTGTGTAAATGAGTGAGAACCCATTTACACAACAAAATGTGGAATAAGTAAAGTGGTATGAATACTTTGTGAAGGCACTGTACTTGTAAGGTTATGTTAGCTAGCGCATCATGCTGGCTCCTCTTTCAGACAAACCAGAGATGGAGAGCAGCAGTGTGAGAGCGGAGCCTATCAGGGTTACTCCCTCTGGGTATTACTTCCAAGGGTCATGGCGGGCGCTGGGTGGTGTAGCAATGCATCAGTTTAACGACTCCTCTGCCATTACTCAGTGTCTGAAGGGCAAGGTGGTGTACATGTATGGAGATTCCACTGCCAGACAGTGGTTTGAGTACCTCAACGCCTTTGTACCAGGTGAGTGCTCTCTGCTAAAGTCCAATGACATCTCTCACTGTGCACTGTCTCGGGTGCGTTCTAACTCTCTGTTCTGTTTGTCCAACTTCCTCTTTATCACAGAGCTGAAGGAGTTCAACCTTCACAGTCCTAGGAATGTGGGGCCCTTCATGGCAGTGGACAGCACCCACAACATCCTGCTGAGGTACCGCTGTCACGGTCCTCCAATACGCTTCTCCACTGTCATTGCCAGTGAGATGCGCTATGTAGCTAACGAGCTGGACGGCCTGGCGGGAGGCCCAGATACTGTGGTGGTCCTCAGCGTTTGGGCCCATTTCAGCACCTTCCCTGTAGAGGTCTACATACGCAGACTACGCCACATTCGACGGGCGGTGGTGCGGCTTCTGGACCGGGCTCCGGGGACCCTAATAGTGGTGCGTTCAGCCAACCTCCAAGCCCTGGACCCTGAAGTGAGCCTTTACAATAGTGACTGGTTCTCAGTACAGCTGGACGGGGTGCTCAGGGCCATGTTCAGGGGTCTGGATGTCTTGCTGGTGGATGCCTGGGAGATGACCCTTGCTCACCACCTCCCCCATGCTCTCCACCCGCCTCCAGTCATTGTCAAGAACATGATTGACACTATCCTCTCTTATGTATGCCCAGAGAAGAGCTAGCCGAGAAAGGAAAAGAGTATGGAAGATTAAACATTTGTGTGAGAGGGGGAGTGTGGTTATGTTTACAAGAGTTACTTATAGTGTAATCACAAAGCTCACCTGTTTACTGCGAGCATGGCCTGATGTAGCCTAAGCCCTATCTGCTGTGTACCTGCTTCCTGTATATGGGATCCGCTGTTGTGAAGTGACCTAGTGTTTTTATCAACCATCTCACACTCACAAATAAACCAGGAGAGATGGGGAGATAAACAACGGGATTAATTGAATCAGTCAACTATGAGCAGATTACTGATTTTGACCCCACCTGATGTATTTAAAGTTGAATGGCCAACATTTCAAAGGGTTCTTGTTTCAAAGGGTTATTTTAAGAAATGTGTGTGTGTGTAAAGTTTTATGCAAAAGTTTCTGACATTCAGTGTTTGTTTTATGGGAAACAGCCATGCTATTGAATTGTGACCCACAGATTGTTTAAAAAAAAAACGGACAGATTTAAACAAATTCTGTTCAATACACTTTTGCAAAACTTTAATGGAATATCGGCTGCCATAGAGTGCAAATAGTAAATGTAGGCTACTGCAGTGCAGTAGGGGAGATTGAGAGTGGGAAATGCTGTATAACAAATGCATGGAAAATGGCACATTTGCCAAATCCTGTACTTTAGACTTGCATTAATGATGTTCTCACTCAATATCAAATATGTTTGGTTATACAGAAACAGGAGCAAAGTGTCAAAAGTATTTTGACTGAAGTAAATATTAAGAAAATAATATCAAACAATGGGCTTATGATTACAAAACTCTTTGTGAATCCAGCTCTGTCATGTCAAATAAATCTGTTTGGTTTATTAGTGGGCCCTCTAGGAAATGCCCAAGGCATGTCGCCACGATTTAGCCTACAACCTAACAGATGAATATTTGGTAACTCAGTTCTGTACCAAATCATGTGCTTTCCTATGTATTCCATATCCAAGGATGTTCAAAAACGTAACCCTTGAGGACTTTGATGGTTTTTGTCATCCATCAAGAAGTTTACAGGCCTGAATCAGATGCTGATGGAAACGGCAAGGTCATCAACCAGCAGACAGCCTTCCTCCAGGACTGGCTTTATTCTTCTTATCCAGTGTTATTTTTCAAGGACCTCTGCAACAGTTTACATCAAAATGTGTCATTATTTAAATATAGGAATAACTTTTAACATGTAACTGTTTACCCTTTTAAGACTCTTGTTAGTCACTCTCAAAGTGATGCCATTTTGTAGCTAACGGTTACAGCAGTATTATTGCCTGTGCCGTGCACCACAGCTGGAATGCTTTAACGTTACGGTTTGCCAAGCTACGCTATTGCCAAGTGTTACCTCACTTTCTACAAGTTACCATAACAGTGTTAACTTGCCACAATTCAAATATATCTCCCGTTTAACAATTGCAATAAAGTGATTGGTGATTTATTTATGAAGGAAGATATAAGGTCTGACTAGCTAGCTAGTCCATGAGAAGAATTTACGACCAGTTTTCGTGGAACAAGTACTTACATTCCCGCCTGATGAATTGAAGCGTGCACCTGTCATTCATTCATCATGGGATAAAGTAAAGTAATATAGCATGTGTGCTACCATTTTGTTGTGGAAAATAATTTGCTAAATATCAACATGACTGATGCCATCCTCTCAGTGGTGTCTGAAGCAAAGAAGAACGCTTTCCCAACTCTCTCCATTCTCTCCGAAAATGGTGAGGACCATTTAATAAACAAAATGCTATGTTGGAGTAATAGTGTAAACAAACAGAGGAGAGGGATGTAATTTAATTTAATCTAATGAATTGCTCATTGGTGTCCTCTCTCTACTTCAGACGATAACATTTGGTCATTGGTGTCATCAATTACCGAGCGGCAGATGTCCTTCCCGAAGGTAAAACACATTTTTACGGTCAAAGATCATAACGGTAATCCTGTAATCCAGTGGCGATTTTAGCATGTAAACCTTGATGGGGCAAAAAAAATACATATATATGTTTTAGATGTATGCCAGCAAAGCCACTAAACAATACATTAATTGCTCTATAACTGTGACAAACGGTGCCCACAAACCGTTGGGGCCTACATAAAGCTGTCCCAACATCAGAGCTTTCTTTTCAGCACGATGGAGTGAATCCTTACCACTGCTACACCTGGCTATCAGCGGAGCCTTGTCTGGCAGCGAAACAGTCAATTCCGACTCATTTACTGCCTTTAAAAAAAAAAACATATGTAGTGGAAATTCTAACCAATAATGGGAGACTGTTAATTCTTCATACAATCAATCTTTATTAATAAAAATTGCAATAATGAAGCTGGTCGACGCTCCACTCTGAGGTGGAAGGTCGAGGGCTCGATGACAAGGAGTACGGAAGCGTTATATAATCAAGCTATCTTATGCAAGCAGATGCAAACACGGGATCTTGGTATGTGTACGTGTGTGGAGAACGAGAAGAAACTGCAAAACATTATGCGACAAACCAATACCAATTGCACATACCTTTGTGTGCCTCCTCGTCAGTATACCTGCAGACACGGAGACACAAATAAGTGGGCAGTTCAGTCATCTGCGCCTAATGAAGCTATAGCCTTCAACATATTCTTCTTACGTCTTTGTTGATTGACATCCATTGAATTGTGTCAATTTTTTTTGTTTTATAAAGAATTTTAAAAGGGAGAAAGTGCCAAACACAGCCATTTGCACAAATATGAAAAGATAAATGGTATCATCATAAAACAATATCAATTTAGATCATTCAAGGGAGAAACCATAACTTAAATTGAGGAGATCTTCAAAATGTTCAGTTAAGTGCCTGCACCTGCTGTTTTTTCAAAATCAAATCCAAACCTTTCAGTTGGGCAGTTAGGTTCCTGCAAGAACCCCCAAGAACTAAGGAGGTTCCTTGATGAACCCCACCCTCTATGGGGTTCTTGGAAGTACCTTTTGGGGCATCTTCCAGTGCCAAATACCCTATGGTTATTCAAAGAACTGAGGATCTTAGAAGAACCCTTGTTGAACCCCTAAGTTTTTGAGTGTATGAAAAAAAATCTGTCCAATCAAAGCTACGGTAGATATAACGTGATTTGACATCATTTTATCTGTGGCCAATGACATTCAGTGTTCTTGGATGGGGACTTCTAATGTAAATATATGGCAGCAGCCAAAGGGGCTTGAACTTTCCTAGTTCTCCCCTGTATATTTTGTAGTGACATAGTGTCCCCATGAGTGACAGAACACTGAGCCAATCACGGCACAACTAGAGAAGATTACCAACCCCTACGCTCTGTATTTTCCGCTGGCTGCCCCACCACAACAGAAAGCACTGAGCTAGGCTGAAACACCTGCATTTTGGAGCTGCCTTACTAAAGAAAGCAAAAAATAGACCATGTTTGTATGCGGCTTAATTAATTCAATAACACATTTTTGTTTTTGTTAAACAGGTGGGGCTCAAAACAGGTGGGGCTCTCACCTGCCCTGAATGACGGTCGCCACTGCTGTAATCACCTAATGAGCGTGTCATGATATTAGGTCGGCCTAGATGAACAACATTTCTCAATAGGTTCAGACACATCTTGCAATAATATAAACGCTCATGTATGGTAAGGTTTTCAAAGTATGGAATACAAATAGTGTGTGTGTGTATGTCCTGATCTGTGTCCATCTGTGTGTGTTTGTGGTTCAAGTGGCTAGGCACCAGTAAATCTCTGGTGTTCGCCAGCATGTCCAGCCTGCAGAGACACAAGGCAGAACAGGCCCTCCTGTTACCTAGCAACCCCACAGGAGAACATGGGAGGGAGGCAGAGGAGATGGGAGACCCCCCCAGCCTCAGCTCCAGCCCCAGTCTAGACAGAGACAGCACAAGAGAGTTGAGCAATCCGGCAGGGACCGCAATCAGGACTTTAAAATGGTTTCAAACAGTTGCTGAAGCGATCTAGAAAAATGCTGGAATGAGTAGGTGTGTCCAAACTTTCGACTGGTACTGTATGCTGAACAAAAATATAAACGTAACATGTAAAGTGTTGGTCCCATGTTTCATCATCTGAAATAAAAGATCCCAGAAATATGCACAAAAAGCTTATTTCTCTCAAATTTTGTGCACATGTTTGTTTACATACCTGTTAGTGAGCCTTTCTCCTTCGCCAAGATAATCCACCCACCTGACAGGTGTGGCGTATCAAGAAGTTGATTAAACACCGTGATCATTACACAGGTGCACCTTGTGCTGGGAAAATACAAGGCCACTCTAAAATGTGTAGTTTTGTAACACAACACAATGCCACATATGTCTGAAGTTTTGATAGAGCGTGCAACTGGCATGCTGACTGCAGGAATGTCCACCAGAGCTGTTGCCAGAGAATTTAATGTTATTTTCTCTACCATAAGCCGCCTCAAGTTGTTTTAGAGAATTTGGCAGTACGTCCAACTGGCCTCACAATCGCAGACCACGAGTAACCACGCCAGCCTACACCTGCAGGATTTTCTGAGACCAGCCACTCAGACAGCTGATGAAACTGGGTTTGCACAACCAAAGAATTTCTGCACAAACTGTCAGAAACCGTCTCAGGGAAGCTCATCTGCGTGCTCGTCGTCCTCACCAGGATCTTGACCTCATCCACCGCCATCACCTCGTGTTTTAGCATGATAATGCACACCCCCATATTACAAGGATTTGTATTCCTCGAAGGTGAAAATGTCCCAGTTCTTCTATGGCCTGCATACTCACCAGACGTCATCCATTGAGAATGTTTGGGATGCTCTGGATCGACGTGTATGACAGCGTGTTCCAGTTCCGGCCAAGATCCAGCAACTTTGCTCAGCCATTGAAGAGCAGTGGGACAACATTCCACAGGCCACAAAACAGCCTGATCAACTCTATGTGAAGAAGATGTGTCGCGCAGCATGAGGCAAATGGTGGTCGCACCAGATACTGACTGGTTTTCTGATCCACGCCCCTACTTTTTTAAAAAGCTATCTGTGACCAACAGATGCATATCTGTATTCCCAGTCATGTGAAATCCATAGATTAGGGCCTAATGAATTCATTTAAATTGACCAATTTCCTTATATGAACTGTAACTCAGTAAAATCTTTGAAATTGTTGCGTTTATATTTTTGTTCAGTGTACTCTAGTAGAAGGCTTTGCTAATCTACATTGTGCAGTCACTGTTGTACCGTATTTCATAATGCTTTATAACTCCTCCACTTTTGTGCCACAAATACACCGATTTATTGGCGTCCCAACACCGACCAGACCCTCCAGCCGGCCAAAGTCAGTAGAATCTGCCTCACAGAAGAACTGGAGATCCTGCCCCCAAACATCCTTGTGGACAGGTGCTCACGTGACCTGATTAGGAAAAACTCTGGGCTCTATGCTGTGTTAACACAGACAGACACATTCTGATCTTTGGCCAATTATATGCCAAAGATCTGACCTAATTAGTCAAAAGACCAATTAGTGGCAAAAGAATCTGAGTTTGGCTGTCTGTGTAAACAGCCTAAGTGATGTACATAAAGTGCCTTCAGAAAGTATTTACACCCCTTGTGTCACGTCCAGGCCTGAGAAGACAGGATGGCGTGTTTAGTTTTGTGTAGGGTTTTTTCTGTTCTAGGTTATCTATTTCTATGTTGGGGTAATGGTTCCCAATTAGAGGCAGCTGAGTTTCAGTTACCTCTAATTGGGAACCATATATATGTTTGTAGTTTTCACTAGGGGTTTGTGGGTTATTGTTTGGTCATAGCTTTGTTTTGTGAGACATGTTATGCGCAACATTACGATCGTCGTTTGTTTTGTTGTTTTTATCCCAGTTACGTTATTTTAATAAAGATGTATACTGGATGCCTCGCTGCGCCTTGGTCTGTCCCTCACGGAGATCGTGACACCTTGACTTTTTCCACATTTTGTTGTTTGTACAGAGTTTCAAATATATTAAATTGAGCTTTTGTGTTACTGGCCTACACACAATACCCCATAATGTCAAAGTGGAATTATGTTTTTATACATTTGTAGAAATGTATAAAAAAAATTGAAAGCTGAAACGTCTTGAATCAATAGGTATTCAACCCCTTTGTTGTCGCAATTAGTTAGGGTAAACGTGCTTAATGTCACGATAATTTAGTTCTCAAAAAACTATCAATCAGGCTTTGAATAATTCTCAGAGGTTGTAAAGCTCTAGTTAATGAAAAATTAGACAAAGTCCCATATCTGCAATTTGGTCAGGTTGTTTATTCATGAGAATTCTCAACTCCAAATGTGAACACAGTCTTTTTATATTGTATACGCTTTAAGCTGAACACGAATGATACCAATGCTCCACCCTCTCTAGGAAATAGTACTTTCCCACAGTACACATTCATTGGCATATCACAATCTTGCTACATAAGTCAATCTGGACAGCTCCTAGCCTTCCCTCCCATCCCAAGGACGAGAAGGCCTCTCTCCTGTAGTCTGGTAGAACAAAGAATTCTTTGTTCTCACAGATACTCCTTTACCATCTTGTTCCACTCTCTATACAATATACATTTCTAGACACACACACATCAATTGGATTATCATTGTTTTATAACCCTATCTCTATTGCATACATTTTCAGAATGGAATATTCTTAGTCATTACTTAAACATACAAACATCCCTATCACTGTTACATAATAAGTTGTGTGGACTCACTCTGTGTGCAATAATAGTGATTAACATTATTTTTATGACTACCTCATCTTTGTACCCCACACATACAATTATCTTTAAGGTGCCTCAGTCGAACAGTGAATTTCAAACACAGATTCCACTACAAAGACCAGGGAGGTTTTCCAATGCTTCGCAAAGAAGGGCACCTATTGGTAGATGGGTATTTATTAGCATGTGTAGCTAGATATGTCATTTATCCAGTGTGTTAAAGTAGGGGGACTATCTGATTTTCAGAATAATGTTATGCATTTCTTTGCCGTGAGCACAGACAGATCAATATATTTTTTCAGATTCTTGTTCCGTGGATCTAATTTACTAGTCTCAAACAGACACAGGCTAGGCATGAGAGGGATAGAAATCTGTAGACATTCTAATATTGTGTTGATTACTGATTCCCAAATTATTGAAATAAGATTGCATGTCCTAAACATGATAAAAGGTACCCTTTTGCCTCTTACAGCGCCAACAAAGGAAAGATGTTTCAGCATTCATTTTGTGAAGTAGTTCTGGTGTATAGTAAACACTGTGAATGGTTTAAAACTGAGTTTGTGTCTGAGGTTGTAGGAACATTTCTGTGCTTTCAAACATATATAAAACCATTCTTCTTTGCTTATTTCAACCTGTACGTCTTCCCATTTCAATCTAGTAACATCTGTGTCTACTGGCATATGATCTAACAACAACTTATACTAACAATTAGCAATTTGCCTTTATACCCTTGTTGTGCCAGGATTGAAATGTATCATCATTAAAACAGGATGAAAAGCAGGGATTTCTCCATATGGGTACAAAAGGGGAGATAGATGCATTGTAACCCAGTAATTTATGAATTGCTTTCCATATTTGTATGCTATTCAAAATGACTGGGTTATTCGTAATCTTCTTTATCTCTTGCAGGCCAAAATAGGCCAGGTATTTCAACTCCTATAGTAAAATGTCAAAGGGTTCTAGACTTGCCTAATAACTTAATAAGGGAGAAAACCATTGCTTAACTTGGGCAAGTTGGGCTGCCCAAAAAGAGTAAAGTTTTAGGTTAGGTAAGTTCAGACCACCCGCCTTATATGGAAGATACAGGATCTGCAAACTCATTTTGGGTGATTAGTTGTAAAATTGGAGGATTCTGACACAAATAAAGAAAATGTGGTAATATTGACATTTTGATTACATTAATTCTGCCCAGAAGAGAAATAGGAAGGAAGTCCATTATTTTCAAGTCACTGGTAACCTTTTCAATTACTGGAATGTTGATCAATTTATACAAATCATGTACAGTACAGGGTATGAAAAATCTTAAGTACTTAATATTCGTCAAGGATCATTTCCATTTGAGTCTTGTAAAGGTTTGGGGTTAAAGATAGATAGAGGCATAATCTCTGTCTTGGACCAATTAACTTTATAACCAGATAGTTTACCAAACTCTTCAAGCAATGACAGTAGGACTGGGTATGGAGATAGAGCAAGACATCATCCACATACAATGATATATCATGGTATTCTTTTCCAATTATAAACTGGGTGGTTCGAGCCCTGAATGCTGATTGGCTGAAAGCCGTGGTATATCAGACGAAACATTTCTTATTACCGCTCTAACTACGTTGGTAACCAGTTTATAAAAGCAATAAGGCACCTCGGGGGTTTGTGGTATATGGCCAATATACCACGGCTAAGGGCTGTATCCAGGCACTCCGCATTGCGTCGTGACTAAGAACAACCCTTAGCCGTGGGTATATTGGCCATAAACCACACCCCCTCATTCCTTATTGCTTAATTATAATTCCTTTAATTTGGTCATGTTATCTAATCGTGGTGGCAAGGGGTTCTAAGACCAAAGCATTCCTGCAGTCTGCATGCCAATTGCACGCTCCCTCAAAACTTGAGACATCTGTGGCATTGTGTTGTGTGACAAAACTGCACATTTTAGAGTGGACTTTTATTGTCCCCAGCACAAAGTGCACCTGTGTAATGATCATGCTGTTTAATCAGCTTCTTGACATGCCACACCTGTCAAGTGGATGGATTATCTTGGCAAAGGAGAAATGCTCACTAAAAGGGATGTAAACAAATGTGTGCATTTATTTCAGCTAATGAAACATGGGACAAACACTTTACATGTTGCCTTTGATAGGGGTCACCTTGGGCCATGATAGGGGCTGCACCAAATTATTGATGTATAATAATAATTGATTATGCTTATGTTGTATTAATAGAATGGGGAAGGGCTATAAGACCCTCCCCTACTACATGTATAAGGTCCTGGACCACAGATTAGCAATATATGCATTATAAGGTTTAATACTGTTCCACAGTTCTTTTCTAGTCTCTGCCTCTTATAGAAACGGTCTGAGCAGATGTGTGAGCCATAGCGTTCAAAACAGGGCGTCTGTGAGAAAGCGCCTCAAGGCTAAAAGAGGTACATAGACACAGACCCCTGCAGGGAAGTAAATGGATGAGACAAGTCAGACACACCACTGTAAGCCACACGGGAATGGAAAATTACTACTGAGCCCTTAGAAAACACTGGAACTATTGTCTCTCCTGCAAGTTTGTATAACTGTATATGCATGGGCTTGGTCTCATGAGTAGAGTGTGTTGACGTAGGCAGTTACATCCCTAGGGGTTGACTGCAAGCATATTAAAGCAACTTTTAGCTTTTTTTATTTTGCAGAACTTACTCTGAAACATGCGTGCTGTGTTTCCCTTGTCAACTTCTGTCTGCATTAATAAAGGTTTGATTGAATTACTTAAAGAAGATATTGTCTGATTGCTGATTTCACCAATAAGCCAATGATTGACAAGGAACAAGGAACTTACCCCAACACCTTTATATTTTTGTTCATTAAATTGATATATTTATGGATTGAAGGTATTGTTTTCTCTCTACTCAACCTGCCTACCACCCACCCCCTGCCCTTCACCCACAATATTTCATGACCCTAAACCTGCGGGTTAACCCGCACATCACTAGTAGACATCAACTGCTTCCTATCCCCTTTCATCACAACGACACACACACATGCACGCACACACACGTCAGCAAAATCAGTGTTATCATCAATAAAACAGTCTGTAGTTTTGTTTACAATATTCACTTAAAAGTGAATTTTATTCCCTTCAAAAACATTTAGTCTTTCCTTAAAAAACTTAAATATAATTCCTTTCGTAGTGCATCACTCCTAAGCAGAGCATTATATTCTCTGGGGGAAAAGGAAAGATAAGATTCACCCTATTTCTGTTATTACCTTTAGCAAAAACACCTAAACTGAAACAGGCAAAGCTTGATACAAAACAACACTCAAATAAGCAACCCCTCCATTATATATAAAAACATACTTAAAGAGGCAATCATATATCTAATCATCGTGCTTGCCAAAGATTCCTCTGTACATAAACTTTCAGCACCTCACAGACCTGAAGTCAGTTCCTACTGGTAATGACATTGGGGCAAAAACCATGTAGCTACGCATCTCGTTAAAACTCTACTGACACTCGCGTATCAACAGGCGATCAGTGACAAAGTCTAGAGGAAAAATATAAGATGAACAGGCAGTGTTTTTGAAAATAAAAAAATTAAAAAAAATAATATATTTTTTTAATAAAATATATCCCTTATAACCTTATATTTTTGAGTATTTGCGGCGTCCGTGGTGCCATGGCCATTATCAGCAAGTGGGCTACGCCCAGTGCAACCTGGGTAAAAAAGACATAGTCCCACGATGTATCCTGCTGCCAAGCAATCTAACTAATCGTGGCCATGCAACATGATAATCAAGCCATTTCATATGCATGCTTGTGTTACCTTACAAGGCTTGAAGTTCTATAGATTGTCTATCTAGCCCTGTCCTAACCCAGGCTTTGGCAGGAGTGTAGCCTAAAGTATACAGTGACAACAGGGAGCAAGATGCCACTTAATAATATAATAGAGTTACGCTTGAAAATCAACGAGTAGGTACTAAACTGTGTGAACTGGCTTATACATATCATTCCTTTCTAATATCTGATAGGATCCTCCAACCAAAGACTCTGCAGGATATAACATTGTGAGGTCAGAAGGTCAAACAGAGGCAGGCACTATCAGGGTTTGTGCGTTTATGTCCGGACAAGGGGCCCATCTTAATAGTCTAAAACTGGGGTCCTCGTCTCCCATCTTCTTTTATCCTGACTGATTCAAAAACAATGGACAGGTGAAGGCGATATGGTGAATGCCTAATGAGAATTTGCTTTCACCTGTCCACTTTTGCAGATGCCGTAAAGATGAAGTAAATGAGTAAAGGGAAGGAAGGGAAGACTCCTGAGAGACCTAGCCTTTTGAAATTCTACTATGGCATTTATTTTAGAGTTTAGCCTGTTAGGTATTGAAGCTAGACCACACAGACTGGACCAGGCCTAGAAAGCTCAATAGAGTGTGTTATTAGGGCCTTGGTGACACAGGACACAGATAGAATAACATGCTGTTGTGGTGATGTCAATAGTCTGTCTCCAGATTAGAATATAGGAACATAGAAAAAGAATGTATAGAACAGTTTGAGGGTTGCCTCAATTTATACATGAAATGATGTGGCACTATAACCTGGCAGTATGACTGTATGGATACACTGTTGTGGATATGACAAACAAAGAAATTACAAAAGACAAAGGAGGCTACAAAATAAACCTTCAAAAATACCCCTCAAAGGATCTCTGTGCTGGGGAGTGTCTAGGGGCAAAGGAGTGTCTCGTATTGATGATCTAGGCGTTGAGTGATGATTGGTGAAAATATGCGAGTGCTGGAGAGAAGAGGCGGCGGCGCGTTTTCTGATATGCGGCTCCCTTGTGCTGTACTGAGAGGGATCGATAGAGGTGGCTGATGGGAGATGGAGTTCACACGTTCTGGACGTTCATGGCGTCCTGGGGCCAGTTGTAGGTGTCCTGGATGAAGGAGTCGTAGTCTGGGCTGTAGACGTGGGAGAGCACAAACGCCTCCTTGTCCTTGGGCTCCGGGTACAGGGAGGCGATGTTGTGTCTGTACGCATAGTCCACCACCTGAGAGATTGGTAGAAAGATTGGTAGAGATTGATAGAGAGATTGGTAGAGAGATTGGTAGAGAGATTGGTAGAGATTGATAGAGAGATTAGTAGAGAGATTGGTAGAGATTGATAGAGAGATTGGTAGAGAGATTGGTAGAGATTGATAGAGAGATTGGTAGAGAGATTGATAGAGATATTGGTAGAGAGATTGGTAGAGAGATTGGTAGAGAGATTGGTAGAGAGATTGGTAGAGAGATTGGTAGAGAGAAAGGGAAATGAGTTAGAGTGCTGATGTATTGATATGGAGAAAGTGTCTTTCTCTGCAGTAACAAATCGGTGTGGAGAGAACTGGGAATGTAATGCTGGTATTGATAATGGTTTGTGCGGAGGTGTCAGTCTCCAACCTTGACAGCGATCTTAAAGGACACCTCTCTGATGCTGTTGAGGGGAGGGTAGAGTCTCCCTTCGGCTAGGTGCTCCTCTGTTACCATGTCAGCTATCGCCTGAGTAAGAGAGAGAGAGACAAGAGAGCGAGAAACAGGAAATGAAAAAAAATAAGTGAATAAATGAGGGGGGAAGGATTTGGGCAAGAGAAGAAAAGTGAGGCGAGAAAGGGGATTATGGGCGACAGAAAGAGAAGAGAATGGAAAATAGAAATTGAGATGTGACATTAAAATAACTGTGCGTGTGTGACTGTGGGTTTGGATTTCTCTTGATCAAGTCTCTTCCCCTTTACCTCGGCAGTTAGGGAACTTTACTTGTCTTTCGTTGAAATGTTTTACAAAAATTTGTCTTTTGTTAAAAATGTCTAAATAAAGGAAACAGTTACCTCAGCTGTGGTGAGGAAGATGTCGTCAGAGATTTGGCGTACCCCGCAGGCGATGACGCCAAGCGCCACGCCAGGGAACACATAGGCGTTGTTCCCCTGGCCAGGGATGAAGGAGCGCCCATCAGCCAGGGTCACTTTACTAAAAGGGCTACCACTCGCAAAGATGCCCCGCCCCTGGGAGAGAGTGAGAGAGAGAGAGAGAGAGAGAGAGAGAGAGAGAGAGAGAGAGAGAGAGAGAGAGAGAGAGAGAGAGCATGAGAGAGAGAGAAAGAGCATGAGAGAGCATTAATTCTATTTCAGGTCATTCTATTTCAATGACAACAATAATATTTAGTAAGCGTACATTTAGCGTCACTCAAACAAGGGAACAGAGAGTGAATCGCTATTCTCTAGGTCAGAGTTCAGAGTTACAGTACCTCGGTGAGTTGGTAGCACTGCTCGGCGGTGCACTCTGCCTTGCTGGTGGGGTTGCTCAGGGCAAAGATGATGGGCCTCTCGTTGAAGGACGCCATGTCCTTGATAATGTTTTCGGTAAACGCCCCTCCGATGGCTGCCACTCCTGCACACAGGAAAAGAGTACTGATTATGAGTACTGTTCTTTACCATTCGGCCATCAGATTTGCCACCAATGCTCCTTATAGGACACATCACTGCACTCTATACTCCTCTGTAAACTGGTCATCTCTGTATACCCGTCGCAAATATTTCTATATATATATATATATATATATATTGTTTTTTTAATCCCAGCCCCCGTCCCCGCAGGAGGCCTTTTGGTAGGCCGTCATTGTAAATAAGAATTTGTTCTTAACTGACTTGCCTAGTTAAATAAAACGTTAAATAAAAATGAGAACAAAACATTCAAATGTTCCTGAGATGCTCTGCAATGTTGATTATCTGTCCGTTTCAATTCAGCTTCTGAGCTTAGTGGCATTATGAAGAACATGTTGTGTAATACTATGCATGCCAGTCTCTCTTGGCTAAGAGTTGAGGAGAGACTGACTGCATCACTTCTTCTTTTTAAAATAAACAATGTGTTGAAAATGTGTAATTGTTTGCATAGTCAACTTACACACAGCTCTAACATACACACTTAACCCACCAGACATGCCACCATGGGTCTTCTCACAGTCCCCAAATCCAGAACAAATTCAAGAAAGAGTACAGTCTTATATAGAGCCATTATTGCATGGAACTCCCTTCCATCTCATATTGCTCAAATTAACAGTAAACCTGGTTTCAAAAGACAGATAAAGCAACAACTCACGGCTCAATGCCTCTCCCCTATTTGACCTAGATAGTTTGTGTGTATGTTTTGATATGTAGGCTACATGTGCCTTTACAAAAAAATCGATGTAGTTCTGTCCTTGAGCTGTTCTTGTCTATTAACGTTCTGTATTATGTTTCATGCTTTGTGTGGACCCCAGGAAGGGCACGAAATAGGGGGCCATTTTTTGAGACAAAGGTGGCACTCAAAATGTTTTCTCATTTAGGCCCTAGTACATAAACCAGGTGAGTCCTAGATACACAGGTGAGTCCAGCTGAGCCAGTAGGTGATCATGGGGACTGACCGATGATGGCCGTGGGCTTGACGGTGTGCACCACCTCCTCCAGGGTCTTGATGTGGGCGTGGTCATGGGCAAACTCCTCCTTCTCATGGTTCAGGTTTCCTCTGCCCTGTGGGTCGCATAATGATGACATCAGTAAGTCTGACATACAACTGGATCCAGTTCAGGAGGGAGCAATGTTGTGAATGTTGCTGATACAAATTACTGACATTCCCTATTCAAAGTCAAAATTATTAGTCAGTTGTACAACCGAATGCCTTCAACCGAAATGTGTCTTCCGCATTTAACCCAACCCCTCTGAATCAGAGAGGTGCGGGGGGCTGCCTTTAATCGACATCCACGTCTTCGGCGCCCGGGGAACAGTGGGTTAACTGCCTTGTTCAGGGGCAGAACGACAGATTTTTACCTTGTCAGCGCGGGGATTTGAACTTGCAGCCCTCCGATTACAAGTCCAACGCTCTAACCACTAGGCTACCTGCCGCCCCTATTCTACATGACAGTGCAGCATGACTGTTCTACATATGATATTTCTATCTGAAACTCTAGGATGTTGCATCTTACATATTAGGGCAGCAGGTAGCCTAGTGGTTAAAGCGTTGGAACTGCAACTTAAAGCGGGTACAGCCTCAGTGTTCACAGTAAACGCGCGCTGGAAGTTGCACAGAATTTTTATCACTTTTAACCATTTTTTTTGAGGGAACATTGATTAGCTATGATATTATGGTATTGCAGTTACCTTGACGATGAGGCCCCTGGAGTCGACCATCCAGATCTTCTTTGCGGCGTCTGTGGCGGACACGCCCTCCTTCGCCATGGCCATGATCAGCAGGTGGGCGATGCCCAGTGCAGCCTGGTCAAAAAAGACACATCGTCCCATGATGCATCTTGCTGCCAACCAATCACTGCCATGCAACATGATGATTATAAAGCCATTGCATATGCATGCTTTTGTTACCTTACAAGGCTTGATTCAAGAGAGTGAGGTTTCCAAACGTTAATACGTTTTGGACAAAGAGTTTATAATTAACACAGATCAGCACATTTGTCCTCTTACCTCCCCTGCTCCCTGGAACACAAAGGTGTGGTCTGACAGTTTGTTCTTGGTGATCTTCAGAGAAGCCAAGACTCCAGCTACTGCTACTGAGGCTGTGCCTGGGAGAGGGAGAGAGCGAGTTAGAGAGGGTGATAAACACGAGGGATTGATTGTAAAGTTGTGATCAGAATGGTTTTGCACATCTATCTTTCAACAAACAAAAAATAATTTAATGTGTCATCAGGAAGTCATCAGTGAGCCACATAGACAGTTATTGGGATTTGTAGGCTAGGGTAGGTTTGCAACAACAACAACAACAAAAACAAATATTTATTATTTTGACTTAAAAAACACTCCAGGTCACTCTTGAACGTCTGAAACTAAATAGAAAGTATGTTGAAATTATAATGGACTTTTACGTTTTCAAATTACTGCCCTCTATTTGGCCCGCAAATTGCTTTTGACTAACAAATCGGTCCGGAAAAAATTCTGTGTGGCACTGAATTTTGAAATCCCGATATGGCCCTTGAGTAAAAATGATTGCCCACCCCGGTCTAGCAGGTAGGGGGTGGGAGTAGATTTTGGATAGGGCCAGAGAGAGAGGGAGAGAGAAATTACCTTGGATGTCATCATTGAAGGTGCAGTAGTGGTTGCGGTACTTGTTGAGTAGGCGGAAGGCGTTGGAGTTGGCAAAATCCTCAAACTGGATCAGACAGTTCATCCCGTACCTGCAGCGCAGAGTAGTGAACGGTCGGTCAGATAGCCAAATTACACACACACACACAAACACACATACAAACACATTACCCACTTGTCAGTAACTGCCTGCATGAACTCATCGATGAGATCATCGTACTCCTTTCCTCTGACCCTCTTGTGCTTTAGACCGATGTACAGGGGGTCTTCCAGGAGCGCCTGATCAAAGATTAAACATCATCACCTTCACACTACGACAAGGAACAGGGTTTGGGTTAAGGTTAGGTTTAAAATCCGATTTTATGACTTTGTGGTGTGGCTGTGCAAGATAGTGACCACTCTGCAGAGCTGCCTCAGTATACGACTCAGTATATGAGTCATCTCAATAAATGCCAACCTACGGACGAGGACTTCTAGGGAAATAAGGGAAGTAACTAAGTGATAGTGGAGCCCTGAATTCCAAACGACTTCTAGCCCCTCCTCCTTCTAGCCCCTCCTCCCTAAGCATTTCTGAAGGCACCTATCCAACCCCATCAGATTTACAGGTCTATGAGTATGGCGGGAAGGGGCTAGAGATCGATTTGGAATTGAGAAATACTGTTATTCAATCATGGTGAATCCAAAATGATTGGATTCTTACCGTAACCCTACTCAGATCTCACGGTCGTAGAACTAACAGTAACACATTTAGTTCACTTGGTAAGATACTGCCTTTTCTATATGGCTGGGTCAAATGATAAGGACCATGATATTAGCCTACGGAGGCCCATCAGGCCTGTGTATTTCCTCATGTAGTGTCCCAGTTGAAGTACCTGGTTGTCGGTGCCCACGTCCAGCAGCACTGGCAGACACTGTTGAGGTGGCACTCCTCCGCAGGCCGTGTACAGGGCCAGTTTTCCCACGGGGATGCCCATGCCGTAACTTCCCAGGTCCCCCAGACCCAGAATACGCTCTCCGTCCGTCACCACGATGGCCTATTATGGAATACACAAACACGGTTTGGTTCACCTGGTGAAACTTCTAGTCTCCAGCTAAGAGCCTTATGCTGTTTACACCCTCCTGTCCACATTCTGTACCATGGAGTAAAGCAAAGCTTGTGTGTGTGTGTGTGGTACTCCTCACCTTGATGTTCTCCTCAGGCCAGGAGTTGAGCATGGTGGCGATGTGACCTTTATCATGGATGGTGATGAAGAGACCTCTGTGGGATACATGCTAACACTTCAGAACCACTGAGCCACTATTATCACACAACAATACCCTGTCTCTCTCTCTGTGTGTGTGTGTGTGTGTGTGTGTGTGTGTGTGTGTGTGTGTGTGTGTGTGTGTGTGTATCTGTACGCGTGTGTGTCAGTGTGTGTCATGCCTACCGTGGTCTCCTGAAGGCCAGTCCGTACTGTTGGCAGGCCAGCCCTACTGTAGGCGTATAGACAATGGGCATGAACTCCTCTACATCAGATGTCAGCAGCCGGTAAAACAACTTCTCATTCCTGTCCTGCAAAGTCATTAGCAAGATGTACCTGAGAGAGAGAGAGAAATAGAGAGAGAAATAGAATAGAGAGAGAGCGAGAGCGAGAGCGAGAGAAAGAGAGAAAGAGAGCGAGCAACAGGAAATGTAGGACAAGGTGAAACAGAGCTGGAAGTGATAGTGATGATAGTGATGATAGTAATAGTGATAGTGATGATAGTAAGAATGATAGTGTTATTAGTGACAGGGATGATAGTGATGATAGTAATAGTAATGATAGTGATGATAGTGATGATAATGATTATAGAAATAGTGATGATAGTAACAGTGGACAGTAACAGTGATGATAGTGATGAGGGTAATAGTGATGATAGTGATAGTGATGATAGTGATGATAGTAATAGTGATGATAGTAATAGTGATGATAGTAATAATGATAGTGTTATTAGTGATAGTGATGATAGTGATAGTGATGATAGTTATAGTGATTATAGTGGTAATAGTGATAGTGATAGTAGTGTTTATAGCGATGATAGTAATAGTGATGATAGTGCTAATAGAGTTGCTAGTGTTGCTAGTTATTAATGACAGTGATAATAGTAATAGTGGTGATAGTGATAATAGTAATAGTGATGATAGTGGCAATAGTGGTAATAGTGATGACAGTGGCAACAGTGATGATAGTGGCAATAGTGATAATAGTGGCAATAGTGATAATAGTAATAGTGATGATAGTGATAATAGTAATAGTGATAATAGTGATAATAGTAATAGTGATGATAGTGATAATAGTAATGATAGTGATAATAGTAATAGTGATGATAGTGATAATAGTAATAGTGATGATCGTGATAATAGTAATAGTGATAATAGTAATAGTGATGATAGTCATAATAGTAATAGTGGTGATAGTGATGATAGTAATAGTGATGATAGTGATAATAGTAATAGTGGTGATAGTGATAATAGTAATAGTGATGATAGTCATAGTAGTAATAGTGGTGATAGTGATAATAGTAATAGTGATGGTAGTGATAATAGTAATAGTGATGATAGTGATAACAGTAATAGTGATGGTAGTGATAATAGTAATAGTGATGATAGTGATAACAGTAATAGTGATGATAGTGGTAAAAGTGATGATAGTGGTAATAGTGATGATAGTGATAATATTAATAGTGCTGATAGTGGTAATAGTGATGATAGTGGTAATAGTGATGATAGTAATAGTGATAATAGTAATAGTGATGATAGTAATAGTGATAATAGTAATAGTGATAATAGTAATAGTGATGATAGTGGTAATAGTGATGATAGTGGTAATAGTGATAATAGTAATAGTGATGATAGTGCTAGTGATGATAGTGATTAGTGATAATGTGGGGGAGGAAAGTTACTGTATTTGTCTGTATGTGCATTTTTAGCCATTATGTGTTGTGTGTGTGTGTGTGTGTTTGTTTGTATATGTAAGTGTATTATTTGTATCTGTGTGTATGTTTGTGAGTGTGCTCACTTGTCGAGGGGGTTGCGGCCCTCGTAGCTCTTCATGATGCGGAGCACCTGGACGTCCTGGGAGAGGAAGACTGGGGGCAGCAGGCCGTGGATGCCCAGCTGCAGGCGCTCCTGCAGGGTGAAGGCCATGCCCTACAGGGGGAAGGACCACACATCCAACATTATGATCACTTGCTCCAATGTTGTAGTATTGGTCTAGCTGCCATTGGTCTAGCTAGCTGTTGCGCACATAAACACCCAGCTATCAGGTATTTACAATTATTGTCTTTCGATAAAGAAGCTTTGGGGCTTCAGCTATGTTGTGGTTCTGATCATGTCTTTAGCATTCCTTTATTAGGCCTATTATTGCATGAAGGGAAATTATTATGGTTGCTCAGTGGGCTGATTGGGTCGTGACTTTGAGATCTGGTTGTGGTTAGTGCCACTCTACTTTGTCAAGTCAGTATTCTGGAGGGGTGTGTTTGAGCGTTTGGGGGAGGGGAGGTCATCTATTTATTCTGTCCAATAGGATAGGAGCCTGAATTCCCTCCCCTGTGAACTAATATCTTCTTTCCTCTTTCTCACACACTCGCTCTACCTCTTTTTTCTTCAATGGAAAGAATTATTCTGAAAGCCAGAGAGGCCTGTCATGGAAATAAATCACAAAATAAAAACTTTCACAAACTTGATACAGTAAATATACCAGTGTTACTATGTAAAGTTGTGATAGTGTAATGTGACATTTGCACCTGTGGTTTGGTTTCCATTAATAATAAATACCTATTCATGTGTCAAGCACAGTGACACTCTCTCCAACTATGAGATGTTAACCTTAAAATGGAACCTAATCCACTTCCTCATTTTAGTGTGATTACAAGTGGGGGATTTGAACTGAACTTGAGAGTGCATTGTTTAAGGAACCTAAGAACTGTTTGATGGTGTGACCCATCGTCAAATAATTCAATACGTTGAAAGGTGAATGGGACTGCATTAGAGTTGCTACGAAGCAGGAGTTTGATAAGATTAATGATCATAATCATTCTACAGCTTAGCTTCACACAAACTAAATTAAAGTGCAAACAAACATAATTATTTCAACAACACATACAACTAACACAAAAAATACAAGATGGAAATACATTATTCGTATACTTATACATTGCATTCAAGAAAGTATTCAGACCCCTTGACCTTTTCCACATTTTGTTACATTACAGCCTTATTCTAAAATTGATTACATAGTTTTTCCCCCTTATCAATCTACACACAATATCCCATAATGACAAAGCAAAAATAGTTTTTTAGAAATTTTGGCAAATGTACAAAAATAAAATTCAGAAATATCACATAAGTATTCAGTCCCTTTTCTCAGTACTTTGTTGAAACACCTATTACAGCCTTGAGTCTTCTAGGGTATTTATTTATTTTACATTTATTTAACTAGGCAAGTCAGTTAAGAACAAATTCTTATTTTCAATGACAGCCTAGGAACAGTGGGTTAACTGCCTAGGCTACCTGCTTGGCACACCTGTATTTGGAGAATTTCTTCCATTCTTCTCTGCAGAACCTCTCAAGCTCTGTCAGGTTGGATGGGGAGCGTTACTGCACAGCTATTTTCAGGTCTCACCAGAGATGTTCAATCAGGTTCAAGTCCGGGCTCTGGTTGGGCACTCAAGGACTTTCAGAGTCTTGTCTCGAAGCCACTCCTGCGTTGTCTTGGCTGTGTACTTAGGGTCATTGTCCTGTTGGAAGCTGAACCTTCGCCCCAGTCTGAGGTCCTGAGCGCTCTGGAGCCGGTTTTCATCCAGGATCTCTCTGTACTTTGCTCTGTTCATCTTTCCTCAATCCTGACTAGTCTCCCAGTCCCTGCCGCTGATAAACATCCACACAGCATGATGCTGCCCCCACCATACTTCACCGTAGGGATTGTGCCAGGTTTCCTCCGGACGTGACACTTGGCATTCAGGCCAAAGAGTTCAATCTTGATTTCATCAGATCAGTTGGACCAGGTTATAGACAGCCTATAGAGACGATACTGAGAGCCTATAGAGAGGCTATAGAGAAACTATAGACAGTCTATAGAGAGACTATAGAGAGACTATAGAGAGTCTAATATTACCCTTAAAACTACTACTATTACTTTTAATGTTGCACCTATAAATTGTCCTATTAGCAATCACCTATATTAGCAAACGTATTTCTGTTCAAACTTCTAATTGTTCAAGTAGGTCTCTATTGGTTATTTATTGCAATGAACGATATCAGCAAAATGTCCACGATAAGTGGTCGGTTTGGTCAGTGTCGATCATTTTCTGTTTATCGTCCCAGCTCTAACAGACAGCCTATAGAGAGGATATAGAGAGGCTATAGAGAACCCCAGGCCCATTTGAACTTACATCTGCAATGGCAAACATGATCAGAATCAGAACCATAATTGCATTTCATTCTTCAACCTTTGTTAGGGGTCGGAAACATGCGCACAAGTTTTGTGACTCGCACTAAAGATTTCAAGTGAAACCATATTATTCACATTCCAATGTGGTACATTATTAATATGTTCCAAATGGTCTGGTGTAACATACTGTAATGATACAGCAGCACAGGTTTTCTATCTACAAATCCATGATGGCACCAACCCCATGACTTCTCAACAGCATGTGTGTTTAATGGTCTAGAAACAGGTTAACATATACAAATACTGGGTTACATGAATAGTCAGATTAATATAATAGTTTGATTAAAACTTTGCCATGCTTTGTAAGAAGAACGATCTCTTATTATCCTGTTTCCATGGACACATCTGAAATCAGGCTACCTGATGGCACTCTGAAAATGCAGAAAATCACCAATCAAAATAAACGTTCTACCACAGCAAACATGTTATTTTGGGGAAGCATATTTGATTCTGAGTTCGGACAAAGTTTGAATGTGAAAACTATTTCCAAGACGCATACATTCAGTTGTTCCCGAACAAACTTCACTTGCGCTAAAGGGGGAGGCTCGCTCGGCTGGTACTTGCACATGAGCAGCAAATACACAGCTGGAACTCTGATTAAGACGTTTACATGTCCTAATCATTCTAAAGATTGCTCAGAAAACCAGGTGTTTTAATCGGAGTATGTTTACTTCGATTTTGACCTTTGTGCCGATTAAGATAAGCAGAGTATGGTGTTTACATGACTATTGAATAATCTGCCTATTGCCATAACCAGTTTAACATCTAATTATTAGTCTGCATGTAAACGTACTCACTACTGTACCCTCTCTGATGCACATGTGACATTTTGCGCATGAACATTTGCCACAGACACTGTTTAATGAGACTTGTGCAGCCTTAGAAGATAATCTGTGTAATGCATAGCACACCTTTACTCATTGTAAGGCAGCCTATAGTAGGGCTGGGCAATATGGTCAAAATATTACATCACAGTATTTTTAATGACAGTATTTTTAGTTTTTGAATAATAAAGGTTCTACATTTGCTTTATGAGTAGTGAGTGATCCTAGGGTGGCAACACATATATTCTAAGTGATTTCAATGGGTCTTTCTCCATTCTGATTGTTTTATACTGTTCAATTCAACTGCAACCAAAACAAATGAATCATTTTTAATCATTTCCGCATTTCCTGCACTCAATTGCAGTGGTGGAAAAAGTACCCAATTGTTATACTTGAGTAAAAGTAAAGATACGTTAATAGAAAATTAAAAGTGAAAGTTACCCAGTAAAATACTACTTCAGTAAAAGTCTAAAAGTATTTGGTTTTAAATATACTTAAGTATCAAAAGTCAAAGTATAAATCATTTCAAATTCCTTATATCAAGCAAACCAGATGGCACCATTTTCTAGTTTTTTTTATATTTACAGATAACCAGGGGCACACTCCAGCACTCAGACATAATTTACAAACAAAGAATTTGTGTTTAGTGAGTCCTCCAGATCAGAGGCAGTAGATGACCAGGGATGTTCTCTTGACAAGTGCGTGAATTGGACCATTTTCCTGTCCTGCAAAGCATTCAAAATGTAACGAGTACTTTTAGGTGTCAGGGAAAATGTATGGAGTAAAAAGTACAGTATTTTCTTTCGTAAAAGTAAAAGTTGTCAAAAATAGTAAAGTACAGATACAAAAGAAAACGACTTAAGTAGTACTTGAAAGTATTTTTACTAAAGTAATACTTGAAAGTATTTTTACTAAAGTATTACTTGAAAGTATTATATATATTTTTTAACACCACTGCTCAATTGAGATAATTTCCACACTGCCACGTAGGGCTGCATGATATGGGCAAATAATCTAGGACTTATTTTTAACCAAATGCTGCATTTGCAATTTGATTTGTGAATTAGAGCAACACTGTTGGAATCATGGAAATTATAATGACTATTCTAATTCTATAGATAGAATTTAATAGTGGGCACTTTGAAGACAGTGTTGTTTGAGATGACAACAAATTAAAATGCCAGGGAGGAGTTATTGTGACAGGGTAGGAACTGATTTATCTAAAATGGCGCCAACCAATGGTGCTATTATGTGTTTTTTTTCACGTTACTTGTAACTTATTTTGTACACAATGTTTCTGCAACCATATTTTACGGCAAAACAGAGCTGCTGGATATCAGGACAGCGATCACTCACCTCGGATTAGACAAAGATTTTTTCTTCAGCAAGCAGGACGCCCAAGACATTCTCCAAACACCCGACAAGGCCAACCTCCCCATTATTTGCAAGAGGAAGAGACGCAGATACAGAGGACACAGAGCCGGATGCCTTGTGAGGACCCGCCGAAGGCGAGTGGGAAAGCTGCCGTTACAGTCAATATTACTCGCCAACGTGCAATCATTGGACAATAAATTAGACGATGTACGATCACGTATATCCTACCAACTGTAATATCCTATATTTCACGGAATCGTGGCTAAATGACGACATGGATATTCAGCTAGCGGGATATACGCTGCACCGGCAAGATAGAACAGCACACTCCGGTAAGACGAGGGGGGGGTGGTCTGTGCATATTTGTAAACAACAGCTGGTGCACAAAATCTAAGGAAGTCTCTAGATTTTTCTTACCTGAAGTAGGGTATATTGTGATAAATTACAGGCCACACTACTTGCCTAGAGAGTTTTCAGCTATACTTTTCGTGGCTGTTTATTTACCGCCACAGACAGATTCTGGCACTAAGACCGCACTCAGTCAGCTGTATAAGGAAATAAGCAAACAGGAAACCACTCACCCAGAGGCGGCGCTCCTAGTGGCCGGAGCCTTTAATGCAGGGAAACTTAAATCAGTTCTACCAAATTTCATTCAACACGTTAAATGTGCAACCAGAGTGGAAAAAAATTCTAGATCACCTGTACTCCACACACAGAGACGTGTACAAAGCTCTCCCTCACCCTCCATTTGGTAAATCCGACCACAACTCTATACTCCTGATTCCTCCTTACAAGCAAAAATTAAAGCAGGAAGCACCAGTGACTCGGTCTATAAAAAAGTGGTCAGATGAAGCAGATGCTAAACTACAGGACTGTTTTGCTAGCACAGACTGGAACATGTTCCGATGCCATTGAGGAGTACACCACATCAGTCACTGGCTTTATCAATAAGTGCATTGAGGACGTCGTCCCCACAGTGACTGTACATACATACCCTAACCAGAAGCCATGGATTACAGGCAACATTCGCACTGAGCTAAAGGGTAGAGCAGCCGCTTTCAAGATGCGGGACTCTAACCCGGAAGCTTACAAGAAATCCTGCAATGCCCTGCGACGAACCATCAAACAGGCAAACTGTCAATACAGGGCTCAGATTGAATCATACTACACCGGCTCAGACGCTCGTCTTATGTGGCAGGGCTTGCAAACTATTACAGACTACTAAGGGAAGCACAGCCGAGAGCTGCCCAGTGACACGAGCCTACCAGACGAGCAAAATCATTTCTATGCTCGCTTCGAGGCAAGCAACACTGAGGCATGCATGAGAGCATCAGCTGTTCCGGACGACTGTGTGATCACGCTCTCCGTAGCCGACGTGAGTGAGACCTTCAAACAGGTCAACATACACAAGGCTGCTGCTGGTGAGGGTAGGTAGCAACACATCTGCCACGCTGATCCTCAACACCGGAGCCCCCCCAGGGGTGCGTGCTCAGTCCCTTCCTGTACTCCCTGTTCACCCACGACTGCATGGCCAGGCACGACTCCAACACCATCATTAACGGTGACACAACAGTGGTAGGCCTGATCAACGACAACGACGAGACAGCCTATAGGGAGGAGGTCGGAGACCTGGCCGGGTGGTGCCAGAATAACAACCTATCCCTCAACGTAACCAAGACTAAGGAGATGATTGTGGACTACAGGAAAAGGATGACCAAGCACGCCCCCATTCTCATCGACGGGGCTGTAGTGGAGCAGGTAGAGAGCTTCAAGTTCCTTGGTGTCCACATCACCAACAAACTAGAATGGTCCAAACACACCAAGACAGTCGTGAAGAGGGCACGACAAAACCTATTCCACCTCAGGAAACTAAAAAGATTTGGCATGGGTCCTGAGATCCTCAAAAGGTTCTACAGCTGCAACATAGAGTGCATCCTGACTGGTTGCATCACTGCCTGGTACGGCAATTGCTTTGCCTCCGACCGCAAGGCACTACAGAGGGTAGTGCGTCCGTCCAGTACATCACTGGGGCTAAGCTGCCTGCCATCCAGGACCTCTACATCAGGCAGTGTCAGAGGAATGCCCTAAAAATTGTCAAAGACCCCAGCCACCCTAGTCATAGACTGTTCTCTCTACTACTGCATTGGCAAGCGGTACTGGAGTGCCAAGTCTAGGACAAAAAGGCTTCTCAACAGTTTTTATCCCCAAGCCATAAGACTCCTGAACAGGTAATCAAATGGCTACCTGGACTATTTGCATTGTGTGCCCCCCACAATCCCTCTTTTACGCTGCTGCTACTCTCTGTTTATCATATATGCATAGTCACTTTAACTATAGATTTTGTTCACCAGACCTAGAATTCCTTACAATCAAGTGCCGACCGCATTATCTACCAAGAGAATTCTCTTCGATTATAATCACAGTCACATTTATCCCCCCTCAAGCTGACACATCGACGGCACTGAAAGATATTCATTGGACTCTATGTAAACTGGAAACCACATATTCTGAGGCTGCATTTTATGTGGCTGGGGATTTTAACAAGGCTAATCTGAAAACAAGGCTCCCTAAATTTTATCAGCACATCGAATGTGCGACCCGGGCCGGGAAAATCCTGGATCATTGTTATTCTAATTTCTGTGACGCATACAAAGCCATTCTCCGCCCTCCTTTTGGCAAATCTGACCATAATTCCATTTTGTTGCTCCAAGCCTATAGACAGAAACTAAAACAGGAAACGCCCATGCTCAGGTCTGGTCAGACCAATCTGATTCCACGATTCAAGATTGCTTCGAGTACGTGGACTGGGATATGTTCCGGATAGCATCTGACAACAACATTGATGTGTACACTGATTCGGTGAGCGAAATTATTAGCAAGTGCATCGGTGATGTACCCATTGCAACTATTAAAACCTTCCCCAACCAGAAACCGTGGATTGATGCCAGCATTCGCTCAAAACTGAAAGAGCGAACCACTGCTTTTAGTCAGGGTAAGGCGACCGGAAACATGACTGAACACAAAAAGTGTAGCTATTCCCTCCGCAAGGCAATCAAACAAGCTAAGCGTCAGTGTAGAGACAAAGTAGTCGCAATTCAACGGCTCAGACATGAGAGGTATGTCAAAGTCACCATTATTAGTACAACCGAATGCCTTCAACCAAAATGTGTCTTCCGCATTTAACCCAACCCCTCTGAATCAGAGAGGTGCGGGGGGCTGCCTTAAACGACATCCACGTCTTCGGCGCCCGGGGAACAGTGGGTTAACTGCCTTGTTCAGGGGCAGAACGACAGATTTTTTCCTTGTCAGCTCGGGGATTCGAACTAGGCTACCTTCCGCCGGGTCTACAGTCAATCACGGACTACAAAAAGAAAACCAGCCCTGTCGCAGACACCGATGTCTTGCTCCCAGACAAACTAAACAACTTCTTTGCTCGCTTTGAGGACAATACAGTGCCACAGACACAGCCCACTACCAAAACATGCGGGCTCTCCTCCCTCTCCATCACCGCAGCCAACGTGAGTAAAACATTTAAATGTGTTAACCCTCGCAAGGCTGCCAGCCCAGATGGCATCCCTGGCCGCGTCCTCAGAGCATGCGCAGACCAGCTGGCTAGTGTGTATTTAATCAATCCCTATCCCAGTCTGCTGTTCCCACATGCTTCAAGAGGGCCACCATTGTTCCTGTTTCCAAGAAAGCTAAGGTAACTGAGCTAAATTACTATCGCCCCGTAGCACTCACTTCCGTCATCATGAAGTGCTCCAATTTGCTTACCGTCCCAATAGGTCCACTGACAACGCAATCGCAATCACACTGCCCTAACCCATCTGGACAAGAGGAACACCTATGTAAGAATGCTGTTCATCGACTACAGCTCAGCATTTAACACAATGGTACCCTCCAAACTCGTCATTAAGCTCGAGACCCTAGGTCTCGACCCTGCCCTGTGCAACTGGGTCCTGGACTTCCTGACGGGCCGGCCCCAAGTGGTGAGGGTAGGAAACAACATCTCCACCCCGCTGATCCTCAACACTGGGGCCCCACAAAGGTGCGTTCTCAGCCCTCTCCTGTACTCCCTGTTCACCCATGACTGCGTGACCATGCACGCCTCCAACTCAATCATCAAGTTTGCAGACGACAACAGTGGTAGGCTTGATTACCAACAACGACGAGACGGCCTACAGGGAGGAGGTGAGGGTCCTCGGACTGTGGTGTCAGGAAAATAACCTCTCACTCAACGTCAACAAAACAAAGGAGATGATTGTGGACTTCAGGAAGCAGCAGAGGGTGCTCCCCCCCCTATACACATCGACGGGACAGTAGTGGAGAAGGTGGAAAGTTGTAAGTTCCTCGGCGTACACATCACGGACAAACTGAAATGGTCCACCCACACAGACAGCGTGGTGAAGAAGGCGCAACAGCGCCTCTTCAACCTCAGGAGGCTGAAGAAATTCGGCTTGTCACCAAAAACACTCACAAACTTCTACAGATGCACAATCGAGAGCATCCTGTCGGGCTGTATCACCGCCTGGTACGGCAACTGCTCCGCCCACAACCGTAAGGCTCTCGAGAGGGTAGTGAGGTCTGCACAACGCATCACCGGGGGTAAACTACCTGCCCTCCAGGACACCTACACCACCCGATGTCACAGGAAGGCCAAAAAGATCATCAAGGACAACAACCACCCGAGCCACTGCCTGTTCACCCCGCTATCATCCAGAAGGCGAGGTCAGTACAGGTGCATCAAAACTGGGACCGAGACTGAAAAACAGCTTATATCTCAAGGCCATCAGACTGTTAAACAGCCATCACTAACATTGAGTGGCTGCTGCCAACATACTGACACAAATCTCTAGCCACTTTAAATAATTTAAAATTGGATGTAACAAATGTATCACTAGCCACTTTAATCAATGCTTTATATAATGTTTACATATCCGACATTACTCATCTCATATGTATATACTGTACTCTATATATACCATCTACTGCACCTTGCCTATGCCCTTCGGCCACCGACCCAAATCTCTAGCCACTTTAATAACAAAAAATTGGATGTAATTAATGTATCACTAGCCACTTTAAACAATGCCACTTTATATGTTTACATATCCTACATTACTCATCTCATATGTATATACTGTACTCTATACCATCTACTGCATCTTGCCTATGCCGGGCGGCCATCGCTCATCCATATATTTATATGTACATACTCGTATTCATTCCTTTACACTTGTGTGTATAAGGTAGTTGTGAAATTGTTAGATTACAAAAGCACAAGCATTTCGCGACACTCGCATTAACATCTGCTAACCATGTGTATGTGACAAATAAAATTTGATTTGATTCATGTACATACTACCTCAATTGGCCCGACCAACCAGCGCTCCCACACATTGGCTAACCGGGCTATCTATATACATTGTGTCCCGCCAACCCCTTTTTTACGTTACTGCTACTCTCTGTTCATAATATATGCAGTCACTTTAACCATATCTAAATGTACATACTACCTCAATCAGCCTGACTAACGTGTCTGTATGTAGCCTCGCTACTGTCTCTTTACTGGTGTTTTTATTTCTTTACTTACCTATTGTTCACCTAATACCTTTTTTGCACTATTGGTTAGAGCCTGTAAGTAAGCATTTCACTGTAAGGTCTACACCTGTTGTATTCGGCGCACGTGACAAATAAACTTTGATTTGAAGTGTTGATAAGTGTTTCCTATAAAAAAATTAAAAAAAAGTGTTTCCTATGGGATCCTATAAATTAGCTACTCCATGTAGCTAACATATGCTTGCTTTGCATATTTCTCTTTGATTAGAAGATACTGATGCACAAAAAAACATGCTGATTTAGGTCTACACAATCATTGGTATTAACAGGCTGTATTAGCTAGCTACTTTTGCTCTTACTCAGTACATTTTTTAGCTAGCTCGCTAGATATTAGCATTAGCGGCTAACAATTAGCGTCTCACAAGATTTGGGGCAACTTGCTAAGAAAAGACTAACTAGCTGTTTGCTGATGTACGAAACACAAACTAGTAGTGTCATTATAGAACGCTAGTGGGTTTATATTAAGAAGCAAAATGAAAACAGCATTGTTGTCATCAACAATGTTGCATGTGCTGCATTGACCATGCAGACTGAATGCAAGTGTCTCGTGTTTGAGGAACATCGAATGCGCTCCTTGAGTGACAGAAGGCGTGGCTAGGTATGTGTGGAAAGTGAGGTGGAGAGAGATGACTCAAGTAGCGAAGTATAACAATTGACATTACACATGGCATATCACATTTAACAAACCAAACATTCAAATACCGGTATAGAAGGTAAAGTAAAAACCCAAACCGGTCCCTGCATCAATACCGACATATCGCCCAGCCCTAGCCTACAGTATAATCTCAATGTCCTGAATGAGAGCAGTGGCTTATCATCTGATGGTACTGCACTGTCTGTGGTGTTCTAGGGGAAGGAATCATCAACGAGATTCAGCCGCGGGCCGATTTCTTCTTGAGCGATGGTCAGGAGGCCTGAACATAATTATAAATTATTTGTAGACTGCAAACAGATATAATATTTGACTAAAAACATAATAATTTCAAACCTTGCTTACATTTGTATTTGATCACATACACTGAGTGTACAAAACATTAAGAACACCTTCCTAATATTGAATTGCAAGTTCAGCATAGCTAGCAAAGCGATTCACATGTATTGCTAGCTAACCAAATGACACTCTAGCCGTAGCCACCGAAAAACGACGTGAGGGGGAAAGGTTGGTCACTCACTCACTCCTCCAATGACATCACATCCTCCTAGTGGCTACCCGGCTAGGGTTAGACTCAGTGTTTTCAGCTTGCTAAATAAATTAAGCCTAGGCTACTGCTCAAATGTTGCTGTAATAGGCCTTCATGTTTCTCATTTGCATGGTGTTTTGTTGCAGGTTTAGGTTTTTGGTTATAATTTTTTTTAACGAAGCCAGACTGCAAAATTTTAGTAGCTGGCATTTCTGTAAAATGTCCCTCTGTTGCGCGTTGTAAACAGGACACGTGAAAGCAGCACAATTGAAGTTGAATTACCCGATGCGAGCACATCAGGCTGTAATTTCATGAAGTCGAGGACTCAACTGTTGACTAATTTATACTCGCTTGTGTGTCTGCGTGTGAATCCTTTATCTTATAACTTTTTGACAAACAAAATGACATTTTCTGTAGGCTACAGCAATGACCCGAATATCAGCGGTGCTGGAGTAGTCTACACTCGTCGTCTGATAGTTCCAGACAAAACGGGACATCGAAACTTTTTTATTTGATTTATTTAGTTTGATTTAAATCCTCTTCTCAAACAAGATGTGACTTTTTTCAACGAACAGACTAATACCTTTAAAATATCCATGTCATTCAGGATAGCCGGGAGAGAGAACGCCAAGTGATTTTCTGCTAATTTAATTTGTTTTGAATATGTTATTCTGAAGTGAGTTTGCTTTTTATTTGTCTAAGTTCGTCATGGACCTTTAATTTGGAATCTATCGACGAAATCCAGATCGAGGATTCTACAAAGTCAGAGAACTCACAGACCGGGGATTTAAATTGTGTTTGGTGTGCTCCGGGAGAACCGAGAGTCAAAGAAAGAAATTCATGTTTGTCCACCCGAGTGGCGCAGTGATCTAAGGCACTGCATCTCAGTGCTAGATGCAACACTACAGACCCTGGTTCTATTCCAGGCTGTATCACAACCGGCCGTGATTGGGAGCCCCATAGGGCGGAGCACACTTGGCACAGCGTCGTTAGGGTTCGGCCCGGGGTAGGGCGTCATTGTAAATAAGAATTTGTTCTTAACTGACTTGCTTAGTTAAATAAAGGTTTATTAAAAATATTTAAAAACCTGTTGGAACTGAAACTTGGCAAGGACATTTAGCATAAAACATGTTTAAACTTTAGGTATGGTAGAAGATTTGGTCAGTGCCATTAGATGATATGATACAGCGCCGTTTGGCTTGCTGTGACTTGTAGTGCAGCACAACGGTATGGTAGCGGGCCAAAATTGATTGACAACCCAAATCATTGCGCAGGCGGGATAGAAATGTGTCACTCCTTGTGTTTGGACAGGTGCGCTAGCCTATTACCCACGTTATGACAAACTTGTGATCTTTGCCTTCGCTAGTTTGATTGCATTGACATTCCCAGCCTTAGTTACAGTAGGGTATTTTTTTTTGTAAATATTGAATCATTGAAACTGAAACAGTACATCCTGAATGGGTGCAGTTAGCAAACAATGTACAAGGCCAGCTTTGATTTACAACCTGACAGAAATATTTTTTGTACTACCAAGAAATGTATTGGTGAATTATATTAATCAAGCATTGAACTGCATCCATCTACAGTGCATTCGGAAAGTATACAAACCCCTTGACAATTTTTTCTAATTTTGTTACTTTACAAGCCTTATTCCAAAATTGATTCAATTAAAATGTCCCTCATCAACCTACACACAAAACCCCATAATGACAAAGCAAAAACAGGTGTTTAGAATTTTTTTGTGTAATCGCACTCTGCTACGCTATCTGACCGGTTTACTTTAACGTGATTAGTGTGTGTGTGTGTGTGTCAGATTGATTTACAGTGCATTAGGAAAGTATTCAGATCCCTTCACTTTTTTCCAAATTGTCTTACGTTACAGCCTTATTCTAAAATGTATTAAATTAAATGTTTTCCTCATCAATCTACACACAATAGCCCACAATGACAAAGCAAAAACAGAAATACCTTATTAACATATGTATTCAGACCCTTTGCTATGAGACTCAAAATTGAGCTCAGGTGCATCCTGTTTCCATTGATTATCCTTGAGATGTTTCTACAACTTGATTGGAGTCCACCTATGGTAAATTCAATTGATTAGACATGATTTGGAAAGGCACACACCTGTAAAGTCCCACAGTTGACAGTGCATGTCAGAGGAAAAACCAAGCCATGAGGTCGAAGGAATTGTCTGTAGAGCTCGGAGACAGGATTGTGTCTAGGCACAGATCTGGGGTTGGGTACCAAAATATTTCTGCAGCATTGCAGGTCCCCAAGAACACAGTGGCCTCCATCATTCTTAAATGTAAGAACTGAGCAATCGGGAGAGAAGGGCCTTGGTCTTGGAGGTGACCAAGAACCTGATGGTCACTGACAAAGCTCCAGAGTTCCTCTGTGGAGATAGTTGTCCTTCTGGAAGGTTCTCCCATCTCTGCAGCACACCAATCCAGCATTTATGGTAGAGTGGCCAGACAGAAGCCACTCCTCTGTAAAAGGCACATGACAGCCTGCTTGGGAGTTCACCAAAAGGCACCTAAAGGACTCTCAGACCATGATAAACAAGATTCTCTGGTCTGATGAAACCAAGAAAGAACTTTTTGGCCTGAATGCCAAGCATAACATCTGGAGGAAACCTGCCACTATCCTTACGGTGAAGCATGGTGGTGGCAGCATCACACTGTGGGGATGTTTTTCAACGGCAGTGACTGGGAGACTAGTCACGGTTGAGGGAAAGATGAACAGAACAAAGTACAGAGAGATCATTGATGAAAACCTGCTCTAGAGAGCTCAGGACCTCAGACTGGGGGCGAAGGTTCACCTTCCAACAGGACAACGGCCCTAAGCACACAGCCAAGACAACGCAGGAGTGGCTTCGGGACAAATCTCTCAATGTCCTTGAGTGGCCCAGCCAGAGCCCAGACTTGAACCCGATCTAACATCTCTGGAAAGACCTGAAAATAGCTGTGCAGCAACACTCCCCATCCAACCTGACAGAGCTTGAGAGGATCTGCAGAGAAGAATGGGAAAAAATCCCCAAATACAGGTGTGCCAAGCGTGTAACGTCTTACCCAAGAAGACTTGAGGCTGTAATCGCTGCCAAAGGTGCTTCAACAAAGTACTGAGTAAAGGGTCTTAATACTTATGTAAATGTGATATTTTAGTTATTTATTTTTTATGCATTTGAAAACATTTCTAAAAACCAGTTTTTGCTTTGTCATTATGGGGTATTGTGTGTATATTGATGAGGGGAAAAAAACAATTTAATCAATTTAGGATAAGGCTGTAACGTAACAAAATTTTGAAAAAGTCAAGGGGTCTGAATACTATACGAATGCACTGTATTTTGCCAACAATGCCATACTGTATTTGAGTGACACAAACTATTTTTTAAACCTCTTATAAAGTTGGTTTTGTAGCATAAAACCGGGAATGTTATATTTTTTAACTGATATGATTGTCTGTTTCATATCTGCAAGGTAGTTAAAACGCTGTCAGTTTCACTTTAATGTTTTGTACACTCAGTGTATATCGCTCTTATGTGTGGGAATACTTTGGAACAGATTTCCAAAATTAAAATCACTTGGAGCTGATCTGCTGGTGTTTTTACAGTCTTTTTTTTACAAATGTTTAAAAAAATAATAATAATAATAATAATTTTTTTGCTCAGAAAACTTGGGGGGCCAAATAAAATCATGGCCGCCAGTTGGGGGACCTTTATCCAGGGCTTTACCTTGTTCAGGTGTGGGTTTCTGGTAATGTCATAACCACGCTTCTTGGTGTTGACGCTGCCCTTGCAGCTCGAGCCCGAGTGACACACTCTGACGGCCTCAAGGCAAGTCGCACGGGCCATCGTGACAGGGTGACCTGGTGCACCCACGAGGATCCTCATAGCGCCCGCTGTGGTGCTTCTGCACAGTGACACACTCCTTCCTGGTAGGGAGTTCATATTTCCTGTGAAGAGAGAGGGTGGGAGAGGGGCTGTGACATGGGGTTCATACAGTGCTTGACTGTATAAGTGCAGGTACTCATTTTGGGTGCCGGTACTGTTTATATTTAGGTGCAGGAGCTCCACAATACTTTGTAGCTAATATGCTATAAGAGGAACAGGAGATGAAGCAGTAGAAATGTTGAGGTGCCTGTACTCAGAAACAGTGAGCTCCTGCCCAAGTCAAGCGCTGCCATGGTTACATATCGGTTGAAGGTTGGTGATGAGGACTTGTCCTAAAGCACAAGACAGACGACCTAGAATTCCATGCATGCAACATGCACAGCCTAATCAAGTTCAACAAGGTTGTCCTCCACATATAGTTAACGACGTTTGGCCTTGAATATATCACGTTATGGCTAGGCGAGGCTAAATATTTAATTAAACACAAACTGCGGGTGCCACGATGATGCTGGCATTGTAAATTCAGTGTTTACCAGTATCCATCCTAATGGGCAGGTTTATGTTCCATGTAGGCCTACTATAGTTGAGCAATGTAACGTTATAGCTGAATCTCCAAATATAGACAACTGCACACAGAAATTGATTTATTTACAAAACAAACTGCGTAGCTCGCTACCTGAACACGGTTTGACGCTGTTCTTGAGTTCCTATCTGAAAAAAGCTCAATCCTTTTAGGGTTGGGGTAACAGACGACGGGTCTCTCTCCGTCGCTGACGTTTTTATCAGTGGATGTGAGGAGAATGGTCTTAACAGCTGATACAAGCTTCTTTGACGTTGACGCTTTCACCAGAGCCCGTAGGCGTTCGGTTTCCTGTAGAACCGCCCATTTCGTCTTCGCCGACCAATCGTGTTTAAGCAAAACGTTGCTCATGGAAGATCGTAGCCACACCCAAAATATTTTGGACCCTCCCTTCCACCCACCACTCTACGCTCCTCCCTCCTGTTTCTGTGTACTGTAGTTACCATTGTCATAGTTGTAGCCCTTCCTTTAGAAATAGAGTACTAGCGTAGGAGTGTATTTGATCATGTCCACATAACTGAATTAAATAGATGCTCTTTATTCAATTCAATTTAAGGGCTTTATTGGCATGGGAAACGTATGTTTACATTGCCGAAGCAAGTGAAATAGATAAAACAAAGGTGAAATAAATAAAACATTAACAGTAAACATTACACTTACAAAAGTTCAAAAATAATAATATCCCCGTATTCACTGACGGGGGACGGTTATTGTCTATTTAGGAAACTACAGAGGAAAACACTACATCTTGCCGTCATAATTATGGTCAAACAGACCGCTGCAGCACGAGTGAAAAACAGTTGAGAATAAATGACAGACAGACAAATCCATCTCTGTAAAGTTATTATTTTTTCCCTTAGACAAAACTAAATATATTTTCCAGTTATATATGGTACTTTATTGCCCTCCTCGGGAGTTTCTGGTCCAGTCTGCAATGCTGAGTCACCAGCCAGATGTTATTGCTTACAACAAGAACCTCCGGATTTAGATTTATGTTACACGCATTGAAAATTGAAAACATTGAGAATTAGTGCAGACGTTCCAAGGAGTGCACCGCCCTGCAGAGAAATACTGCACAAAGAATGATGTTTTTTTTATTTATTCTCCCTCTGCTGGGCAAATATCATAACTCTACTAGCATTTTAATCTAATGTACATTATGTCTCAAGCAGGGTTGGGAAGGTTACTTTCTAAATGTAATCCGTTAGTTACCTGTCCAAAATTGTAATTAGTAATGTAACTTTTGGATTACCCAAACTCAGTAACTTAATATGATTACATTCAGTTACTTTTAGATTACTTTCCCCTTTAGCGGCATTAGAAGACAAAAATTGAAGTTACCAATTGAACCACATCTACTGCAGGATAAATCAATGTTAAAGTTTACATAGCTGGCCATATATGGATGTTCAGTTTTACTTTATGGGATGGTTATGTAGGCTTCTTCTAACCCATCGCTTTCCCCTACATATAATAATACGATTCAATTATATCTTTACATTAAAAACCAAAGTCAATCAGAATTCCAGTCATTCCAATAAATGTTATACTCCTTGATCTTCAAGAAAAGGACTTGGAAATATGGAAGTATAGATTAGCCAAATTGTTTTACCTGAGCATAACCCCAAAACTAAGGACTTAGCCAGTCCTCTTGTTTATTATTTTGTTGTCATGGAGGACTGATTGGGCTCATTGATTCGAGTTAAGATAAATGCTGCGCTCATGGAATGGCATGCTTTGAGCACTACTGAAAACTGCTATTTACATGTGAAAAATAAATGCCATGTGCTGCATTTGCTATAGGCCTATTGTTAAACTTTTTGTTGGTGACACTTTGATATCTTGATATTATGCAGCCGTTTAAAGAGCAAATCAACAGATGAAACGATAACAAAACAGTTGCCCCCCGTCTGGTTTGGTAAAAAGCTGATGGATGGGCCTGGAGAAATGTAGCCACTCAGATTAATAGACAGAGCTACAGTACGGATGCAAGGACTGACCATCCCTGATATCAAAATTGTTTTAACCATTTTATGAGGCTATACAATGTTTACAAACATAGGAGAAAAACAAGATCATATTTTGGGTTCTCATGGAGTGTGACAGTTGAATCAATGGATATATCTATATATATGATTTATACGTCCAAAAGCAACTACAGATTGCCCCTTTAAGTCTATCAAAAGTGTGTGAGTCTGAACGTGTCCATTAGGCCTATGGATTAAAAAAAATGTTTTATCAGCATGCATTAGATTGAGCAATAAAAGCCCCACTTTTACTCCATAGGCTGGGATCCGCCCTGTGCAGCTGTTGCAAGAGCCCTGTCACTGGCTGTCCACTGGTTTCAAAAACAATGATTGATAGGCAGCTTCAACTTCTTGAACTCAACCATTATTGGGTTCAAATGCACATTTAGATTTGTGAACATTCATCCACAACCACAATCCGTAAGGCGCAAATAGCTAAATAAGAGAACAGCAGTGTGATTCACATCAATGCACTATGTAGATGACAATAATAAGTGATATCCGTATCGCCGTAGACTACACCACTGCTGTCATCCTTACCTCCAAGTGTTTGTTCAAGTTGGATAATCTTTGGATGCCGACAGCAGCCGTACCATTGGAAGACATAGCTTGGACTGTAGCCTACAAAAGCCTATTCCTGCTCTTTTCCGGCAATCCATAACACCCATTTGGTGTGTCATCATAGTGGTCTCTGACTTGTGGTCAGACTCGCTCAGGGGGATCAAATTTAAACTTGCGCCTTTTTTCAATGATGATTTGAATGTCATTGAGAAAACAGAGAAGTGTCAAAGGGGCTGTGCATTATTAACTTAACAATTGCACTGTTGGTTAGAGCCTGTAAGTAAGCATTTCACTGTAAAGTCTAAACCTGTTGTATTCGGTGAACGTGACAAATAAACTTTGATTTGATCATGCTGAAACATGAGGTGATGGTGGTGGACGAATGGCAAGACAATGGGCCTTAGGATCTCGTCATGGTATCTCTGTGCATTCAGATTGTCATCGATAAAATGCAATTGTGTTAGTTGTCCGTAGCTTATGCGTGCCCATATCATAACCCCACCGCCACCATGGGGCACTCTGTTCACAACGCTGACATCAGCAAACCGCTCGCCCGCACGACGCCATACACGGTTGTGAGGCCGGTTAGATGTACTGACAAATTCTCTAAAATGACGTTGAGGCGGGTTAAAGTAGAGAAATTAACATTTAATTATCTGGCAACAGCTCTGGTGGACATTCCTGTAGTCAGCCTGCCAATTGCACGCTCCATCAAAACATCAGACATCTATGGTATTGTGTTGTGTGACAAAACTTCACATTTCGAGTGGCCTTTTATTGTCCCCAGCACAAGGTGCCTGTGTAATGATCATGTTGTTTAAGCAGCTTTGTGATATGCCACACCTGTCAGGTAGATGGATTATCTTGGCAAAGGAGAAATGCTCACCAATAGGGATGTAAACAAATTTGCAGTGGTGTAAAGTGAACTGAACAAAATGACTATCGCCCCATGGCACTCACTTCTGTCATCATGAAGTGCTTTGAAAGACTAGTCAAGAATCCTATCACCTCCACCTACCCGTCACCCTAGACCCACTCCAATTTGCTTACCGCCCCAGTAGGTGCAAGAGGAATACGTTTGCTTTATATTTTTGTTCAGTGTATTATTAGTTTATAATCTGAGGAACCAGTGAAGATGAATTTTTTTTTTTGTTAAAAGTTCTAAAACTATTTTATTTTAAAAGCGTTCATTTTTTTAAATGCAAAAATCTACACACTGTAAGCAGACACTTTGTTTAACTAAAGCATCTCCATCTGTCATACACCAACCCTATCTTGTCACAACAAAACTGACTGGCTCAAACGCATTAAGGAAAGAAATTCCACAAATTAACAAGGCACACCTGTTAACCTCTTCCAGCTAGGGTCCCATTTTCCCGAATTTTTGCCTGTCTGACGTGCCCAAAGTTAAATGCCTGCCACTCATGGCCAGAAACTAGGATATTCACATAATTAGTACTATTGGATAGGAAACACTCTGAAGTTTCTAAAACCATTAAGATATAGTCTGTGGGTATACCAGAACAGATATAGCAGGCAAAAACCCGAGAACTTTCTGTCCGGAATTCATTTTTCTGTTGCCATCCTCTCACTTTTGAAGCCCTGGTAATATAAATCAATGGGGAATAGGACACAGGTTGCAGTACCTATGGCTTCCACTGGATGTCAACAGTCTCTGGAAAGTGTCTGGAGGAAAAAGCCCTGAGGAGATCCTTATAGAAGAAGAAAGACTACAGGAAGGGAAAAATGTAAACAACCGTGCAAGACTCTCAAATATAAAATATATTTTGATTTGTTTAACACTTTTTTGGTTACTGCATGATTCCATATTTGTTTTGATGTCTTCACTATTATTCAACAATGCAGAAAATAGTAAAAATAAAGAAAACCCCTGGAATGAGTAGGTGTCCAATCTTTTGACTGGTACTGTTTAACAAAGACTCACCATACTCTCAAACATGCCACTCAAAGCAAGGTGAATGATGATTTCACTTGACTTCATTTAAATCCCAAGTACAAGACCAACGGAATAATCTATCCCACCACCAACTAAAATACAACAGACAACTGTAAACAGAGGAAAACTGAACAAGAAACAGTCACACACACTACAGAATCTACAACAAAACATTGAAAACAGATACACACTTGATGAAATTTACAATAATTATATTCCTTACAATTGATGTGATAGTTCTGTGTTACATTGTCTTCTAGGTAAATTATGTGTAAAAAAGTATTCTAAAATAAAAAAATTCACATGGATTTCTACGGGTAAAATACGTACCTTAAGATTACGGTATTCCAGCCCTCCCTCCCTCTTTCCATATACACCTTTCCCTTCAATCTCATTCTATATAAAGTATAGCACAATATTACATAAGTACTGTTTAACCTCTACAGGTATAAAGGCACCTGAGTCACCTTATTACAATATATCCTTAAGCGTCTATCAGAGTCCAAAACGTGTATGCGTGTTCTAGAATATCGGACCATTAGCTTTTTCTCCAATTGTCAACACATTCAAATTAATATAGGACGCGTCCGCAGAGCCGAGTTAGTTGGGAATTTTGGGCAGATGCTCATTTGGGCAGTGGTCTCAGAGACCCGTAGTTATGTCACAATGGGATGCCGGACTATCACGTCTCTGGACTTAATAATCCTTTTGGTTTACAACCAATCTTCTTAACTTCTCTTCCACTGTTTGTCACTTCTCATCCAAAGGCAGACAGACAGAGCCCGTTTGTGGAGACAGACAGTGGAGACAGACAGACAGTGGAGACAGACCGACAGACAGGCAGACAAACAGTTTGTGGAGACACAAACCATCAGTTTACTCTGAGAAAAAGGGAGACAGGCAGGCAGGTTTCAGGCAGACAGACAGGTTTCAGATTACCACACTGGTACCACTACGAGAGCTCTTATCCTGGAAGAGAAAGAGGGATGGGGAGAGAGAGAGTGGAATGGGGAGAGAGAGGGATGGGGAGGGAGAGAGAGGGTGTTCAGTAGTGTTTACATTTTTGTGGTCAAATGAGTGCATGTGAATGTCTGTGGATGTGTGTGTGTACCATCCTGTTAATGCAGTGTCTGTTACAGGACAGTACGATCTTGATGTGTATGTGTGAGTAAACAATGTTATATGGGTGAGTCGTACATCAGCACTCGTGTTTGTTTCTTACTGAGTAGCGGTCGTAGTTCCTCCTGTGGCCGTGTTGCATCTCGATGGAGGAGTAGCTGGGGGGTTTCTCTGGCCACAGCTTCCCCTTGCCTCCCCTTCCTCCCCCCCTCCTGCTGTCTTCCTCATCCGAGCTCCAGGACCGTTGTCGACGGGAAGGAGGTGAGTGGCTCCTGTCTTGCCTGGCAAGGGCTGACCGACGCAACTCCTCCATCATGTCGTCACGACTACGGGACCGTGGCGCCGAACCAGACCCCCTCGTCGTCGTTGTCGTCGTCCTCCCGACCGAGCCTTGCCCCTCCCTCTTTGGCCCTCCCCTCCGGTCATCCCAGTCTGACTCATCGCTGTAGCTACGCAGAATGCCTTGCCGCGGAGGGGTGGAGTCGTGTTTGTCACGCCGGTTGTCACTGTAACGCCCACCGCCGCCACCCCCAGTGCGGTTGGTGCTGCCGCTGGATTGGCTGGAAATTCTGGGTGTGCCACTGGTCCCTCCTCCCCCTCCAGTCCCCCTGCGAGAGGAGAAACTGGGGACCCGCTGGACGATCGGGGGCAAGGTGATCACCCTCCTCTCCACCCCCCTCATCCCCATCTCATCCAGGGCAGACAGCATGCTGGGGGGGCCGGCCGTGAAGGGGACCCCATGGGGGACTCCCTGGGGCTGGTACTGGTGGGCCTGGGGGGACAAGTGCTGATGAGGGAGAGGGGGCATCTGGCTGTGAACCCCCCTCATCTGGCTCTCCAGGAAGTCCAGCATCTGGTTGGTGCCGTGCGCGCTCCCGCCGTGCACGCTGCCATTACCGTGGTGGATACCGTATTGGTGTTGGGGCATGTGGTGTTGGGGGATAGGGGGAGGCTGCTGCTGGAGGGGCAGGGGGCCCATCGGGGCCATGGCAAAGTTGGGCTTGGTAGGGTACCCGTCGGAGATCGAGCCTGGAGACATAGCGAATCACACAGCATTAGCACCGTTATAAGACTGACCGTAGACCAGTAGATCATTTCACAGCATGCATGGTCAGGGTTCTCCCCAGGATTTTTTAAGCTGGTGCTGCTGAGTACGGCCAGGGGGGGGTACAACATTAGCACCATTATAAGACTGACCTGAGTACATCACTGGGTTGCCCTGGGAAGAGTGGTTGCTGATGGGGGCGTAGATGGGCTGGCCGTGCATCCAGGCCTCTCGTATCATCCTGTGCTGCATCACCACTGGGGAGAGAGGAGAGGTGTGAATAAGTGTATCACTAGGAGTGTGTGCACGCTCGCTTCGTGTGTGTGTGTGGTACCTTTCTCAGGGCAGCAGCAGGTCTGTGGGCAGCAGGGACAGCGGACGTAGCAGCAGCACTTCTGGGGGCAGCACTGACAACAGCAGATACAGAACAGCATGATGAGCAGCAGAGCCCCGATGATGATGAACAGCACTGTCAGCCAATCTGGAACAGGTCAAGTAGGACGCATACAGTGCCTTCAGAAAGTATTCATACCCAAGTGACATATTTCACATTTTGTTGTGTTACAGCCTGAACTCTATTTTTTATTTTCTCTCTCACCCAACTACACACAATACCCCAAAATGACAAAAGTGAAAACATGTCATTTAACATTTTGGCAAATGTATTGAAAATGACAGTGATTACAACTGTGAGTCTTTCTGGGTAAATCTAAGAGCTTAACACACCTGGATTGTACAATATTAGCAAAAAATGTTTTGTTATTGTTTTTTTATTCTTCAAACTCTGTCAAGTTGGTTGTTGATCTGTGCTAGACAGCCATTTTCAAAAAATTCTAGATCACCTGTACTCCACACACAGAGACGCGTACAAAGCTTGCCCTCCATAATTCTATCCTCCTGATTCCTGCTTACAAGCAAAAATTAAAGCAGGAAGCACCAGTGACTCGGTCTATAAAAAGTGGTCAGATGAAGCAGATGCTAAACTACAGGACTGTTTTGCTAGCACAGACTGGAACATGTTCCAGGATTCCTCCAATGGCATTGAGGAGTACACCACATCAGTCACTGGCTTTATCAATAAGTGCATCGAGGACGTCGTCCCCACAGTGACTGTACGTACATACCCCAACCAGAAGCCATGGATTACAGGCAACATTTGCACTGAGCTAAAGGGTAGAGCTGCCGCTTTCAAGGTGCGGGACTCTAACCCGGAAGCTTACAATAAATCCTGCTATGCCCTGCGACGAACCATCAAACAGGCAAAGCGTCAATACAGGGCTAAGATTGAATCATAATACACCGGCTCTGACACTCGTCTTGTGGCAGGGCTTGCAAACTATTACAGACTACAAAAGGGAAGCACAGCCGAGAGCTGCCCAGTGACACGAGCCTACCAGACGAGCTAAATCACTTCTATGCTCGCTTCGAGGCAAGCAACACTGAGGCATGCATGAGAGCATCAGCTGTTCCAGACGACTGTGTGATCCCGCTCTCCGTAGCCGACATAAGACCTTCAAACAGGTCAACATACACAAGGCTGCTGGGCCAGACGGATTACCAGGACGTGTGCTCCGGGCATGTGCTGACCAACTGGCAGGTGTCTTCACTGACATTTTCAACATGTCCCTGATTGAGTCTGTAATACCAACATGCTTCAAGCAGACCACCATAGTCCCTGTGCCCAAGAACACAAAGGCAACCTGCCTAAACGACTACAGACTCGTAGCACTCACGTCCGTAGCCATGAAGTGCTTTGAAAGGTTGGTAATGGCTCACAACAACATTATCCCAGAAACCCTAGAACCCCTCCAATTTGCATACCGCCCAAACAGATCAACAGATGATGCAATCTCTATTGCACTCCACACTGCCCTTTCCTACCTGGACAAAAGGAACACTTATGTGAGAATGCTATTCACTGACTACAGCTCAGCGTTCAACACCATAGTACCCTCAAAGCTCATCACTAAGCTAAGGATCCTGGGACTAAACACCTCCCTCTGCAACTGGATCCTGGACTTCCTGACGGGCCGCCCCCAGGTGGTGAGGGTAAGTAGCAACACATCTGCCACGCTGATCCTCAACACTGGAGCTCCCCAGGGGTGCGTGCTCAGTCCCCTCTTGTACTCCCTGTTCACCCACGACTGCATGGCCAGGCACGACTCCAACACCATCATTAAGTTTGCAGACGACACAACAGTGGTAGGCCTGATCACCGACAACGACGAGACAGCCTATAGGGAGGTCAGAGACCTGGCCGTGTGGTGCCAGGACAACAACCTCTCCCTCAGCGTAACCAAGACTAAGGAGATGATTGTGGACTACAGGAAAAGGAGGACCGAGCACGCCCCCATTCTCATCGACGGGGCTGTAGTGGAGCAGGTTGAGAGCTTCAAGTTCCTTGGTGTCCACATCAACAACAAGCTAGAATGGTCCAAACACACCAAGACAGTCGTGAAGAGGGCACGACAAAGCCTATTCCACTTCAGGAGACTAAAAAGATTTGGCATTGGTCCTCAGATCCTCAAAAGGTTCTATAGCTGCAACATCGAGAGCATCCTGACTGGTTGCATCACTGCCTGGTACGGCAATTGCTCGGCCTCTGACCACAAGGCACTACAGAGGGTAGTGCGTACGGTCCAGTACATCACTGGGGCTAAGCTGCCTGCCATCCAGGACCTCTACACCAGGCGGTGCCAGAGGAAGGCCCTAGAAATTGTCAAAGACCCCAGCCACAGACTGTTCTCTCTAATACCGCATGGCAAGCGGTACCGGAGTGCCAAGTCTAGGACAAAAAGGCTTCTCAACAGTTTTTACCCCCAAGCCATAAGACTCCTGAACAGCTAATCAAATGGCTACCCAGACTTTTTGTATTGTTAAGCGGCATTGTGTCAAGAAGCAATGCGGCTTGGCTGGGTCATGTTTCGGAGGACGCACGGCTCTCGACCTTCGCCTCTCCCGAGTCCGTACGGGAGTTGAAGCGATGGGACAATTGGATACCGCAAAATTTGGGAGTAAAAGGGGGTTTAAAAAAATACAAATAAATTGTTATGGAGGAATGAAACATGCTCCACTATTGTGTAACACAGTTGCTCCTCAAGCCTGAGAGCACTTTTCAATGATGTGCCACACCCCATGGTTACCCCAGGAGAGCAATGCATTGGTGGAACATGCAAATACATAAGTGAAAATGAGGATAGTTAAACGCATCCTGAAAAAGCAAAAAACATTTGCAGTCACTTACGGTAAACCACGAGTTTGACCTCACGGTCTGAGTCTCCTGTAGTGTCTCCCGGTGCATCAATGGAGCAGAAGTACACACCGTTATCCCACCACATCACCTCATTCATAACCAAGTCGGCCTCTGTGGAGGGCAGGGGGGCAGGCGCACACACAAGCACTTACTGTACATGATAATATTTAATGCAACATTTACAAATCTGAGAGTTGGGGTCACACTCACTGTTTTGGATGGATATCTTGCGCTCCCGATACTCAGAGCCCAGGGTGGCCTCATTGGTGCCCTTCTTCTGGATGACTGTGCGAATGGTACGCTGGCGGTCTGGACAGTCATTAGCTGGGTCCTGGCCCAGCTGCAGAGCAGCCTGATAGGCTACAGCAGGAAAAGAATGGAAGTATTATGATGACATCACTATACACCAACAGCTCCATTATCACATTGGTGTCTGAATCTCAACAGTACCACTATGACATCATACAATCTTCAAAGCCTCATTATGGCATCACTATACAATTCTGACATCACAATCGCTGCTGCTCCATTATGACATCCCAATTGTCATATTCCCATTATGACAACACAATCTTCAAAGCATGACATCACAATCGCCACAGCACCTTAACATCAAACTACACAGTATGATAATCTCCACAGCCCTTTTGTTAACTCACAAGCTCTACAGTTCGATTTATGACATCACAATCGCCACAGCCCCATTATAAGAAGACTATGAAAACAGATAGGCAGAAGGAGGGTTACACTAGTGTCCGTGCAGCCCTCACTCATTTACCTGTCCTTTAATATCTCACCTGTCGAGTAGAATTCCAGCACGGGGTCCTTGCAGAAGGACTTGTAGCGCCAGGTGACCAGGACATCCTGTGCATTGGCGGAGGTGGAGTAGTCACAGCGTATGATGACCGAGGCAAAGAGAGCCGTACTCCTCTCTGTCTGAGGAACAATCACCTGGATAGAAAACACCTCTGAAAGACCGATTTGCGAGAAAGAATGAGGATAAAAAAAGAGAAAAAGGATTTGTGTGCATTCAAATGTTTAATAGAAACTGTTTTTCAAACTGCTTAATTCGTATACAGAAGTGCATATAAGTACTCTGATACAATAATTTATAGGAACTTTTAATGTTAGTAGCTGTAAAGTAAATTAATTGTCCTTAACACCCATCTATCTGCTTGGCAACTTGTAAACATCCTACGGTCACGTGACCGCGGCTTGTTGGCCATGTCATGTTTACACCTGTCGATTATTAACTTATTCTAACATGCTTATTTTGGAAAGAATCAAGACAATTTACAATTCAATTGTGTTTTGTAAGTAATAACGGCCAATACACGTTAGAGCCGTATCGAAAAGCGGTTTTAGATTAAAAACCTTACCTGTTGGCAGGAAACCAAGCAGAAGCGCAAGCAAGACAATATTTCCCATTTTGTTCTTCACCATTCCAACGCGGAAGCTTCTAAAAGATGACCTAATGTTACCTTTAGTCAATCGATACAAACACTTAATTTGATAAAACCATGCGACGTTTTGTCGAAGCAACGCTTCATCAGCGCATTTTCTTCATTTTATGTAAATAGAGGTCTTCCATTTCCTCGTTTTTGTGGTGAACGTACTCTCCTACAGGTGTCAGTTCCCAATCCCATCCCCCAGCTTCAGGTGACATCACTGACCCCACCTCGAGCCGGAACAGGTGCCAGACAAAACAAATGCAAGTGATATGGAAGGCTCGTGCACGTGGAAACGAGTTTTTAATACATAAACGCCTAAATGTATCAAATAGTTCACTGAACTAGGACTAGTGAAATTGATTATATTAACAAGAAACCCTTTGGAAATGACTTTATACACAGAGGACCTTGGGAAAATCGGGTATCTTTCCCATCCTAGTAAAAGTAGCGATCTTTCTAATATCAAGATCAACACCACACTGTACATACATCAGATGTATGTTTTCTTTGTACACACATCTGATTATATCCAAAATATAAATGCAACATGCAACAATTTCTAAGATTTTACTGAGTTACAGTTCATATAAGGAAATCAGACAATTGAAATGAAATAAACTTATTAGGCCATAATCTATGGATTTCACATGACTGGGCAGGGATGCAGCCATGGGTGGGCCTTGGAGGGCATAGGCCCACCCACTTGGCAGCCAAGCCCACTCACTGGGGAGCCAGGCCCAGCCAATCAGAATTAGTTTTCCCCAACAAAAGGGCTTTATTAGAGACAGAAATACTAATTGAGAGGAATAAGCTTTTCGTCCGTATGGAATTTAAATTAGTTCAGCTCATGAAATGTGGGACCAACACTTTACATGTTACGTTTATATTTTTGTTTACATCCAAGGCATACAGCATCGACTTGTGTGGTTTACCACATAAATATTTTAGGCTTGTATTTGTACCCTGGTTGAGGCAAGGCAATCTAGAATAATCTAGAATAATCTAGACCCATATGAAACAAATTACATTAAAGGATGTATCCAGATAATTGAGAAAATACAGAGACATTGAACAGTTAGGGTCCAAGCACAGTGACTCATGTTTGGCCTTTTGAGAACTCCAGTACTACGCAACCGCTGACGCAACCAGAACTTAATTTACAACATTAGGTGGATGATTCCGCATATTGTGCAGTAGTTGTGGACCGTCAGCCAGCCTATTCAGCTCTGCAATACGAATTACAATGAAGTGGCCCCAGCTATGTCCTCTTTCTTCAGTGTCTGTCCAGGGTTTGTTTCTTAATGCCAAGCTTGTTTGCACTTTCAGCAGTGTGAAATTCCATGTCAACAGTCCGTAGACACAAAACACTAGAGCCTGCAGGATTTCCATGTGAATTGGGATATCTACATGCTGGAAGAAAAGGCCCAAGCCACAGCACTGTGGAGACGAGAGGAGTTCACAACAATGTCGCAGATCGTCCTTCTCTGAAAAGAGGGTTGATTGTTGCTGGGGGGTTCAGGGACTGTTGGTGTGGTTCTGTTCTAGGGCTCTATCCATACTGTTGGTGTGGTTCTGTTCTAGGGCTCTATCCATACTGTTGGTGTGGTTCTGTTCTAGGGCTCTATCCATACTGTTGGTGTGGTTCTGTTCTAGGGCTCTATCCATACTGTTGGTGTGGTTCTGTTCTAGGGCTCTATCCATACTGTTGGTGTGGTTCTGTTCTAGGGCTCTATCCATACTGTTGGTGTGGTTCTATTCTAGGGCTCTATTCATACTGTTGGTGTGGTTCTATTCTAAGGCTCTATTCATACTGGTGGTAGACAGTCACTTTATAAAGTTTGGCTAAGTCCCAGCATTGAAGGGTGGTGACGTTAAACAAGCCTAGGAGCGCTTTTGTGTTAATAGTTTTTTCAGCTCTCCAACATGCAATCAAGCTTTATTCACTCAACACAAAAACAGGCCAGCTTGAGTTCCACTCTCAACAGCTCTTCTGGATCCAATGTAAAGAGCTTAGAGACCTTGTAAAACGTGCTTTATAAATTAAATGCACTCCATTCCTACAGTGAAGAGGTATTGTGCACCTGTCATAGCCAGATGCTGAAGCGAAAGCTTCCTTCCTGGTATTGTGATGTCATCCTGGAACACACACATCTTGGTCTATCCTGGTGGAATTTAGAATCCTGGTTTATTTCCTATTTCACCCTATTTGTCATGGTCAGCATAGTGACCAGTGCTCAGTGCTGTCCCACATTCAGAAGGGACAGACATTTCAGTCACTGATGTGTCTTATGGAATAAGAGATAATGATGTATACATCGTTGTAAAAGCACATCTGCATGTGTGAAAATGTGCTAAATAAATGGTAATTGACAGAAAAGGCTTGGAAGAGTTGTTTATGTCTGTGGTGTTTGTGTGTAAATAAAGTAATGAGCAAGCACTGTGTGTACTAAGCGGTTAACATAGATAGCGATAAGAAACACACGCTCCATATCCAATGTAAACAATCATAAAAGCACATAGTAATCACACACAATGGCACAATCTAAGATAGTGTGTTTATATCAAAATCCATGTCAAACAAGTGAAATACAAACATCTGCTAAATGGCTGAATGGCACAGTTTCAAAACACAGTTACCTGTGGCCAATAAGAGCATGTTCAATTCATACTGTGGGCTAATAAAGAATACTATTACAGTGCAATTGCAAATCTGTAATATAAATTCAAGCACAGTAGGTAAAGTACATTTACAGTAGGTACAGTACATTTACAGTAGGCACAGTACATTTACAGTAGGTAAAGTACATTTACAGTAGGTACAGTACATGACACACACACAATGAAGGCATGTGAACCTGAGTTTGACATCTATTATCAGTTTGACATCTATCTATCAATTGACATCTATTATATGTTTCTTATAGTCTGATGAAATGTATGACACGTGGGGGAGTATTGGACGTACACTTATAATGGCAAGTTGGCATATATAGTTGTTTAGAATTGATCAAAACAATCCTGCACTTAAACACACATGAATTGATCAGAACAATCCTGAACTTAACACACATGAATTGATCAAATGAAGTTTCTTTGATGCCTTCTTTTCTTTTTCTCTAAGCCCTTATCTTAGCTCTGCCTCCACACCTAATCAATACCTATCGATCGATACCTACCAATAGCCCTAATCGTATCATTGCTGTCAGCGTAACTTCACGGGAACTAACTTTCACTGTGCTTTATAGGTGAGAGAGGGGGAATGCTTGGTTTGAGTTTCACAGATAAACCTAAATATGGACATACAGTACAGTGCACATCCACACAAACGCTTCACACCCACGTTGCAGCCATACATACCCATTCAAACGGTGTGTATGTAATGCATGTACGCTCAACACACATACAAACAAAATGGTGTCCAAATGTTCCTTAATCAATGCATAAACAATGCACGTTCCATTGTCTTCTCGTGATCCATGCAAGGTGCCTCCCTTCTGTGGATGGAAACCTTCTATTGGATAAGCCTCTTCAGGTTGTTGATGATGATGAGGATGATCAGTTAGTAACTCCCAGGCTGATGCATGATATTTTAAGTGAGTGATGTGTGATTCTCAATGCTGGCAGTGCTGTGCAGGCACAGGCTCGAGTTCTCTCTGGTGTGTCACACTATGAGAGAGTCTCTGCTCAGAGCAGGGGTCTGTTAAAGAAAAACACCAAGAGCCATGTTAGAGACCATGCAATCATGCCGCTCATGCTCGATTAGTTAGGCAACGTGGGAATCCACAGCAATCATGAAGCTCATGCTCTGTTAGTAATGTCTGCGGGTGAGTACCACTGAGAACACGATACAATCACATACAGAACATGCATTATTTTTGGCATTAAGATTTGACCTTTTACCTCTGAAATAAAGCATTAAACTTAAAAATGTTTTCTTGACTACATTATTTACGAAATATTGATCTAAATTACAACATCAAAATAGTGCTTTCCGCCTCTCTTTTCACAGAACAACCAATCAATATGAAATACTGTTAGAAAATGTTTTGATTTATACAGTGCCTTCGGAAGGTGTTCAGACCCCTTCCCTTTTTCCACATTTTGTTACGTTACAGCCTTATTCTAAAATTGATTAAATAAATGTTTTTCCTCATCAATCTACACACAATAATGGCTCCTGAGTGGTGCAGTGGTCTAAGGCATTGCTTCTCAGTGCTAGAGGCGTCACTACAGACCCTGGTTCGATTCCAGGCTGTATCACAACCGGCCGTGATTGGAAGTCCCATAGGGCGGCACGCAATTGGCCCAGTGTCGTCCGGGTTAGGGTTTGGCCGAGGTAGGCCATCATTGTAAATAAGAATTGTTCTTAACTGACTTGCCTAGTTAAACAAAGGTTAAATACATTTAAAAAATGCCCCATAATGGCAAAGCGAAAACAGGTTTTTAGAAATGTTTGCAAATGTATAAAAAACAAAAAACTGAAATACTTTATTTACATAAGAATTCATACCTCTTGCTATGAGACTCGAAATTGAGCTCAGGTGCATCCGGTTTCCTTGAGATTGCAGATTGTAGAAAGTCAACCTGTGATAAATTCAATTAATTGGACATGATTTGGAAAGGCACACACCTGTCTTTATAAGGTCCCACAGTTAACAGTGCATGTCAGAGCAAAAATCAAGCCCTGAGATCAAAGGAATTGCCCGTAGAGCTCAGAGACAGGATTGTGTTGAGGCACAGATATGGGGAAGGGCACCAAAAAAGGTCTGCAGCATTGAAGGTCCTCAAGATCATAGTGGCCTCCATCATTCTTAAGTAGAATATGTTTTGAACCAGCAAGACTCTTCCTCGAGTTGGCCGCCAGGCCAAACTGAGCAATCGGGGGAGAAGGGCCTTGGTCAGGGAGGTGACCAAGAACCCACAGAGCTCCAGAGTTCCTCTGTGGAGATGGGAGAACCTTCCAGAAGGATAACCATTTCTGCAGCTCTCCACCAATCAGGCCTTTATGGTAGAGTGGTCAGACGGAAGCCACTCCTCAGTGAAAGGGACAGCTTGGAGTTTGCCAAGCGTCACCTAAAGGACTCTCAGACCATGAGAAACCAAGATTGAACTCTTTGGCCTGAATGCCAAGCGTCACATCTGGAGGAAACCTGGCACCATCCCGACTGTGAAGCATGGTGGTGGCAGCATCATGCTGTGGGGAAGTTTTTCAGCAGCAGGGACTGGGAGACTAGTCAGGGTTGAGGGAAAGATGAACGGAGCAAAGTACAGAGAGATCCTTGATGAAAACCTGCTCTGGAGCGCTCAGGACCTCAGACTGGAGTGAATATTTACCTTCCAACAGGACAATGATCCTAAGCACACAACCAAGATAACGCAGGACTGGCTTCGGGACAAGTCTCTCAATGTCCTTGAGTGGCCCAGGCAGAGCCCGGACTTGAACCCGATCAAATTTATCTTGAGAGACCTGAAAATAGCTGTGCAGCGACGCTCCCTATCCAACCTGACAGAGCTTGAGAGGATCTGCAGAGAAGAATGGGAGAAACTCCCCAAATACAGGTGTGCCAAGCTTTCAGCGTCATACCGAAGAAGACTCAAGGCTGTAATCGCTGCCAAAGGTGCTTCAACAAAGTACTGAGTTAAGGGTCTGAATACTTATGTAAATGTGATATTTCAGATATTTCTGATGTTTTTTGTTGTTGTTGCTAAAATGCTTTGTCATTATGGGGTATTGTATGTAGATTGATGAGGGAAAAAAACGATTTAATCAATTTTAGAATAAGGCTGTAACGTAACAAAATGTGGAAGAAGTCAAGGGATCTGAATACTTTCTGAACACACTGTAAATACTGAACAAAAATATAAACGCAACATGTAACAATTTCAACGATTTTGCTGAATTACAGTTCATATAAGGAAATCAGTTAATTTAAATAAATTACTTAGGCCCTAATCTATGAATTTCACGGGCAGGGGCGCAGCCACAGTTGGTGCTTAGAGGGCATAGGCCCACCCACTGGGGAGCCATGCCCAGCAAATCAGTTTGTTTTTTTCCCCACAAAAGGGCTTTATTACAGACAGAAATACTTCTCAGTTTCATCAGCTGTACGGGCGGCTGGTCTCAGACAATCTCGCAGGTGAAGAAACCGGATGTGGGCTGGCATGGTTACATGTGGTCTGCGGTTGTGAGGCCGGTTGGACGTACTGCCAAATTCTCTAAAACAACGTTGGAGGCGGCTTACAGTAGAGAAATTAACATTAAATTCTATCGCAACAGCTTTGGTGAACATTCCTGCGGTCAGTATGCCAATTGTACACTCCCTCAACTTGAGACATCTGCGGCATTGTGTTGTGTGACAAAACTGCACATTTTAGAGTGGCCTTTTACTGTCCCCAGCACAAGGTGCATCTGTGTAATGATCATGCTTTTTAATCAGCTTCTTGGTATGCCACACCTGTCAGCTGGATGGATTATCTTGGCAAAGGAGAAATGCTGACTAACTAACAGGGATGTAAACAAATCTGTGCACAACATTTCAGAAAAATCTTTTTGTGCTTATGGAACATTTCTGGGATCTTTTATTTCAGCTCATGAAACATAGGACCGACACTTCTTGGTGTCTGTATGTAGCCTCGCTACTTTTACAGCCTCGCTACTGTATTTAGCCTCGCTACTGTATATAGCCTCGCTACTGTATATAGCCTCGCTACTGTATATACAGTTGTTTTTATTTCTTTACTTACCTATTGTTCACCTATTACTTTTTTTTGCACTGTTGGTTAGAGCCTGTAAGTAAGCATTTCACTGTAAGGTCTACACCTGTTGTATTCAGCATTTCACTGTAAGGTCTACACCTGTTGTATTCGGCGCACGTGCCAAATAAACTTTGATCTGATTTGATTTACATGTTGCGTTTATATTTTTGTTCAATATAGTTTAAAAAAAGAACACCCACAAAATAAAGATGATTTAACCATCTAACCATGGGTTTAAAGTTGGCAGTCTGTTAGAGCTACTGGGCTTTCTACCTCTGAGCTCTTGTAGCTGTGATAACCTGAGAGGGGTAGGGTGTTCTTCAACATGACCGTCCTACAGGTAACTCACCATATTTCGGTTGTTGTCCCTGTCCTCTCTGCCCCCCTGTATGGTGTGGGCCAGTCCTTTAGGGGGACGGGTATAGGAGAACGATTGCATGGCCTGGTCAGTGGTGCTGTATCGTTCTGAGGGCGATTCGACCATGCGGTAACGTTCAGTGGTTGGGTTGACCATCCGGTACCTTTCCATCTCTAGCTCCGAGTATGGAGGCAAAGAGTCATCCTCCTCGGGCCTGTTGGTAGGTGACCGGCTGTAGAAACCGTCGCTGCCCTTGCCCTTCGAACTGCCCTTGGAGGGAGTGTCACTGTCCTCGTCAACCCGCCCCTTTCCTCTCTCCCCCTTCTCTCCTGCTCTCCCCCTTGCCTTGCGCTCCAATAAGTCGTTGAGGAAGGCGTCATCGTAACCCCTCCGCCCCTGGGAGTGCTGGTGGGGGTGAGAGGGGAGATCGTCCCACATGTCTCTCTTCTTCTGCGGAGGCGGGCTGGGGCGGGGGTGCCAGTCATCATCCCTGTCTCCATGGAAACGGCGAGAGGGGCTGTGGTCCCGGTACGGGGGGTAGTGCTCTCGCCCCCGTAGTTCCAGGTCGTAGTCCCTGTCCTGGTCACGGGGGTCACCCCTCCGGGCACGGGGGCCATAGGACATAGCAAATTCCTCCAGCTCATCCAGAGAGCCAGTACGCCCCCTGGAGCCCAATGTCTTCCTCTCTAGGTGCACAGAGCGAGGGTTCCACCTGGAAAACAGGGAAGACAGGGGGAATCAGAGTATATAACAGACACACAAATGCAGGCAGACAGTGCTAACTAGCATTTTAGTCCTACACTGAATACAAGATAATCAGCAATTAAATATTCAATATCTATAGAACATCCTATTCTCTCTCTCCTATTCTCTCTCACACACACACACACACACCGGGTAAGAAAATATGAGTACTTTAGATACAGTTAAAACTCAGTGGAACCTGCTGTCTTGCTCGTCATCAGTGTGGTTGCCACGGTAATGCCTGGGTCGACGACTGTTGTGCACGGGAGCTGCCATGAGCTCTAATTGGTCATCGAGGTCAGCGATGGGTGGGAGAGCTTTCATCTGGACTGTCCGATAGGTCTGCCGGAAATCCGTGTCCCATCCCTCATGCAGAGAGCTGAGCTCTGAAAGGCTACTGGCTGCTGGAACAACACATCACTATGGAGACCGTTACTGCTTTCAATAACAGTTTTTCAATGTTATAAATTCACTGTTTTCACAGCACATTTCTTTGCAGCAGTGTTCTATTTACAGCATGTTTATGCTTCAACACTTCTAATCCAATCACAGACACATCATCAAATATCACCCCTAATGCAAACAACATCTGATAGCCATAGACATCTGTGTAAATATAGATTTGTTATTTCCAAAGCAAATGCTTGTGCTGATGGCCCTCATCGTACAGATGTAGGATCTTAATTACAAGTTCTCACAGTCTCACATCAGAATGAGATGTTCATCCATGTTTCTCAAACGTCAAATTTGTAAGTTGTTCCAGACGTCAAATTTCTAAGTTTTAAGGTTAGGCATTAACTCCGAATGGTTAAGCTAAAGGTTAAGGTTTGTGATAGGCTTAAAACAAAAATAAAAAAAACTTCCTATCGCTGGATTTGACCATTCAAACTTTGGAATCAGAGGCAGAAGGCTATGCCCATCCACCATCCCCGTCCACAACCGAAACCTACTTGAAGTTAACAGCGCTCACTGTTGCACCTAGTGGCCGGTTTCAACATCATCTCCCGAGGTCCACAGACCTGGGTGGATGTCCAATACTGACTAGTATATCACGGGTGACCTGCCTGAATTTGATCACCCAGCAGTAAATGAAAACTTGTAGATTATTCAAGGTTTAAAAAGGCTTCTAAAGTTTGTAATTTCCACTGATTTGTCCTAAAAAAAAATGTATCAACCCCGCCAGAAATGTCCATTATAATCCACACAATAATTCACATTTCCTGTTGCTGCAGGATTATTTTCCATGTTCTTAGTTTGGGAGAGACATTATAGAAGGTATCTGAGCCAATTATGAAGTGACAATATGCCACACATAGAAACAGAATGCATAAAATGAGAATTGATTCCATGGAACACGTCCAGCTTTCGTCCGCTATCTTGGAATTTCCAATGACAATATGCTTTACACTGCACTCCACAAATGTCTGTGTGCTTACAATAAAACACTATGGAACAGTAAACACCTTATTACACTGCCACTAGTACGTTAACGAACTTAACATGTGAAATACAGAACCATACAATATTATAGTTTCTGATGAAAAAGAAACAGTCCAGGCAATTTACATTTTTTTTGCCATTTAGCAGATGCTCTTATCCAGAGCGACAGTTAGTGCATTCATCTTAAGATAGCTAGGATGGGTCAACCACATATCACAGGCGAGGGGGTCAAGTACATGTACTGGTTACGTTTTTCTTTGTTTGGGGGTTGTTGTGAGGGGAAGGATTATTTAAGATAATCTTTGATAAGGTAGGGTTTCAGATGTTTTTCGGAAGATGGGCACGGACTTTGCTGTCCTAGCTTCAGGGGGAAGTTGGCTCCACCATTGGGGTGCCAGGACAGAGAAGAGCTTGGACTGGGCTGAGCGGGAGCTGCCCTCCCGTAGGGTGCACTGATGTCTTTCAACGACAGTAAATCTTCATCCATGGCCAAAGGTGTTCTGAAGACATCACCATCCCACCCCAGCGGTCGGTCTGATCTCATGGTATAGCTATGTGAAAGTCTTCTTTAGAACATTAAAACATTACGATAACACAGAAAACAAGCTTGTACTTACTAATGTTGACAGAAAGAAGTTTACAAATGGATAATAAATATTTTTTATGATGGTTTTATAAGCAGTTTATAGGTAGTCCTTCAAATATTACCAAACAGCATTTGACTGATTCGACACAGATGGATTCTCTCAGTAGATGGTATTGATGACATTTAGTGTAATCAGGGTTGGTTTGTTACAAATGGGGAAATGAATGGTTTCTGATAAGAATGACACCAACCTCTACTAACAATGATACACATAAACACACACACACACCAACCCCTCCACACACACACACACACACACACCAACCCATCCCATCCACACACCAACCCATCCACACACACACACACACCAACCCATCCACACAGACACACACCAACCCATCCACATACACACACCAACCCATCCACACAGACACACCAACCCATCCCATCCACACACACACACACCAACCCATCCACACAGACACACACCAACCCATCCACATACACACACCAACCCATCCACACACACACACACACCAATCCATCCACACACACACCAACCCATCCATCCACCCACACACACAAACCCATCCACACAGACACAAACCCATCCATCCATCCACACAGACACACACACACACACACACACAGAAGGACAGAAGATGAGGACCAACATAAGAAGAGGGTTAGTTATCGTTACCGTGATATACTGTATCATGCAAAACTACATTCCCCACAATACACTGTGGCTTGTCCAGTTCCTGTAGTCTGACAGGACGAGCCCAGGTGTGGGGCGGGTCACTCACCCCCAGCCAGGTTGTTCTCCACTGAGGGGAGGGAGACCATCTTAGGTTCAGCGAGGGACGGCTGGGCGAAGGGTACCATGGTGGGGACCCCAGGGATGCAGTAAGGGGGGTACACAACAACCTGGGGAGGCTGGCCCCTCTTCACCATCTTCCCCGCCTCATAGACTGGAAAACAGTACAAAATAAAATCCTAAACTTTTAAAAAAGGAATGTAAGACCGTGTAAGAGGGGAATGTAAGACCATGTGTGTGTGTGTGTTACTCACGGTGGCGTGGGCAGCAGCAGGTGTCGGGGCAGCAGCAGCAGCGGAGGTAGCAGCAGCAAGAGTGAGGGCAGCACTGACACCAGCAGATCCCCATCAACAACAGGAACAGGATACTGCCCAGGACTACAGATCCCACAAACACCCACTCTGGAACATAGACACAGATCAATGAGACTACAGATCCCACAAACACCCATTCTGGAACACAGACACAGATCAATGAGACTACAGATCCCACAAAAACCCACTCTGGAACACAGACACAGATCAATGAGACTACAGATCCCACAAACAGTAGAGATACACATCTTGTTACTTGAGTGAGTTACTACATGTTACTTACTACAGTTACATCTTCTGCATGTCTGTCCTCTCTCCATATCAGTAAAAACCATTGACATTTATGGTAATAATAACCCTCCAATGTTCAGGGTGTGGAGAGGCAGGGCTTGCTGGCTAATCACAGTCTCACATCACTAAAGCATCCCAACACTAATGATGAATTTCCTCTGGTCGTGACCAAGAACGACAAACACGCCACTTTAGTCAGCTCCTTGTGAAAACACATATCCCAAGTGGACCTCTTCAGAGAGAGATCTCATCTTCAAAAGAGAGAGGGCGTAGAGTTTCTTGTGAATAAGTCCTGTAGCAAGAATATGATTGTGACAGTGAGAGTGAGATAATGCTTGACTGCGCATAGGTGGAATATAAGATGAGGCAACGAGCTGATTTGTCCTTTACTCTGCAGTTGTTAAATCATTCAAGATTCCCAGAAGCTGATTGGACAGTGAGAGAACAAGGTGAGCAGAGCCAGAGCAGGTGATGCCACCGAAGGGAACAGGTAAGGAAGGAACAGGTGTGGTGAAAGGGCAGCCATTTTTGGCATACACACACACACACACAAACTGACACACAGACACACACACACACAGACACACACACACACACACACACACACACACACACACAGGCAGACACAAACACACAGACAGACAGTAGCCAGTGGGTGAGGAAACAGGCAGCCGTACCTGGCATAATCTCCACATCAAACTCAGGCAGTAGATCGTCCAGCACACCTGTCCTACCTGCAGAGAGAAGGAAAGCAAGAGGTGAGGCGCTGCAGACAGGAAGTAGCAGTGGGTGGAGGTCAAAGGTGAGGCAAATCAGACAAACAGATGGAGTTATTAAGAGTCATGCATAGCGATTACCAGACAGATTAATCGAAAGAGAAGTCGAGGAAAAGAGCAGTCAAACTATTCTTCAATACCTGATTCTAAAGCCAAAGTGATCATCATCATCATCATCATTAATCATTTCCCATGATTCAAGTTAACATCCGGTCGTGATTGGGAGTCCCATAGGGTGGCGCACAATTGGGCCAGTGTCGTCCAGGTTTGGCCGGGGTAGGCCGTTATTGTAAATAAGAATTTGTTCTTAACTGACTTGCCTAGATAAATAAAGGTTAAATAATTGTTTTTATAAAAAATAGGAGTGAAGACAAAGTTCAAAGTGTAACACTAATAGATCTTCACACACACTACCCCAGTCTAGGGGGGATGGGAAAACGGGAACCGAGTGTAACGGGAAAAGACACTTCACTGAAGCATTCTGGGACACCAATTAATCATTAGAGCTCATTGGGGAAAGAGGGTCAGACAAAAGCTATCGCCATGGTAACAACGGTTGCTTTGTTTCCGCTAAACGGTGAGAGTGAGGGAGACAGAGAGGAGGAGACAGAATGGTTAAGGGAGATAAAGACAGAGAGTGAGAGAAGGATAAAGGGCAATGGAGAGAGAGAGAAATATAGGGACAAATAGAAAGAAAGAATGGTGTTGAAATGGGACCATGCCCTCATCCAAACGCCAAAATAAGATAACTAATCTCTACTTTTAACTCTTTAGACAGGTTCAACGGGGATGCTAAAATACCTGGTTTACACACATGAAGTGTGTGTGTGTTTGTGTTTGTGTATGCCTACATATAAATACTAAATTGAGTGTGAATGGCCTCCTTAGTTCAACAGGTCTGCTAGCTGTCGGGGCAGACTAAACTCCCACGGCCAGACAGGCTCCAGCCCATGCTGAGTAGGCAGTAGTCATGGAGAGACATTTCACACTCGTCTTGTCTGATAAAACACACACACACTCACTGATCCTACCACCCTGCTCTGGCACTTAGTCATATAAACCCAGCTGAGCTCAGTAACCTGAGAGAGGGGAGAAACTATGTGTCTCTGAGAGTGGAAGGAGGTGAGGGGGGATAGGAGAGAGGGAGAGAAAGAAAGGGGAGAAACTATGTGCCTCTGAGAGGGGAACAGGGTGAGGGAGGAGAGGGAGGGTTTCCACTAGTTACCACAGCCACAAAGTCAAAATTGTCTATATCGTAAAAATGTACGTAAACAAAACTGTGCTTTTTGGTCTTAATTTAAGGTTAGGGTTAGGTATAAGGTTAGCATTGTGGTTAAGGTTAGACTTAAGGTTAAGTTTAAAATCACATTTTAAGAAGATAAATTGTAGAAATAGGCAAGGTTTATGACTTTGTTGTTGTGGTAACTAGTGACGACCGGAAGGGAGGGGAGAAACTATGTGCCTCAGAGGGGAAGGTGAGGGATGAGAGGAGGGAGGGAGAGAGAGAAGGAGAGAAGGAACAATGATAAGAAGACAGGGGGACGAACGGGTAGAGGAAAATGAGGTGCTTCAGAGTAGAATACCAAAAAATAAAAAGCTGTGAAAAATGTAGTAATGAGAAAGAGAGGAGAGTTGAAGGAGAGAGGGAGGGAAGCGGGGAGAAAGAGCGGACAGGAGAACGAGAGAGGAAGGAAAGCTGAGAGAAAGAGGAACGAATGTAGAAGGAGACAGTTTAGTCCCACCATGTTGGCACAGTCATCCTTGTGCTATGCACTGAGCTTTCCTAGCCCTCAACAGTCATATAAATACAGCAGACAGTAACCTGAGAGAGAGAAGGGAGACTGGCCCCACTCTGTGAGAGGAGTAAGAGGAGGGTTCTAAGACATAAACAGACTAACTCTGAAGGAATAAAAATGGGTTCAACAACTCAACTTCTGGTGGTGTGTGTACAAAGAGGTTATAAAGGTTTATATATGGCTATGTCAGGGTTATGTCTGTTGTTCTACAACGGTAAGCTCTGCCAAACAATAGGTCCTCTCAGAGAGGATCAGAACCGTGCAGAGCAGCAGCGTTGTCATGGCAGCAGTTGTAAGTGCACTTTGGAATGTAGATGCCTTCTAGAGCCCGGACATTTATATTAAAGCACATCATTATGAACCATATCAAACAAACACATACTGTAAACTTACTTACACTAGGTGCTGTGGTTAGGTTCAGAAAGTGAGACAATAAGACAATAAATAAGTGTTTCCTATTCCCTCAACTCCCAACTTCCAAATCCTTTCAGACAATCCATTTTCAAACAGAAATTTGCATCCTGTAGTACGAACTCCAAAAAATTCTGGGACACTGTAAAGTCCATGGAGCATAAGAGCACCTCCTCCCAGCTGCCCACTGCACTGAGGCTAGGAAACACTGTCACCACCGATAAATCCACGATAATTGAGAATTTCAATAAGCATTTTTCTACGGCTGGCCATGCTTTCCACCTGTCTACCCCTACCCCGGTCAATAGCCCTGCACCCCCAACAGCAACTTGCCAAAGCCTCCCACATTTCTCCTTCACCCAAATCCAGATAGCTGATGTTCTGAACGAGCTGCAAAATCTGGACCCCTACAAATCAGCTGGGCTAGACAATCTGGACCCTCTCTTTCTAAAATGATCTGCCACAATTGTTGCAACCCCTATTACTAGCCTGTTCAACCTCTCTTTCGTATCGTCTGAGATCCCCAAAGATTGGAAAGCGGGCGCGGTCATCCCCCTCTTCAAAGGGGGAAACACTCTAGACCCAAACTGTTACAGACCTAAATCTATCCTACCCTGCCTTTCTAAGGTCTTCGAAAGCCAAGTTAACAAACAGATCACTGACCATTTCAAACCCACCGTACCTTCTCCGCTGTGCAATCTGGTTTCTGAGCTGGTCACGGGTGCATCTCAGCCATGCTCAAAGTCCTAAACAATATCATAACCGCCATCGATAAAAGACAATACTGTGCAGCCGTATTCATCGACCTGGCCAAGGCTTTAGACTCTGTCAATCACCACATTCTTATCGGCAGACTCAACATCCTTGGTTTCTCAAAAGACTGCCTCGCCTGGTTCACCAACTACTTCTCAGACAGAGTTCAGTGTGTCAAATCGGAGGGCCTATTGTCCGGACCTCTGGCAGTCTCTATGGGGGTGCCACAGGGTTCAATTCTCGGGCCGACTCTTTTCTCTGTATACATCAATGATGTCGCTCTTGCTGCTGGTGATTCTCTGATCCACCTCTACGCAGACGACACCATTCTGTATACTTCTGGCCCTTCTTTGGACACTGTGTTATGTAACCTCAACCGATCGCTGCCCGCACCTGCCCGCCCGTCTAGCATCACTACTCTGGTTGGTTCTGACTTAGAGTATGTGGACAACTACAAATACCTAGGTGTCTGGTTAGACTGTAAACTCTCCTTTCAGACTCACATTAAGCATCTCCAATCCCAAATTAAATCTAGAATCGGCTTCCTATTTCGCAACAAAGCATCCTTCACTCATGCTGCCAAACATACCCTATTAAAACTGACTATCCTACCGATCCTTGACTTCGGCGATGTCATTTACGAAATAGGCTCCAACACTCTACTCAGCAAATTGGATGCAGTCTATCATAGTGCCATCCGTTTTGTCACCAAAACCCCATATACTAGCAATCACTGCGACCTGTATGCTCTCGTTGGCTGGCCCTCGCTTCATATTCGTCGCCAAACCCACTGGTTCCAGGTCATCTATAAGTCTTTGCTAGGTAAAGCCCCGCCTTATCTCAACTCACTGGTCACCATTGCAGCACCCACCCGTAGCACGCGCTCCAGCAGGTATATTTCACTTGTCACCCCAAAGCCAAATCCTCCTTTGGCCGCCTTTCCTTCCAGTTCTCTGCTGCCAATGACTGGAACGAATTGAAAAAAATCACTGAAGCGGGAGACTCATATCTCCCTCACTAACTTTAAGCATCAGCTGTCAGAGCAGCTTACAGATCACTGCACCTGTACATAGCCCATCTGTAAATAGCCCATCCAACTACCTCATCCCCATATTGTTTAAAAGATGTTTTGCTTTTTTGCACCCAAGTATCTCTACTTGCAAATTAATCTTCTGCACATCTATCACTCCAGTGTTTAATTGCTAAATTGTAATTATTTCGCCACTATGGCCTATTTATTGCCTTACCTCCCTAATCTTACCTCATTTGCACACACTGTATATTGACTTTTCTATTGTGTTATTGACTGTACGTTTGTTTATTCCAAGTGTAACTCTGTGTTGTTGTTTGTGTCCCACTACCTTGCTTTATCTTGGCCAGGTCGCAGTTGTAAATGAGAACTTGTTCTCAACTGGCCTACCTGGTTAAATAAAGGTGGAGAAAAAAAAAAATGAAAAAAAAGAGAGAACCTAAAAATTAGAGGACAGAATGTTCAAATTGCTGCTTTTCCATTCTATTTGATGTTGAGGTGGTTTGACATCCTGTTTTGAATGTTTACTTTCTGTGTGCTGAGGGGTTCACTTCCTGTGGTCACTCACCCAGCACCAGTAACTCCACCTGGCCCTCGTTCTTCCCCTCCAGGTCGTCAGCGATGACTATCTTACAGAAGTACACGCCGCTGTCGCCCCACTGCAGGTTCCCGATCCGCAGGTCCGCCTCTGGACAGGGACAGGGTCAGAGGTCAAGTTAAAGGTGAAAGGTTGAATGAAAAAAAAAACATTTAAAAGACATACAACAAAGATACACAACGGCATACTGTCATAGGATTATATACAATTAGTCAAACAATGTACTGAACAATTCTCAAAGATACATTGACATTTGACACATTCATACATCCTACAGATTTCTATTATGATTTTATGAAAATAGGGGGGGTATTTAGCTAAAAGGGACACACAAGGTTGGTGCTCTCTTTTGAAAGGCAGAACAAAGAAGGTGTGTGTTTCCTTTTGATAAGAAGCTCAATGGGGTGGTTCAGGATAAGAGAGGGCAGAGACCACTCCATTGTGAACATGGGGCAGTGCCGTTAAGGGGATATTTCACTCAAATTACACTATGGTTTCCTTACCTTGTAAGCCGTCTATGGACAAGGTATGACAGCAATCCATGCTTTGGTTTAGCTTCCCTGGCACTGTTTCCAAATGCTAATATTTTAGGATTTGTGGCACAAACCTCATTCGAGTCATGGCACCGATATTAGCATTTTTTTAGCATATCATGTCCAAATCACCACAAAAAAATCTCAAATGTATTGTGAATCTCAACAAAGTAACTTATAGATGATTTGAAAAATGGGTCCCATGACTTGGATGGGATTTGTACCAAAAATGCTAAAATGTCAGCATTTGGAAAGTGCCAGGAAACTAATCCAAAACATGGATTGCTGTCATACTTTGACCATAGACTGCTCACAGTGTAAGGAAACCAATGTGTAATTTGGGTGAAATATCCCTTTAATGTGTGTGTGTGTGTGTGTGTGTGTGTGTGTGTGTGTGTGTGACCTGTGTGTGTGACCTGTGTGTGTGAGTGTGTGTGTGACCTGTGTGTGTGTGTGTGACCTGTGTGTGTGTGTGTGACCTGTGTGTGTGTGTGTGACCTGTGTGTGTGACCTGTGTGTGTGTGTGACCTGTGTGTGCTTGTGTTGTGGAGCCTGGTGTATTGTGAAGGACAGGCTGAGAAGTACTATTTGGGGAACAGGAAACGCCAAGCACAAGCAGTCACATTTCCCGTTGGGAGACGGGTCACACAGTATAGAGACTGGGACAAGTGACACCACCGCTTATAACACTAAAGCACTGACATACTGTAACCAGCATTTAAGCGTGTGCTGGTGTGTGTGTCATGTGCGAGTGTGCGCACATCTTCCCTCACAACATATTCACAAGCACCGCCTTCTAGTCATACACACAACAGCTCATTAAACTGTAAACACCTCCACACACAATTGAAATTAACACAACACAAATCAACTCATTAGAAATATTCACAGTACTGTTGATGATGGCGATGTCTCGGCCCTTGTAGTGCTCAGCCAGCGTCATGGAGGCACCCTGGCCAGAGGCTACGATGCGGACGGTGCGGCTGCTGTCAGAGCACTCCAGCTGGGCCGCGGCGCCCAGCTCGGACCCCTGGACCCCCAGGCTCTCGGGGAAGGTGAAGGAGTCTTGTGTGCGGTCACGGCAGTAGGACTTGTACCACCACTGCACCACAGGGGTCTGGGTGGAGGGCGTGTGGTACTGGCACTGGAGCACCACGGACTGGAAGAGCATGGCGAAACGCCTCTCCTCCCGAATGGTCACCTGCACCCCAGCACACACACAGACTGACACACACAACGGACACACACAATGGAAGAAAATGAGAGAGAAAAAAAGAGGGGGAGAAGTTATTCATTCCAATAATCCAAACAATTACAGATTGTATTTTCACAGGAAGGCTAAAAACACAACTATGAATGGAGGAGTAAGAAGGCACGGTGATGTGTCCCATTCTACATATCAAATTCAATTTTCAATCAAAATCAAATCAACTTCTATTTGTCAGATGCTTCGTAACATAGGGTATATTTTGAATAGCCAGTGAAACATGCAAATGGCAAGGAGAGATTAGACTTCACAGTTGAATGCTCTCCAACAGCAGCTTTGAAATGCCCCAGTCCATCATCACTGGAACCAAGCATATTTGGCTCTTTAAAAAGTACTATATAAATCCCATGTATAAATATCATTATCATTATTATTGTTGTTATTATTGTTATATAGCCTCTACCCATATTCTTTCAGTCCAACTCTCCCTTACATACCCCTTGCACATCCAAAAGGTTAAGGGGGATTCCAGACCACTAAACTCACGAGGGGGTTTGTTTGTTTTCTACCCCACAGAGAGCCCATCAGAGACAGACTGCAGAGGTGGAATGCTCCTGATGTTCAGTGGTTCAGATAAAAGGCTGAGAACAGAGAGAATATAAGTGAGATGGAGTGGTGAGATAGAGTTGTGGAAGTGGTGTGTGGAAGTGGTGTGTGTGTGTGTGTGTGTGTGTGTGTGTAATGATGACTGCAACTCAGTCTCCAACTGGGAGATTACCAAGTGGTGACTTGCACAATATCTAAAGGGGATGAGAGAGAGATGGGATGGGGGCTCCTCTCTCCTATACACGGGCGGTCAAAGAGACTACATTCCGCCGTGCGTGGGGGGCAGGATTGCAGTAGGGAAGTAGGGGGTTATCATAATAAAGAGGAACAGTGAGGGGGCCAGAGACAGATCAGTCTACAGCTCCAACCTGTCCCATTAGGTTTGGGTGGAGCAGGCAGCAAGAACTGACTCCAAACATTCCCCAGTCCTGTTAGGTCTGGGTGGGGCAGGCAGCAGGAACTGACTCCAAAAATGTCCCAGTCCCATTAGGTCTGGGTGGGGGTAGGCAGCAGGAACTGATTCCAAACATTTCCCAGTCCCGTTAGGTCTGGGTGGGGCATGCAGCAGGAACAGACTCCAAACATTTCTTTGAAAAGAGGAAATCACAACAAAGGGTTCTACCCAGTGGCTCTCTCCTTAGGAGGAGTTTAGTGCAGATGAAGGGAATGAGACAAGGAGGGAAGCCGTGTTACACTATGTACTAAAGATGAGCCAGGGTGATTCACGATGATGGCCTTCAAATGTTCTAGAGCTCCATTTAGAAGTTGTGACTTATGATAAATATCTGACCCTGCGCCAACGGTGCACCCACTCCTCCTATAGAGTCTGAAGGAGATGTGTTACCTCTGGAGAGCGCAAAACAAATGAGAGAGAGACAGAGAGCGAGAGAAAGAGACAGAGGAAATACAGTGACCCCCTCTCATATCATTACCAAGCCCTGCAATGCCAAGAGCTGAGCAAAGAAAAAAGTCCTCTCATCCAGCTGGTCCTGGGGCTGAGTTCACAAACCTGTTCTAATAACACACTGAAGCCTCAGGACCAGAACATCCAATCAATCAGAATAAACCAAATTACAACACAGTCAAAACAAAACTACATTACTTATTGGGAAACACAAGCACAAAGCAAAATGCAGTGCTATCTGGCCCTAAATCGATGGAACACGGTGGCAAACTATTTGACCATGGTTACTCATCAAAACTTTCGAAAAACTTTGACAAAGTACAGGCTCTGTGAGCACAGCCTTGCCATTGAGAAGGTAAGACACAGGAAAATCTGGCTCCCTGTAGAGGAATGGCTGTGCAACCACTGCACCACAGCAGAACCTGAGACAGAGCTATATTTCTTGACAAAACAATTAGAGTGTTATTTCCTCAAATTTGAAACCCTTATTCAAGGTTTCAAAGACCTCTCTGATGAGAATAGGCTACCCGTCCTGTTGGGGGAGGACGCAGAGAGCTGTGGGTTGGCAGCGCACTACATTGCTCCATAAGTTGAGGGACAGTGTCTGACAGACCAACCAACCTGCACATGTCCTCTATGCTTACTGTTATTGTTCAATGTCTGGTTATTTTGACCCTTGATTATTGTTGTTACTGTTGTCCCGTTGACAATACTGATTATTATTATTTTAATATTGTACATTTCCAAAGTAAGCTTTGGAAATATCTACATTGTTACGTCATGCCAATAAAGCAAATTGAATTGAATTGAGAAAAAAGTGACAGTTCTGTTTGTTTTCATTTAGAATTATATTTTACTATGCAAGTCATTTTACTAGGCGAGTCAGTTAAGAACAAATTCTTATTTTCAATGACAGCCTAGGAACAGTGGGTTAACTGCCCGTTCAGGGGCAGAATGACAGATTTGTACCTTGTCAGCTCGGGGAATTGAACTTGTAACCCTTCGGTTACTAGTCCACCGCTCTAACCACTAGGCTACACTATGAGAGGGATGGAGAAAAAGAAAGTGTGAGGAGAGAGAGACAGCAGGGAGAAGAACCATGCTCCTAAATACCTTCCAGGGGGTTGCTGTGGCCCTCCCTTTGTCCTTTTGTTCATGGCCCATTGTTTGGCATTAGTAACCCCATCCTGGAGAATCCCATGTGGACAGTAGAATGGAGGAGGGGGATGGGAGGACTCTAACCAATGAAATAATCTTGTCTGGTCCAGTCGGGTGTGAACAGCCAATTAGCTGTTAGAGATTTGAACCAAACCGTTAGAAGAAGTCCTTACAGTGTGGTGAGGGGAGATCGGGACGGAACGAATGGACAGGGTGAGACACCTTGGTAACCACAGGATTTACGTACAACCAAGAAAAACATTGTCACTGTATTGTGGAACCTTTGCTCCAAGGTGTGAGCCTGTCTCAGCATCTCTCTGTTGGAGAACACAAAAAGTGTTCATGCATGAAACTAGGCACTCCAAAACACATTTGTAAACTTCTAAAATCACCCACAAGTGTGACAAAGAATTATGACATAGGCCTACATTTGTACCTATGGTCCTGATTCATATTCACACCAGCAAAATATCAAGAAGGCATGCAACTACCTATCATACACCATTAAAAAGGGTTTTCTTGATGAGTGGGATACTACACAAAACTCAGCTTTATCGTTCAAGTCTACTGGGCTCTTCCTGAGTCACTCCATGCTTCCTGACCACATCAGACCCTTTCTTCCTTAAACAACTGACACCATTTTCCTGCCAGGCATTCCACCACTGACTTGACTTCCTGTCGGGCCTATACACTAGACACAGATTAGTTTTGTATAATTCTACTGAAAAAAACTCTTCAAAATACTAGATTAAGTAATGGTTACATTTTTCTATTCATTTACCAAATTAAAGGTGAAAAATTAGGTTAACACAACATAGACCACTCCACAAATATTCTCTATATCAGACTGATCTCCAAAATTATTTTTCATAGTAGACTCTCAGAGTGTTATTAAGTTATTATTCTCAGCCTAGTAGATATCTATGTGACCCGTTGGAGTGCATGCATACCATGGATATTGTCTGAATAACAGCACCTATTTAAATGATATAACCGTAATTTTACTATAGTATATTTATTCCACACATTTCTCCTGTAATTTATGACAAAACATAAAAGCGAAAACAAGAGTAGCTAAGGCCTATCATTACCGCACATATTACATCTAATAAAACAAAGCAATTCAGACGAACCACCCAAAGCAAGTGGACAGCCAAAGGTCTGTTTATATAAATCGAAATAAAGGGAGTTCAATAGTCATATTGAGGTTGTAGGTAAGGCTACTGTAAAGGATAGAGAGAGACCCGTTAGTCGCTGGAATAAACCCCGAGCTAGAGAGAGATCAACCTGTTGCGTCCACGGCTTTCTCAGACAGATGACAAAACAACATGTTGAGTGAGGAAACAAACAAACAAAAAAAACGAACATATACCTGTTATGCACAAAATAATCCATCGATCTAGCAGCCAGTTCATTTTTGGAATAAAAAGTTTCGCAGTCAGAGACAATGAATCCTCATTTTCCTCCTGCCGTTTGTTTGACTCATTCTTTGTCCGCTGAGTGTTCACAAGAACACCGCGAGAGGCGAAGTGTCAATCGGAGACTAGGGGGAGTGTACCACTTTAGGGTGTACTCCAACTCCAGACCAAAAACGACATTCAAACAAATATGCTTTACCACCATTTGACCTATAATACTATTACAAGCACATATTTAAATAGATTTGGGATTCAAAACAATACATCTAAACTAATCCCACCACAAAATCTTAAACCTGCTCCAACTGGTGATTTTACCCATGGAATGAGGTAGAAGAGTCTGGTTTTAAAAGGGTAAAACATATATTTTATTAATAAAATGGGTGTGATCCTGTGGAATAAAGAAATTAAACAAAAATAATCCTGAGACTTTAGTTCGGGTTTTTCCTCCACTTCTTGCCTTTATTATATATATATATATATGATTAATTTAAATTAATAAAAATGTCGTAATTACATAATGTTCTTGATTGCATTGCCATACACCATACAGTTAATTTATTGATTGATGTAATTACTAGCAAATAAAACAGGAAATCAGAGCATTATCAAAAAAATGATTTGATGTAGCCTACTTTCACCACAAAGTAATAATTATAAGATGTAACACAGGGTCAAAACAATTCCATGATTGCACACATACTCAACAGATATTGAACACATGGGGTCATACAACCCAAGGGCACTTCTTTTCATGGTAAAACTTGATTTAGGTCCAGTTGGTTCACACCAACCACAAGATACTTCATCGACCCCCCTGAAAGATCTGAAAGGGGTTCTTCTAAATAGCATGGTAACAGCTTTCTGTTACCTCATGTAGGAGACTAAGACACAGTAGCTGTTGAAGCGAGGCCTCCACCACCTAGACACAGATCTTGATCGAAACATTAACGATTGTTTGTGAGGCATTAGAATGAAAGGGGAGATTATAGGGTAGAGCACCAGCATGGGATACTACTGAAGTAGGCTCCCTGTACCAGCAGATTAGCATTGGGGAGGATTCCCTTGGACAGCCTGGAAATCGCGTAAGGACATGTTGGTCATCTTATGATTCGTCGTCAAGGCGGTCACGGCTGCCACCATGGCGAACAACAGGTGGGTCGTCAAGGCGGTCACGGCTGCCACCATGGCGAACAACAGGTGGGTCGTCAAGGCGGTCACGGCTGCCACCATGGCGAACAACAGGTGGGTCGTCAAGGCGGTCACGGCTGCCACCATGGCGAACAACAGGTGGGTCGTCAAGGCGGTCACGGCTGCCACCATGGCGAACAACAGGTGGGTCATCAAGGCGGTCACGGCTGCCACCATAGCGAACAGGCGGGTCGTCAAGGCGGTCACGGCTGCCACCATAGCGAACAGGCGGGTCGTCAAGGCGATCACGGCTGCCACCATAGCGAACAGCAGGCGGGTCGTCAAGACGATCACGGCTGCCACCATAGCGAACGGGCGGGTCGTCAAGGCGATCGCGGCTGCCACTAAAGCGAACAACAGGTGGGTCGTCAAGGCGATCACGACTGCCACCATAGCGAGCACTAGGCAGGTCGTCAAGGCGATCACGGCTGCCACCATATCGAACACGCTGGTCGTCGAGGCGATCGCGGCTGCCACCATAGCGATCGCGCTGATCTCCATAGTTGTTGCGGTTGTCATCAGACTTCTCCTTACGGCCATCACTGCAATCTGTTGTAACACTTTGGTCATCGTGCTCCATCTCCCCTTTCGTCTCGTATTGGTCAATGCTCCCCGCAGTCCTGTCTTCCGGGATGTCGTCCCGGTAACCTGCCCCAGCTTTGAGCGTGGGCGTGTCATGGAACTTCACCGCTTCTGGAACTCTGAGAGACAGAGACGACAGGGAGACATGAGAGAGAGACAGATGACAGGGAGACATGAGAGAGGGAGAGATGGGGAGAGAGAGAGAGACATGAGAGAGACACAATGAAGACAGACGTGAGCGAGAGAGAGAGAGAGAGAGAGAGAGTCACCCTCCATTCTTGGGGATAATTACCTACCGTTAAGCAACAACCTTTCCCTCCCCACATACCCCCCCAGAAAGGTTTTAATAGTTGCTATGGGTACAACATCACAGATGCACTTGCTCACCGAATCAGCGTATACATCAATGTTGTTTAAATGTGTTAACCCTCGCACAGACAGCGTGGTGAAGAAGGCGCAACAGCGCCTCTTCAACCTCAGGAGGCTGAAGAAATTTGGCTCGCCACCAAAAACACTCACAAACTTCTACAGATGCACAAACGAGAGCATCCTGTCGGGCTGTATCACCGCCTGGTACGGCAACTGCTCCGCCCACAACCGAAAGGCTCTCCAGAGGATAGTGAGGTCTGCACAACGCATCACCGGGGGTAAACTGCCTACCCTCCAGGACACCTACACCACCCGATGTCACAGGAAGGCCAAAAAGATCAGACTGTTAAACAGCCATCACTAACATTGAGTGGCTGCTGCCAACATACTGACTCAAATCTCTAGCCACTTTAAACAATGCCACTTTATATAATGTTTACATACCCTACATTACTAATCTCATATGTATATACTGTACTCTATACCATCTACTGCATCTTGCCTATGCCGTTCGGCCTTCGCTCATCCAGATATTTATATGTACATACTCGTATTCATTCCTTTACACTTGTGTGTATAAGGTAGTTGTTGTGAAATTGTTTGATTACTTGTTAGATACTACTGCATGGTTGGAACTAGAAGTACAAGCATTTCGCGACACTCGCATTAACAACTGCTAACCATGTGTATGTGACAGATGAGAGATGACAGACGAGAGAGAAAGAGAGACGACAGACATGATAGAGAGACGACAGACATGAAAGAGAGAGAGGCGACAGACATGAGAGAGAGAGAGACGAAAGGGAGACAGACATGAGAGAGAGTGAGTGAGAGAGTAGACAGGGAGAGAGAAATGAGAGAGAGAGACGACAGGGAAATAGACATGAGAGAGAGAGAGTGAGAGAGTAGACAGGGAGACAGAAATGAGAGAGAGACATGAGCGAGAGAGAGAGAGATGAGCGAGAGCGAGAGCGCGAGCGCGAGCACGAGAGAGAGAGAGAGAGAGAGAGAGAGAGAGAGAGAGAGAGAGAGATATAAAGAAACATAAAAACAACAAAATACAGAAACAAGAACAGGCCAACCTCATCCTTTCACCCACAACAAACCCCTCACCCAAATGTCCGTAACAATGTCCTGACCCAAAAAGAAGAGCAGAACAGCTACTTACCCTTGAACATTCTCCTGTTTAGATTTGTTCCTCTTCTTCCTGCAGCAGTATATGACAATCCCCAGGACCAGGACCCCAGCTAGGACCCCTCCAATGATGGCTGCTGTGGACCCGATCTTCATGGAGGCTAAAGAGGGATGCAGTAGAGCAAGAGGAGGTGGAAAATAAGAAGAGATAGGGATGAGGAAAAAGGAGTTTGATGGCAAGCCTGGGAGTCTTGTTGCTAAATGTGACTTGAGTTGCAGATGCCTTGATTCAGTCATCGCTATACCTTCCCCATTTCACCTCCAAACAAATAGCAAGCGCTATTTGTATGCCCATTACTCACAGGGTATACTCAATACTCACAGGGTATACTCAATACTCACAGGGTATACTCAATACTCACGGGGCATGACAGTGAGGGTGAAGTTTGAGCTGGCAGAGCGGACCTTGTTGGTCGCGGTGCAGATAAAGAAACCGGAAGTCTCCATGGAGATATTAAACAGAGACAGAACACCATCCTCTGAAAGAATGGAGGTATCAGGAAGTTAAAATTCAGAGAGGACAGCTGCATGTAAACACTGATAAACAAATTAGGAAGTTTGGGTAATAAACTCTGCCATTATTCTATGGCTTGCTTGAAGTAAAAATGAACACCAAAAACACAAACACACAAAACATACTCTCAGTGGTCTTCGGTGGGAATGCTCTGGGGGTATTCCTGACATCGCTTGTTATCCAGCTATAGGCGGGGCCGGGGGAGCCCTCCTCAGACACACATGTCAGGTTGATGTTGTTCCAGTACTCTGCTTCGCCCTGCACCTTGACGACGGGCACCGAGGGAGCCACTGGAGAGAGAAGCAGATGTCACATCATATTTTTTTTTATTTTTTTACAAGTAGTCCAGTAGAGGGCAGTGGAGTCCTAATGAACACCCTAGAGAGCCATCTTCCTGAAGGAAACTTTGAGAACATCTTAGCAGTATTTTCCTTTGACATGACAAGACACAGAATTGTAGTATCAGTTCCATCTTTAAACAGATGGAACCTTTTCACCCACACCAGACTTCAACTATCATACTACTATTTCTCTACATGGACTACAGGTCAACATCTAGTACTGTTCTCACCAAGGACCACCAGTTCGGTGGTGGCGGAGGGCGTCCCCTCCTCGTCTCCAGGGATCTGCACCCTGCACTGCCACAGCCTGTTCTCCTGCATGGACACCTTACGGAGGGTCAGGGTGCTTTTCCCTTCAGGAACGTCATGGGTCATCTCTGCTCGGTCCTTATAGGAAGGCTTGATGTCCACTTGATTTTTTATAGTGTAGAACGTGGCAATAACAATCTACACAAATCAGGGAGACACAAAATACTGAACCATTCTGCACATAGCCTACACACTGCAATGCACACACTCAGTGGTCAAATGGGCTTCCTTTATAGGAAGGCAACCTGGGCTAGATGTAACATAGTAAATGTAAATCCAGGATACACAAATTAGTAAGATATGTTACTTTTGGTATGGTATGTATTCATTTGTGGATTCCATCAACCTTTTGCTATGATATGTTACAAAATGCAATGTGTTGTGGCTAACGTTAGTTAGGTGGCTAGGTGGCTAATGCTAGCGTTAGCTAGGGGGCTAACGTTAGTTTGACTAAAGGTTAGGGGTTAGGTTAAAGAGTTAGGTAACATGCTAAGTAGTTGCAAAGTAGCTAAAATGCTTAAGTTGTCCGTTATGAGATTCAAACACGCAACCTTTGGGTTGCTAGACGTTCATGTTACACGTCCACCTATCCACCCCAACCAAACACCCGCCTTTCATGTCTGCCTTAAGAAACCTTCTGTCTTATTTAACCATATCAAACGTAACATATCATACTAATTTGAGTGACAGATTTTAGTTTACTATGTTATGTCTAGTTTATGAGACCAGGCTGGAATAGATCATGCCTTTCCTTACATAGCAGAAAACAAATCATTCAGTCAACATTCAAGCCGGTTATAGATTATGGCGATATCGTCTATATGCACGCAGCTGCCACTGTATTGAATCCATTGGCAACAGTTTATCATAGCACACTACTCTTTATTACGGGCGATTAGTTCAGTACACATCACTGCATTCTGTATGGGGTGGCAGGTGGCCTAGTGGTTAGAGCGTTGGACTTGTAACCGGAGGGCTGCAAGTTCAAATCCCCGAGCTGACAAGGTAAAAATCTGTCGTTCTGCCCCTGAACAAGGCAGTTAACCCACTCTTCCCCCGGGCGCCGAAGACGTGGATGTCGATTAAAGGCAGCCCCCCCGCACCTCTCTGATTCAGAGGGGTTGGGTTAAATGCGGAAGACACATTTCGGTTGAAGGCATTCGGTTGTACAACTGACTAATAATGGTGACTTTGACTTTTTTTTTTTTTATCAGAAAGTAGGCTGGTCCTCTTTGAAGTCTTGTAGATTGATGCATTTCACTCTTTTTGTTTATCAAGCCCTCTTTCACAAACTTCCGCCGTACCTTACTTCATTATTAACCTATAGACGTACAGGTTACTAGACCCGGTCTCAGGGGTGGCTAACTCCAGAGCTCCCTTCCATCTCCACTGAGTTTGATAAATCTGCTTTTTTGCCTCTACAGCAATTCAGACGTCTGATTGAGGACCTTTTTACTGAAGAAAGTGTTTGTTTTCTATGATTGTGTTTTGTATCTCAGTTTTGATTTTAGTAGTGTATTGATGTGTATATTTTTAACAAGGCTCGTCTTTAAAAGAGACTGGGATCTCAGCATGACTCGCTGTCAAAATAAAGGTTAAATAAAAGTTGGCTGTATTTAGTCTTCTAAGGGCGATATTAGCTTATCATGTGCACCTGAAAACCTTCTACTTGACCCAACTGTAGTCTTTCTAATGATCTTTATTTCAGCATTTAACTTTGTGTTTCCGTCTGTGGAGAAACAGCGACAATAGTAGCAAAGCTTTTACATTTCTAAATGGAGCCATCTCTTGTCTTCTGACTGACCTTTGGATCAACAGGGCTATCAGCCTCCATGGACCATGTGATGATAACCAACGTCGAGGGTTTGGATTGTTCAGCAGGTATGAAACTACACTCCAGGGTGACATCATCGCCTCGCGCAACCTCATATGTAGATCCAATGGTCACCTCTAGGCCTCTGGCAGAGGAGAAAACTAGAAAGAAATCAGATGTATTCTATTCATCTCAATACTCACATATTTCTCTAAATCACTTTCAAATGTATTGTATACCAGTTGCATATCATTGTACATTCCTAAGGAATTTTGAAATATAAAATTCTGACAAGGAATTACACACACTGAACAAGAATATACTGAACTCATAAATGACATTATTTTTTTAAACAGTTGCAAGTTAAAGATGAACCTACAGCGTGTCAAGCAAAAGTGGAAATATCTTTAGGTTTGGGGAAGTGATCACATTTGCCATTGATTCAACACACTGAATCATGACATACCTGGCCTATTCAAAATGAAATACCCCTAACAAAACTATCTCCTTCAGACACAGGACAAGAACAACAAAAGTCCTAAATCCATCAAATACATGATATAGTAAATGTAGAAAACGTCATAAATGGCACGTTTCTTCCCTTAGTTCCGGGAGAGAATACTCTTGTTATCTTTTTCATGTGGTTAATGATTAACCAGGGTGTTGAAACTGCAACATGACATACAAGATAGGGATAGACGAAGCAAAGCACCTGTGATGTAGGAAATCTATCCATGTGATTTGATTGCCAGTGACTTCCCCCCTACAGTAGTCTGGGGGAAAAGGTGTTGGCCGCTTCAGAATTAATAACTGAAAGACTACAAAAGAAATCGAGATGGCTACACATACCTGCAAGTATGAAAAATAGTATCATTGTCGATGTCCCCTTCTCAATCACCCACAGGAATAGTGTTGCTGTCCTCTCAGGTGTCCAATATTGGTGTTCCAAGCGCACCTCATTCAGGTAAACCAAACCGCAGGCACCTCACTCAGGTAAACCAAACCTCAGGCAGCTCACTCAGGTGTATTTATTATGTCTTGCAACGGAAACCGTTTACCATCTTAGAACCAAACGGAAGCAAACAGAACAAAAGGGGGAGGGACTTTAAAAAATTAAAAAATAATAATAACCTTTATATTATCAGGGAGTCATACTGAGACCAAGGTCTCTTTTACAGATGAGCCCTGAATTACTTAAATTACAAAAAATACAACATTCTAAATCTAATTCCAAAATGCAAGCAGAATGAAAGAAAAACACGGTCATAAAAAACAAACACATTGATCAGTAGTAAGGTCCTCAATCAGCTTTCTGAATTACCCCTAGAGGTACCACAACAAACACATTCATCAGTAATAAGGTCCTCAGTGAGCTTTCTGAATTACCCCTAGAAGCACCACAACAAACACATTCATCAGTAATAAGGTCCTCAATCAGCTGTCTGAATTACCCTAGAGGCACTACAAAATCACATTCATCAGTAATAAGGTCCTCAATCAGCTTTCTGAATTCCCCCTAGAGGCACCAGAACATCACATTAATCAGTAATAAGGTCCTCAATCAGCTTTCTGAATTACCCCTAGAGGCACTACAACATCACATTCATCAGTAATAAGGTCCTCAATCAGCTTTCTGAATTACCCCTAGAGGCACTACAACATCACATTCATCAGTAATAAGGTCCTCAATCAGCTTTCTGAATTACCCTAGAGGCACCACAACATCACATTTAACAACATGTTGAAGATTGTTCCACATATAAGGTACAAGAAAACTAAAAGCTGATTTACCTCACTACGTAGACCCCAAAGGAATTTCCAGAGATGTCTAAAATTTAGTAATGATGTTAGGTACAGTGGGACTTTTTGTAAAAGGGCTTTATACATGAAAACATAGCAATATATCAACCTATGTGACATCAAAGAGGACCAACCAACTTTCTGGTAGAGAATGCAGTGATGAGTATTCAAATTGTTGCTCGTAATAAAGCATGGTGCGCTATGATAAACTGCATCTAATGGCTTTAGTGAGGTGGCAGCTGCGTTCATATAGGTGATGTCGTCATAGTCTAGGACCAATAGGAACGTCGACTGAATAATCTGCTTTCTACTATGTAGCACGAGGCAGGACGTATTTCTATAAAACCAGCTCATTTTTATTCTCAACTTCGTAAAACTTACTCGGGATCGGTGCCCCTTCCACGGGACAGTTGAGCTAACGTAGGCTAATGCGATTAGCATGAGGTTGTAAGTAACAAGAACATGTCCCAGGACATAGACATATCTGATATTGGCAGAAAGCTTAAATTCTTGTTAATCTAACTGCACTGTCCAATTTATAGTAGCTATTACAGTGAAAGAATACCATGTTATTGTTTGAAGAGAGTGCACAGCTTTGAACATGAAAAGTTATTAATAAACAAATTAGCCACATTTGGGAAGTCTTGATACAAAATGTTGTACAGAAATGCAATGGTTCATTGGATCAGTCAAAAACTTTGAACATACATTGATGCCATCTAGTGGCCAAAATCTAAATTGCACCTGGGCTGGAATAATACATTATGGCTGTCTTGAATTTCAAAGATACAAAAGAACAGTTTAACATTTTTTTGTCTTATCTTTTACCAGATCTATTGTGTTATATTCTACTACATTCTTTTCACATTTCTATAAACTTATCTCCCTCACCAGCTGGTGCTTAAAGCTGGTGAGGGAGATAAGTGTCTCCAGTTTCAGAGATTTTTGTAGTTCGTTCCAGTCATTGGCAGCAGAGAACTGGAAGGAGAGTCGGCCAAAGGAGGAATTGGCTTTGGGGGTGACCAGTGAGATATACCTGCTGGAGCGTGTGCTATGGGCTGAGATAAGGCGGGACTTTACCTAGCAGGGACATTTTTAGATGACCTGGAGCCAGTGGGTATGGCTGGCCCTCGCTTTGGTAACAAAATGGATGGCACTGTGATAGACTGCATCCAATTTGTTGAGTAGAGTATTAGAGGCTATTTTGTAAATGACATCACCGAAGTCGAGGATCAGTAGGATGGTCAGTTTTACGAGGGTATGTTTGGCAGCGTGGGTGAAGGATGCTTTGTTGCGAAATAGGAAGCCAATTCTAGATTTAATTTTAGATTGGAGATGTTTGATGTGAGTCTGGAAGGAGAGTTTACAGTCTAACCAGACACCTAGATATTTGTAGTTGTCCACATAATCTAAGACAGAACCGTCCAGAGTAGTGACGCTGGACGGGGGACAGGTGCGGGCAGCGATCGGTTAAAGAGCATGCATTTAGTTTTACTTGCGTTTAAGAGCAGTTGTAGGCCACGGAAGGAGAGTTGTATGGCATTGAAGCTCGTCTGGAGGGTAGTTAACACAGTATCCAAAGAGGGGCCAGAAGTATACAGAATGGTGTCGTCTGCGTAGATGTGGATCAGAGACTCACTTGCAGCAAGAGCGACATCATTGATGTATACAGAGAAGAGAGTCGGCCCAAGAATTGAACCCTCTGGCACCCCCACAGAGACTGCCAGAGGCCCGGACAACAGGCCCTCTGATTTGACACACTGAACTCTATCGGAGAAGTAGTTGGTGAACCATGCGAGGCAATCATTTGAGAAACCAAGGCTGTCGAGTCTGCCGATAAGGATGTGGTGATTGACAGAGTCGAAAGCCTTGGCCAGATCAATGAATACGGCTGCACAGTATTGTCTCTTATCGATGGCGGTTATGATGTCATTTAGGACCTTGAGCGTGGCTGAGGTGCACCCATGACCAGCTCTGAAATCAGATTGCATAGCGGAGAAGGTACGGTGGGATTCAAAATGGTCGGTAATTTGTTTGTTAACTTGGCTTTAAAGACCTTAGAAAGAGGGGGATGACCGCAGCTGCTTTCCAGTCTTTGGGAATCTCAGACATCACGAAAGAGAGGTTGAACAGGCTAGTAATAGGGGTTGCAACAATTTCGGCAGATCACTTTAGAAAGAGAGGGTCCAGATTGTCTAGCCCAGCTGATTTGTAGGGGTCCAGATTTTGCTGAGTGGGGTGCAGGGCTGTTGACCGGGGTAGGGGTAGCCAGGTGGAAAGCATGGCCAGCCGTAGAAAAATGCTTATTGAAATTCTCAATTATTGTGGGTTTATTGGTGGTGACAGCGTTTCCTATCCTCAGTGCAGTGGGCAGCTGGGAGGCGGTGCTCTTATTTTCCATAGACTTTACAGTGTCCCAGAACTTTTTTGAGTTTGTGTTACAGGAAGCAAATTTCTGCTTGAAAAAGCTAGCCTTGGCTTTCCTAACTGCCAGTGTATATTGGTTCCTGACTTCCCTGAAAAGTTGCATATCACGGAGGCTGTTCGATGCTAATGCAGAACGCCACAGGATGTTTTTGTGCTGGTCAAGGGCAGTCAGGTCTGGAGAGAACCAAGGGCTATATCTGTTCCTGGTTCTACATTTCTTGAATGGGGCGTGCTTATTTAAGATGGTGAGAAAGGCACTTTTAAAGAATAACCAGGCATCCTCTACTCCTTAGGGAGGAGGCTTCTAATGTTAACATGCATGAAACTTTTACGGTTGCAGAAGTCAACAAATGAGAGCGCGCCTGGGGAATAGGAGGGGGAGCTAGGCACTGCAGGGCCTGGATTAACCTCTATGTCACCAGAGGAACAGAGGAGGAGTAGGATAAGGGTACGGCTAAAAGCTATAATGACTGGTCATCTAGGACGTTCTGAACAGAGAGTAAAAATAACAGGTTTCAGGGGGTGATAAAATAGATTAAAGGCATAAGGTATGGTAGGACGTAAATACAGTGGAGGTAAACCTAGGCATTGAGTGGTGATGAAAGAGATATTGTCTTTATAAACATTTAAAACAGGTTATGTCATCGCATGTGTGGGTAGTGGAACTGAAGGGTTGGATAAGGTATATTGAGCAGGGCTAGAGGCTCTACAGTGAAATAAGACAATAAACACTAACCAGAACAGCAATGGACAAGGCATGTTGACATTGAGGAGAGGCATGCTTAGCCGGGTGATCATTTACAGACAAGTCGATATTGTTAATGTAAACAGTAAAAAGTACAGGACCCTGAATCGACGCCTACAGGAAACATTTCTTAATATCCAGGAAACCTGATTTAATACCATAAGTAGATATACATTGAGTTCTATCAGTCAAGTAATTTTTAAACCAGTTACATGGAGCCTGGTCTAGGCCAATTGAGGAAAGCCTCTGAATTAGCAGTGAGTGATCAACAGTATGAAAGCCTTTGACAGGTCAATGAAGAGGGCAGCACAATGTTGCCTTTTATCCATACAGTTAACCACATCATCTATAACTAGGGAGGCAGCAGAGATAGTGCTATGACCTGGTCTAAAACCCAACTGATGTACATTTAGAATACATTTCAAAGATAAGAAAGATCTTTGCTGAGAATTTTATTTAGGCGAGAAAGTTTAGAAATACGGCAAAAAATATTTAGTTCAGAAGGGTCACCACCTTTGTGAAGGGGGAGTAGATGGGTCGCCTTCCAAACCTTGGGGATAGTACCAGATATAATTGGCAGGTTTTTTCTTCTTAAGCAAGGCATCTGGCACATTACATATAGTAAATTGTTGAAATGAAAACAAAGATTTACTAGAAGTTGACAGGTAAACCGTCAAGTCAGCTAGAGGCTGGCAGAGGGAAGAGTAGTCGATTGACTGACAAGGGTCAATTAAACCATTGTTTCTCTCAAATAAAAAGCATGCAGAGATAACATTATTATAAAAAATAATCACTTATCCCATTCTTCTCAGTTATGTTAGGGTTGCGAAATTCAAATATGGTGTTCGGACAAAAGGTGACACATAGTCACCAAGTAAGTTCTAAATAGTTTATTCACTCAAGCAATACATGGTAAATGCAATCTTCGTATATACGGGTTCAATGTAGTACCACGCAGGGCTAACAGAGAACTGCCCTTTCTGCTAAATGCATTGGTATAAGTAAGTTCTGAAAGAGTTAGTTCCCACCTCGGGATGGGCCTATCAGAACAGTGGCTGGGCGTGGTTTAGACTTGCCCAGCCAATAGTAGGCGCACAGGCTGGTCCCAGCCTCTTGGCGCTTGTTGTCCGGGGTTACTGAGGCCACAGGCTCAGTCCTGTTTGTCTCAACATCTTTCTATTCATGTTCCTAGCTCAACATACTGTTATCTCCCAAGGTTATACTGCCCCTTAGCCAGACACCAGGTGTCTGCACAATCCACTGTATTGTTCCACAATTTATCAGCCTTAGCTCAAACATATTCCTGTGTAGCAAAGAAACATATTCTCAAATCTAACAATTAGCAAAGAAACATATTCTCAAACCCAACAATTAGCAAAGAAACATATTCTCAAACCCAACAGTTATGATGCCAGTCAGACAGAATTTGCTTAGACAGGGAAGAAGAGGAATTGGTACTTGTCAGTGCATTTACTGTTTTTCAAAATGTAGAAGGATCACCAGCAGAGTCAGAGATGGAGCTTAAAAAGTAGCTTTATGTAGCTTTCATAATGGAGATAGTACATCTGTTTCTCAATTGTCTGAAAGATTGCCAGTCCACTACAGAGGCAGTTTTCCTTGCTTTGGCCCAGGCCGGATTTCTCCTCTGGATGAGCTCAGATAGATCAAACCCATGGTTTTCTTCTGAACTATCTTTGACTCTGAATTGCTTAAAAGGGGCGTGTTTATCTGCCAGAGGAATAGATATGGAGGATACATTTTCTAGAGACAACTTAGGGTCAGAATACAGGAGACCTTACCTGAATTTGTCCTATAGAAACTCGTTTTTTGTTGCAAAACGTTTTCTGTTTGGAATAAACGATTTCTGTTGCAAACATTTTGCAACAGAATCGGCGTAAGGAATGCACCCCCTGCCACACCTTCCCCTGTAGGCTCACAGGTGCTCTGCTCACGTGATAAACGAATGGGACAATCAAATGCCTGTCCCAGCGTTCGGGATTTTCTGACGAAGGTGGTACACACGTATGGTGTCTCCAAACCTTGTGTTAATGGAGGCATAAACCAAGAGCTAACCGTGTTGTTCGATTTGTTTTCGCAAGGAATACATTTAATTTGTAAATAATAATTTGTACACATTTTCATACGTGTTTTTAACCATTCCCACGTGCTGAAAAATTCCAACGCCGCTATTGTGGAAAGTGGGTGTCCGTGAAAATTAACTGCTGTACGGACGATTTGATTGAAAACACAAGACTTCTCAAGAATACTACCGTTTCATTATAAGTTTGAGGCTACCTTTAAGTCCCTCTAAAATGATACCGAAATCAGACTTTTATGTTAGGCTTCTTTGGTGTTTCACAGGTGAGTTTTCATATCTTATGCTATAACCTGGTCTGCCAGTGAAGTAGGTCAGTTGTGTGTAATTTCAATCGACTCATTTGCAGGTAAGCTGGTTACAAAGGAAATATAGACCTCTATTGGCTACCTTTGTTTTGGCTATTCTGGTAACTTCAACGGCAAGAGTGACGCTGATACCCCGATGTTTTTCTTTAAATCTATGTCAAACCTTTCGATTTCAAAGTTAAGAAAACAATTCAACTATTTACAATGATTACTTTTAACAATTTCCACTAAGAATTTCACGAAAACAATCTACTTGAAGAACAGTGCAGATAGTAAGTTTGGTAACAGAATGACCATTCTCTTTGTGGTCATTTCCTTATCAAACTTAGCATCTGCACTTTGGGCCTAGGCTAGCCCTACTTGACAGAGTACTCGTAGGCCAATGTATCAGTTTAAAGGCCGTGGTGGAAAAAGTACCTAATTGTCATACTTGAGTCAAAGTCAAGATTCCTTAACAGAAAATGACAAAAGTGAAAGTCACCCAGTAAAATACTACTTGAGTAAGTCTAAAACTATTTGTTTTTACATTTACCTAAGTATCAAAAGTAAATGTGATTGCTTAAATATACTTAAGTATCAAAAGTAAGTGTACATTTCAAATTCCTTATATGAAACAAACCAGAAGGCACGAATCATTTGTATTTTTTACAGATAGCCAGAGGCACACTCATACATCATTTACAAATGAAGTATTTGTCTTTTAGTGATTCTGCCAGATCAGAGGCAGTAGGGATAACCAGGGATGTTCTCTTGATAAGTGCGTGGATTAGACAATTTTCTTGTCCTGCTAAGTGGTGTAAAGTACTTAAGTAAAACCCTTACAAAAAATATGGCAGTCAGAGTGCAGTATAACTGCAATATGCTGCAAATACTGGGTCAAAAATACCACAATCGACTGCAGTTTCTAAACTACAATATTTGTTTGGTAATGGTATACTTTAAAGTACTATTTAAGTAGTTGTTTTGAGTATCAGAATTTTACTTTACTATTTATATTTTTGACAACTTTTACTAAACTACATTCTTAAAGAAAATAAGGTACTTTTTACTTGATACACTTTCCCTAACACCTAAAAGTACTTGTTTACATTTTAAATTCTAACAGGACAGAAATTGTTAGTCACACACTTATCAAGCGAACATCTCTGGTCATTCCTACTGGCTTTGATCTAGCAGACTCACTAAAGACAAATTCTTCATTTGTAAATGATGTATGAGTGTGCCTAAAAAAAACAAAATGGTGTCAACTAGTTTGCTTTACATAAGGAATTTGAAGTTATTTATACTTTTGATATTTAAAAACATACTTTGTGACGTTTACTAAAGTATTATTTTACTGGGTGACTTACTTGAGTCATTTTCTATTAAGGGATCTTTACTTTCTCAAGTATGACAATTGGGTACTTTTTCCACGACTGGTCTAATTCCCATTTTCGTCTACTGTTCTCAGGTATTATGGTTTGTCGTGCTCAGGAAGAGTGTGGTCAACCACCCATTGGAAACAGGATTGTGGGAGGAGAAGATGCATCAGAGGGGGCATGGCCCTGGCAGGTGGATATCCAGGTAGGTCAGAGCTGAGTCAAGGTATGGAATAAACAAAATGCATGAAGACTTGTTTGTCTGGTGGTTTTAGTGTGTGTGTGTGTGTTGGTCATCATGCTGACCTGCTGAGAGAGAGGGGATTAAGACTTGTTTTGATGATTCACCTTAACCTCTTTCCCCCCTCTTGGTCTTTAGACAGTGAAGGATGGCCATATCTGTGGGGGCACCATCATCACTAAAGAGTGGGTGCTGTCTGCTGCCCACTGCTTCCCAAAGTAAGTGTCTACCAGTGGAGGCTCCTCAGAGGAGGAAGGGGAGGACCATCCTACTCAGTGAATTACACACAAACAATAGTGAAACATTAAAAAAGCTATCCTTTTTAGATAGAACTATACTAAATATATTCACATGTAACCAAATAACGGATTAAAACACAGTTTTGCAATAGTCTACAGTAGCCTCAACAGCACTTTCCAGGATAGCGCCATGGTGTTGTCCGAGTACAACTATTTTACATCCTCCTCAGGGTACATTGACTTCAATAGGTTCTCGCCCTATTCTATAGACATACACAGTAATTATTTTCCTATGTTTTATTCAAACACTAATGTGCAATTGACAACAAAATATACCTACTTTCGGAAGAGGCAACGACGGCACGGGAATACCTCTGTCTGTGTGTTAAGGCTCGACATACAAGGGAGATTTTCAAAACGCTCCGGGCCAGTTGATCATCCCCCTAAGAGGGCCAATAGGGCAAGTAAAAAAATAAATAATTGAACACAATTTTTAATCTAGGCTACATAATTGATAAAAATAAGAAAAGATGGATACCTAAAGTTATGTCCATTTAATTATCGCACATGTATAGCCTGGATAATCTTTCGGGCAGTGAGTGCGCAGCTCATAAATTGCTGGTTGTTGCATGGAGACAGACAGCAGTAGGAAAGATGTTTCAAGTTATATCTACTTGTAAATGCTATGGCAAGAATGGGTATGCAAACCAGGTATTTAAAAAGTTTACTCTTAACTGTATGGCTCATCACAAATTCAACTATCATGGAATAGCCTACCTTAAAAATCGAAAGGTGTTTGGTTAGTCTGATGCTCTTGTTTCGGTGAAATCATGTGTGGTTGTTATGAGCAAGACAAAATCGAATGTTGATTTCAAATGGGTTTTCTATACAAAGTGTTCCATTAGAAAGGGAACCTGGTTTTTGGTTGCTTTCTCAATTTAAAACATGATACAATAAAATGGCAAGGCTGTCTATTTAGTCAGGCAATGCCCACATTATTCTTGTCGTGATTGGTTTTGTCAAAAGTATTTTATTTATTTTTAATTGCGGTCTCCACAGGAGGACATTTACCTTTTGGTAGGCAGTCATTGTAAATAAGAATTTGTTCTAAACTGACTTGCCTAGTTAAATAATTACATTCAGACATACACTACATGACAAAGTATGTGGACACCTGCTCGTCGAACTTGACGTTCCAAAATCATGGGTATAAATAGGGAGTTGGTCCCTCCTCCTTTTGTTGCTTTAACAGCCTCCACTCTTCTGGGAAGGCTTTCCACTAGATGTTGGAATATTGCTCTGGGGACTTGCTGCCATTCAGCCACGAGCACTAGTGAGGTTGGGCACTGATGTTGGACGATTAGGCCTAGCTCGCAGTCGGCGTTCCAATTCATCCCAAAGGTGTTCAATGGGGTTGAGGTCAGGGCTCTGCAGGCCAGTCAAGTTCTTCCACAACGATCAACAAACCATTTCTGTATGGACCTTGCTTTGTGCACAGGGGCACTGTCAAACTGAAACAGAAAAGGGCCTTCCGCAAAATGTTGCCACAAAGTTGAAAGTGCAGAATCGTCTAGGATATCATTGTATGCTGTAGCGTTAAGATTTCCATTCACTGGAACCATGAAAACGGAGCCAGACTATCTCCTCCTTCACCAAACTATGCATTTGGGAAGGTAGTGTTTTCCTGCCATCCGTTGGACTACCAGATGGTGAAGCATGATTCATCATGCCAAAGAACGCGTTTCCACTGCTCCAGAGTCCAATGGTGGCGAGCTTTACACCGCTCCAGCCGACGCTTGGCATTGCGCATGGTTATCTTAGGCTTGTGTGCCAGATATAATTGGCAGGAAACCCATTTCATGAAGCGTCCGACGAACAGTTATTGTGCTGACATTGCTTCCAGAGGCAGTTTGGAACTCTGTAGTGACTGTTGCAACCAAGGACAGGTGATTTGAAAGCATTACGCGCTTCAGCACTCGGCGGTCCCATTCTGTGAGCTTGTGTGGCCTACCACTTTGCGGCTGAGCTATGGTTGCTTCTAGACGTTTCCACTTCAGAATAACAGCACTTAAGGTCCATCTGGCCACTCCACCATAAAGGCCTGATTGGTGGAGTGCTACAGCGATGGTTGTCTGTCTGGAAGATTCTCCCATCTCCGCAGAGGAACTCTGGAGCTCTGTCAGTGACCATTGGGTTCTTGGTCACCTCGCTGACCAAGGCCCTTCTCCCCCGATTGCTCAGTTTGGCTGGGTGGCCAGCTCGAGGAAGCATCTTGGTGGTTCCAAACTTCCATTTAAGAATGATGGAGGCCACTGTTCTCTGACCTTCAATGCTGCAGAAATATTTTGGTACCCTTCCCCAGATCTGTGCCTTGACACAATCCTGTCTCTGAGCTCTACGGACAATTCCGTCGACCTCATGGCTTGGTTTTTGCTCTGACATGAACTGTCAACTGTGGGACCTTAGACAGGTGTATGCCTTTCTAAATCATGTTCAGTCAATTGAATTTACATCTCAAGTATGATCAATGGAAACAGGATGCAGCTGAGCTCAATTTTGTGTCTCATAGCAAAGGGTCTGAATACTTATGTAAATAAGCTATTTTTGTTTTAAATCATTTGCCTAAATTTTGAAGCATGTTTTCGCTTTGTCGTGTGTGTAGATTGAGGAAAAACATGTATTTTAATCCACTTTAGAATAAGGCTGTAATGTAACAATATGTGTCATCACCTTTTCCACAAGTATTTTACAATGTAAAAATAATGAGATTGTCAATGCATAGTGCCTTTGGGTAGGCCTAATTTATTCTTAAATGCATATTTGTTTTGCATACATTGTGGGCGGGTTTCTTTTTCTATAGGCTATTACATATATATAATTTAGGTCCTTAAGTTAAATTAAGTACTTGAAAAAGACGTTGAATTTGATTTGCCAATGTCTCTATGAACCCTGTATAGTCTACTTGCTCAGCCCATAAATAAAATGTAAGTACACTTCATTCAGATCTGGTCCCAGGCCAGTATTTTTGTCATTTGGATTTGGGTGAGTAGCTTTCAGTTTGCACTGGCCCAGTGTGCCACTTGCAAATTGACCTGAATGTCGAGCCCTGCAAAAACCCAGCAGCGTTGCAGTTCTTGAGACAAACCGGTGGACCTGGCACTTACTACCACACCCCGTTGTCTTGCCCCTGTATCCTCTCCTTCAGCCACACTGATTTGACGTGGATTTAACAAGTGACATCAATAAGGGTACATAGCTTTCACCTGCTTTCAGTCTGTCATGGAAACAACAGGTGTTAATGTTTTGTCAGTGTGTGTACCTCATTGTGTAACTTTTAGGCTATCATTAGCATCGCTAACTGTTATCGGGTAGATGGAAAGGCAATTTAAAAGGTAACTACAAAGTTGTTTATGCCTAACTGGCATAATGATTATGCATCAATCCAGTGGCCATTTTTGTTTTGACAACTCCATCACCAGTGTGCTACAGAAACACTGTTGCCAAACAAACCTGTATAACTGGTGCACACCGGAATTAAAGGGTGACTACACAAAAAGCTACATTTCTATGAATAGTTTTCTTCCCCAGACCTCAAATGCTCCCTCAATGTGGTTTAAGCATTGTTGTGGACTTAGATTTACTCTATGTAAGAACACAAGGGCATGCTAATTCAAAAGATGGCTAGTCATTATTTGCCTGGTTCTGTATGGCATTATGGGACCCGGCCAGGTCATTATCAATGATAAGACAAAGGATGTTATAGATTGGCGCGACCAAATCATCAATCATCTCTTGGTGCCACCACCTGAAGTTGGTTCCACCTGTGGAAAAAGCTAGTGTAGAACCCTGATAGTTGGAAGAGTTTGGAACAAAGGAATTTCTTAATTTAAGGAGAAGCAGCAGAGCTAGATTTCATTGTATATATTTTTCTTAGTTTACCTTTCACTTACTTAGCTAATGCAACTAGTTTGGCTTCTTCAGCAACCTGACTCGGAAAGGAATGCAATTTGTTAGCTAGCATGCTAAGGCTAGCCAACACTGCAACTTTTTCAAGTCAAGGTAAGCTATCGGTTTTATAAATGTATTGCCACCGGGACCTGTCGGTGTAACTGCTTGCTGTAGGCTACACTGTACTGCGTGTTTGTACACCTGGATTGGATTGTGGATTTACAAACGCGTAGTTTGACTAATGTAAAATGGTGACAATGATGTAGGTTGTGTAGCGGTTATGGTATAAAGGTTTGGCTTGGAGAGGTTTTTGCACCTGCTCACAGAGCTGTTGTGCACTAAAGTCCAAAAGCGAAGGGAAAGGTCAAATCAAATTGTATTTGTCACATGCTTTGTAAAACAACCGGTGTAGACTAACAGTGAAATTCTTACTTAAGGGTCCTTTTCAAACAATGCAGAATTAAATATTTTTTAGAGTAGTGACGCAAGGAATAAATACAGTGAAGAACAATAACGAGTGGCCATACCATGGCTATATGTGCCGGGGTACGAGCCGAGGTAGAGGCAACTATGTACATATAGGCAGGTGAAGTGACTAGACTACAGGATAGATAATAGGTAGCAGTGTGTGTAGGGGGTGTAAAGTCCTGTGTGTGTAGACTAAGAAATGGGTAGCTATTTAGCAGTCTTATAGCTTGGGGCTAGAAGCTATTCAGGGTCCTGTTGATTCCAGACTTGGTGTACTGGTACCATTTGCCGTGCGGTAGCAGAGAGAATAGTATTTTGCTAGGGTGGCTGGAGTATTTTTGACAACTCGTTATAGAGGTCCTGGATGGCAGGCTGCTTGAGCCCCAGTGATGCTCTTGGCCATACTCAGCGATGTTCCTTGGAAAAAAGTTATTGGGGCACTGAGCAATTTGCAGGTCTGCTGAGTGCCAACTTGAAAGTTGTGAAAATTCATTTCCAGCGTGTGTTTACTGTGAACACAGGCTGTACCAACTTTAAGTTAGTTTGACAGTGGTCAAGTAGGCTGTGGCGATGTGATCATAATGTAGGCCTAACATAGTGGCCTACTGTCACAAACAATGGAGAAAGTTTTAACATGGAAATAGCTGTTCTATCATTCAGTCTACAGTAGCAGCCAATGTGTGGTGTTCAATGTATGACTACATTCATGAGACTTTAAAAAAAAAAAACATGCAGGGCTTGACATTAACCTGTTTATCCACTTGTCCTTCAGACAAGGAAATGACTGAATGTTGTTTGATGCAAGAACCCACTTTACAAAATGAAATGTATTATTCTCATACCATTATTACAGAGAATCAGACAAATTATGCTACCGTTTGCTTTTTGGATATTTAGCTTCTTCAAGCCTGTTTTAAAATGCAACGCTGCCCCTTTAAGACAATGCTCTTTACCCGACTCGCTTTTCAAAGATGTCTAGAAATGTACATGTTGTCTGCTCTTGTAGGAAGCAACCACTTCCCCATTGCTGACTACAAATGATCTATAACTGGGCTAACAACTCACTAACTAGCAAAAAAAATGAACAAATGTGCACAAGTGGCTACATGCAGCTCTCACTTTGATCTCAAAACAAGCGCATCTACTCACAACCGATCATGCTGTAAACACAGTCCAGATCAAAGTGAATGGCACAGAGCCATATGGCAATGGTCTATTTTCATATAGGCCTACTGCAGCTCTGATTGGTTACAGTGCACCGGTCTGTGTAGAGTACGGACCTGAGTCGTGCCTGTCAATGCAATAGAATCCTACTCCAATGTGTCCTGCCTACAACAAAATCTCTTGCATAGTGTTTGTTTCGGTATGTTGCTTTGAAAGTGGCTAATTGCGTTGATTCGATCACAAGTCCCACAGTAAAGGGAAACGTTGACAGTGTTAACTAAGGGGGGGAAACTCTAGGAAGTTCAATCTTGTGCTTCTCTGCGTGGTTGAAAATGCCCATATAAGGGAGTAAGATTTCAGTACCTATTGCTTCCACTGGATGTCAACAGTCTCTAGACAGTGTTTTGATTCTATTTAGTTGATCAGGATGGTAATAGAAGAAGAATTAGGAAGTGGTCACAAAAAGTAAACAGAAGAGAGTGCGCATTCACCGGCTTGCACGCGCTGCGTTTTCTTTTCCTTTCCTATCGCCCAGTTTATATTCCGGTTGAAATATTATACTAAATATACAAAAGTGTTCCTAAGGATACATTATCAATGATGTTTGATTGTTCTTGGACAAGTTTATAGGTATAGTTTGAACGAGTTCTCTTCACGGTTCAATGGGCGAGTGGACGCTGTATTTTCTCATAACGCACCAACCAAACAGAGATGTATGGATATAATACATTACTTTTTCTAACAAAAGAACCATGGATTGTCTTCGTTGGACACTTGGGAAGCCCTCAGCAGAAGTTCTTCAAAAGGTAATTGATTTGTTTTCGCTGTGAAATGTGTTTTGTGTGAACTGCGATGGTTTATGAATTTATGGTAATGTTAAAAATATTGGAGGTGCTACCCTAAACAATCAAATGTAGTGCTTTCGCCGTAAAGCCTTTTTGAAATATGACAACGCTGTGATATTGCCAAGAAGCAGAGCTTTTGATGACTATGGATTTTGAATTTGGCACCTTGCATTTCACCGGGTAGTGTCGGGAATGGGGCGCTAGCGACTCCTTTGTTGAGCCACTCCTTTGTTGCCTTGGCCGTGTGTTTTGGGTCATTGTCATGCTGGAATACCCATCCACGACCCATTTTAAATGCCCTGGCTGAGGGAAGGAGGTTCTCACCCAAGATTTGATGGTACATGGCCCTGTCCGTCATCCCTTTGATGCGGTGAAGTTGTCTTGTCCCCTTAGCAGAAAAACACCCCAAAAGCATAAAGTTTCCACCTCCATGTTTGACGGTGGGGATGATGTTCTTGGGGTCATAGGCAGCACTCCTCCTCCTCCAAACACGGCGAGTTGAGTTGATGCCAAAGAGCTCCATTTTGGTCTCATCTGACCACAACACTTTCACCCAGTTGTCCTCTGAATCATTCAGATGTTCATTGGCAAACTTCAGACGGGCATGTATATGTGCTTTCTTGAGCAGGGGGACCTTGCGGGCGCTGCAGGATTTCAGTCCTTCACGGCGTGGTGTTACCAATTGTTTTCTTGGGGACTATGGTCTCAGCTGCCTTGATCATTGACAAGATCCTCCCGTGTAGTTCAGGGCTGATTCCTCACTGTTCTCATGATCATTGCAACTCTACGAGGTGAGATCTTGCATGGAGCCCCAGGCCGAGGGAGATTGACAGTTATATTGTGTTTCTTCCATTTGCGAATAATCGCACCAACTGTTGTCACCTTCTCACCAAGCTGCTTGGCGATGGTCTTGTAGCCCATTCCAGCCTTGTGTAGGTCTACAATCTTGTCCCTGACATCCTTGGAGAGCTCTTTGGTCTTGGCCATGGTGGAGAGTTTGGAATCTGATTGATTGCTTCTGTGGACAGATGTCTTTTATACAGGTAACAAGCTGAGATTAGGAGCACTCCCTTTAACTTCTCAAGGATCACTGGGGCGCTAGCGGGCTGCTCCCGACACTACCAGGTGAAATGCAAGACAAAATTCCAAAATTGAATTAAAAATGCACCAATATACAAGTGTTCCATACTCATCAAAAGCTCTGCTTCTTGGCAATATCACAGCGTTGTCGGATTTCAAAAAGGCTTTACGGTGAAAGCACTACAATTTGATTGTTTGAGGCTAGCACCTCACATATTTTCCATAACCATGAAATCTTTAGCCAGCGCGGTCGATAGAAAATGCATTTCACAGGGAAAACCTGTGCCTTACCTTTTGTAGAACGTCTGCAGAGGGCTTCCTAAGTGTCCAACGAAGACAATCCATGGGTATTTGGTTAGAAAAAGTAATTTATATCCTTAAATCTCCGTTTGGTTGGCACCTTGTGTTCAGAAAATCCAATGTGATGAGAACGCGTTCAACTATACCTATAAACTTTCCCTCAACAAAACAAAAACCAATTAAAATGCTTCCTTAGCTTATCTTTTTTGAATAAAAGTGATAATCTTTCACTTGGATGGTCACCTAAACGTTATATAAGTCAAATAAAGTGGACCGCTCAGCCAAATGTGCGCCCAAAAACGTGCAACTGAAAAAGAGGTCCCCCGGCTAAAACTTCTCCCAATAGAACACATTAGTTCCGATTTCCATTAAACTTTGCCTATACACTGCTGACATCCAGTGGAAGCAATAGGTACTACATTGAGTGTCCTGGTATAAATACTTTTTTATAGGCAGTCTCAAAGTGAGCTATAAGCCACAAGAATGACATTTCCGGATGTAACAATCTCTGGTTTTTGCCTGCCAAATGACTTCTGTTACACTCACAGACAAAATGATAACACTTTTGGAAACCTCAGTGTTTCCTATCCAATAGTACTAATTATGTCCATATCCTATGGACGTAATAGTTTCTGAACCTGGGTGGAAAGCATTTTACTTTGGGCACGCCAGACTCTCCAAAACCGACCCCTCAGCTGCCGCTGCCTAACAAGTTAAGAGTGTGCTCCTAATCTCAGCTCATTACCTGTGTAAAAGACACCTGTGAGCCAGAAATCTTTCTGATTTGAGAGGGGGTCAAATACTTATTTCCCTCATTAAAATGCAAATCAATTTATAACATTTTTCACATGCGTTTTTTCAGGTGGGCAAACTGTACAAAATAAGCAGGGGATCAAATACTTTTTTCCCTCACTGTATATCCACAGTAAAACAAGTCCTATATCGACATAACCTGAAAGGCCGCTCAGCAAGGAAGAAGCCACTGTTCCAAAACCGCCATAAAAATCCAGACTATGGTTTGCAACTGCACATGGGGACAAAGGTGACATTTTTGAGAAATGTCTGATGAAACAGAAATAGAACGGTTTGGCCATAATTGGAGGCTTGCAAGCCAAAGAACACCATCCCAACCGTGAAGCACGGGGGTGGCAGCATCATGTTGTGGGGGTGCTTTGCTGCAGGAGGGACTGGTGCAAATCACAAAGGAGATGGCATCATGAGGGAGGAAAATTGTGGATATATTGAAGCAACATCTCGAGAAATCAGTCAGGAAGTTAAAGCTTGGTTGCAAATGGGTCTTCCAAATAGACAATGACGCCAAGCATACTTCCAAAATTGTGGCAAAATGGCTTAAGGACAACAAAGTCAAGGTATTGGTGTGGTCATCACAGCGCCCTGACCTCAATCCCATAGAAAATGTATGGGCAGAACTGAAAAAGCGTGTGCGAGCAAGGAGGCCTACAAACCTGACAGTTACACCAGCTCTGTCAGGAGGAATTGTGGGAAGCTTGTGGAAGGCTACCTGACAAGTTTGCCCAAGTTAAACAATTTTAAAGGCAATGCTACCAAATACTAATTGAGGTTATGTAAACTTCTGACCCACTGGGAATGTGATGAAAGAAATTAAAGCTGAAATAAATCATTATCTCTACTATTATTCTGACACTTCACATTCTTAAAATAGAGTGGTTATCCTAACTGACCTAAAGAAGGGATTATCTACTAGGATTCATTGTCAGGAATTGTGAAAAACTGAGTAATGTATTTGGCTACGGTGTATGTAAACTTCTGACTTCAACTGTCTTTTATAAAATGATAAAGCAAAAACTGCTTTTTAGAAATGTTTGCAGATAATCTGATATCACAGAATTCAGACCCTTTGAAGCACCTTTTTGTCAGCGATTACAGCCTTGAGTCTTAGGCATTACACTACAAGCTTAGCACACCTGTGTTTGGGGAGTTTCTCCCATTCTTCTCTGCAGATCCTCTCAAGATCTGTCAGGTTTGATGGAAGTGTTGCTGCACAGCTATTTTCAGGTCTCTCCAGAGATGTTTTGATTGGTTTCAAGTCCGGGGTCTGGCTGGGCCTCTCAAGGACATTCAGAGACTTGTCCCGAAGCCACTCCTGCGTTGTCTTGGCTGTGTGCTTAGGGTTGTTGTCCTGTTGGATGGTGAACCTTCACCCCCAGTCTGAGGTCCTGTGCACTCTGGAGCATTTTTTCATAAATGATCTCTCTGTACTTTGTTCCGTTCATCTTTCCCTCTCCTGACTAGTCTCCCAGTCCCTCCCGCTGAAAAACATCCACACAGCATGATTCTGACACTACCATGCTTCATCGTAGGGATGGTGGCAGGTTTCCTCCAGATGTGACACTTGGCATTCAGGCCAAAGAGTTCAATCTTGGTTTCATTAAGTTCTTTAAGTGCCTTTGGCCAACTCCAAGTGTGCTGTCGGGTGCCTTTTTACTGAGTGGCTTCTGTCTGGCCACTCTACGAGAAAGGTTCTCCCATCGCCATGACATTTTGAGTGTCATAGCAAAGGGTCTGAATACATTTTCTAACAATTATAAATACCTGTGTTCACTTTGTCATTGTTATTGTGGGTAAAAAATATACATTTTAATCCATTGTAGAATAAGGCTGTAACGTAACAAAATGTGGAACAAGGGAAGCAGTCTGAATCCTTTCTGAATGCGCTGTACTCTCCGAATGACCCAACATTATAAATCCCATATTGGTCTTTCAGTCAGGCCAACCAAAGCTGTACTGTGCAGTAGACTAATAGTAGGCTTACTATTGAAACTGATTGACTGAGTCAGAAATTCATGTGTTTTTGTCACTTTTTCCTTTTTTTATACACAAATATTAAGTCCATAACAATGCGTAAGCCACATCAGGAGACTACATTTTGAGGTCTGGGAAAAATATTGAGGTGTAGTTGCCCTTTTTTAATTCAAGTGTTGATTTAGTGGTGTTTCTGTCGCACATGAGCAAGATAAATGTCACTGGATTTACGCAAATAATGATATCATTCTGATTGGTAGGCATAGGCTACTTTTGTATCTAGTTAAAAATTTGAAATGACTGTTTTTGGGAGTACCTTGCCATCTACCAGAAGACAGTTAGGCCGATCATTAGCATCGCTATATTATTCCTGTAACTTCATTGTTTGTAACCTGGACGTTTACCTTCGTATTATGAGGCAAGTCTTACCTTGCTTCAAAGCAGCCTATAGACAAAATCCCACCATAGAAACGTGGAGGCTATTATTTTTTTATAAAGACTTAACCAATAGAACAGAGAATGCATATGCTTTTCTTTCATTGTCTAGCAGCCAAAGACATTATCCTAATATTAGCTACCCATGATAGTTGTTGCATCTTTAAATCCCCCCCTTCTTTCAAATGGGTATTTCCATCTCTGTCCATGTAGCTGCTTGCATGTGCGGTGTGCTATTTACTACTGTGTTCCCTCAAATTGCATTTAGGAAATACTGCTGTGTACATTGCCACGCTTACAATGTGAAGAAATAATAGTTTATCAAAATTTTACGCTAAACATTCCAATCTGTTCCAACAGCCCTAATTAATTGATATGTCGTATACCTCCACCACACCTACTTTGATACGTATCATTGGGGATTATGAAGTGAGTATATGCAATGCCCACTGAAAAATAAGTGGGTATATGGCATATACTCTCCACTACACCACATGCTGTATCACACTAAAACCCGTGTTTTTCTTCATAGCTTGTTCTCCATCTTCTTAATAACCTGTTAAGGATTGGCCCCTTTTTTTTCCATTTTTGCATAAAAAATGACATATCTAACTGCCTGTAGCTCAGGCCCTGAAGCAAGGATATGCATATTTTGTGGAAATGTATCATTCCAGCCCAGGTGCAATTTAGATTTTGGCCACTAAATGGCAGCACTGCATGTGCAATGTTTTAGACTGATCCAAGGAACCATTACATTTCTGTTCATAATGTTGTATCAAGACTGTCCAAATGTGCCTAATTTGTTTATTCATAACTTTTCATGTTCAAAGCTGTGCACTCTCCTCAAACAATAGCATGGTATTATTTCACTGGAATAGCTATTATAAATTGGACAGTGCAGTTAGATTAACAAGAATTTAAGCTTTCTGCCAATATCAGATATGTCCATGTCCTGGGACATGTTCTTGTTACTTACAACCTCATGCTAATCACGTTAGCTCAAACGTCCCGCAGGGGACTCGCCAATCCTGAGGGAGCCAGTTTTTTGTTTTCGTCATGTTTATTTCCATGACTGATCAAAACTAATTATCCTGTCCCTCTGCAGCAGACATGTGGTGACCAATATGTGTGAAACATCGAATCGCAGTAAAATCACAGTATCGAATCGCAATGCTTATAGAATTGTGAGAATTCTAATACATATTGTATTGGCACCTAAGTATTGTGAGGTTCCTGGCAATTCCCAGCCCTACTCAGTGCACTTTGTGATCAGGTGCCTTGCTGTTGCTGTACCAAGCGGTGATGCAGCCAGTCAAGATGCAGCTGTAGAACTTTTGGAGGATCTCAGGGCCCATGCCAAATCTCTTCATGCCAAATCTCTTTGGACAATGTTAATTCCTTAGTGATGTGGACCATGAGGAACTTGAAGCTCTCAACCCCTGCTCCTCTACAGCCCCATCGATGTGGATTGGGTGAGAGGAGAGCATGTAGATGCTAGAAAGAATTTTACAAATGAGCAAAGTTATGAAGGTGAACTTCGATAACTGGTGTGTTCATTCTCCCTATTCTGTTGCAAAATAAATCTTAAATGGGAGCGACCTACCTGAAACTCTCGTTTGGACTAATGAATACACCCCTGATTATCCAGATGCAGGCAAGAGTGTGCAAGGCGGTATTGAATGTGTCACCTTGATAACTCTAATTTCTCTCTACTTGTGCACGTACGTTATAAACTTAAATGTGTAGGTTAGGTTGTAGGAACTTCGTGATGGTATATGGCAAATTTGAGTATCCTGTAGTAGCCTAAACCATCAACCTTATATTGAGCTGGGTGAATGGAATATGAATGACAGTCATCCAGTATGCTGTAATAGAAATGAGGCCATGCTTTAGAAAATACAAATCGTCCTCCCTAATCTTGAATGGCACTGAACGCCACTGGTGTCCACTTTTGAGGATCTTGGTTGAGCTTCGTGATGGCATTTTCTGTTAAACCTTACTAATGCTTGTGTACTAAAATATCCTCCTTTAAGCATTGGGATAGAGTTTCTTTAACAATCTCCTATAATATAGAAAAGTGTGTGCATTAATGAGGCTTTTAACTGTTCTGTGTAGCATGACCCCATGATGTCTTAGCTGAGTGCCAACTGGTTCCTCTTAGCTTAACTGAAGACAGCAAATAGGTATATTCTGCACTACAGTGATTGAGCTATTCTTTTTTGGAGGTTCCAAAAAAAGGTTCCTCTGTAGGGGTAGGACATACATCATTTGGGCTGACAGTCCAAGGCGCTTGCTTGCCAACCGTTAGAGGAAGTATGCCTGGTGTGACTTCCTGTCACTTTGGCACCCATTGTCCTAACCGTTTTTGTTTCCTGTCTACACATACATAAGATCACGTGTTTTTGTAGATGCTTGCATAAGATAGCTTGACTATAAGGCTTTCTCACACTGTGCAGGGGCTCTCACTCCATTCACTATGTGGGTGGTGCGACTTGCCTCATTTTATAATATAAAAATAAAATAATACCTTAATTGACTGACACGTATAAATGCCTATTCTTCAATAATTAGGAAAACTGCTGCAAAGATCACTGAGTGGGCCTTAAATTGGGATTGGACCATAATACTGTTAAAACGTCTAAGGGAAAACAGAAAACGTATCGTCCTCTAAACTGTGTGTGATGTCTGTCTGGGGTAGGGAAATGAGAAGACACATTTCAGCTGTAAGGTATTGTAACTCTCTCCTCTCCCAGTCCGTTCGACGTGTCGGGATACATCCTCTACGTTGGCCGTCACCAGCTCAACAGCTGGAACCCCAACGAGATGTCGCACCGCGTGGAGCGCGTCGTGATCCCGTCCGGCTACTCGGACCCAGGTTTGGGAAAGGACATGGCCTTGGTGCAGCTGCAGAGACCCATCGTCTGGTCGGTGTATGTCCGTCCTGTCTGTCTTCCTGACGCCGGGACACTGTTCCCCGAGGGCCTGCCCTGCTACATTACAGGCTGGGGAAACATCCGCGACGGGGGTAAGAGAGAATAAGGCATTGCGTATATAGCGGCAAAATCAAACTTCCACTTAAAGGGGAACCATGGCAAATTAGGGACGTTTTCTCAAGAGCCTCAACCTCTGACTCAGTGGACTGTCACAGTGGTCAACTCTCAGTCCCCCCCATGAGTATCTGTCAATATGTTCCACGTACAGTAGTCTAAGCCTGTCACAGGCACTGACTGACTCCCTCCTAATTTTTATTAAAAAAAATATATATCTACATTGTAGAATAATATAAGACATCAAAACTATGAAATAACACACATTGATTGAATCACGTAGTAACCAAAAAAGTGTTAAACAAATTAAATATTTTATATTCTTCAAAGTAGCCACCCTTTGCCTTGATGACAGCTTTGCACACTCTTTCCACAAATGCTGAGCACTTGTTGGCTGCTTTTCCTTAACCCAGCGTTCTAACTCCTCCCAACCATCTCAATTGTGTTTAGGTTGGGTGACTGTGGAGGCGAGGTCATCTGATGCTGCACTCAATCACTCCTTGGTCAAATAGCCCTTAAATCAAATAAAATGTTATTGGTCACACACACATGGTTAGCAGATGTTAATGCGAGTGTAGCGAAATGCTTGTGCTTCTAGTTCTGACCATGCAGTAGTATCTAACAAGTAATCTAACAATTTCACAACCACTACCTTATATACACCCACAAGTGTAAAGGAATGAATAAGAATATGTACATATAAATATCTGGATGAGCGATGGCCGAACGGCATAGGCAAGATGCAGTAGATGGTATAGAGTACAGTATATACATATGAGATTAGTAATGTAGGTTATGTAAACATTATATAAACTGGCATTGTTTAAAGTGACTAGTGATACATTTATTACATCAAATGTTTAATTATTAAAGTGGCTAGAGAATTAAGTCAGTATGTCTGCAGCAGCCACTCAATGTTAGGGATGGCTGTTTATCAGTCTGATGGCCTTGAGGTAGAAGCTGTTTTTCAGTCTCTCGGTCCCAGCATTGATGCACCTGTACTGACCTCGCCTTCTGGATGATAGCAGGGTGAACAGGCAGTGGCTCGGGTGGTTGTCCTTGATGATCTTTTTGACCTTCCTGTGACATCGGGTGATGTAGATGTCCTGGAGGGCAGGTAGTTTGCCCCTGGTGATGCGTTGTGCAGAACTCACTACCCTCTGGAGAGCCTTACGGTTATGGGCGGAGCAGTTGCCGTACCAGGCGGTGATACAGCCCGACAGGATACTCGATCTGTAAAAGGTTGAGTGTTTTTGGTGACAAGCCAAATTTCTTCAGCCTCCTGGGATTGAAGAGGCGCTGTTGCACCTTCTTTACCACGCTGTCTGTGTGGGTGGACCATTTCAGTTTGTCTGTGATGTGTATGCAGAGGAACTTAAACTTTCCACCTTCTCCACTACTGTCCTGTCGATGTGGATAGGGGGGTGCTCCCTCTTCTGTTTCCTGAAGTCCACGATCATCTCCTTTTTTTGTTTTGTTGACGTGTGAGGTTATTTTCCTGACACCACACTCCGAGGACCCTCACCTCCCTGTAGGCCGTCTCGTCGTTATTGGTAATCAAGCCTACCACTAGTGTCGTCTGCAAACTTGATGATTGAGGCGTGCTTGGCCACGCAGTCATGGGTGTACAGGAGAGGGCTGAGAATGCACCCTTGTGGGGCCCCAGTGTTGAGGATCAGCGGGGTGGAGATGTTGTTGTTTCCTACCCTCACCACCTGGGGCCGGCCCATCAGGAAGTCCAGGACACAGTTGCACAGGGCTGGGTCGAGACCCAGCGTCTCGAGCTTAATGACGAGTTTGGAGGGTACTATGATGTTAAATGCTGAGCTGTAGTCAATGAACAGCATTCTTACAGAGGTATTCCTCTTGTCCAGATGGGTTAGGGCAATGTGATTGCGTCGACTGTGGACCTATTGGGACGGTAAGCAAATTGGAGTGGGTCTAGGGTGTCTAGTAGGATGGAGGTGATATGATCCTTGACTAGTCTCTCAAAGCACTTCATGATGACGGAGGTGAGTGCTACGGGGCGATAGTCGTTTAGCTCAGTTACCTTAGCTTTCTTGGGAACAGGAACAATGGTGGCCCTCTAAGCATGTGGGAACAGCAGACTGGGATAAGGATTGATGATTATGTCCATAAACACACCAGCCAGCTGGTCTGCGCGTGCTCTGAGGACGCGGCTAAGGATGCCGCTTGGGCCGGCAGCCTTGCGAGGGTTAACACGTTGAAATGTTTTCCTCAGTTTGTCTGGGAGCAGGACATCGGGGTCCGCGACAGGGCTGGTTTTCTTTCTGTAGTCCTTAAACAGCCTGGCAATGTTTTGGGTCATTATCCTGTTGAAAAACAAATGATAGTCCCACTAAGTGCAAACCAGATGGGATGGTGTATCGCTGCAGAATGCTGTGGTAGCCATGCTGGTTAAGTGTGCCTTCAATTCTAAATAGTCACTGACCGTGTCACCAGCAAAATACCATCACACCACCACCTCCATGCTTCACAGTGGGAACCACTCATGCGGAGATGATCCGTTCACCTACTCCTTGTCTCACAAAGACACGGCGGTTGGAACCAAAAATCTTACATTTTGACAGATTTCCACCAGTCTAATGTTCATTGCTTGTGTTTCTTGGCCCAAGCAAGTCTCTTATTATTGGTGTCTTTTAGTAGTGGTTTCGTTGCAGCAATTCGACCATGAAGGCCTGATTCACACAGTCTCCTCTGAACAGTTGATGTTGATTACTGTTTCTTGAACTCTGTGAAGCATTTATTTGGGCTGCAATTTGAGGCTGGTAACTCCAATGAATGTATTCTCTGCAGCAGAGGTAACTCTGGGTCTTCCTGTGGCGGTCCTCATGAGAACCAGTTTCCGCATTGACTGACCATGTCTTAAATAAGCAAAGAGAAACGACAGTCGATTACTTTAAGTTGTTCTTGCTATAACACAACTGATTGTCTCAAACGCACTAAGGAAATAAATTCCATAAATTAACTTAACAAGGCACACCTGTTAATTGAAATTCATTCCAGGTTACTACCTCATGAAGCTGGTTGAGAGAATGCAAAGCTGTCATGAAGGCAAAAGCTGGCTACTTTGAAGAATCTCAAATATAAAATATATTTGGATTTATTTAACCCTTTTTTTGGTTACTACATGATTCCATATGTGTTAGTTCATAGTTTTGATGTCTTCACTATTATTCTACAATGTAGAAAATAGTAAAAATAAATTCCCTGGAATGAGTAGGTGTCCTTACTTTTGGTTGTGTGTGTGTAAATAAATTCCCCTCCTTGCTCAGAAAAGGTACAATTGTGAACCCGCAACCCAAATGTATTGTTGGTGTAGGCATTCTCTCGCTCCTTTTATTTGACCTGCCTACTCACTCTCCCTCACCTTCCCTGGCTTTCTCTTAGTCACTCTGGGTGGAGCGGGGACACTGCAGCAAGTGCAGGTGCCAATCATCTCATCGGATTCCTGTCAGATGATGTACCAACTAAACCTGTTGGAGAAAGTGGACATCAGACCTGACATGATTTGTGCCGGTTATCAAGAGGGGGGGTAGGGACTCCTGTCAGGTACGCTCACCGCACCTGTGTGTGTGTGTGTAATAATAGACTAATGTACGCTTTTTCTTACCTCTCACCCATCTCTCTTTCTCCACAGGGGGACTCTGGAGGGCCCCTGGTCTGCCAGATGGTGAATGGGACCTGGGTCCAGGCCGGGGTGGTGAGTTTTGGCCTGGGCTGTGCCCATGCCAACCAGCCCGGCGTCTACGCCAAGGTGTCCACCTTCTCCAGCTTCATCCGCAGCAACATACCAGAGATCAGTCTGTACGGCCGGGCCGGTCCCAACTGGGCCTGCTTCCTGACCGTGCTGGCTAGCTCCCTGGCCACTTTACTGATGGGCCAGCTGCTTAGATAGGGCTTCCTAAAAGAACCAGATCTTAAAGGGACATTCTATGTAATTTGACATGAACCTGGTTTTACACTTACCTTGGCTGTAGTAGATAACTGTTTTAGGTAATATTCTGCTTAATTTTTTTATTTACCGTATTAAAACATGCCAAAACATATTTTTGACCAAACTGAATCAAAATATGACCACTTATTTCCCAAGTAAGCAGAACTTCCACCTTTCTGGTTCAAGATGTGTGTAAAACCAGGTAAACATGTCAAATTTCATGGAGTGTTGCTTTAAAGGAAAGGGCCAAACCTGTGGTGGCATAAACTATACTACGTTTTAATGATAGTGAGACATTTATACGCAACTCCTCACAAATACAAGTGATTCTAAATATACAAGATATTGCTAATCAGCAGAAAAAACAGGGTGATATTATGGGTATTTATAACTAATGAAATGTAAAGCCATAATGTTTGATCTATTTTAGCACACATTTTAACATGTCATATAATGTAACATTAAGCTTTAAGATTCTTATATTTTGAATGAATGTAAATAAATGATTACAAATATCAGTATTTATAAGAATTGTCACATGCTTTCTAGAATCTCCATTGTCTTCGTTCTACTCCCGTCACCTGGGCCCTGTTTGAATGCGTAAGAGATGCATCATCCTTTCATTGAAGTAATTCCATCTGAATGAGTGAAGGTAGGGCAGTGATCTTGATTACGCCTATCCATTCAAGTTATAGATCTGTGATTATTAAGGAAGGATGCATTTCTGAAGTCGGATGAATCTCTCTGGTGTTTCCTTGATTCCTCTCATCATAGGGCATTGGCGGAGAAGGTCCAAGGGGAGGAACCTCAGATCTTCTCCAATGCCCTATGAGATGGATGAGAGGATGTGGGAATCAGGGAAAGACATGAGATTCAGAGCCTCGAGATTTGATCAAGGTCTTTTCTAAATTGGATTTACTCGACTCCTCGTGTCCTCCTTTTGAAAACTTCAATGAGGGGGCGAGGAGCGGACACTTGCAATTGTTAGAAATGAGTCCTCCACTAGCATCAGGCAAATTAGTGTAGAGTAGGAATCCTAAAATACATGTGTAAAAGAGATGTAGCTTGCTAGTTGTGCTAGACAGGTTATAGATAAAGTAGCTAATCTTTACCATTCATAACACGCAGGTTCTCCACTGCCAAGGAGGCTCAAGACTTTGACAATCACATCAAACCCAACACGTGCAAGGGGCCGGGAATCACATCAAACCCAACAGGAGAAAGTGCTGGAAATCACATCCAAACCAACACAGGTAAGGCTGGGAATCACATCAAACCCAACATGAGCAAGGGGCCGGAAATCACATCCAAACCAACACAGGCAAGGCTGGGAATCACATCAAGCCCAACACGCAAGGGGACGAGAAACACAGCAAACCCAACACACGCAAGAGGGCGAGAAACACAGCAAACCCAACACACGCAAGGGGCCGAGAAACACAGCAAACCCAACACACGCAAGGGGCCGAGAAACACAGCAAACCCAACACACAAGGGGATGAGAAACACATCAAACCCAACACGCAAGGGGGCGAGAAACGCATCAAACCCAACACGCAAGGGGGCGAGAAACGCATCAAACCCAACACGCAAGGGGGCGAGAAACGCATCAAACCCAACACGCAAGGGGCCGAGAAACGCAGCAAACCCAACATGGACAAGGGGACGATTCGACAGAAGGAATCGCATTATGATTTGCTCAATATTCACACATGCTATCATGCACAATCATGTAGCCTAGCATATGGCTATGCTGCCCTCAGCATAGGACAATGAGGATACCCCCTCAAGTGGGTACAAGGAACGATAGTTACCGGAGTGAAACTCCAGTTCTATGAGTGGAGTGGAGCCCCATAGGGGAGCTCTGCTCCTAGTGGTTTACCCCGCTAACAGCCTGAGAGAAAATTATGCACACACCTGCAGCCAATAGGAGTACAGGTGTCCCTATATAAGGGGACGCTTCCCCTCAATCAGCCTCCCAAAAAATTATCTTCAGCGAGACTGGGGGTCGGCAGGGCCTTAAGCCCTATGGGGCTCCGCTCCACTCATAGAACTGGAGTTACACGAAACGCTCCCAAATGTACTCCCTGCCGAGCCAAAACACTTTCCATTTAAGAAAAGGTCAGCTCAGCAATGGCTGCGACCAAATCCCACAGTACTGTAACTTAATCTGAACAGACTATGTTACAATGTACTGTGTCATTGATCCAATCCGCTCACTCAGTCTAAAGGCAAAGCCGATGACTAGTGGGCAGATAACAGAATGAGTCATACTAACTGCACCACAGCTAGATGACCTCAACTATATTGATATTCAGATTGGTCTAATAGCACTGTAATATCAATTACAGAACTATATCCCTAATCCATTCGCCCAACACAGTCATAGACTTGTGGCAGGATTAAACACATGACCCTACTAGCCACCCAGCCAGGAGTCATGTCCTACAATTATTCTAATGAAGGAAAAAACAAACCTGATGGAAACTCTGTCCATGAATCCTGTGTTTTCCCACCTTAATTCTAGCCCTCACATCAGCAACGCTGAGTATAGGCTGAACCAATATAGAAGATATGCTCACTGCTTCCTCAGTGTAGCCACCACACTCAATCCATGGGCAGAGCCAAGGATTCGTGGGTAGACGATAGAACATAGGTCCACTATTCTGCCTCAGCAGATAGATGGTGCCTCAATATTCCATCAACTTTAGTGACCGGTCCAATAGTCAAGTAACACTTGGTTACAGCACTATTTCCCAGCACAATGACACACTGGTGGCAGTCTAGACATTCCCTGTTGTGTATTGACAGTGTCAAACAAAGGTCATGTTACACGTGTCTCTCTCTTCTGTCAAAAAGTGCTGACCTAATTGGAACACCGCCCATTAGTCCTGCAACCTTTCTTAACTCAAGTTCTGCCCTCAGCCATGCGGAGTACAGAACGAGCTAGAGAGTTAGACGACATGTCCAACAGGTAGAATCGGATAAATGGAGACGGTGACGACCACGACGCCGCTGCACAAATATCCTCTACCCCAATTCCTCTGAAAAGTGCCGTAGACGCCGCTACTCCACGAGTGGAGTTGGCTCTTACGCCATGAGGCATTGGTCGCCCTGCCGCCTCATAAGCCGTCTCAATGCCTTCACAAAGCCAATGAGGCTGTTTTGAGAGTGGTCTACCCAGTGCGTTAGCACCGTGACACACAAACAATTGAGGCGATGACCTAATCATCGCCGTGCACCGGGCATAAGCGATGAAGTCTCTCCTCTCTCCGCTCCGCATGAGGAGGGGGGGGGAGAAAGCCCATAGCGCAACAGTCTGCGACCTGTATGAGCTCTTAATAACCTTCGGCATAAATGCCGGGTTAGGACGTAACACCGCTCTGCTCAAGTCGCCGTTTATGGCAAGGCAGTCGGGTCTCGTCGAAAGAGCACACTAATCACTGACACGCTTGGCTGTAGTCAAGGCAAGCAACAGTGCCGTCTTCAGAGACAACATCTTGAGGGGAATTTGATTCAATGGCTCGAACGGCGTCTCGCAGAGCGCCTCGAGTACCAAAGTTAAATCCCACTGTGGTAGCGTGGCTCTAGCCGCTGGCCTAAGCCGCCGCGTTCCCAATAGAAACCGTTTCACTAAAGGGTGACTGAAGACAGTGTCTCTGCCAACCCCCTCATGACAAGCTGAAATCGCTGCCGCGAACACCTTAATGGTGGCGGGTGAGCGCTGCTTGTCAAACATGAACTGTAGGAAAGAGAGCACACTCTCAACCTGACAGCACACGGGGTCCACATTCTCTGTGGCGCACCATTGTGAAAACATGTTCCATCTACTGGCATAAGTCCTGTATGTGGAACTGGCACGTGAGCCCTGTATGGTTCTGATTATCGAATCAGCGCTCTAACCGGTCCCTCTCAGGAGCCAGGCAATTGCTCTATCATGCCTGCCGCCAGAGACATCGCATCCTGACGATGTGGAATTGGCCATGATGGCGCAATCAACATTTGAATCATCTCCGCGTACCACGGAGCCCCTGGGCGGTCGGGGGGCTATCAATATGATTGACAGCCCTCCTGTTCTCACACGGGCTAGCAGTGGGAGAATGCATGACAGCGGTGGAAAAGCGTTCAGGAGAATATCTGGCCACTGGTGCGCAAAAGCGTCTATCCCTAGTGGCGGTTCCTCCTGGGCTCGTAGAGAAAACCATAGGGGACATTGCGCGTTCACACGACGCGAACAGGTCCACCTCGGAACTCCCGAAACGGCTACTTTCTCTGGCGTCTTCATCGCCGTCTCTACCACCCCCGTGAAAGGGGGAGGGGTTCGATGGAATTGAATGGCATAACCCTTCTCCAGCGTCCGACTTAGCCAGGAGGAGAGGGTGCAGCTTCGCCGCCACTCCCAATAGTGCTCTGAGAGCGGGAGAGCGCGAAGCTGTGGTACAGAAGGACCTGTATTCCTCTATGGCCCAAACCGCCGCTGTCTCCCAACACTGAAGTGGTGGGACAGCCCAAGGTGGGCCCCCTTCGAAAGGGGGAGGGAATACTAACGCGTTCTGTGAGAAACGGGGGCGCCGACACTTCGGTTATACATGTAACCTTGTGGTTCCAGCCCTCCTTGAACTCAGCACGGGTCTGCGCTACACTAACTGAGGCGCTAGCCTGAATTAGTGCGCCGTCTCCCAACAACGATTGCTTCATCGGCCCACTATGGGGCTGTGTACGCAGACTGTTCTTAAAACCCTCATCTACTTCACTCCCAAGAGTGTGTAGTGTCGGGTTTTTATGAGCTATAGCATGACGGCTCATTACGAGCGTCCGTGCTTTCCTCACGTCATTCCCACTCACAACGTCCCTCTGTGTGCTCAGCTCCGCACTGGGCTGTGCTGCACACAGTGTGGTGAGAGGAAGAGAGCGAGATAGAGAGAGAATGAATCTGAGCGGTTTCGGTTTCGTTATGGAAAAGAGGTTCTCTTGTGACAGTCAAATGGAACACATTCTTTATTTACCACAGACACAGTGACTCCTCCATCCCTTTGCAGGGGTGGGGGATGAACAGTGGGCGCTCTCACAACAAGTGCTGCGCTCTCTCCCGTCGTCTCCCCCTCGTCCCGTCATGGCCGTCGTCTCTTCTGACTGCCTCTCAGCTGCCAGGGCGACGAAATAAACGAGACCTCCTTTTCTCTCGTCTCTCACCGCCGCCTTCCCCGGAGGGGCGGGGCCCGCTCTCGGTACTCCAGGTGCAGCTGCTCAACGGGCTCTCCGTCTGGCCGTAGACCCGGGTCGACCGACGCCGGTGGAGCGATGGGGATCATTCGTAGCTGTCTTGGACCCTCCTGCCATTGGCAGGTGTCTAGCCAGCTGCTTTCTCTCCTCCTCAAGCTTCCCAAAACGCGCCGTTGCATCTGTGACGGCGGCTCCAAAGAGACGGCTTTGTAGGGCGGCTTTGTCGGTCTCCTTCATAGCCGTCAAAGACAGCCAGAGGTGTAGTTCCAGTACCCCCCCGAAGTGGCCATGGATCTCCCCGCACATACAGCCGATGCCTGTGTGAGATGGAGAATGGCGCCGGAAATCCTCGACACTTCCTCCATCTCCTCTCCCGACAGCCCCTCTCTTCCCGTGGTGAGACGGGATAGAGAGGCTGTCAAGAGGGCAATATTATTAGCTGCTGCTACAGCTTGTGCACCTAGAACGTAGGACTTCTAGGTGCAGGCGGTCCCTAGTCGTAGGTAGTGTGGGTCTCTTGGACGACGGCCAAGAGCTCGAGCCTGGTACGAGGTACGCAGCTAGTGCGTCCTCGAGCCTAGGGATCTCTTGAGGCCGTTCCCCGTCCACTTTGGTGAATGGGATATACGCCTTCGCCGGCGTTCGGGCCATCAAAGGCGTTTCCCATGCACCCTCCACATAATTGGCGAGTGAGGGCATGGTCCGTGCCAAAGGCACAGCTGCCCGTCTTGGTCTGGAATAGGGGCCGCCCACCATCATATCCACCTCCGGAACGGAGGGCATGGGGGGGCAGTGTAATATCCAGCCTTCTAGCAGCCCGCTCAATGAGCCCTGTAAAATCAGAGTGCAGAGAGGCCACTGCGTAGGAGGGGGCTGCTGAAATTTCAGAGCCCGTCTCTTCCTCGCATAAGAATGTGAAAATCCCCTCGCTCTCCCTGGGGAGTTGGGTCTTTTTCAGCCTCGGTCGGTAGACTGGATTCTTTCGGAGAAAAACCCAGACACTTCCCAACATCCTCTCCAGAGGCGCCGTCATCATATGACGCCTCAGAGCCTGAGGCTATCATAGATACGGCATCCTCTAGTGGGAAATCCTCACTGAAAAATGCCCACCGCTGCTTCCTCTCCTTTAGAGAAAGGAGTGAGCAGCTAGGGCATTCCGGAGGATCTGTGAGGCCGCCCCTAGCATGCTTTGAACCTAAGCACACGAAACATAGTTCGTGCGGGTCCAAAGCCGCCATAGAGGATCAGCGACACTGAGCTCTTAAAATAGCTTTTGGGGGTGGAAAATGTGTGCTCATTTAGGATGACACCGACAACAGGAAATCGACGACGGGTTCATCCTGAGACTTCACTTCTCTTCTCTTCTCGGCTTCTTCAGTCCAGTCCTGTCACTGAAGATAATGGGAGGCTGATTGAGGGGAAGCGTTATATAGGGACACCTGTACTCCTATTGGCTGCAGGTGTGTGCATAATTTTCTCTCAGGCTGTTCGCTGCCTAGGCAGCGGGGTAAACCACTAGGAGCAGAGCTCCCCTATGGGGCGGAGCTCCACGATGTAGAACATGACTTATTTCTGAGTATTGGACTTCAGTATATTGCTTATGGAACAGGAGGACATCAATACGGTGACATCAATACAGATTGGGGTTGCTTCCTGGAGCTACAGAGCATTAAATCCCTACATGGGCAAAAATAATGTTTTTTTTGCAACTGCTAATGAAAGATGGGCTCTTACACAATAGCTTTTTTTTTTTTTTTTTTTCTAAATTACCCAACCAAACTCATCCAAGTCTGATACTTTTGGACATGTAGTGTATGTGGACACCTGCTTGTCGAACATCTCATTCCAAAATCATGGGCATTAATATGGAGTTGGTCCCCCCCTTTGTTGCTATAACAGCCTCCACTCTTCTGGGAAGGCTTTCTACTAGATGTTGGAACATTGATGAGGGGATTTACTTCCATTCAGCCACAAGAGCATTGGTGAGGTTGGGCACTGACGTTGGGCGATTAGGCCTGGCAAGCAGTCGGCGTTCCAATTTATCCCAAAGGTGTTTGATTGGGTCCGGCTTTGTGCAGGCCAGTCAAGTACTTCCACACCGATCTCAAAAAACATTTCTGTATGGACCTCGCTTTGTGCACAGGGGCATTGTCAAGCTGAAACAGGAAATGGCCTTCCCCGAACTGTTGCCACAAAGTTGAAAGCGCAGAATTGTCTAGGATGTCATTGTATGCTGTAGCGTTACATTTCCATTCACTGGAACTAAGTGGCCTAGCCCGAACCATGAAAAACAGCCCCAGACCATTATTCCTCCACCAAACTTTACAGTTGACACTATGCATTGGGGCAGGTAGCGTTATACCGTCACAGAAGCCGCCGAAAAGGACGCCGATGACACATTTGATACGGTTGTGAATGTCTCTGATGTCAGCGATGATGTGTTGATGTATGAAGCTGCAAAACAGCTCGATGTAGTCAATTGTGTGGTAGACTCTGAAAATAAGGGCACAGATGAGGGCCCAGATTCCAAACACAAATTTCTCACAGGCTTTTTACAGGGCTCTAAAAAAACAGAGAAATTCAGCGAAACAAATGTATCGTTGCTTTACTTCAGCGCCTGCATCGCCAAGATATAGCATTCTGGCATAGAACATTGCCCGACTTGTTAGACAGCACTCTCATAAAAAACGGTACGCAGCATGGACGATTCTACAATACCCCCTGAACAAATTTCCTTAATTAATCAGTTGAATGGCAACTTGGAAGATTCTACAATAACTCAGACACATGAACAAGAACCACAGGTTCCGCCTGAACTAATTTCCTTAATTAACCAAATGAATGACAACACGTTATCTCCAACACATACCGGTACACCTCAGAGGACCCCACGAGCTGACGACTGTGAACAACCACTGGATGCTTTTGATGAATTGGAAAGTTTTGTAATAAATCAGTGTGGGGATGGTATTGATAGAAGCCTTCGTGTTGTGTACCGCAATAAATTTAACAATACAGAGATTCGTCAGTTTTTTAATTTCACATGCATGAATCAGAGCCATGATTATGCAATTTTCTATGTGATGGTATTGGATACTCTAGATCGGCTTTTAGACCGGGCTATGGCTTTTGGTGAACCACGTGATGTCTTACAGCTTGAAATATGTGGAGATAGTCTGCAAAACACAGTATCACTTGTTTTACCAAATGGCAGAGCCGATCTTGAACAATTCATAGCCCTGATGGAACGTCTTGTTCAATCTAATTTATCCATCATAGCAGATAGGAGTCTGGAACTAATTGTACAAATAGTTCGTCAGCCCCTAGGTGGAGGGGGTCAGAGAAGGAAACTTGATAGTCTCATGCAATCAGAAATCATAAACAATAAGAGGGCATATCTCATAAACGTTAACAATCCAGGTAACCAGCTATGCTTTGCAATAGGTCTATCACATTTACTCAACCCTGGATGTACGGATGCAATCGCTTTACAAAAGGCTAATGAGATACAAAACGCAGTAGGGCTGGGTGTACATGATGCGGTGGCTTTCTCCGACATAGTCAAATTTGAAAATTTGCTGAACATCAAGATTGTTGTTTTGTACCATAGTAGAGCTAATTCAGCTCTCATGAAATTCCACAACAACCCACAACCTCATCCTCAGATTCTGTACTTTTATGTTCAAAACAGCCACTATTATGGCGTCACTAACATCGGAGCATTCTTAGGATCGCCTTATGTGTGTCCAGCCTGTCATACAGGCTACACCCGCCAGGGGGGGCACTCGTGTCGTTATAACTGTTCCATATGTCTAGATGAGAATTGTCCACAGAAGCCCTTAAACTTAACAACATGTGCGGATTGTCACCGTACATGTCGCTCGGTCTACTGCTACGAAAAACACAAAATTGAAACATGGCGCCCCAAGGCTGGTAAATCTGTAAGCAGTTGTGACATTAACAAGAAATGTAACCTTAAGATAGACAAGCCCCAACCTCATGTATGCGGTATCATATGCTGCCCGATCTGTAAAGGGCCTTTGAAAAGCAGAGACGCTGATGTGGTTCAAGAAGAGCAACATGAGTGCTATATTCAGCCCCTGGCTGAAGATGAACATTCAGAGAAATATGTGTTTTATGACTTTGAGACTAATCAGGAATCGGGCGTTCATCTGCCTATCTTTGTATCGACCATGACTTTCAAGGGTGAAAAGTGGACGGAAGAGGGCCCCAATTGTGCACTACTCTTTCTAAAACACTTTAGAAAGCCCCAGTACAGAAACTTCACATTTGTGGCGCACAATTCTAGAGCCTATGATTCCTACCTTCTTTGAACCCCTGATACAACAAGGCGTTGCACCCAGCGTCATAGCGCAAGGCAGTAAAATCTTGTGTTTTGTAGACCCTGCTTTCAACCAGAGATACATAGACAGCCTAAGTTTCTTACCCATGAGATTGGCTCAAATGCCTGAGGCCTTGGGTTTTGAAAACTCTGTGAAAGGTTGGTTTCCTCATTTCTTCACATCTGAGGAGAATCTACATTATATTGGATCTTATCCCAGCCCGAAATGTAATGGGTGTGATCAAATGTCTCCCAAAGAGCGAGAAAGATTCATGACCTGGTATGAGACAGTACGTCATAATACCTTTGATTTCCATAAAGAGATGGAGTCATACTGTGACAATGATGTTGTTATTCTGCGTGATGCATGCCTCAGATTCAGAGAAGAGGTAATCAAAGATGCAGGCATTGACCCCTGGAGTTGTACAACAATTGCATCGGCATGCATGAAAACATTTCGTACACACTATTTAACCCCTGCATCTATAGCTATTCCATCGCCTGACAACTACCACCGACAATTCAAGTCATACTCTAGCGGGTTCATTCAATGGTTGGAGTACTTGTCCCAGGATAAAAACATTTTTATCCAACACGCTTTGAATAGAGGGGAGAAGAATATCGGCCCGTATCATGTAGATGGATACGCACAGATTGACGGTGTTGAGACCGTGTTTGAGTACTGCGGTTGTTTCTTCCATGGCTGTAAATCTTGCTTTGTGCCCCAGGCCATGTGTGACTTAACCCAAAAGACATTTGGGGATATGTACCAAGAGTTCCAAGACAAAATTGAATCTTTACAGGCGGCTTATGGGTTGAAGGTGAATGTGATGTGGGAGCACGAGTGGACAGAACTCAAAAGGTTAATCCTCATGTTCAAGCTTTCCTTTCCACCTATGCCACACCCGAACCCCTGGAACCACGACAGGCCTTGTATGGAGGTCGCATCAATGCTTTGACATTACGGTATGTAGCACAACCTGATGAGACAATAGGATATGTAGATTTTACATCCCTTTATCCTCATGTAATGAGTTCCTCTTCTTACCCTCTGGGGCATCCTGAAATTATTCACCGGGACTTTGACTTACCTCAAAACTACTTTGGTTTGATAAAAGCAACTGTTTACCCTCCCCGGGGTTTGCTTCTGCCAGTGCTGCCTTACAAGGGGCCTCAAGGAAAACTTTACTTTCCCCTGTGTTGCACCTGCAGTGAAAACAACAACCAGGAAAATCCTTGTGATCATTCAGATCAAGAAAGAGCCCTAACTGGTGTATGGGTCACCGTTGAATTCTCTAAGGCTATAGAGATGGGGTATCGTGTGGCCAAAATCTTTGAAGTGTGGAACTTTTCCAGGAAATCAGACACTCTTTTTAAAGAGTACATCAAGACCTTCTTGAGATGCAAGCAAATGGCTTCAGGCTATCCTGCATCAGCCACAGATCAAGAGAGCAAAGACAAATACATTCAGGACTATTATGACAAGGAAGGTATACATCTTGACCCTAACAGAATAGAGGTCAACAAGACCAAACGGAACCTCTCAAAATTGTTTCTTAACTCATTTTGGGGCAAACTATCGCAAAGAAGCAATATGCTAACGACATCGATCATTAAAGATCCTGAAGAATTTATGGAATTTGTTTTTTCGGACCAATACGACATTTTCCATTTTTCATTCTTGAGCCAAGACATTGCCCTGGTGCAATGGAGACGTAACAAAAAGTGGGTTCTTCCCCCGGGTAATGTAAATGTGTTTATTGCAGCATTTACCACAGCATATGGCCGACTTGAACTGTACACCCTGATGGAACAGCTGCAGAGCAGGGTTCTTTACCATGACACAGACTCTGTGGTCTATGTCAGCAAACCGGGTGACTGGAAACCCCTCTTAGCAACTATCTGGGTGGTTTAACGAGTGAACTCGAAGACGTGGACCATATCATAGAGTGGTCATCATGTGGCCCCAAAGCTATGCTTTTAGGACTAAAGACAATCACGTGGTGTTGAAAGCCAAAGGCGTGACTCAAAACTATGAAAATGCCCCGCGTGTAAACTTGGAATCAATCACACGCTTAGTCGAGGGCTTCATAAATGATCGGAACAGTGAACTGGAAATTTTGAACTCCTACAAAAAGATTGTTAGGGATAAAAAGGGGTTCCATCTGCGAACGCCCACTTACTTAAAAGATTCCGGGTAGTCTATGACAAGAGATTGCTTTTACCTGACGGGACCACGTTGCCCTTTGGTTACTGACGTATGTTACAGGTGTGTCTTAACCCTTAAGATAGAATGGCTGCTGTAGAAGGTTTTGACCCTAGGTTGCAACTACCATTTTCGGCCTTAATCGCAGGCCCATCAAATAGCGGTAAAACTTGTTTTGTAAAAAGTATTTTAGAGAATTCTGAACATGTATTATCTCAGAAACCTGACAATATTGTATGGCTTTATTCATGTTATCAACCTTTGTATGATCAGATGTTGAAGAAAATAAAAATCAAGTTTATTGAAGGAATCCCCGAATCCCTGTCTGATGATGACCTTTTACCTCCTGATAAACAAAATATGTTGGTTTTGGACGATATGCTATTTGCAGGTAGCGAACATCCTGAAATAGCACGAGCTTTACTCAATATACTCATCATCGAAACCTGTCAGTGCTTTACTTGGTTCAAAATGTGTTTCACCAAGGTAAAAATAGCCGTGCACGATTAGTTTGAACGCCAATTACATGGTTTTGTTCAAAAACCCTAGAGACAAGCTACAGATAAACACACTAGCACAGCAAATGTACCCTGGAAGGAAATCCTACTTTATGGAAAGCTATGAGGACGCTACCAAAGCACCATTTTCCTATTTAATCGTGGATTTAAAATCAAATACTCCAGAACACCTGAGGCTCAGAACGGGGTTGTTTCCGTTGGAGTGGCCGACGGTTTACATTCCTAAAAAGTAAAGAATATGTCTCTGCGTTTAAAAAGAAATCTACCTCTCTTGAGAGCTCTAGTTAGAGCTACCCTAAAGAACGGAAGACCCTCTTGGGTCATTGTTCTTCAGATCTCATATTATCCCTATGCGAGATTGCTTTGAATCTTCTCAAAGGTCGCATCCCGCTCACCCTGACCCAATTAAGAAAATTTAAGAGACAAAAGACCGCGATCAAACTCTTTGCCAATAAAAGGACCAGTCTTCAAAAGAAAAGACACGCCATACAACAGTCTGGGGATTTCTTCTGCCATTACTAAGTATAGCCGTGCCCTTCATCACCAGCCTTATTGCAGCCCGAGCGGGGGTGAACACAGAGTGTGATGGCAAATAAAATGTACTTGGTGCCTCAAAAAGAGTTGGATAGACTTAAACGGCAATCACAAGGTCCTGAAAATATCAGACAAACGGCGGAAAATGATTTGGATACCGACATGAGGGATATTCTGAATAGAAAAGGCCTGAACCCCTATGATAAGACCCAAAAATACACAAACCTCCTGCAAAGGTATTTGGCCTTGGTAAAACAGGGTGAGAGAGAGACCAACCATTTATCACTCTCCCTACCCGAACCATTAGAGAATGGCAAACATGGAGAGAGCCTGATATTTCAACAGGATGAAGATCAAACACCTGTTGCCGATAATGTTATGCATGACATGCTGACACATGTCCCTGCCCGTAACAGAAAAAATGTTACATACATTATGAACAAAATGAAAGACTCAAACGGGACCGCTACTTGGAATGACAAAGGAGAGTTTATCTTTCAGGGGTCTGTTGTCAGGGGTTCTCATATGTTGGACTTGCTCAAAAGCACCACAGCAGCCCACAAGATTGCAGAGGATAGAAGACCCCAGGAGTGGCGGCAGTTTCTTAAAGCCCTAGCAATCCTCAACATTCCCCTCTCGGGTGTACCAAACTATAAACTTCGTCAACAGATTTAAACTTTAAAACAAGACCCAAAGAGCTACAGCACACCTAAAGATGTTCTTGGAACCACTCCCCCCTTTGAAAGGGCTAATAAGGACTCATTTACGGATGAGTCCTCACCTTTTCCCTAATCCTAATCTCTCAGGATGGTTAGACTTTTGAATAACTTTTGAATGGCTTTTTGATTAAATTCAATAAAATTTATTTTTAAATGATACAATTTAACATTTGTGACATTCTTTAAACATTTGGCGTGAGCATACGCCTTGATTACAGGGTCTTAAAGGACACATACTTAAACACTTTTGATATTTTCTAACAAAACAATCTACGATTCTATCATTACATCTTAAATCATCATTATATAGAGACATAACATCTTCTAAAGAAACTCCACGGGCTCTTTGGCATAGGTAGAATACACAGTGTTGACCGCATGTAGTGGAGAGGTTATCTTGTACTTGCTTGATGCTGTAGTAGATCTTTGATCCATTTTTGGTCAAAAACTGTTTAATAGACGGCGGGAAATGTGAAAATCCGGGGGGAAAGCCGTATGAATCAAAGAACGTTGAGATTTTTCGTCCTCCTACATCTTCTAACGTTACAGCTAGCTAATGTTCACCGGGCATGTGTTTAGGATGGGTATTGACGATAAACATGGCCGGTCGCTCAGTCCATTTCACAGTGGGTAGCTCATCACAGACCCATACTCCACAAAATTGTTTTCCGATCAAACGGCTCATTAGGCCTTCTAGCTCTTAGGTATTCATGTTTTTTTTTTTTTGCTCAATGATCTTTAATATCTCAATAATAATCCACTAAGACTTGTCTTCGGGCATTCACTTCCAAGATTGAATCAGAACATGCATAAACAACCATAGTAACTGTACAAGCTAAAGGTGTACAGAAACGCATTTCCAGCCTAAGGTTGCCTTGTGACACGACAGACAGACATTTCCTGAGGTGTCATCATCCGGGGGATAAATTGAAAGCATACAATGTGTAACCCACTGCAAAATCATTTCTGTCAATAGGTAAAGAGAGATCTTTTAGATGCCTCCCTGTAGCCAGGAATAGATTGTAAAATTCTCGCACAGAAATGTTATTAAATTGCGGTTGGAAAGCCTTAGCAGGGACCTGGCGTCCGTCCTGACAGAGAGCTACATACTCTGCATTGAAATGCTGAAAATTAAAGGGGTTTTTATGTAAGCTTCCCGTATTAGAGGCGTGATCAACCAGGCCTATAACAATGTAGCGTGGTAAAGGGCCTAGAAACAGGTTTTCTTGACTACATATTCTACTACCCATAGGTATGCTGAATGTTTTCATGGTAATTCTTTGGAGAGGGTAAAGGGCATTTCCTTTCAGCAAAGCCTGAGAATGACCCAGACGAACGGCCGGAGATACGGACACTTTTTTAATAAAAAAGCGTAGCACCCAACACTTTTAAACTAAAGTTACCGTCTTGGGCAGACATCAGACAAAACTCATCCTTGGCCTTGTTAATTTGAGCCTTAAATCAACCGAATTTAAGAGTAAACGTTCTTGAAAGAAAATGTCAGAGTGTATAGGCCCTAGCAGATGAAACTCTCGAGATTCAGCACAGTAGCGAGCACGTGCCTCCAGTCCTTTGTTTCCACCGGTGGTGGGGTCTGTGGCTTCCATTGCTGCTCCTACAGTATCCTTGCTAAACAGCCCGGCGCTGAATTGTGTCTTCAGAGTGTCTTCGGAGTAGTTTAGTAAACATTCCAGGATAGCCCTATATGGATAGGTGGCGCTGCTTTGAGTGATGAGTCTTTCACCCAAAGTCACATCCACTTGAGAGAAGATGGTCGCCAAGGGGTAATTTATGAGACTCACTTTGGCATCATTTGCAATATCAGTACCATCTCTTTTGGTCACTTTGAGACGTAAATGTAATAAGGTGTTGTTGAGGTCCAGGTAGTTGTCACCATGGCCTGGGATGAAAAATTCTATAGGTCCATTGTCGGTTATGGCAGAGAGTGGGTCTATCTCCACATAGCTGAACCGATCTATTGAAAATTGTGTTAACGGGGCCGTGAAAAGATCGAGCTCTGTCTTTATAGCTTCAGAGGACATGCGGTGTAAAAGAGCCATGTTGCTTGTTCTTTTAGAAAATACTTTCGAGTGTTCTTTTTGCAGTTTTTGGTTGGGACCTCCTCACTTTACCATAACCATTTTTATTTCTTCTAATGATGTATTAGATATGTAGAGAAGTTTTGGCGGGTCTAAAGTGGAGTTTTACAATCGTTTTACCATAAGTAAATTCTATATTTTCGTTCTGATCCGTTTTAAGCTCAACCAGAATGTTTCCGATATATTTCTTGCTCACAGGTACATAGTGTGGCTTGTCATAGTTGACAGTGACTACATCACCATCCTTTCCATCTATATGAACGGTTCTCAGGAGAGGTACATAACTGTCTCCTACCCTTTGATAGGATATGATGTCGGTATACAGAAATATGTTGTAAAACCCCGCATGTATATCCGCAGGGTATGGGAATAATTTATCTTTCACATACAACCATTTATTGTTGGACATCCCCAAAATGTAGGCTAAATTACCAACGGCCTTTATACCCCCCTCAGCAGCTCCTGAGATTTGTACACGTTTGTTAATAAGGTTGTAGTTCAATACTATTTCAATATTGTTCAGGAATAGGAGACTGTTCAACTCAGAGATGAGCCTCTCTACAGTTCTATAGAACCCTTTTTTAATCTTGATCACCTTTGGGGGTTCCGAAATTGTTTTGCAATGAAAATCGCGGTCCTTATCCTTGATATTATACCAACTGTGGGGGTATGTAATCTCGCTGAGACCTACTTCCCAGGCCTCTGATAACTCTATAGGCTTTGGAAAATTGGTTGTATAATTTGAACTTTGGTTATTCAAATATATATCTGCAGACGCGTTACTGGGGAGAGTCAGGTAAAATCCAGCGTGCTCCATGATGCACTCCTGTGTACACTTGAATGATATTGTTTTTATCCTGCCTGAGGGTTTAAGTTAACCCCCGCGGCCTCCACCACATCGTCCTCTAATACCCAACTGTTGAACTTTTGCGGACAGTTTTTCCAACGGACCAACACCCATTTTTTTACCTTTTCTCTCTTCTGATCCAGAATCTCCTCCACGTGAAAGACTTTGTCTTTACCCAGCTTTACCTTCTGAAGTTCCTCCTCATAAAAGGAGCCCTCTATAAGCTCCCCATCATAATCTTTTAATTTGTAGACAGGGGGTATGCGTGGTAGACATTTGGTAACTGTGAACAGCTCATCGCTGTAACCTTGCTCATATTTTTTGTTGAAAACACCCCTCAACTTGGATATACGTACCAAGTCCCCCACTGTGAATTTAAAATCATTTTTTTTCTTACGTCGAAGGGGGAACAAACCATACAGATTTTTAAAGACTTGAAAAGAATTTTCAGAAGAGACCTCGGAGGGCTTCATCCGTATACTTTTATGGTAGCTGCTGTTATAACCCTTTACTAAATCTTGAACTATATCCAGATATCTGTGCGTGTTGTGAGCCGTAAAGTATTTCCACATTCGTTCTTTCAAAGTTCGGTTAAAGCGCTCAATAACTGAAGCTTTCAAATCCGAACCTGTAGCAAAATGTACGATATTGTGCTTCTTCATGAGTTTCTGAAAAGACTGATTAAAAAATTCTTTACCACCGTCCGTCTGCACTTTCTTGGGTGCTCCTCCTTCCTTCAAGATGGAGTCAAAGGCCCGGGTCACCTCTCCCCCACTCTTATGTTTTAAGACCCTTACATATGCTATTTTAGAGAAAATATCTATAACCGTTAGCATGTATCGATTTCCATCATTTTTATCGGCAAGGGCCTGCATGTCACATAGATCAGCCTGGAACTGGGACAAGGGATGAGTAGAAAAAACTCTATTTCGTGGAAATTGTTTTCGCACAGGTTTATGCAGAGTGTACGCATCCTGCTCAGCCATTCATTCACTTGAGCATCGCTTAACCTGCTACCTGTTTCTTCGACTATAGCTCTCTGGAACCTCTCCTTCCCCCCATAAGACCCTGGGTTAGAGGGGGTATAATAAATGTTTCTCATAATCTGCTCCGCCATCCTTGTTGCCTCTCTGATGTACAATAACATTAATGAGCCAATTTCAAATAACGAGATCATTTTCTTTTTGCTTTTTCTTTTCTTTTTCTTTTTACGTATCCATACAATTCAGGATACGTAGCAGAATGTTAGGACCCGTTTTCTCAATGATCCCTGCATGTAAGATTTGGTATACCAGGGGTACATTTACAGGCTTATATCGTTGAATTTTTAAGACACAAACATCCGTTATATAAGTATATAAACAACAAATATGATACATGTTACAATTAAATGAGGGTTCAAACAAATATAGTAAAATCTTAGACAAGGCTGTTTCTACTTCTTCGGAATCATCCCCAAGACGGGTTACCAGTTGTGACCACTGTAGAGTTTCCCCCGTTTGTCTTACGTGACTCATGATTTGTTCCATTTTTAGCACACGCCCAGCATTAACCCCTGTATTGATGGCTGTGTAGAGCGATACATTGTTCACTTTATTCTCAATAATTTTCTGCATAACATTTGTAAATTCTCTCAAAAGAAAAAATGTATTTATTCTTTCCAACATCGTATGCATACTGTTACCCATTGCTTTATATCTAAATCAAAAAATATATACGGTTACTCTGTCTCTTGGGGTTTATTGAGCCAGAAAGTCACCACATCGGCCACCATTGCTTCCTTGCATTTGTTGTTGTCCACCATGGCAATCCTGATTTCTTTTAGTTTCTCATGGATGAAGGTAACCTCCTTCAGTTCGTGTAGGAACGCCTGTTACACCCTGAACTCCTGGGAATAGACGGCTCAAGACCCATAGACTCCAGGGCTCTGACCATTGATGGTATAAAGCGGCAGGACCACAGTCTTTTCACCAGCTCCTCAAAGTGGTTGAAGAAGTAATACCGGGTGGGTCATATAGACACGGATGTCTTCGCTGGCTGGGGTGATTGATCTCACAACCGTAGCATTTTTCTCGTATATACTCTCCAATTACCACATCTAAAAGTGCGGCTACAGAGGCCTTGATGGTGTCCACAAAAATAGTACTGACTGCCCCATCAAACACATCCTCAGCCTGGGGACATGCTAGAGGTGTCGAGGGTGATGGCGGGGGCGAGAGAAGAGGACTGTGAGGCATAGAGTCCTCAGGGTCTGGCATCCATAGCGATCGGAGTCCTGATATGGGATATGAATATCCATGGTATATGATGAAATGAAGAACCAGAGGCCTTAGGGGCAGCCCTTTTATTGTTGAATCACTCCTAGGGCTTCGGGGCGTGGTTATACGAACAGTACTTAGTTTTCTTCAGAGGATGACCCTTCTGTGGGTGAACCTTCTTGGGGTTCCTTTGAATCATAATCCTTAGGATTCGTGTATATTATGCATTTCCTTAGCTGAACAATACTCTGTCGGCGTTGGCTCTGTACGAAAAGAGCATCCACTGCCTCAAGCATTCTCAATTCCACCATATCCCAACTTTTAAACGGAATACGCTCATGCAGCTTAAAATCCCGAGTCGGTCCCGCATCATGGTTGTTGCCTTTGCGGGTTTTCTCACTGTCGATATAGAACTGCACGCACCCATACGGAAGTCCATTCTTTCTTTGTATTTTCACCTTGTGGAACGTTCTTCCTGAGGGGCCCTGCTCAACTCCCCAAAGGGTCTCATAGCCCGTGAACATGCTATACCCCTTTGTGATAACTCTCAGTTCGGGGCACACCACCTTGCGAAACACTTGCCAGTCTTCAAGCCTGTAGTCCACTCCTAAAGTCTGGTCTGTATATTCTTCTCCTTCGGCCACTGTATAGAGCTTTACACTACAGGCCGGGTAATCAAACAAATAGCCGCATAGTTGCCCATTAGACATCAACGCCTGATCTTTCAACTCAGTTGAGGGAGGTATCTGAGTTCTATAAATATTTAGAAAACGCTTTTTTGGCGCATCGTATATTGTTGCTTTATACGCCGTCCTTTCTATGTTTTAACCGAGGTCCTGCTTCAGTTGTCACGGTCATCACGGGTGTGTCGTTGATCACAAAATCCATGTTTAATTTCTATAGTGTTCTGGGCTTTATCTCTGAGTTAGCGGGTACTGTCCACAGTCCACTCTTTATAGGCCGTCTGTCTAATACCCAGGACCATTACTGTTTCAGAAACAAAGTTTCAAAAAGGCCCCCCTCAATCACCTTGACCGTTTGTAAACACAGGCCTGGACAGGACGTATGCCCATAAGCACCCCCTCCAACATGGGGGGTGGTGGTGGGGGTTGAAATGACCTCAAAGAGGCCCTTTCAATCAGCTTGACCGTTTCTTGACCGCATTAATGTAATCAAAGACACATCTTCAAAGGGACAGATGTACACACACTATCAGTCAAGAAGGGGTGGGGTGGGGGGGTACACCCCCCCTAAGGGGAGCCATAAAAAGGTCATCAATCAAACTTTGACCGATGCCGTCTACTTTATTCTCTCTGTAAACTATTGGAACCAAGAAAAAATAACTGATATTGGCAGGAGCGAACATAACTAAATTACAGTAAACAAAAATACATGCTTAATCCACTATAAACTAATGTATAGAATTTATTATACAAGAGACGAAATTCACAAATTCTACAGCACAACGGTAGTCATGTCTAAAGTGTAAAACTAACAAGGATTCAATAATCCATTGCTTCTGGGAAAGTTATAAAGCCCAAAAGTTATGGGGGAGTCAGAAGGTTGGCTGTCAGAAGTATTACAATATAAATGTACTTTTAATCCGTCTGTCTGCATATTTCAAGACATGGCATATGAGGTTGCTGTGAGATACCCGATGGGTTGGACGATACTTTTCTCTTCAATCTTGAAAGAAATTATACTGGAAATCAACCAATCCTCCATCATTAACACACTGGAAAGGTAAAAGGCTTTATCTAAATGTTGAAAGTCTGTGGGCGACAGAGAAACAAAATGGTGCAGTTTGAGGCCATGTGGCGGAGAGTGATGCAGGTGCTGGAGATGGGGGTGTGAGCATGTGGGTCTGGTCAGTGGTTGATGCTTGTGTGTATTGTATTGTTTAGAAAAATAAAATACAATGAACAAAAAATATAAACGCAACAATTTCTAAGATTTTACTGAGGTACAGTTCATATAAGGAAATCAGTCAATTAAATAAATGTATTAGGCTCTAGTCTATAGATTTCACATGAATGGAAATACAGATATGCCTCTGCTGGTCTCAGATTAAAAAAAGGTAGGGGTGTGGATCAGAAAACCAGTCAGTATCTGGTGTGATCACCATTTGCCTCATGCAGTGCGACACATCTCCTTCACATAGAGTTGATCAGGCTGTTGATTGTGGAATGTTGTCCCACTCCTCTTCAATGGCTGTGCAAAGTTCCTGGATATTGGCGGGAACTGGAACACACTGATCCAGAGCATCCCAAACATTCTCAATGTGTGGCATGTCTGGTGAGTATAAAGGCCATGGAAGAACTGGTACATTTTCATTCTTACATGAATTGTGTACAGATCCTTGCTACATGGGGCTGTGCATTATCATGCTGAAACATGAGGGGATGACGGTGGATGAATGGCATGACAATGGACCTTAGGATCTCGTCCCGGCATCTCTGTGCATTCAAATTGCCATCAATAAAATGAAATTGTGTTCGTTGTCTGTAGCTTATGCCTGCCCATACCATAACCTCACTACCACCATGGGGCACTCCGTCCACGTCTGCTATTTGCCCGGTACAGTTGAAACTGGGATTCATCCGTGAAGAGCACAGCATGCCAGTGAAGGTGAGTATTTGCCCACTGTAGTCTGTTACAACGCAGAACTGCAGTCAGCTCAAGATCCTGGTCAGGACGACGAGCACATAGATTAACTTCCCAGAAATGATTTCTTAAAGTTTGTGTGAAACTTTGCTTGTGCAAACCCAGTTTCATCAGCTGTCCGGCTGGCTAGTCTCAGACGATTCCCCAGTTGAAAGGCTGGATGTGGAGGCCCTGGGTTGGTGTAGTTACACATGGTCTGCAGTTGTGAGGCTTGCTGGACGTACTGCCAAATTATCTAAAATGACATTGGAGGCGGCTTATGGTAGAGAAATGAACATGCAACAGCTCTGGTGGACATTCCTGCAGTCAGGATGCCAATTACACACTCCCTCAACTTCTGACATGTGGCATTGTGTTGTGTGACAACTGCACATTTATAGTGGCCTGTTGTCCCCAGCACAAGGTGCACCTGGATAATGATCATGCTGTTTAATCAGCTTCTTGATATGCACACCTGTCAGGTGAATGGATTATCTTGGTAATGGGGAAATGCTCACTAACAGTGATGTCAACAAATTTGTGCACCACATTTGAGAGAAATAAGCTTTTTCTGTGTATGCAAAGTTTCTGGGGGGTCTTTAATTTCAGCACATGAAACAAACACTTTACATGTTGTGTTCATATTTTTGTTCAGTATAAAATCTTATACACTAGGAACAACTTTTTGTAACACCAAGGAAACGCTTTACAATGAAATTGTCCCTCTGTTCACTGTGTCCCTAAAATCAGATAGGCACATTTTTATATTTTCGAATTTTAATGTCACACGCACAAGTACAGTGAAATGCCTTTCTTGCAAGCTCTAACCCCAACAATGCAGTAATCAATAACAATGTAATACTAAAAATAAGGTAGAACAAAAACACACAAGATATAAAAATAACACGATAAAGTAAGCATACTAAACAGCAAAAACATCCCCTTTTCAGGACCCTGTCTTTCAAAGATAATTTGTAAAAATCCAAATAACTTTACAGATCTTCATTGTAAAGGGTTTAAACATTGTTTCCCATGCTTGTTCAATGAACCATAAACAATTAATGAACATGCACCTGTGGAACGGTCGTTAAGACACTAACAGCTTACAGACGGTAGGCAATTAAGGTCACAGTTATGAAAACTTAGGACACTAAAGAGGCCTTTCTTCTGACTCTGAAAAACACCAAAAGAAAGATGCCAAGGGTCCCTGCTCATCTGCGTGAACATGCCTTAGGCGTGCTGCAAGGAGGCATGAGGACTGCATATGTGGCCAGGGCAATGAATTGCAATGGCCGTACTGTGAGACGCCTAAGACAGCGCTACAGGGAGACAGAACGGACAGCTGATCGTCCTCACAGTGGCAGACCATGTGTAACAACACCTGCACAGGATTGGTACATCCGAACATCACACCTGCGGGACAGGTACAGGATGTCAACAACAACTGTCCGAGTTTCACCAGGAACGCACAATCCCTCCATTAGTGCTCAGACTGTCCGCAATAGGCTGAGAGAGGCTGGACTGAGGGCTTGTAGGCCTGTTGTAAGGCAGGTCCTCACTAGACATCACCGGCAACAACGTCGCCTATGGGCACAAACCCACCGTTGCTGGACCAGACAGGACTGGCAAAAAGTGCTCTTCAGTGACGAGTCGCGGTTTTGTCTCACCAGGGGTGATGGTCGGATTTGCGTTTATTGTCGAAGGAATGAGCGTTACACGAGGCCTGTACTCTGGAGCGGGATCGATTTGGAGGTGGAGGGTCCGTCATGGTCTGGGGAGGTGTGTCACAGCATCATCGGACTGAGCTTGTTATCATAGCAGGCAATCTTAACGCTGTGCGTTACAGGGAAAACATCCTCATCCTGAAATTACCCTCCAGCATGACAATGCCTCCAGCCATACTGCTCGTTCTGTGCGTGATTTCCTGCAAGACAGGAATATCAGTGTTCTGCCATGGCCAGCGAAGTGCCTGGATCTCAATCCCATTCCCCCCAGAAATGTCCGGGAACTTGCAGGTGCCTTGGTGGAAGAGTGGGGTAACATCGCACAGCAAGAACTGGCAAATCTGGTGCAGTCCATGAGGAGGAGATGCACTACAGTACTTAATGCAGCTGGTGGCCACACCAGATACTGTTACTTTTGACCCCCCCTTTGTTCAGGGACACATTATTCAATTTCTGTTAGTCACGTCTGTGGAACTTGCTCAGTTTATGTCTCGGTTGTTGAATCTTGTTATGTTCATACAAATATTTACACATGTTAAGTATGTTGAAAATAAACACAGTTGACAGTGAGGACATTTCTTTTTTTGCTGAGTTTATATACAGTGTCAGTTCCAGTACCATGTTTTCAATGGGCAGGGATACTAGGTTGATAGAGGTAGATATGTACAGTGGCTTTCGAAAGTATTCACCCCCCTTGGCATTTTTACTATTTTGTTGCCTTACATCCTGGAATTAAAATAGATTTTTGGGGGGTTTGTATCGTTTGATTTACACAACATGCCTACCACTTTGAAGGTGCAAAATATTTGATATTGTGAAACAAACAAGAAATAAGACCAAAAACAGAACTTGATCGTGCATAACTATTCACCCCCCAAAGTCAATACTTTGTAGAGCCGCATTTTGCAGCAATTACAGCTGCAAGTCTCTTGGGGTATGTCTCTATAAGCTTGGCACATCTAGCCACTGGGATTCTTGCCCATTCTTCAAGGCAAAACTGCTCCAGCTGCTTTAAGTTCGAATGGTTCCGCTGGTGTACAGCAATATTTAAGTCATACCACAGATGCTCAATTGGATTGAGGTCTGGGCATTGACTAGGCCATTCCGAGACATTTAAATGTTTCCCCTTAAACCACTCGAATGTTGCTTTAGCAGTATGCTTAGAGTCATTGTCCTGCTGGAAGGTGATCCTCCGTCCCAGTCTCAAATCTCTGGAAGACTGAAAAAGGTTTCCCTCAAGAATTTCCCTGTATTTAGCTCTATCCATCATTCCTTCAATTCTGACCAGCTTCCCAGTCCCTGCCAATGGAAAAACATGCCCACAGCATGATGCTGCCACCACCATGCTGATGTTCTCGGGGTGATGAGAGGTGTTGGGTTTGCGCCAGACATTTTCCTTGACGGCCAAAAAGCTCAATTTTAGTCGCATCTGACCAGAGTACCTTCTTCTATATGTTTGGGGAGTCTCCCACATGCCTTCTGGCAAACACCAAACGTGTTTGCTTATTTTTTTTCTTTAAGCAATGGCTTTTTTTCTGGCCACTCTTCCGTAAAGCCCAGCTATGTGGAGTGTACGGCTTAAAGTGGTCCTATGGACAGATACTCCAATCTCCGCTGTGGAGCTTTGCAGCTCCTTCAGGGTTATCTTTGGTATTTGTTGCCTCTCTGATTAATGCCCTCCTTGCCTGGTCTGTGAGTTTTGGTGGGCGGCCCTCTCTTTGCAGGTTTGTTGTGGTGCCATATTCTTTCAATTTTTTAATAATGGATGTAATGGTGCTCTGTGGGATGTTTAAAGTTTCTGATATTTTTTATAACCCAACCCTGATCTGTACTTCTCCACAACTTTGTCCCCAACCTTTTTAGAGAGCTCCTCGGTCTTCACATTGCCACTTGCTAAGTGGTGTTGCAGACTCTGGGGCCTTTCAGAACAGGTGTTTATATATACTGAGATCATGTGACCCTTAAATGAAGTCCACCTGTGTGCAATCTAACTAATTATGTGACTTCTGAAGGTAATTGGTTGCACCAGATCTTATTTAGGGGCTTCATAGCAAAGGGGTTGAATACATATGCATGCACCACTTTTCAATTTTTTATGTTTTAGAAATTCTTGAAACAATACATTTTCAGCTTCCCACAATAAGTTGGGTGAATTTTGGCCCATTCCTCCTGACAGAGCTGGTGTAACTGAGTCAGGTTTGTAGGCCTCATTGCTCGCACACGCCTTTTCAGTTCTGCCCACAAATTTTCAATGGGATTGAGGTCAGGGCGTAGTGATGGCCACTCCAATACCTTGACTTTGTCCTTAAGCCATTTTGCCACAACTTTGGAAGTATGCTTGGGGTCATTGTTCATTTGGAAGACCCATTTGCGACCAAGCTTTAACTTCCTGACTGATGTCTTGAGATGTTGCTTCAATATATCCACAATTTCCTCCCTCATGATTCCATCTATTTTGTGAAGTACACCAGTTCCTCCTGCAGCAAAGCACCCCCACAACATGATGCTGCTACCCCCGTGCTTCACAGTTGGGATGGTGTTCTTCGGCTTGCAAGCCTCCCCCTTTTTCCTCCAAACATAACGATGGTCATTATGGCCAAACAGTTCTATTTTTGTTTCATCAGACCAGAGGACATTTCTCCAAAAAGTACAATCTTCGTCCCCATGTGCAGTTGCAAACCGTAGTCTGGCTTTTTAATGGCGGTTTTGGAGCAGTGGCTTCTTCCTTGATGAGAGGCCTTTCAGGTTATGTCAATATAGGACTTGTTTTACTGTGGATATAGATACCTTTGTACCTGTTTCCTCCAGCATCTTCACAAGGTCCTTTGCTGTTGTTCTGGGATTGATTTGCACTTTTCGCACCAAAGTACGTTCATCTCTAGGAGACATAACGCATCTCCTTCCTGTGCGGTATGACGGCTGCGTGGTCCCATGGGGTTTATACTTGCGCACTATTGTTTGTACAGATGAACGTGGTATCTTCAGGCATTTGTAAATTGCTCCCAAGGATGAACCAGACTTGTGGAGGTCTACACATTTTTTTTCTGAGGTCTTGGCTGATTTTCCCATGATGCCGAACAAAGACACGCTAAGTTTGAAGGTAGGCCTTCAAATACATCAACAGGTACACCTGCAATTGACTCAAATGATGTAAATTTGCCTATCAGAAGCTTCTAAAGCCATTACATAATTTTCTGGAATTTTCCAAGCTGTTTAAAGGCACAGTCAACTTAGTGTATGTAAACTTCTGGAATTGTGATACAGTGATTTATAAGTGAAATAATCTGACTTGTGTCAAGCACAAAGTAGATGTCCTAACTGACTTGCCAAAACTATAGTTTGTTAACAAGACATTTGTGGAGTGGTTGAAAAAACCGTTTTAATGACTCCAACCTAAGTGTATGTAAACTTCCGACTTCAACTGTATGTGAGTGGGTGTTTGTAGAGTCAGTATGAATGTACGTGCATATTATGTGTGTGAGCAAATTATGGAGTGAGTGTACTGCAGTATCAGCGCTCGGCCCCAGTGATGTACTGGGCTGTACGCACCACTCTCTGTAGCGCCATGTGATCAAGGGCGGTGCTATTGATATACCAGGCAGTGACGCAGCCAGTCAAGATGTTCTCAATGGTACAGCTGTAGAACTTTTTGAGGGCCCGTGCCAAACCTTTTCAACCTCGAGAGGGGGAAGAGGCGCTGTCTTCACCTTCTTCACGACTGTGCATGTGGGCCATTTTATGTTTAGCGATTTGGACACTTAAAGCTCTCGACCCGCTCCACTGCAGCCCCGTCGATGTAGATGGGGGCGTGCTCGCCTCCCCATTTCCTGTAGTCCACGATCAGCTCCTTGGTCTTACTGACGTTGAGAGAGAGTTTGTTGTTCTGGATCGACATTGTCCGGCCATGGACCACCTCCCTGTAGGCTGTCTCATCGTCGCCGGTAATCAGGCCTACCACTGTCGTGTCACCAGCAAACTTGGTGTTGCGAGTGGGTGAACAGGGAGGAGGGGACCAAGCGCACACACCCCTGTAGGGTCCCAGTGTTGAGGGACAGTGTGGCAGAGGTGATGTTGCCTACCTACACCACCTGAGGTCAGCCCGTCAGGAAGTCCAGGATCCAGTTTAGAGGGAGGTGTTCACTCCCAGGGTTCTAAGCTTGGTGACAAGCTTGGAGGGCACAATGGTGTTGAACGCTGAGCTGTAGTCAATGAACAGTATTCTCAAATAGGTATTCCTCTTATCTACGTGGGTGAGGGCAGTGTGGCGTGCAATAGATATTGCGTTGTCTTTGGGGGTGGAGACCCACTTTTTCTCATCCTGCTTATACTGAATTTATTATTACTTAAACTATGTATTTCTTTGTTTTTAATTGTCTTATTTTGAGTGGCAGCCTGTTTTATAAACGTGTAAATGTATAATGATCAACAGATTAATATTGCACTGAACTTGTTGAAACATGATTACCTGCCAACACTAATCTCCATTTTCTGTTCATGCGTTCACACCCATTCACTGTGGTGAACGATAGTCAACTCTCAAATTAGGATTCAACAGGGCCTGTTCCTAATAAATCATTCCTGATCAGGGTTGTAGTCATTAGAGACAAAACGGAAGAAAGCAGACTGAAACGGGGAGGACTACCTGGACATACAACAAACGCAACAACAAAAAATCATTGCAAAGTGTTTTCCGTTGCGTGCCCTAACGAACATGACCCAGTCATTGCGATTGTATTAATTGAGATTTCATCAATGTATTTTCCCCCCTTCTGGTGTAATAACCTGCATAGGCTACAATTATGTTAACAAACCACCTTCTCTCCTCTCCTTCAGGGCCCATTGTAAAACAGCAGCAATCATACAAGTTATGACCCAATGATCTTTATTAAAAGACCCATGAACACTGCATGAAGAAATGCTAGAAAAAAAAAGAAACAAAAATTGATAGATGATCCTTAGTAGTGTCTATTACAAAGCGTATAACCCAGGGCTCAGACTCCTCCTTTCTAGGAAACTTCTAAAATGTAGGGACACAAGGGTCTAGTGTTGACCAGAGCTTTATGGGCCCGGTCAAACGTAGTACACTACATAGAGACTAAAGGTACCATTAGGGGGTGACATACCCTGTATAGTAGTCCCAGATCTGGGACTAGGCTATTTGTATAGTATTTAGGGGCAATTTACCTACTCCCAAGTAGTGCACTGTGTGGGGAATAGGGTGCCACATGGGATGCAGACAATGTAACCGGATGTCTGGTAAGGGGCTATTTCTATTGTTATTCCAGAAGGAGGGAGTCAGGTGTCAGAGGGGATGGAGTCAGAGAGGATCATGGGAGATCCTAGCTGTAGTTCCTGCTGTAACGATTCCAGGTCAGCCGGAGTCATGCGGTGCACCTCCAGCCAATCAGAGAGCAGGGAGGCCGAGAGGGGGCCTGAGTCATTGTAACTGATGGAGGAGAAAAGAGAGAGGGTTAGAAAAGAGAGTGAGGGTTTGATAAACGTTCCCCTGCTGGTGCTAATTATCATTTTGACTGACAGGACACCAACTCCAAATGTATGTATGGTATAACATTTGCATCTACAGTGGTTTCTGGGGTATACTTGTTTAAACTGTGTTTAACAAACAAATTAATGATGTTTTCGTAGCGCGTTGATACACAAACGTGTTAGACTTGTCAGGGCACCTGTAAATACACAGTAAAATCGATACCCTTTTACACTAGAGTGCCGACCTGAAACTGTACTATGCTGGCTGATCATTTACTTTCGCAGCACTGTTCCAGGAATGATGGTGTAGGTGTAAAGCTTGACTCACCTGTCTCTGAGGTCAGCGTGCTGGAGGTCAGTGAGGGACTGGTTGAAAAGGTCATCCAGGTCAAAGCCCACTCCGTACCCTGCCCCACTGCCTTTAGGGGTGACAGAGAACACCGGAGGCAGCACATCTTCCACCTGAGAGTGGCAACGAGACGTTAAAACCTGGCATCACCAACATCTATGTTGTTGATGTAAATAATATTTTTTGGTCTGTGCTGTGTAATGAGGAGCAACCAGACTCTGCACTTGACATTTATGAAATTGCTTATTCCAGTTACTAATAAGCATGCACTGTAAAAACGTACATCCCTGTGGAATGATGAGGAATTGAAAACTTGTATGGTTGAGGGATGAGGCAAAAGGAATGGCAAATAAGTCTGGCTGCACAACCGATTGGCAAACGTACTGCAAATTGAGAAATCATATGACTAAACTGAATAAAAAGAAGAAGAAACTACACTATGAAACAAAGATAAATTACAAAGAACGATAGTGAAAAGCTTTGGAACACCTTAAATTACATTTTTGACAAAAAGGCAAAGGCTCCATCATCCAGTGAATCAGATGGCTCACTGATATTGCCAATTACTTTTTTTATTCCATTGGCAAGATTAGCAAACTTAGGCATGACATGCCAGCAACAAACACTGACACTAAACATCCATTGTAAACTGTCATGGTCAAAACTTGTTGATACAACAGTAGCTACGACGTCTGTCCATAATAAAGGCGATATTCTACCTTTTTAACAACACTATCAACAAGGGAGGTCCTACAGGCTCTAGTTTTGTCACACCTGGACTACTGTTCAGTTGTGTGGTCAGGTGCCACAAAGATGTACCCCGGAAAATTACAATTGGCTCAGAACAGGGCAGCACGGCTGGCCCCTTAAATGTACACGGAGCTAACAACAATATGCATGTAAATCTTTTGAGTCTCAAAGTGGAGGAGAGATTAATTTCATCACTTTTGTAAGAACTGTTGACAGGCTGAATGCACCGAGTTGTCTATTTAAACTACTAGCACACAGCTCAGACACCCATGCACACCCCACCAAAGGTCTCTTCACAATCCCCATGTCAAGAACAGACTATGGGAGGCGCACAGTACTACATAGAGCCATGGCTACATGGAACTCAATTCCACATCAGGTAACTGATGCAAGCAGTAGAGTCAGATTTAAAAAACATAATACCTCATGGAACAGTAGGGACTGTGAAGAGACACAGGCACAAACACACAACACATTATTATTTTTAAATATGTGAATGAGGAGTAGTGGGCTGAGGGAAAACAATACAACGTTTACAATTCCATTGTTTACAAAGTGAGGTAGATTTGGGGTTTTGATAGGGTTTGACAATTTAACTCATAAGGCATTAAAAAGGTATATTATTTTGTATTACTAATAGCTTTAACCCATACCAAGTCCCACCCAGTTGACTGTCAGTATTTTGCTATCACTATTTTGACCCAAGTCCGCCCTCTAGCTTTTCTAACTTAGTGGTTTAGTTAATCTACTTTCATAACCCCACCCCCTAAATAAATGTTAGATTACCAGAAAAAATATAATAAAAATATGAAAAATACATAACTACAATACTGCTAAGAAAATATATAACAGGGGAAGGGGGGTCTACGATAGAGCTAAATTAGGAAGAAAGGAAGGTCAGAGACCCTCGACTCAGACCCACCTGTGACTTTGAGAGCTGCAGTGTGACCGTGTGGATGTCAGGGGCCACAGCATGCCCCGGCTGTCCGGTGTCTGTGAACCCTAAGCTGGGCTGAGGAAGGGACGAGGACCCTAAGGCCCCACAGAGAGGGCTCTGTGTGTGGGACCCGGGCTTCTCTCTCAGAGCAGAGCACAGCTTCTCCATGGGCCCGGCCCCACTAGTGACTGAGTTAGGGTGAGAGTTGACGTTGTTCTGGCCACCCCCTGTTCTCATGTTGCCATTGGTTTCTCTCGCTGGTAGTGCTGGGGCTTTCGTCAAGAAAGTCCCCAAGGGGTGCGGCTGAGGGAAGCTTGTCTGGCAGGCTTCGGGTGATCTGTTAAGGGGTAGCTGCTGTTGCTGGGAAGTCCCGGCCCCTACCTGCTGCCCGGCCCAATTCCCCAGACAGTTGAAGATCCGCGGCCCTTCGTACTCACCCTGCGGCGGTTTTAGCGTGTTGTTTTTAGCTAAGCCACAGGAGGCTCCATCCACCATGTCCATCCCTCCACTCACAGCCGCACGCCCCATCTCCCCTCCCTTTGTCTGGCCCAGACAGAAAGGCAGTGAGCCCTGGGTATTTAGTGGCTGGAACATGCCTGACAGATTGGGCTCTATTTGGGGTACCGTCTGTTTGTGAGTCTGAATCTCACCTGCTTCCTTATCCGATTTGGTGTGGTTTACAGCCATTGCCGCCTGTGTGTTTTCACTCGACTTCCCGCTGAGGTGGGAACTTACTTTGCAGCCCTTAGTTTTGGCTGCGTCGATATCGGCGGTCTGTGATTTGTCTGTACGGCTGTCCATCATCCTCTTCCAGCGTTCCAATAGGCTCTTGTCATTGTCGCTCAGGAGAACCCCACCCAATGAGTCCCCTTCTCTTCTCTCCTTCTCTTTCATCTTCCTCTCCCGCTCCTTAGCTCGCTCCTGCCTCCTACGCCTCTTCTCCTCCCTTTCTCTTTGGCGGTCCTGGGCTGTGATGGGCCGCCGTAGCTCCGGAAGAGAGAGGGAGGAAGATAGGGAGGATGACAGACCTGCTCCACCTGTATCCATGCTCAGCGCTGTAGGACCTCCATCTGAAGAGAGAACCCAGAAATATTCTGGTTAAAGGGTAGTGGAGACAATTTATATATTTGTTCCTTACATTGAAAGTAGTCAATGGACAAGGAGAGACTGCTTTGGTTTCTAACCAAAACCAAATATAAGTCAATGTTCACATGTTTGCATGTTTAAAATGCCCATACTGAAGTATTCCTTTAAAAGTAACACAGTAAGACGCAAGCACGTCAGCCCTTTTTAAGAGGAGAGGAGACTAAAAGTATAGACTTGTACAATTTACCTCTGGCTTTGTTTCTGAGAGCCGACTTCCGCAAGGCCTCCTTGAGCGCTGCTTTGGTGTCCTCCGAAATGGCTCCATCTTTCCTGGTCCCTTCCCCCGCCATTCCCCTCGCCCCTTTGGACAATGACTGAGTGAGGGACTGCGAAAGAGACTGAGCTTGGGCCTGGGAGAGCATGAGAGAAGGCCCAGAGTTGGGCAGAGGGGCCATGGTGTCGTGTGCTAAAGTGGAGGACACGGAAGACGCAGCCTGGCCCTGAGACATTGGCTGACTCTGGGTGACTTGGGTCAGAGGTCCCCCCTGGCTGGTGGGTACTAGCTCCTCCACCTTCGAGCTTTCCCTCAGAGCTTCAGACGGTGAGGTGCCCTGGGAAGAGACTGGCGTGATCAGGTCTATGATCTCAGGCTGCCCGCTGTCAGAGTTGGCGCTGGGCATGTCCACGTCCTGGCAACTCTCTGTCTGGGTCAGGGGAGGCAACGTGTGGGTCAGACGTTGGGACGGGGTCACCTCTAAAAGGGGCGGGGCCTGTTTACTAAAGGACGGCAGCTGATTAGCGAAAGTTTGGCTCCCTCCTGTCATTATATGATGCTGATTGGCTTGACTCTTTGACACTGGTTGCGGCTGCATCGGCGATACCTGTGTCGGTCGTGACATGGAAGCCAATGAGTTATTGGTCAGGTTGACGGTGGAGGTTTGAGCAGACCGTTGGTCACCACCACCACCACCCTGCCTCTGTAAGGGCCTGAACTGGATCCTCTGCCGGTTGTTCTGCTTCCGCCGGTGGAAGTCCTGGATCTCCACCAGGATGGCCTCTTTGATCTGCTCCCGGCTCATGGGCGCCTTGTCGAACTCAAAGTCGAAGGCGGGCACGCAGATGGGCTCATCGTCCTGGTCGTGGTACTTGGACAGGTAGGGGTGCTCCAGTGCCTGGCTCACATCAATCCGCTCGCGAGGATCGAAGCGCAGCATGGTGGCCAGCAGGTCCAGGGCAGCAGGCTCGGCCTGCGGGTACAACTTGGCCAAGGGGACGGGTGCGTGCGACGGCAGGCTCCGCACATACGAGCGCACCCGGTCGGCCCCGATGGCCACAATCACGCCCTCTGGTGGTGTGCCCAACACAGACAGGATAAGCTGCAGCTGGTGGACATAGTGCTTCCCAGGAAACAGTTGCTTGCGGCCCAGCATCTCGGCAAAGATGCAGCCCACGGACCACAGGTCGATTGCCAGGCTGTAGTGGTGCAGCGAGAGCATTAGTTCAGGGGCGCGGTACCAGCGCGTGGCCACGTACTCGGTCATGAAGGAGTGGGACTCCTCGGGGTGTGAGCTAAGGCCCCGGGCCATGCCAAAGTCGCCAATCTTCAGCTCGCAGTTCTCGTTGACCAGCAGGTTGGAGGGCTTGAGGTCGCGGTGGATGACATTGGCCGAGTGCACGTACTTGAGACCGCGGAGGAGCTGGTACAGGAAGTAACGTGTGTGCTCTGGAGTCAGCGGCTGCCGGGAGTGGATGATCTGGTGGAGGTCACTCTCCATCAGGTCCAGAACCACATACCTGGAAGAGGGGCAAAGGAGGAGAGACGAAGACAGAAAAGATGGAGAAATTAACGCTTTGTTATATCTAGTCATTTGTACGTTTTTTTTTTCTTCTCGACTTTACAACAAACAAAAAAAGTACTTTCAAATAAGGATCATACAGAAATATAATGAAGAATAAGAGTTACTTACACAGACTTGAAGTGAGGGAGGCTAGGCTGGAGGATGTCTTTGATGGCGATAATGTTGTCATGTTTGAAATGCTTGAGAATCTTCAGCTCTCGCAATGTACGCTTAGCGTTTTGCACCACCTCAAAGGCATTGGGAATCTTCTTAATTGCCACTTGTTGACCTGTAGATAAGTTACCCAGATGAAAAAATATATACTGAACAAAAATAAATGCAACAATTTCTACGATTTTGTTACGGAGAAGGAAATCAGTAAATTTAAATAAATTCATTAGGCCCTAATCTATGGATTTCACATAACTGGGAGGGCATAGACCTCCCCTCAGGAGAATGATGACCCAAGACAGGCAGCACATCTCAGAATCAGGAGAAGCCGTAACTCTAGTTAGATCGCTGTATGGCTATCTTCCTTAAAAGGGTTCTAGATTAAGTAAGGGATAATCAACGAGGAGCTATGCGTTCTCTTGAAAATAATGAATGACCTGGGAGATGTGTTCCACGATGTGCTAGTGGAGTGGACCTAACCTTCCATGGAGTTGTATTATTTTCCAGAGAACTCATAGAGCCCCGAGTTGATTATCACTATTATATTGGCCCTGTACCACAAACCTGAGGTGCCTTATTGCTCTTATAAACTGGTTACCAATCAGTGTCTTATAAACACCTGTTTCCAGTTGCAGGTGGAACTCCGATAACCAGGAAATATTCAAAAATATATTAAGTCCACTTCTTGTATCTAGGGAGAAATGGCCTCTCGGAAGTGTTGTTTGGGTCGCACCGTGTGGCGTGCTTTCCTCTACTTCTATTGGCCGGCGGCAATGTTGCTTAAAAATGACTAGTTCCAGCAAAGATGTTGGGAAATGCGAGACGTCTAGCAGCTAAAATGGAAAGGGAACTTGGATTTAATATTTTTCTGAATAATCCGTTTTTTGGGGTTCTACCTGCAACTTGAAACAGGCGTTTATAAGACACAGGTGTCTTCCAAATCAAGGAAGTATCGGCAAGTTAAGGTTGGTTGAATATTGTTTTACCGTATTGTCAATTAACCATCAACTAGCTATGCCGCTGGATGTTTAAGTCTGATTGGCTAGAGAAGCCCATATTCCGATGGCATCTGTTAATGCTGATACATCCTGACAAAATATACCCTATGACTGGCCTGAAAGCGCTTTTATGGACTTTGTAAACTGTCGAGAGTAGACCATTAACTGACCCAAATGGTTGCCAAATCAGGCCAAGGCTAGATGCAGTTATTTTAGAATGAAACATGCATTTGAAAACACTGGGCTTTTTGAGTGGATATTCAAATGCCTTTTCACTATCCATTTAGGCTCAAGCCTCGACCAAAGTTCTGTACTCCCTTGTAAATAATAACACAATTATTCATTGCATTGTGATGTAGGAATGATCATTTTCTTGTCCCTAAAAACAATCAATAGGGGAGCTTTTCAAGCTGGGGACAGAGCGCTGCCTGGGGAGAGGACAGCAGGCTACACCTGTCATCTGATAACTGTTTTTCATGACAGGACAATTCGCTGCAGTAAGCCTACATACTATTTTATAAAGATGTAGCTAAATATCTTAAATAAGCACATCCTCTGTAGAATAATGCAAAGACAATGTATCAAATAAATTGCTGGGAAAAGTTTGGGAGGAGAGAGAGAGAGAGCGGGCGGGCGATGGTGTGATCACATTGGCTGGGGATGTTGAATTGATACATTGTTGCGAACGCATTGCAAAGGCACAGGACAGGCAGAGAGATAAGCACAGTGAACAATAAGATCCAAATGAGTTCACAACCATTCGAAAAATGAAAATCACTTGGCATGCAATAATTAACTTTGACATGCTGATGTGCCGGCTAAACAGTGTTGTTGTTACATTTAAATACACGTTTCTATAGTATTCTTCATTACATGTACATTTTAGTATTATTGCATTTGCCACTATGACAATAAACTCCCCATGAAGGCACTGAATGGTCTGTTAGCACATATTATACAGCGAGCAGTAGAATGTGTTAAAATGCGGTGATCAGTTGATTGACAGGTGTATAACAAACACTCAAATATGTTTGCCATCGATTTATAGTTAATTGTTAGAATTATCGTACACAGGCCCTTAAAGGGACATTTACATTTTTAAACTTCATCTCCAGCACCACTTCAACATATGTGAAAATGGCACGTTTCTACGTTTTGTAGTAAGAATTATAGTGGAAGATAAGTGTTTCAGATGACATCATCCAAAAAACACTACACATAATAATGATTTATTTTTTAACCTTTCTTTAACTAGGCAAGTCAGTTAAGAATTCTTATTTTCAATGACGGCCTAGGAACAGTGGGTTAACGCCTTGTTCAGGGGCAGAACGACAGATTTTTACCTTGTCAGCTCGGGGATTCAATCTTGCAACCTTTCGGTTACCAGTCCAACGCTCTAACCACTAGGCTATCTGCCGCCCCAAGCACTAAGATGTGTGATGCCTCAAGCACTGAGATGCAGTGCTTTAGACCGCTGCGGCACTCGGGAAACCATCGAGAGCCCCTCGGGAGAATCGATACAGTTACATATTGGGATATTATTTTTGACGATAATATATCGTATCGTTTTGACAATATCGCAATCTAATTTTTTATCTAGTTTGCAGTCCCTGCACCAAAACTACACTATTTTTCCTTCATAGCTATTTCTACTTTTTTAAGAGGGAGGCAATTAGTTTTTATACATTTTATTTCCATTACCGATCTAAACTCCTCTCTTGTCCCGCTGCAGCAGACATATGGTGAGCAGTATGTTAATTCTGGAACATCGAATCGCAATAAAATCACAATATTGAATCACAACACAAATGCAAATGCATAGTGATAATATCAATGTATCATAATATCGTATCATGAGCTTCCTGGCAATTCCTAGCCCTAATAGAAACATGCTGTTTTCACATTTGTTGGTGTGGTGCTGGAGATTATGAAGTACAAACATTTTGAAATATCCCCTTAATTGATTATTTTGGATGGGTAATTTCAATCAAAAAACAAAAAATAAAAAATTGGGCTGGCAATATTTTAAGGTAGGCCTATAAGAAAAGGGGATGGGCCCAGGCCTAGGCCCAAACACATAGAAGCCAATGGGAGGAGAGGATCCAAGGTCCTGCCTCCCTTGGACCTGCTCTTACAATGAGTTTGCGAGGATTTGATATAATAAGGATGGAGCAAGCAAGGATATGACAACTAGTATTGTTTTCAGTCACAACCCAAAACGTCAAAGCAGCCTCTCACCATTGTCCCGCCTCCTGGCGGAGGACACGACGCCATAGGCCCCTGTGCCAATGGTCTCTATGACGTCATACTCCTCGCCAACTTCAAAATTCACATCCAGGGAGTGGGCTTTGAGCAAAGCCAAGTTCTTGGCTGCTGTGCTGGTGTCTGCCGTGCTGCCTGTTTCGTTGCTTGGTTCCGCGTGCAACCTCCCTACTTCATCATGATGGTTCTTGTGGTTGTTGTCCCTGCCATTGTTGACGGCCATTGAAGTCTGTGTTGCCATAGCACCGGATTTAGCAGGTTCGCCTTCCCCCCCCTCCTTGGATGACATGATCCTAGAGGGAAGAGAAGAGGAAACGGAAGGGACATGATTAACCAGTCAGAAGCTACATCTGTTGAATTAGGCTTTGCAGCTGAGCTCCAACTCATTTCTTTACATTGAAAGCAGTTGATTCAAAGCTCATTTCATTTGATTAAAATCTCATTCCTCCGGCAGGTAGGCTATTAGTGTCCAGCTTTAGTGCCTTTGGAAAGTATTCAGACCCCTTTACTTTTTCAACTTTGTTACGTTACAGTCTTATTCTAAAATTGATTAAATCGTCCCCCCCCTCAATTTACACACAATACCCCATAATGACAAAGCAAAAACTGTTTTTTTTTTAACAACGTAAATATCACATTTACATTAGTATTTAGATCCTATACTCAGTACTTTGTTGAAGCACCTCTGACAGCCTCGAGTATTCTTGTGGATGACGCTAAAAGCTTGGCACACCTATATTTGGGGAGTTTCTCTCATTCTTCTCTGCAGATCCTCTCAAGCTCTGTTGGATGGGGAGCGTTGCTGCACAGCTATTTTCAGGTCTTTCCAGAGATGTTCGATCGGGTACAAGTCCGGGCCACTCAAGGACTTTTCAGAGACTTTTCCCGAAGCCACTTCTGCGTTGTCTTGGCTGTGTGCTTAGGGTCGTTGTCCTGTTGGAAGGTGAACCTTCGCCCCAGTCTGAGGTCCTGAGCCCTCTGGAGCAGGTTTTCATCAAAGATCTCTGTACTTTGCTCGGTTCATCTTTGCCTCGATCCTGACTGGTCTCCCAGTCGCTGCCACTGAAAAATATCCCCACAGCATGATGCTGCCATCACCATGCTTTACCGTAGGGATGGTGCCAGGTTTACTCCATACGTGACACGTGGCATTCAGGCCAAAGATTTCAATCTTGGTTTATTCAGACCAGAGACCATGTTTCTCATGGTCTAAGAGTCTTTAGGTGCCTTTCCAAATCATGTCCAATCAATTGAATGTACCACAGGTGGAGTTGTAGAAACATCTCAAGGATTATCAATTGAAACAGGAAGCACCTGAGCTCAATTTCGAGTCGCATAGCAACGGGTCTGAATACTTATTTAAATAAGGTATTTCTGTTTTTAATTTGTAATCAATTTGCAAAAATGTCTAAAAACCTGTTTTTGCTTTGTCATTATGGGGTATTGTGTGTAGATTGCTGAGAAAATATAAATATTTAATCCATTTTAGAATAAGGCTGTAACTTAACAAAATGTGGAAAAAGTCAAGGCACTGTACATCATTTAGGAAAGCAGTGGTCATTAGAAAATTAATCTCAATGCCATACAACTGCAATGACTGCAACATGGGTTGGAGGTTAAATAAAGTATAACGTTTCTTTAAGCTATGTCTATATAATACCTGTGCTAGGAAAAGGCCTTGACTATCATAATCATAAGCCCTATTCATAGGAGGTTGGTGGCACCTTAATTGGGGAGGACGGGCTCGTGGTAATGGCTGGAGTGGAATGATATGATATCTGTTCCGGCTGCTGAGAGGAGAATGGCTCATAAACCATGTGTTTGATGCCATTCCGTTCGCTCGGTTCTGGCCATTATTATGAGCCGTTCTCCTCTCAGCAGCCTCCTGTGGTATGGCATAGCCTAAAGCACATACTGAAAACTGCCTCCTGAAAAAGAACAAGGCCTATGTTATACGAAATATTCGCAACATCTCTAACATTAGAAATTGCATTATCATATCAAAATAACCTGATCTTTATTATGTTATATATGAATCATTGGCTGATTAGTCAAATATCACACAATCAGCTCTGCGATATTATAGCCTAGTGGATTGCATTTTGGGGTAATCCAATAAATCATCTCATCACGAGATCAGCTACTACAATAGGACTCTGACACCTACGTAATCCTTGTTATGCACGGACAATGAGGAACAGTGTACCCTCTTGCATGGGCGTATCGGTATTAGCCTACCTGCGTCTTCAGTAAAGATAGCTAGCCCCACAACAATGGCCAACAAAACGACTGCTTCCATGAGTTGAGCTGAAGCCTTTATCAAATATGCCTGCCAAATGCCAATCCTGTTTTTAATGTTCGCCTGAAAATAAACTACAATAGCAGTACGCTACATTGCATGGCAATTTGTTGTTATCGCGACTGTAAATATACTTCCTTGTAGTCTTCCGTTTTCTTCTTCTTTGGGATTTGGTTTGCGGATCGCATCCAAGTTTTAGGTGCATACACCGCCACCTACTGTACTGGAGTGTGAGGCCAGTCATGGTGTGCGGTCCAAACACTTAAAAGACACCCTATCCCCTCAGCCCTAAAATTAAGTGGACACTTCTGATGACGTGTCATGACGTCTGACAAGTATACACTTGCAGGGCAAGGGGTGAGGGAGGAAGGAATGATTTTTAACTGGACCACCCTGGGCTGGAAATGCATCACTTGTTCATCCCGCGCAATTATACGTGCATGTCTACTTATATTAAATATATAATTATTAATATACGCCTACTATATGATAACTAGCAAATGAATTAGCTACCTAATGTTAGCCTGCCTAGCTGGAACTTCTGAAGGAAAATGTTTTATTTCTACAATTTCCAAAAGATACCCAAACAAAAACATATTTACTTTCTACGAGACGTGTTTGTGCCGTTATGTGCATTAGTAGCACAATTTAGAACTTATTTGCATTAGTTTTTACTTACACTTGTATGTTGACTTCTCCATTGATGTTGTTTTTAAGTGTTCACTGACTTTTCTTAGCGGATGTACAATCGTCGTGAATTGAATTATGGGGGAGTTTCAGGCCCTGGAGTGAACATAACTGTACACTCTCAAAGCCGACTAAAAACGAGGGCTGAGGGGCTTACGTTGCAAACTTCCCTTGCTTGGCTAATCATTTGGACCGCCCTCCAAGATGGCGACGGGGACTCCCCCAAGGGCATAAGGCGAGAGTAAGCGGACAAGGGTGTGTCTTTTAAGTGTTTAGACCCCAGCCATGGCCTACATACATAAAAGTATCTTCATTAGTCCTGTTCCTCTAAGAAAACCCTAGACACAACCACCTAAACTCAATAAAAACTCACTACCTCATTCCCCCTACTTTGACCCTATCTGCTCCTGCACAATGCCAACGGCCTTGGGAGGACGGGACACCAACACTCAACACACCCTGTAACTCTACTGAAAACAAATCTTGAATATACAAATACATCTCTGCAGCTGCCACCACAACATCTATATTCTGTTATTTACGTTCCATTTCTGCAGTGCAGTTGATAACCATTGTTATGAGCGCTAAGAAGGTAAACTTACTGAAGCATAAATCACTCGTTGGCCTATCCCTCTGTGCAAGCACAAATCTACTACTCACTGGAATCCTCTCAGGATCGCTCACCCTTGACCCATCCTCCTATACTCTCTTTACTGCCTCAGCATACGACACCCTCTGCACTAATCTGATTCTTGCCAGTTCAACCTGCCTCTCTCGCACCGAACACTTCTGATTCCCAGCAACATGGGCACCCCTACAGTTAACACTCACAACTTTATCCACCGAAACCACACAATCCTGTCTCATGCCCTCCTGCACACTTCCCACATGTTGGAATCTCCTTCCTACACACTGCTGCAATATGACCATAAACGTTGCACCTGAAACAACGCAGTGGATTCGGCACAAAAGCTCTAACACGATAACTGATACATCCTAACATGTCGGGTAGAGACTCTGACTCAAAAGGACTGACAGTGACTCCTCTGTTTCACCACGCTCCCCACCGGGTCTGCAACGCACTTCCGTGTTCTTTTCTGAGCGACAGGAGGAAAACCAACCAGAGTTTGAGCCTCTTCTTCTTTCAATTTGTATTGGCGGATCACAACCAACTTTCAGTGCCTACGTCGCCAACTACTGTATTGGAATTTGAGGCCTTCATCTTTGTCTCTTATCTAGCCCTGTGTTTATGCCTACTGTTCTGGAGAGTGAATTCATTACACTTAGTAACCATCCAACCATTTCATGCGGATGAATTACCTGACGCATGAAAAATGTCACGACTAATGGAAACGTGAAATGCTGGTACATTTTTATAAATGCAGACAGACAATTTGTTCAGTTCGACATGGTGGGATGTTTTTGTGTCGGTAAAAATAATTATGCAAGAAATGGCGGTGGAAAGGCATTTATGCTTAAATATTTATATATAATAACCATCATATTGAAGTAAACTTGGAGTCACACGATGATATGTTGTGTGGTCCTCCCACCACGACTTGGGAAAGCATTAACTTTATTAGGATACAGTCTAAATAAATGATGATGAACTTCACTGAATGTGCAAGGTGATGAGCATGATGCTCCATTCCAATGAATATCGAAGGTCTAATTCTGATGACGTGATGATCGATGCCTGGCTGCCGTTTGACAAATACAAATAATCTCATAATAGGTAACCTACCCGCACTGTATTTGCGAGCTATTGGCTAGAGCGTAACAGTTTTTGTGACAAAACCATCAGTAGAGCTGAAAATGTGATGGAAACACATTTAACTTGTATTTTTAATTCGGTACATGGGAATTGAATCAGCAAAAGTTATATTTATGTGCACTGCGTCATCACGCACAGCCTTTTATCTGCAAATGGAAACACATCTCTGGTGGGAAAATCCGCATATTGTTTTATGCAGATTTTAGAATATTTGCATGGAAATCTGTTGCGAATTGGATGGAAACCTAGCTAGTGACACAAAAGGGAAGGGAAAAGGGAAGAATAATCCTACACCCATTAAAATCTCACCACTATTCCACTACTTGGCCCTGCAGTGCCTTCAGGAAGTACTCACACCCCTTGACTTTTTCCACATTTCGTTGTGTTACAAAGTCAATAATCTATACATTTGTAAAATAAAACACTAAAATACAGTATCTTGATTATGTAAATATTCAACCCCTTGAGTCAACACATGTTTGAATCACCTTTGGGAGCGATCATAGCTGTGACTCTTTCAGGGTAAGTCTCTAAGTGTTTTGCACACCAAACTCTGTCAAGTTGGTTGTTGATCATTGCTAGACAACCATTTTCAAGTCTTGCTATATATTTTCAAGCTGATTTAATAAGTGAAAACTGTAACTAGGCCACTCAGGAACATTCAATGTCATCTTGGTAAGCAACTCCAGTGTATATTTGGCCTTGTTATAGGGTTATTGTCCTGCTGAAAGGTGAATTTGTCTTCCAGTGTCTGTTAGAAAGCAGACTGAACCAGGATTTCCTCTAGGATTTTTCCATAGTCCTTGTCGATGCCAAGCGTACTCATAACATGATGCAGCCACCACCATGCTTGAAAGTATGAAGAGTGGTACTCAGTGATGTGTGTTGATAGATTTGCCCCAAACATAATGCGTTTTATTTATTTGGCACATTTTCTGCAGTATTACTTTAGTGCCTTATTGCAAACAGGATGCATGCTTTGGAATTTTTTATTCTGTACAATTCTTTTCACTCTGTAGATTATGTTAGCATTGTAGAGTAACTACTATGTTGTTGATCCATCCTCAGTTTTCTCCTTTCACAGCAATTAAACTCTGTAACTGTTTTAAAGTCACCATTGGGCTCATGGTGAAATCCCTGAGTGGTTTCCTTCCTCTCCGGCAACTGAGTTAGGAAGGACGCCTGTATCTTTGTAGAGACTGGGTGTATTGATACACCATCCAAATTGTAATTAATAACTTCACCATGCTCAAAGGGATATTCAATGTGTGTTTTTTTTATTCATACCCATCTACCAATAGATGGCCTTCTTTGCGAGGCATTGGATAACCTCCCTGATCTTTATGGTTGAATCCGTGTTGGAAATTCAGTGCTCGAATGAGGAAACTTGTGGCAGGGGCTCCTAACGATCACGGATTACAAAAAGAAAGCCAGCCACAACGCTGGCACCAAAGCCACCCTACCGGACGAGCTAAACACCTGTCCTCCCTGCTTAGATCACTCAGACGTGGGCAGTACAGGAGCTTCCTGGCAAAAACTGGAAGACTGGTCAATAGTTTCTACCCCCAGAACATCAGGCTGCTGAATAGCCACCACTAGCCAGCTATCTGCTCCCTCCTCCCCCCATGCTACTCCCCATTTTCATTATTTTATTTCACTTAGTCCTGCATGCCTAAGATTTTCACTTTACCCTGCAATCACACCTGCAACCCTGTACATGTGACTATTAAACACTCTGAATCTCTGAATCTAAACACTATTATTGCACACAGAGTGAGTCCATGCAACTTATTATGTGACTTGTTAAGCACATTTTTACTCCTGAACTTTAGGCTTGCATTAACAAAGGGGTTGAATACATTTTGACTCAAGGCATTTCATTTTTTCATTTTTAAATCTGAAATATGTAACCTTTTGGGGTGACCAGACCAAATTCACATAGAAATGTTTGTTATAGTGTCACGATCTTCTGAAAGGACAGACCAAGGCGCAGCGAGGCATCCAGTATACATGCTTTTTATTAAACGAATGTAACTCACATAACTGGGCAAACCAATAAACAGAACGAAGAGCGCAACATTAACATAGACTAATACACACAAAGAAGCTATGCTCAAAACAATAACCCACAAAACCTATATGGAAAAACCCCAAACATATATATGGTTCCCAATTAGAGGACAACGACACACAGCTGCCTCTAATTGGGAACCATTACCCCAACATAGAAATATAACACCTAGAACATAAAAAACCCTACACCAAAACCAAAACTAAACACACCAGCCTGTCTTCTCAGGCCTGGACGTGACTTATAGATCTGTTATTCTCATTGAAAGCAAGTCTAAGAAGCGGTAGATCTGTTCTATGTGCGATATTTCTATGTGTCTTATTCTTAAGTTTAGTTTTTGCATCTTTTACTTTAGGGTTTGTACAAAAGCTTCAAACAGATGAAAATGCAATATATTTGGTTATGGAAAATATATTTCACAGCAGTTTAGATGGTTAAATGATTATCTACACTATATATGATTGTTTTGTCACATAAACTGAAATTAGGCAAACTATAAAAAATGTTGCAACCAGGAAATTGCGGAGCGATTTCTGCATAGTGCATCTTTGATGAATTTGTAAACATTTCTAAAGACAAAATGCGGGGAAAAAATCAAGGTGTGTGAACATTTCTGACGTCACTGTATCTGATCCTACACCAGGCAACCTGGGAGGATGGGACACTACGTTTTTACATTTACATTTACATTCACATTTACATTTTAGTTATTTTGCAGACGCTCTTATCCAGAGCGACTTACGGTTAGTGAATTCATCTCAAGATAGCTAGGTGGGACAACCACATATCACAGTCAGAGTAAGTATCTTTTTCCTCAATAAAGTAGCTATCAGCAAAGTCAGTGTTAGTTCACAAAAGTTTTTATTTGGGGTGCTGTGGGATTATTTAAGATACTCTTTGAGGAGGTAGGGTTTCAGATGTTTTCGGAATATGCTCTGCTGTCCTAGCTTTAGGGGGCAGCTGGTCCCACCATTTGGGTGCCAGGACAGAGAAGAACTTGCAATGGGCTTTAGGTAACTTGTAACTCTTCTTGCAGTAAAATCTCATACACCCAAGTAATTCTCTGCAGTTGCCACCGCACCACAGCATTTTCTTTGATTTCTGTTCAATTTCTGCGGTACTGTTGATAACCATGGCTATGAAAGCTAAGAAGCCAATCTTACTGAAACACATTATTCTTATCACTCTCTATTAGACTTAGGATCCCTTTCCCTGGACCATCTTCCTCTACAACTCTCTTCACTGCCTCAGGATACAACGCCTTCTGTGCACTGGCATACCGCAGGCCCCTTGCAAGGTCTGAGCAAGCCCCTCCCCCCACACCTAAAAAACAGCTAACTTCTTACAATTCAACACATTTTGGCATGGGTCAATCTTATGCTATTTAACACATTTTGCAATAAGCACATTTCCTGCAATTCTACACCTACTGCCATAGGGCAGAGATAAATCTCATATCTTACACATTTTGCAGTAAGGCTGAGAGAATTGTGCATGGTTAAAGTACATTTCGTGCTATTCTACATATTTTGTCATAAGGCTAAGAGAAAATGGGAGGCGTGGTGGAATGCCAGTGCTTCTGTACTACTCTAATCCTGGCAAACGCGACTTGCCTTTCTCTCACTGGACACTTCTGATCTCCAACACCACGGGTAACCCTTCAGTTAACACACACAGCTTTTTCCACCGACACTACACATTCCTTTGTTTGATGCCCTCCTGCACACTTCTCACATCTAGAAATCTCCCTCCTACACACTGCTGCAACATGACCATAAGCTTGGCATATAACATTTTTATTATTAGAAATGTTTATTCAATTGTTATTAAAATTGTTATTGTTATTATTGTTGTTGCATGGTCGAGAAGAACCTGCTGTGTATCCCCTGCATACAACTAATACAACTTGAAATGAAAACACTGTAATGGATTTGGGACAAAAAGTCTAACGGGATAACTGACACATCCTAACTTGACTTTGTCGGGTAAAAACTCTGCATCAAAACTTAGCAGGACAGACAGTATCTTCTGTGTTTCACCCCGCTCTCCACCGGGTCTGAGTTGCAGCAAACGGCGGGCGTTACAGACACCAGGAATCTTCCCTTTCAGTTGGTACTCCTCAACACTTAACGCCACTACAGTTATCACTCCTTTCAATGGCGCCCTGCTCCAGAGAGCAAAGCAAGTCACATGTCTTGTCCTGAGGCGCGTGGTGCGGAGCCCCCACTCTTTTTGGAAGGAAGAAACACAAAAAGTTAATTTCACCAATTAAACATTCCCCAACCTCTTCTCCACCAACCTTGACACCACATATAGATCAGACAGAAGGCAAGGATCCGTTCTTTCCAAAACATCTCACTCCCATCTCACTCAGAATCATCCTTGTCATCATCGTGACGAGGCCCGAACTCAGTGGGTAACTCTTGTCAGGTAAAATCTTCTGAGCTATATATGTTTTTTTTTTACCTGTGTACCCTGTTCTGGCTAACAGCGAAATCGGCTGAAAACAACGCTGATGTAGGTGAAGCAGGTGGAGTAACAAACAGGATTCTGTGTTTTTTTTAAGTGTTTGCTCTCGTGATAAAAATGCATAGGCCAGGGCCTCCTGAGTAGGGCAGCGGTCTACGGCACTGCATCGCAATGCTAGAGGTGTCACTACAGACCCGGGTTCGATCCCGGGATGGACCACAACCGGCTGTGATTGGGACTCCCATAAGGTGGTGCACAATTGGGTGCACCCTACAGGACACCTACAACACCAGTTATCGCAGAAAGGCCAAGAAGATCATCATGGACCCCCAGCGTTGTTTGGGTTAGGGGAGGGTTTGGCAGGGGGACTTTACTTGGCTTATCGCCCTCAAACGACTCATTGTGGCGGGTTGGCAGGCTGACTATGGTTGTCAGTTGAACAGTGTTTTCTCCGAACACATTGGTGTGGCTGGCTTCAAGCGGGTGGGTGTTAAGAAGAGCGGTTTGGCGGGTCACGTTTCAGAGGACGCATGACTCAACCTGTTCGGGAGTTGCAGCGATGAGACAATACCAAAAACACATAGGCCTATGTGCTTTATTTGCCTTCCCAAGTAGAACTTATAGGAAAATTCGAACAAACCCTTTATTTAAAATACATGTTGTGTGTTTCTGAATGAAGAACCATGTTGACTAAATGACCCGGGTGGCGCAGATTACTGTTGGATTTGAAAAGGATGCTTCTCACTCACCATTTATACTTCTATTGGTCCATTTATAAAGTAAGACCAAGGGGACAGGTTTCCGGTTGGAAGTACGCCATCCCATGTACCCAAAGGAGACTGTCGGTACTGTAGTTTAACTAACACAGCCCTGAAAGACAATTCCAATAGATTCCCCCATCGAGAAGTCAATTTTCACAATACATAAAAAGACTGTTTCGTTATCATATTTGTGGCAAAAATATCAGTTGAATTTTTAAATTAATTGGCTTCAATGTCAATTTTTTCAGTTTCATATTATGCTCTATCATTTATTTCGTTTATTTCGCAAATCACACTCTTAACGGCAATATTTTTCGTCAATTGGACGACGCTTTGCGTGACGTGTGGAAGGAATTGAGCAGGGATTCTGGGAATCTTTCTTTTGGTGTTTTTCAGAGTCAGTAGAAAGGCCTCTTTAGTGTCTTAAGTTTTCATAACTGTGACCTTAATTGCCCACTGTCTGTAAGCTGTTAGTGTCTTAAAGACCGTTCCACAGGTGCATGTTCATTAATTATGGTTCTTTGAACAAGTATGGGAAACAGTGTTTAAACCCTTTACAATGAAGATCTGTGAAGTTATTTAGATTTTTACGAATTATCTTTGAAAGACAGGGTCCTGAAAAGGGGACGTTTCTATTTTTGCTGAGTTTAGAAACACATGCATTTTGCTACACCTGCAATAACATCTGCTAAACACGTGTGTGTGACCAATAAATTTGATTAGATTTTTGACCTGTCGCCAGAGCTCCAGAGACTTTTCCTAGCTGACTACAGTGGAAAGTTTCCACACCTTTGCTGAGCAGAGAGGAACCTGAGACAGACAAAATGTGCAGAAAATCATGGGTACAGTAGTAGAGCATTTTTTTACAAATATATTTTACTGTCTACATATGTGTAGGTGTTGTCTGACTAGTACACTCTACTAGCTGTCTGACCCTACTGTCTTTGAGTTGGCTTTAGTTCTGCATTGATTGAATACATCTTTATCAAATAATTTAGTTTTGCACCAAATATATCCAGTAAATTAAAAGTTCTAGTGTCCCTGTGTGTCGGCTCCTACTGTCACGATGAGGTCACTGAGCTGCTGGTGAGAAACGGGGGCATTGGTCAACGTAGCTGACCTGTGGAATTTCAACCCTCTCTTTGAGATCTGCTGATGCTCAAGGTTAGTCTTCCTTCCTGTGCCTTTCATATTAGCTCTTGAAAAATAATTGTTTGATTGACTGAAGGCAACTAGGTTGCTTTTTTTCTTTTAGTCAGTACCGTGTAATATGTGTAATGGTAACTTTTTACATAAAATGCTTTTCATACATTTTTACTGCCACATCAATCTATCTCTGTGTATCCCCACCAAGAAGAACTATGATGATAGCATGTCTTTGGACACGGGCATCCAGGTCCTGCTGGAAGGAGATGCTGCCCTCCTAAAGCACGGGGCTGACGACGACAATCAGGCCTCATCTCCCTGCACAACACAGCCTCATACAGAGTGAGTCACTACAACGACAACAATCAGGCCTCATCTCCCTGCACAACACAGCCTCATACAGAGTGAGTCACTACAACGATTACATCAGGCCTCTGAAGACATTTTACAAGCTGTATGGTTTGACATAAAGTAGTTACATAGACATAGACAAAATGCATACAAAACATGTACATAGTGACATTGTGGCCTATGTAACAGCTTGGATGTCAGCAGGCTTTAGAAGACATTGTATGCATTGTTTTCAGTTTACAAAACCATCCATCACATAAAATAGCATCACCCATACTGTGATGAAAGAGAGCTAGTGGAAAGTCTTCACATGTATTAGCGTGGATGCCATCAGTCATTGGGCAAGTCATGAGGATGTTAAATCATGTCCTTGGGTCTCTCTCGCTCCTCTGTCACTCCTCTCCTGTCTCTTCTTTCCTCTGTCACGTCTCTCCTCTACAGCACACGCATATTGTGTGAACGCCACTGACAAGTAAGCCTTCAACCGTCTACACAAATCAGTTCAGTAGGTAAACATAGTGCATGTGTTTTTTCTAGTTGCACAAGTGTTTGACTTACAATGACGTAGTCTAGTCACAATAATTCCCATCTAATATATTTTGATACACATGGCTAGGGAAACCCCTTCTCGCCCAGTACCTCTCCCTCTGACCATATCCTCCTCCTTTCTCAGGCTGATGGTATCTGTGCCCCCGGGTGCATAGAGGAGGGATCACCAGCTCAGCTCATCAAACTGTCCAATCTCTGGAGGGGACAAGAGACATTGCTTAATCTGCGCTTGATTCGGCCCATGGGCCACCCAGCAAAACGGACTAATGCTTAAATCCTTTAGCTATTGTATTTTAACCTTTTTTTGTGTATTTCATACAAGCTTGCAGGTTTTTACAATATTATTTATTTGTAACTCTCAGACAAATCTGTAATCGTATCCTATAATTGTGTCCCTCAGGGCTACAATTTTAAAGGACAGTGGACCAGCAGCAATCAGTATGTAGCCTGACACCACTGGAGGTGTTGATGGTATTTGTGTAGAACAAGAAAGAAAACAAGTAGTTAGTTAACAGCAACATGAACGAGTAACTCAGACAGCTCCATCCCAACATACTCTGTGAACTCCCATCCCATTCCTCCTGTATGTCCTGCTCGCCCATCAGGAGGTCCCGCTGAAGCTCACTAGTCTTCTCCTGCATCAACCCAGGGTGCCGGTGGAGGGAAAATAGACAAAGCAATGTGCTTATCACATTTTTCCATGGTTTGGGGGAGCACTGGGTAAGCCATCCTCACATAAAACATAATAGCCCTGGCCTATTTCTGTGTTTATTTCACCACTTGGGGCAAATATATTTTTTCACAAGGTCAGTGGTTACACATAATGTTGTGAGCGTCTTATAGAATCCCGGTGAAGTTGAGAAACCAACAGTACAAAAATACTGTGTATGTCTATATCTTTGAAAATGATGTTATACAAGGTGACAGTATTGATTGCTAGACTGTTTAATTGGGACACAACTCAAATTATGAGCTTGGTTTGTAAAATGGGCATATCATAACCGCGTAAGTTTTTAATAACGTTTCCCAAAACTTAGTTGCGCTGAAAATATCATACAATGGTCTCCTGGCGTGCACATATAGAGCAAGCTACAGCACTGTCCTGTTAGTCCTGAATAACTTACTTGCATGTTCTTCATGTTTCCAGTGGTTGTGTGGGTGGTGCTTTGTGCCACCATATTTCCCCTTCCCCCACTAATCCTGATCCACAACCCCACTCTTAGTTCGTGCTGGAATGCACGTTCATGCCTGCTGTGCTGCAGTGCTAGTGCCCATGTACTAATTGGCTCCTCAAACCTGAACTAGCAAGATGTCAGCCCCCACGAATCCAGTATATGCGACTGTCAGTAGATTACATTGAAAGAAACGTCCGGCCATCTTGGAGGCTAGTTCTTATTATAGCTCAATGGTTTTAAATCTGAATTTAGAGAACTGAACTTGAAAACTGAATCTGAATACATCTAAGAAGTTGAATATATGCAACTTTGATCAACTTAAAATTATAGTTTGTAAACTTGATACACAGACAATGAATGCAATATCTACCATATTGAAACTGAATACGTAAATATTGCATTTGAAGATTCAATTAAATTGAATTTTAAAACTGAATACAATATTCACTCAATTCAGTTTCAAATCATGAAATTCAAGTTCAATTTGAATTCAATTTGTGCATTGCAAATTCAAAAATATTACATTCAAATTCAATATCCTAATAAAAATAAACTTACGAAATTCAAATACATGTTGGCACTGAAATCGCACCATAGTAGAGTCTGAGAACAGAATGTATATATTTTAAATAACATTCTTAGAACGGTCTCTGAATGTTACTAATGTTTTCTTGTGGGTTTTTTTTATGGAAAGTTTTCCTAATGTTCTGAGAACATTACTTTAAATAGAACCATGAGGAAACCTGTAGAAAACGTTATGAAGTACTGAAATTCCCACAGAAATGTTTCTTAACGCTCTCTGAACATTCTGAGAACATGACTTCTTTAAGGTTGCTGCCCCTATCATCGCAAAGCCTATCTCCGACCTTTTTAACCTGTCTCCTTTTTGGGGAGGTTTCCATTGCTTGGAAGGCAGCCACAGTTCGTTCTTTATTTAAAGGGGGAGATCAAGCTGATCCTAACTGTTATAGGCCTATTTCTATTTTGCCCTGTTCCTCAAAAGTGTTGAAAAAACGCCCTCAGGTTATGGATGTGTCACTGCAACCTTAAAGGTCCTCAATGATGTCACCATTGCCCTTGATTCGAAGCAATATTGTCCTACTGTTTTTATTGACTTGGCCAACGCTTTTGATACGGTAGTCCATTCGAATTCTTGTGGGCTAGCTAAGGAGTATTGTTGTCTCTGAGGGGTCTTTGGCCTGTTTTGCTAACTATCTCTCTCAGAAAATCTGCTGTCTCAGCCACTGCCCGTCACCAAGGAAGGACCCCAAGGCTCGATCCTAGGCCCCACGCTCTTCTCAATTTACATCAACAACATAGCTCAGGCAGTAGGAAGCTCTCTCATCCATTTATATGCAGATGATACAGTCTTATACTCAGCTGGCCCCTCCCTGGATTTTGTGTTAAATGCTCTACAACAAAGCTTTTAGTGTCCTACAAGCTTTCTCTACCCTTAACCTTGTTCTGAACACCTCCAAAACAAAAGTAATGTGGTTTGGTAAGAAGAATGCCCCTCCTCCCACAGGTGTGATTACTGCCTCTGAGGGTTTAGAGCTTGAGGTAGTCGCCTCATACAAGTACTTTGGAGTATGACTAGGCGGTGCACTGTCCTTCTCTCAGCACATATCAAAGCTGCAGGCTAAAGTTAAATCTAGACTTGGTTTCCTCTATCATAATCACTCCTCTTTCACCCCAGCTGCCAAACTAACCCTGATTCAGATGACCATCCTACCCATGCTAGATTACAGAGACATAATTTATAGATCGGCAGGTAAGGGTGCTCTTGAGCGGCTAGATGTTCTTTACCATTCGTCCATCAGATTTGCCACCAATGCTCCTTATAGGACACATCACTGCACTCTATACTCCTCTGTAAACTGGTAATCTCTGTATAACCGTCGCAAGACCCACAGATTGATGTTTATTTATAAAACCCTCTTAGGACTCACTCCCCCCTATCTGAGATATCTACTGCAGCCTCATTCTCCACATACAACACCCGTTCTGCCAGTCACATTCTGTTAAAGGTCCCCAAAGCACACACATCCCTGGGTCGCTCCTCTTTTCAGTTCACTGCAGCTAGCGACTGGAACGAGCTGCAACACACACTCAAACTGGACAGTTTTATATCAATCTCTTTATTCAGACTCAATCATGGACACTCTTACTGACAGTTGTGGCTGTTTTGTATGATGTATTGTTGTCTCTAGAAGAAAAAGAAACGCACGCCTATATAGGCGAGGTGCTGGCTAGCGGAGTGGAAAACTTGAAAATAAAGAAGAGCCGCACACTCTAGGAGCTCAGATGAAAAAAAATCGACAGGCAAGCTGTCTTCATCAGGGTATAATCACAAACACTGCGGAGTGACTCGTTTATATAGTGTGAAAGGACACACACGGGTGTCTGTAATCAAGGTCTAGTGTTGCTTAATATCATCGGTTAATTCTGAGATATTAAAATGGCATACAAAGAACATACAAAAAACAAACGGATAGCATACGATCAAAGATTAGATTTAGGCTACATAAGCCTACAAACAATCACAATGGCAAAGTCACAATCACAAGAATGATTTCAGATCAAAGTCTATGTTGAGACCGAAGGGAGCGAGGGTCTTTAAATTAAAGATCCAGGCAGCCTCTCGTTTTAACAATAAATTGTCGAGGTCACCCCCTCTCCTAGGGAGGGTGACATGTTCAATGCCAATATAACGCAGAGATGAAATCGAGTGGTTTGCTTCCAAAAAATGGGCCGCAACTGGGTAAGTCAAGTTTTTGCACCTAATGGTGCTACGATGCTCCGAGATACGTACTTTTAATTCACGCTTTGTTTTACCCACATAATTTTTTTATTTTTATGTTGTTGTCTTAGGTCTTACTTTTTGTAGTGTTGTCTCTCTTGTTGTGATGTGTGTTTTGTCCTATATTTATATTGTATTTATTTTTTTCATCCCAGGCCCCCGTCCCCGCAGGAGGCCTTTTGGTAGGCTGTCAATGTAAATAAGAATTTGTTCTTAAGTGACTTGCCTAGTTAAATAACTTTTTACTTTTAGGAAACGTTCTGTTAAAGTAATGAAATACCAAGAAAATAGTCTTTTTTTTTGTCAAGTTCTTTAAATGTGCTGAGAATGTTCCAAAGCCAAGCAACTATCCGGCACCAGTCTGAGAACGTTGTGGGAATGGTGAAACTACCACTCACCAAGCTCTAAGAAACATGTGGTTTTCAGAATGTGCTAGCTGGGCAGATAGCCTACGTTGAATTCCCTGCACCAGTTTTGTTGTTGCATAAGGTAGACCTATGCACCTTTTTATTTAACTGTTCGTTTGGAAGTATGAAGCAGCCCATATTCTACAATTGTGAAACATGTTTTTGTGTGAAAAATAGAGGTAGATGAGGACAACTGTTCACAGCAGTCGTCATATTCATCCACAGCCTGCAGATGGCAGTGCTGGACTGAAAACAAGGCTGAATATACCTGGAAGTAGCTATGTTTAGCCCTGGATGTAGTTGGGCTCAATGCTTACCTCAGTTTATTTATGCCATGACATGTTACCTGCTAGTTTATTTACACATTCTTAAAGTTGTGCAAGTGTTATGACGTCACCTTGATTGCTTAGAAAGTACCACTTCCCCCTCGATTCGGCTCATACCCGGCTCGAACAATAGTCACTGGGTTCTATAGCCACAAAGTTATAATTATGGCTAAACCAACCTATTTCTACAATTTCTCTTAATAAAATGTTATTTTAAACCTGACCCTAACCTTAATCCTAAGCATAACCACACTGCTAACTTTATGCCTAACCCTAACCTTAAATGAAGACCAAAAAGCATATTTGGGGTTTTCATGAATTTTTATACATTATTGACAATTTTGGCTTTGTGGGTCAAGAATTTAGTAGAAAACAACTCCAACTCGGGACCTCTGTTTTGCTAACACACGTGACCGCCCTCCTTGACAACATTCCAACGGTTTGAGCCACCTAAAAGGTACTAATTGGATGGCTACATCCGTGCATGTCCGCCCCGCTCATTAGGCAGGATTAGGTGGCCGCCTATGCCGGCAGATTGATGAGGGCAGCATTTTCTGAGCTAAACTGATTAAGACACACCTCCAACAACACATACAACCTCACATAATTCCGCCCCAAAACAATGACAATTTCTCTCTCAACCAGTGTATATGCATATGGGCGTTTTAGGTGAGAGCTGATGCCGCCCTATGATAAACAGTGCCCACTTTGTCAAATAGATGGGGCAGAAAATATTTAGCTTTTCCATTCCCAGCTCGCCTCTCCAGGGTGCTGTTGGAGAGACGCATCGCTGCAGCGCGACACCAACGTTCTCTCCCAAAAAATTATCTAACATAAATCATGTAGCAGATATGGGATATGGTAGAAAGAGTATGTGGCCTTTTCTGTAGCCTACAAGCTGGAGATAAAATGTATGACAATGTAATGAGACTGACATGTTATACATTGTGCAGGTTTCTCTGATCAAATGGCTTAACTTAAATGGCGTTCAATCTAATAAAAAATGCGCTGTCATGTTAACAAACAACATATCTTAAAAACCGGACAGGTCAAAGTAAAATGGACAATATGGAACGGATAATCAAATAAAATCAAAGTTTATTTGTCACGTGCGCCGAATACAACAGATGTAGACCTTACAGTGAAATGCTTACTTACAGGCTCTAACCAACAGTGAAAAAAAAAAAAGATATTAGGTGAACAATAGGTAAATAAAGAAATAAAAACAACAGTAAAAAAAGACAGGCTATATACAGTAGCGAGGCTATAAAAGTAGCGAGGTTACATACAGACACCTGTTAGTCAGGCTGATTGAGGTAGTATATGTACATGTAGTTATGGTTAAAGTGACTATGCATATATGATGAACAGAGAGTAGCAGTAGCGTAAATAATGGGTTGGCGGGTGGTGGGACACAATGCAGATAGATAGCCCGGTTAGCCAATGTGCGGGAGCACTGGTTGGTCGGTCCAATTGAGGTAGTCAAAGTCAAAAAAGTCAAAGTCACCATTATTAGTCAGTTGTACAACCGAAAGCCTTCAACTGAAATGTGTCTTCCGCATTTAACCCATCCCCTCTGAATCAGAGAGGTGCGGGGGGCTGCCTTAATCGACATCCACGTCTTCGGCGCCTGGGGAACAGTGGGTTAACTGCCTTGTTCAGGGGCAGAATGACAGATTTTTACCTTGTCAGCTCCAACGCTCTAACCACTAGGCTACCTGCCGCCGTACATTAATGTAAAGTTAAAGTGACTCTGCATATATGATAAACAGAAAGTAGCAGCGGGGGGCACAATGCAAAAGTCTGGATAGCCATTTGATTACCTGTTCAGGAGTCTTATGTCTTGGGGGTAAAAACTGTTGAGAAGCCTTTTTGTCCTAGACTTGGCACTCCGGTACTGCTTGCCATGCGGTAGTAGAAAGAACAGTCTGTGGCTGGGGTCAATTTTTAGGGCCTTCCTCTGACACCGCCTGGTGTAGAGGTCCTGGATGGCAGGCAGCTTAGTCCCAGTGATGTACTGGGCCGTACGCACTAGCCTCTGTAGTGCCTTGCGGTCAGAGGCGGTGCAATTGCCGTACCAGGCAGTGATGCAACCAGTCAGGATGCTCTCGATGTTGCAGCTGCAGAACCTTTTGAGGATCTCAGGACCCATACCAAATCTTTTTAGTCTCCTGAGGTGGAATAGGCTTTGTCGTGCCCTCTTCACAACTGTCTTGGTGTGTTTGGACCATTCTAGCTTGTTGTTGATGTGGACACCAAGGAACTTGAAGCTCTCAACCTGCTCCACTACAGCCCCGTCGATGAGAATGGGGGCGTGCTCAGTCCTCCTTTTCCAGTAGTCCACAATCATCTCCTTAGTCTTGGTTACGTTGAGGGAGAGGTTGTTGTCCTGGCACCACACGGCCAGGTCTCTGACCTCCTTCCTATAGGCTGTCTCGTCATTGTCGGTGATCAGGCCTACCACTGTTGTGTCGTCTGCAAACTTGATGGTGTTGGAGTCGTGTCCTGGCCATGCAGTCGTGGGTGAACAGGGAGTACAGGAGGGGACTGAGCATGCACCCTTGGGGGGCTCCAGTGTTGAGGATCAGCGTGGCAGATGTGTTGCTACCTACCCTCACCACCTGGGGGCAGCCCGTCAGGAAGTCCAGGATCCAGTTGCAGAGGGAGGTGTTTAGTACCAGGGTCCTTAGCTTAGTGATGAGCTTTGAGGGTACTATGGTGTTGAACACTGAGCTGTAATCAATGAATAGCATTCTCACATAAGTGTTCCTTTTGTCCATGTGGGAAAGGGTAGTGTGGAGTGCAATAGAGATTGCATCATCTGTTGATCTGTTTGGGCGGTATGCATATTGGAGGGGGTCTAGGGTTTCTGGGATAATCACAACTGATGTCCAGGATTTTTACCCCCATTGTCATGATCAGTCGTTTCAATTTTTTATCCATCAATTTTTTTCATAGCGAAGAACTAAATACTTCTGCATTTCCAGCTGTAACACATTGCAAATAGGCTCACGATAACTCCTGAAAGTTGGGTAGCAGATATTCAGAACTTAAATAGACAAATTGATTAGTCACAGGAATCAAATCAAATCAAATTTTATTTGTCACATACACATGGTTAGCAGATGTTAATGCGAGTGTAGCGAAATGCTTGTGCTTCTAGTTCCGACCATGCAGTAGTATCTAACAAGTAATCTAACAAATTCACAACAACTACCTTATACACACAAGAGTAAAGGAATGAATACGAGTATGTACATATAAATACATGGATGAGCGATGGCTGACCGGCATAGGCAAGATGCAGTAGATGGTATGGAGTACAGTATATACACATATATATGAGATGAGTAATGTAGGATATGTAAACATTATATAAATGGCATTGTTTAAAGTGGCTAGTGATACATTATTTCATCCAATTATAATTATTAAAGTGGCTAGAGATTTGGGTCGATGACCGAACGGCATAGGCAAGATACAGTAGATGGTTTAGAGTACAGTGTATACATTTGATATGAGTATGTCGGATACGTAAACATTATATACAAAATTGTTTAAAGTGGCTAGTGATACATTTGTTACATCCAATTCCTATGTATAAAGTGGCTAGAGATTTAAGTCAGTATGTTGGCAGCAGCCACTCAATGTTAGTGATGGCTGTTTAACAGTCTGATGGCCTTGAGGTAGAAGCTGTTTTTCAGTCTCTCGGTCCCAGCTTTGATGCACCTGTACTGACCTCGCCTTCTGGATGATAGCGGGGTGAACAGGCAGTGGCTCGGGTGGTTGTTGTCCTTGATGATCTTTTGGCCTTTCTGTGACATCGGGTGGTGTAGGTGTCCTGGAGTGCAGGTAGTTTAACCCGGTGATGCGTTGTGCAGTCCTCACTACCCTCTGGAGAGCCTTACGGTTGTGGGCGGAGCAGTTGCCGTACCAGGCGGTGATACAGCCCGACAGGATGCTCTCGATTGTGCATCTGTAAAAGTTTGTGAGTGATTTTGGTGACAAGCCAAATTTCTTCAGCCTCCTGAGGTTGAAGAGGCGCTGTTGCGCCTTCTTTACCACGCTGTCTGTGTGGGTGGACCAATTCAGTTTGTCCGTGATGTGTACGCCGAGGAACTTAAAACTTTCCACCTTCTCCACTACTGTCCCCTCGATGTGGATAGGGGGGTGCTCCCTCTCCTGTTTCCTGAAGTCCACGATCATCTCCTTTGTTTTGTTGACATTGAGTGAGAGGTTATTTTCCTGACACCACACTCCGAGGGCCCTCACCTCCTCTCTGTAGGCCGTCTCGTCGTTGTTGGTAATCAAGCCTACCACTGTAGTGTCGTCAGCAAACTTGATGATTGAGTTGGATGCGTGCTTGGCTACGCAGTCATGGGTAAACAGGGAGTACAGGAGAGGGCTGAGAACGCACCCTTGTGGGGCCCCAGTGTTGAGGATCAGCGGGGTGGAGATGTTGTTTCCTACCCTCACCACCTGGGACCGGCCCGTCCAGGAAGTCCAGGACCCAGTTGCACAGGGCTGGGTCGAGACCCAGGGTCTCGAGCTTAATGACGAGCTTGGAGGGAACTATGGTGTTAAATGCTGAGCTGTAGTCGATGAACAGCATTCTTACATAAGTATTCCTCTTGTCCAGATGGGTTAGGGCAGTATGCAGTGTGATTGCGATTGCGCTGTCTGTGGACCTATTGGGACGGTAAGCAAATTGGAGTGGGTCCAGGGTGTCTGGCAGGATGGAGGTGATATGATCCTTGACTAATCTCTCAAAGCACTTCATGATGACGGAAGTGAGTGCTACGGGCGATAGTCATTTAGCTCAGTCACCTTAGCTTTCTTGGGAACAGGAACAATGGTGGCCCTCTTGAAGCATGTGGGAACAGCAGACTGGGATAGGGACTGATTGAATATGTCCGTAAACACACCAGCCAGCTGGTCTGCGCATGCTCTGAGGACACGGCCAGGGATGCCATCTGGGCCGGCAGCCTTGCGAGGGTTAACACATTTAAATGTTTTTCTCACATTGGCTGCGGTGAAGGTGAGCCCGCAGGTTTTGGTAGCGGGCCGTGTCGGTGGCACTGTATTGTCCTCAAAGCGAGCAAAGAAGTTGTTTAGTTTGTCTGGGAGCAGGACGTCATGGTCCGCGACGGGGCTGGTTTTCTTTTGTAGTCCGTGATTGACTGTAGACCCTGCCACATTCCTCTTGTGTCTGAGCCATTGAATTGTGACTCTACTTTGTCTCTATATTGACGCAGCTTGTTTGATTGCCTTGCGGAGGGAGTAGCTGCACTGTTTGTATTCAGTCATGTTTCCGGTAGCCTTTACCTGGTTAAAAGCAGTGGTTCGCGCTTTCAGTTTTGCGAATGCTGCCATCAATCCATGGTTTCTGGTTGGGGAAGGTTTTGATATTTGCTATGGGTACAACATCACCAATGCATTTGCTAATAAACTCGCTCACCGAATCAGCGTATACATCAATGTTGTTGTCAGATGCTATCCGGAACATATCCCAGTCCACGTGTTTGAAGCAATCTTGCAGCGTGGAATCAGATTGGTCGGACCAGCGTTGAACAGACCTGAGAACGGGCGTTTCCTGTTTTAGTTTCTGTTTGTAGGCTGGGAGCAACAAAATGGAGTCATGGTCAGACTTGCGAAAGGAGGCGGAGAATAGCCTTGTATGCATCACGGAAGTTGGAATAACAGTGGTCCAGGATTTTACCAGCCCGGGTGGCACATTCGATATGCTGGTAAAATTTCGGGAGCCTTGTTCTTAAATTAGCCTTATTAAAATCCCCAGCCACAATAAATGCAGCCTCAGGATATGTGGTTTCCAGTTTACATAGAGTCCGATGAGTTTCTTTCAGTGCCGTCGATGTATTAGCTTGAGGGGGGATGTACACGGCTGTGATTATAATCGAGGAGAATTCTCTTGGTAGATAATGCGGTCTGCATTTGATTGTAAGGAATTCTATGTCAGGTGAACAAAAGGACTAATAGGACTAATAAAGCCAATGCAATGGCCTGTTTTACAAATGGTGGGCCTACCACATGGATGAGCATTCATATTCTATTGAGGCTGCAATGCTAGGCTACAGAGTGCAGAAAGTAATACAGTGGAAACCCATCTAATCCTTTCAGTGGTAATGAGTGGAAGAAGACAATGAGGCCATGGGACAAAGGATTCTACAGATTATATTTTTATGGAGACGCAAGGATGCCTCTGATAACTCTGAGGCAATGTTATCATGCATTTCTCTCTCACACACACAGACACAAGATGTCTGCTCTGTACTCATAACCCTTTGAAAAAACTACAACCGAATGGATTGCACTGTTCTGGTTAGGATGTGTATACCCTAGACAAGTACACTGACTGAAGCTTTCCATTAAAACCTGTAATGATATAGGGAGAAAAACAATTATTTCCATTAAGAGAACTCAGGGATCAGGCAGTTGTACTCAGCATTGATAGACGTTTGTCACACAGCCCTATATAAAATACACCAACGAAAGCATAAAGGTTCTTTGTGGTTGAGGTTTGTTGTTTTCTATCAGTGCTCCTGAAAATCTATTATAGTAAAGTAACATTTAAATTCCTATTTGCTAATTACATCATAAGTCATAAGCGCAGGGCATGATGTGGATGGATAAACAACAGGTTTCCCCCTCCATCCCCTTTCTATTCTTTGGGGGCCTTCTTCTGGCACACGTGGAGTCTGCTGCTCATAACATAAAGCCTACTGTGAGAAATGACTAATGTCACTGAACTTCAATTCATCATCACAGAGATTTGTCAATAGGATCCATAGATGTTTCAACTTGATTGCCTGAAGATCAAAAGAAATTTCAAAAAACACATGCAAATATAACATGGTTGAAAAAAACATATTCAGACTTTTTGAAATGTATTTTTAAAGTAGGTCAAAATACAGTGCACTTGTACATGAGTTGTGTGGGGTGTGTGTAGATTATAAATCTCTTTCCTACCAGGGCTGCGATTTCGGGTTAAATATTCAAAATGGCGGACGGAGGAGCAGCGAGTCAAGATGAGAGTTCAGGACCAGGTAATCATTACAGCATTTTACATATTCATACTTATATTCAAAAACTATTTATCTGAAACCGTTTAGCACAGAAGAAAGGCGACAACAAAATAATTTGCTGTTGCTCGCATCATTTCAATTAACTCACCGCTAGCGGATATTTGACAGGGGGAAACAGGCTATAGTATTGCAGTGCGACGGAGAAAAATAAATAGAAAAAAAAAAGACATGCCTACCTTTGTGTGATTAGACCGCTGTACGCCGCTACATATTCATACCGCTGTCTACAAATACGATTTAGCATATTTTATTAGTAATCGGCGACGTGACTGTTGTTTTTATACATGCCATATTCAGATATGGCTCAAATACTGTAGCTGTGCTAGCTTGATACGGTGGTTAGCTTGGCTGCTATAGCTAGGCGATCGGCTTTGTGTTGATGCTTATTATTGTGGCGTGAACCTTCTTGGAGGATGTTTGCATATTCATTTTTTTCCCACCAACATTCAGCGGCTGCGCGTACTACACGTTACAGTAACACAATAGAAAGCCGAGAAGCTAACTTGCTTGATGTCGCATGGCGATTTTATCTGTCTATTCTCCCCAGCCTTTGTGTTCGGTGCAGTCGTTGTAGCTGTTGTGTTATTCATGTGGGCCTGTCCGACCAGAGAGAGAATGCCTAGTTCAGCATAAACCATTAACTATTCGACATATCGCGTTCACTGCTAAATATGTCAAACTTTTTAGCTTGCCGGTTATAGGCAATGCCAATTTCTCATGTTTTTAGATTAAAAGTAGGCTAAACCATATTTTTCACCCATGGTAGGCATGTACAATTTGCCCATTTCCAGCACCTAGTGCGTGAGCTAGTTTCACTGACAACAACAGCACTACTTTTCTTTAGCATAAAAGCCCAAACCCTTTATGAAATGTTTAGTATTGTTTAGCATACATTGTTTTTAGGACGTATTGGTTGTGCTGCCTACCTCCTGGGTGTTTTAGCCTTAGTGATGAATAAACGAGTTTCACTGTTTATTTTTTTGCCAAAATATAGCTAGCTATAATAGTTACATAAAGGCTGTTCCTGCCACTTTAAATCCAACTAATAACATTCACGGTCGACATGAGAGAATTTGACCAGGGGACCTGCACTGCTCCAAATAACCGAGAACAATTGTATATTTTGTTACCGCCATTGTCTCGACTTTCGCTATGTGGTTTTCTGAGTTTGGATGAAAGATTTGAAGTTTCGACCCTAACGCCCGACTCACTTGCCTTGTGTGTGCGTCTGTCTGGGTGGCGTTTGTTTACGCAGTCTGAATATATTCAACCCTTAATTAGAATGCCTAATTCGGGGGAGGTTTCCTATATTTAAAAACGGTGCAGTCGATCTCTCCGCCTTTCTCGGTTAGAATGATTCCCGTCTTCAGTATAGGTTTTGAATGCCGTCCGAGAGGCTTAGTTTACCTGTGCCCATTTTTTTTTTTTCCTGATGAGAGGTAGCGAGGCCTACTTCCGTGACAGTGAGGGGCAGAAGAGAGGCACAACCCATTAATGTTCTCGGTCTCGTTTTGATGAAAGGGCAGCCAACGGCTCCCCACCCATTTTCTTTTCACATTCCACTGTTTCACCGTGATAATAATCACTCCAGATTAACACACAGAGTTGCCGAAGTAACCTACAAATTGTGTTTCTCTCGGTGTGATGTATTTCATGATGACTTTGATAAACTTTTATGAACATTCTATCTAGCCAGTAAACACATTTTCCAAAAGATTCGTGAACTAGGCTATTTGCTGCTTAGGCTAATGTTTGTGTGTGTGAACATTTTAGTTGTTGGCTACATCCCTCTTATTAAAGAGAAGCTTATTCATATCGCTGTGTTGTGAAACCAAACATCACTTGTGGGGGGTCAATTCTTTTTTTGTTGCTTTGGGGGAGGATAGTGTGTTTTTTCCCATGGTTTACATTCACTCTTTAGCTGGTTTGACTATATACTTTCTTCCATCCTAGCCAAAGTTCCTCATCTAAGTGCATGCTCCTCCCCTATATCAAGGTGTTTTGGTACTCTGTCTATCCTACACTCTATCCACCATTCATAGTGACAATAGTGGTAGGTGGATTGTTTGTCCAGATCTGCAATAGGCTAACTAGCAATCATACCACACATAAAAACATTCAAAGCTGCATCAATTTTCAATATGAATCCACAAGAACAAATAGGAATAGCTGATAGGTAGTGGAGAGGCCAGGTGCATCATTGCGCATGAAATCATTAAAAAAAGCTCTCCTATTGGTCTTGTTTAGGGACAATACAGTTATCCTTCCTAAGCTAGCCTACAACACCACAATACAATGAATAATTGCATTATTGTTTTCAGGTGAGTGCAAAATTCTACTCTAGGCTGCATTGAAAATGTAATTTGAATAACGGCACAAAGCCCTGTGATTTGAATGTTTAATTCCATTTGGATCAGTTACTCTCAACAGTTTATGAGGTCTAGAAAGGCACAGTAGCAGGCCAGTCTTGTTGTATTTTTACTTCTGATACTGAGATGCGCTGTCTGTTGCGGATCATCGTTCTCCCAAATCGTCCTATAATAATGTGGCCACATGCTCCCGGCAGGCCCAGTTATTCAGGAAAGCTTAATGCTCTGTCTGCCTCCTCTCCAATCCGAGCGGCTATTCCTCGCGCACCTAAATACAAATATTTTCACACTTTTGTCCATAGTAGTCTCATCATGTAGACTACCTGCACTGTATCTGCGAGCGGTTGACTAGAGCGCATGTGGGCATCTATATCTACTGGAATTTCTTTGTGACAAAACCATCAGTAGTTCTAAAGTTGAAAATGCAATGGAATTGTATTTTTTATTTTGAACATGAGAATTTAATTGCAAAAGTAATTTTTATGTGCACTAGTATTTACACACTTTTATCCGCAACAAGTTACTTTGATGGAAACAACTCATTTATTTATTTTTTGACCAAGTTTTTTTTTTGGGGGGGGGTTACAGGTACATTAAATGTTTACATTTATAATATGTACTCATAGACTCACACCCAAAAGAAGAAGGGGAAAAAATACAGAATACATAGAGAGTTTAAGTAAGAATATATTTCAGTATAAACAGGAAAAGAAAAGAAAAGCATGTGGACCTCCACCCCCAACCTTCCATTTCGCTAACCCCGCCCAGCCAACATGTCTCCATCCAAAGATTAAAATAGTTATATATATAGTGATGCCTGCCAGCAATAATTGTCTCTGATTGATTGAGAGATTCACAGAGCTATCATCGTTAAGGAACATAATAGATACAAAGCATTGAATATTTACATTCATGCGCTTCAAAATTAATTTAGTAACTTTCTTTATCTGCAGGGCACTCCCACATCACATGTGCCTACCTGATTTAGGGGACACGGTGAAGAGTTGGGGGACATTTCATTGTGAAACGTTTCCTTGGTGTTAAATACAGTCTATGAACAAACTTAAATTGTATAAAATGACGGTTCGGATTACGGAATACCAAGGTCATATTTTTCCATATTCTGCTCCAGTTAAAGGGTTGTTCAGATTCAATTAGATCTGTGGATCATACTTTTTTAATGGCTATCTTAAAATATGAGCTTTCCAAAAGTTGTTTATACATTATAGAGATCAGTCCTTTTCAGGAGCTCAGATATATTTTTTAAATAAATCCCATCGTTGGATGGTTCGGTAGTTGGGTTTCCCAAGGGACTCCACAGGCCAGCACAGATTACCTAAATTGTAAATATAGAAAAAAAGGAGTTCCCTAGTAATGTGTATGTATCTTTTAAAATCTTGGAATGTTCTCAAACCATTACTGTCCATGATATCTGCAAGCGTACGGATTCCACATTTGGACCATTGGTGGAATGCAAAAGGAAATTGTGTTTGCAATAATAGGATCAATGCAAAGTTAGCATTGTTTAAGGGATATATCAGTGAATACCACCTCTTTCAAGGCAGTAGGAGACACCATATTTCTCTCTATACTCAGCCAGGGGGCAGAAAAATAATGTCTGAAATACAACTCTGATGGGAAAATGTACATATCGTTTGTTGTAAATATATTTTAGAATATTTGCATGAAATTCTGTCTCCAATTTGATGCAAACCTAGCTATAGACAACCTAAAGACTCGGGCAATTGCGCCAGTCCAGTGTCACTTTGATTATGCCTGCAAATGAATGGTTCACCAGCAACCGCAAACATCTAAAGAATAAGCTACAGATTAGCCAAAACAAGCTTGTAAGAATTGTACTTAAACTCATCTGGATGTTGAGCATTTTAAGCAGCTAGGCTGGCTATCTGTGGAAAAAAGACTAGCATTAATTTACCTTGGTCATAGTCCACAGAATTATCACAGACAGCCCCCAGGTAACTATCCAACTATTTTTCCTTTGTTAGAGATGTCTACCAGCATAATACTGGAGCCAGAGACTTTAATATTCCCTGTTTTAAATATAAGAGTATATCTGGTAAGAACACATTTTTATATTCCGGTGCTGTTGAGTGAAACAAACTACCACAGCAACTCCAAGCAGGCTGGCTGATGGAGCCTTTTTTGTCTGTATCGCTGTAATGTGTCTGTATCTATGCAGGGAAAGGGGATACCTAGTCAGGTGTACAACTGAATGCATTCAATTGAAATGTGTCTTCCACATTTAACCCAACCACTCTGAATCAGAGAGGTACGGGGGGCTGGCATAATCTACATCCACAGCACCCGGGGAACAGTGGGTAAACTGCCTTGCTCAGGGGCAGAACAACAGATTTTTACCTTGTCAGCTCTGGGATTCATTCGATCCAGCAATCTTTCGGTTACTGGCCCAATGCTCTAACCACTAGGCTACTAGGTATCTCTGTTATAGTAAATGTATTTATGTAAAAAATAGGGACCACAATGGAATTAAGTCCCCACCTTATTGTGTTATCCCGGTCACTTAAAAAAATCTTTGTACTGTGTATATATACAGTACCAGTTAAAAGTTTGGACACACCGACTCATTCCAGGGTTCTTTATTTTCACTATTTTCTACATTGTAGAATAATAGTGAAGACATCAAAACTATGAAATAACACATATGGAGTCATGTAGTAACCAAAAAAGGGTTAAACAAATCTGGTTAATTATGAACTAAGCTACTTTTTTGGGGGGGGGGCTGAGAAATGATTTTATCGTTTTCACATTCACCCTCCTTACTTCCTCCCAGTTTTACATCTCCGCCACCCCCATTCCATCCCGAGAGTTCTGAACATGAATATTCATGAATGTAAACATTGTAATCGTGAATAATGCATTATGTTCAGTAATAGATGCAAGGCATCAGAAAGGTGTGCATGAAGTACATACAGACAAGCTGTTCTAGAGTGGGAGTTAGAGAGGAGCATGTCATGTGCAGATAGAGATGTTCTGTAAATGACTAGAATCAGACTGATAGTAAAGGGCATTTCCATGTAAAAGGACCCATGAGCACCAACATGTGAAGTTAATAGGTGCATATTTTATTGAGTGTCAAATGAAAGCTAAGAGTCTATTTTTGGGAAATGAAGGCATATATAAAAATGTTCAACCATTTTCCATCCTAAAAATTAGGAATAAGTAAAGGCTTTGATTTCTGGATAAACAGATGGAAAAGGTGTTTTAGAAAACATATTCCAGAAAAAGTCTTAAACGGTATCAGAAATACATCCAAACACAATGATGTTGACGTAAAGACCCCTCCCAACTAATACTTATATTTCGTTTTCGAGAAATTGTTTACCTTCTGTAAGTTTAAGAAATATTGTCTTGTGACTTGTAATTCCTTTAGCAAAAACCCACATATCTTAGAGATATTTTCTAATTCCTCTCAATCATAAGGAGGTAGGATAATACAATTTCACAGAAGTAACAAGTAATGGTAGACCTACCAATTAGCTATAGTGATTTTACTGATTCCAATTTTGTTTATGAATTATTAAGTGATTTAAAAATCGTAATTCGAACAAAATTACAAAAAAATCGAACGCAATTACTGCCACAGAATTGGCTACTATGGGAAATTATAATAGTCACAAATAGGGCTGTGTCGGTCATGACATTTTCTTTCTGCCGGTAAAAGTCATGCAAATAACTGCCGGTCTCAAGGTAATTGACCGTTAATTAACATAAACACGTTTAGCATCTCCAGGCCTCCACGCATACAAGCCACATACAAGCCGCTGATGCGCACCTTTGGAACATCTACATTTTAAAAAGTCTAATAAACACCATCACATTAAATTCATGATTTATTTTAGTCAGGTCTAAAGAAACATTATGATATGAAGAAATTGTATTTCACGTGAATAGAATGTGAGTTGGCCTACTGTATGTTATCTGGCTATGCGCCATGTCATAGGCTGTAATCTAATTCATTTAGTAGACAAGATATTCTTATAAGTGCAGTGCCATTATTCTATATTAAAATATTTTTTTTAGTAAGAAGAATATAATTGAATAAAATAGAAAGGATATTTTTCCCATTCCACAGTGAGTGTTATTAAAAAGTGGCCATGTTGAGCGTAAAAGGGATCTTTTGAAACAGGTCCTATATGCTAGATTTACAGTTATTTGGCTACTTTAGTTGTGAATGATACAAACCTTAGAATGTCTTAGAAATCCAAACATATATGGGCTGCATGATGTGACTAAAGGCTATTGATGACTTGACGCTTTTCTCTCATCAAGTGATCATATTTTCACCCATCAGACTATTCTCAATTTAATCTTGTCTTTAGTAATATGTGAAATTAGTTTAGATTTAGAATAGCCCATATGGGCAAAGGAAGGGGAAAAAATAGACGTCATCCTTATCCACTCTAATAACGAATGGAGGCCGCTTTCCCGCAGTTAGTTTTCAATCATGCTGGGTAGGCTACTCAAGTTTTATAGCGGAGCATGTGCTTAATATGAGCAGCTGAGAAATAAATATAGCAGCAAGTGGGAACCTCCTCTTTTTAGTGGCAACCATCAAAACTCTGCTTTCATATAGAAATGTCTGGGCTTAATGGAACACTTTCACTCCATGCACAAACCACTGTTTGAGGAGTTTGCAGCCTCGTGCTGTGTAACAGGTGATATTCCGCCCAAACTCTGTATGCCATGGGCTCTCCAACCCTGTTCCTGCAGATACCCAGTGCTTCATTTGGGAAACCAAGTGAAATATCTTCTGAGAAATCGATAGTAACATGTTTTTACAACAAAACATATTTCATTAACCTGTTGACAGCCCCTCTCTCTGCGCGCTCAAGAAAGCAGAGAGAGGAGGTTCTGGAAATGCACGGTGGTGAGATATTCTGTAGCTACAGGTAAAGTCAGCCTATTATAACAAATATAAAAAAATGCGCTATTTACTAGGCTATTCAAAATCAAATACAAATTCACTATAATTGTAGACTAACTCTGTAAGCCTCCCTGCACAATCAATTAACCAACATCATCGCCTAGGCCTATACGTTCTCTCCCAGACTCATGGATAAAATGTTTGGTGCGTAGCATAAGGTAAACAGTCCATTCAGTATGCATAATACTGAGTCCACACTCAAAGGTGATTGCTAGAATGTGTTTATTTTTTATAGTATAGACAATTATGTACCAAAGACATCTTAAATCTTTTATCATTATTTTTTTTCTGTTTTTTTTGCCATGCATAGTATGCGGTAGGCTATGTACTGTATAAGGCACAATCATTATTTTAATTCCGTTTTTTTTCCCGGGCTTGGGCTCATACATATGCATAAGCTCTAATATGTGTATAGGTGTTTTAAATTAATCATCACATTAGAAAGCGCTTTCCATTTCGTTGTTAGACTTTGAAACAACATCCACAACGACCAAGTTTTCCACTCAGTTTCAACCTGTTGTTCAACTTCTTTCTTCAAGTTGATCGATCACAGTGTGGTGAGTTTTAAAAGCATGATACTGTTTTGATGATAAGTGTTTGATGTGATTTCTGATTGCATTTGATGTCCACTGGCATACTGTTATGTTCACCTCATAACTGTTTTCTTTGTGTTTCTGTCATCTGGTGGTCAAACCAAGAGTGTTAAAACAGTTTGTCTGGACTTTCTTTCTTTCTCTCTCTCCAGTTAATGTCACCTCTCCCAGCTGTTTCTAACACCTACCCGTGAGACCCCTCTCTTTCCATTTACTGTAACCAGCATCCTCACCCACTGAGCACCGACCGACACCGGACGTCCATGGACGTTGAAAGGTAGTAGAAATTTGGTCAGTCCACCCTGGCCTTGATGTTATCGTCCACAGACGGACCGGACTGGACCAAATCTGAACCTATCATATCAAATCAAAATAAAATAAAATGTTATTGGTCACATACACATAGTTAGCAGATGTTATTGCGAGTGTAGCGAAATGCTTATACTTATAGACTTGTGTTTCACAAGTTTGGATAGTACTGTGAGTAGAGTACAGTCCAATACAATACAGTAGTACAGTAAAGAAAAGTAGAGTATAGTACAGTAGAGTATATTGTACTGTACTGAACTATACTCTGCTTTACAGAATTCCACTGTACTGTACTCTGCTGTACTGCACTGTACTATACTGTGCTGTGCTGCGCTGTGAAGTCCAAACTTGTGAAACATAAAGAGAATAACATTCAAATCCAGAATTATGCATTTCTGTGTTTTACAAATTAGGGACCCATTATGTAATTCCGTTACCGTAATTCCGTTACCGGTTGTAAATCCACTTCATTTACTGTAGTTCAATAACCAAACTCGATTTTTTCAAACTCAAGGTGCCATGTCATAGCTGACACCCCATTCTTTCTGCAGACATCTTTGAATTTTAATTCAGAGCAAATACTTAACAATGTGGTCGTATTAAAACCTGAGGGGGATTTTACCGTAATTCCGTTATCAAAGTTGGCATCGGCACAGTTCTTCCACTAAATTCGTTTTTTGTACAAATAACAAATATAGCATATCTAGCTTCTTAGGGATGGGTGGTGCGCTAGCGCCCCAATCCCGACACTACCAGGTGAAATGCAAGACAAAATCCCAAAGTTGAATTATTAAAAATTCATCAATATACAAGTGTTTCATACTCATCAAAAGCTCTGCTTCTTGGAAATATCACAGCGTTGTCTGATTTCAAAAAGGCTTTACGGTGAAAGCACTACATTTGATTGTTTGAGGGTAGCACCTTCAATATTTTCCATAACCATGAAATCTTTAGCCAGCGCGGTCGATAGAAAATGCATTTCACAGGGAAAACCTGTGCCTTACCTTTTGTAGAACTTCTGCAGAGGGCTTCCTAAGTGTCCAACGAAGACAATCCATGGGTATTTGGTTAGAAAAAGTAATTTATTATATCCTTAAATCTCAGTTTGGTTGGCACCTTGTGTTCAGAAAATCCAACGTGAAGTGAACGCGTTCATTTAAACCTATAAACTTTCCCTCAACAAAACAAAAAACAATTAAAATGCAACCTTAGCTTATCTTTTATGAATAAAAGTGATAATCTTTCACTTGGATGGTCACCTAAACGTTATATAAGTCAAATAAAGTGGACCGCTCAGCCAAACGTGCGCCCAAAAACGTGCAACTGAAAATAGCTCCCCTGACTAAAACCACTACCGATTGAGCACAATGGTTCCGATTTCCATTAAACTTTACCTATACACTGCTGACATCCAGTGGAAGCAATAGGTACTACACTCAGTGTCCTGCTATAAATACTTTTCAATAGGCAGTCTCTCTAAGTGAGCCATAAACCACCAGAATGAAATTTCCGGATGGAATTTTCTCTGGTTTTTGCCTGCCAAATGAGTTCTATTACACTCACAGACAAAATGTTAACACTTTTGGAAACCTCAGTGTTTCCTATCCAATAGTACTAATTATGTGCATATCCTATTTTCTGAGCCTGAGTGGAAAGCATTTTACTTTAGGCACGCCAGACTCTCCAAAACCGACCCCTCAGCTGCTCATCCCCAACAAGCTAGAGAAAATATATAGCGTAGTTCAGGTATCTTTTAGAATGTACTTTAATCAGGGTTGCCAGTAGCCCTGCTTGAAATGGGCTAGCCTACTCAAAAGTGAGGACAGAAATACATGATAGATAGGATCAGACACATCCTTACTCAGGCCTCTGCTTTTTCCACACATTCTATAGCTCCCAATCTCCTCTGTTGATTTTTTTTGTGGGGGTAACAACTCTCGTTACTTGTGAGTTACACCAGCATACCAACAGCTAGCCTACCTGTGACAAATGGAGAAACATTTGGTCACCGTAGTTGTAGAACAGTGAAATGCCTTAATGCAGACACTGTAACATGCTAAGTACTGTGCTAACAAAGTAGTTTAGGCTCAACTCTGCTATGTTATTAATGGGAACTCAGCTTGTAGTGTTGCCGTGACTTCCATACCATGGGTGAAGTTAAATGTCAGTGGAATTTGAATATATACTTATTATTCTGCGCTCGCTTTGCCTCATGTCACATTGAATGTCTCTGTTCACATTAACTGTTCCGTTATATTCACTCTCAATAAAACCGTGCTAATGAGTTACCTATTAAAAATTCTCTGTGCTAAAATATTTGCATAATGCATTGTTCACGCTCCACATTTGGATTTTGCAAGACACTAGCAACTATGTTTTAAATAAATTGCCTTTCTCCTTACTTGTAATGTGTGTTCTGATATTTCCCTCGTTGTTTCTGAACCCTTTTCTCTTTTTGTTCGGCTTTAAGAGAGGTAGAGTAGTGTACCGGTTTGGAAGGAGGAAGATGGGGCCTCTGTAGCTTGGTTATCGCTATGATATTTTTTCCATCAACAAATGTTGGCCTACATGTTCAATCAAATTGATCAATCAAATTTATTTATAAAGCCCTTCTTACATCAGCTGATGTCACATAGTGCTCTACAGAAACCCAGCCTAAAACTCCAAACAGCAAGCAATGCAGGTGTAAAAGCACGGTGGTTAGGAAAAACTCCCTAGAAAGAACCAGAACCTAGGAAGAAACCTAGAGGCACCAGGCTGGGAGGGGTGGCCAGTCCTCTTCTGGCTGTGCCGGGTGCACATTATAACAGAAATGGCCAAGATTTTAAAATGTTCATAGATGACCAGCAGGGTCAAATAATAATAATCACAGTGGTTGTCGAGGGTGCAACAGGTCAGCACCTCAGGAGTAAATGTCAGTTGGCTTTTCATAGCCGATCATTCAGAGTATCTCTACTGCTCCTGCTGTCTCTAGAGAGTTGAAAACAGCAGGTCTGGGACAGGTAGCATGTCTGGTGAACAGGTCAGGGTTCCATAGCCTCAGGCAGAACAGTTGAAACTGGAGCAGCAGCACGGCCAGATGGAATGTTGTATTGATGGGTACTATTATATTATATTCTGCAAGGCCCGCTTATTCAGAGGCAAAGCACCAATATTCCACCCTAATTGAACCAGTATTTTAATTGAACCAGTTTCTGAGAACCCATGCTGGACATTTTAGTCATTAGCAACCTGATATGGCCTTTTTGGTTGAAGAAAAACATTGGAGAGTTGGTGGTTGAGACATACAGTGAGGGAAAAAAGTATTTGATCGCCTGCTGATTTTGTACGTTTGCCCACTGACAAAGAAATGATCAGTCTATAATTTGAATGGTAGGTTTATTTGAACAGTGAGAGGCAGAATAACAACAAAAAAATCCAGAAAAGCGCATGTGAAAAATGTTATAAATTGATTTGCATTTTAATGAGGGAAATAAGTATTTGACCCCTCTGCAAAACATGGCTTAGTACTTGGTGGCAAAACCCTTGTTGGCAATCACAGAGGTCAGACGTTTCTTCTAGTTGGCCACCAGGTTTGCACACATCTCAGGAGGGATTTTGTCCCACTCCTCTTTGCAGATCTTCTCCAAGTCATTAAGGTTGAGGCTGATGTTTGGCAACTCGAACCTTCAGCTCCCTGAACAGATTTTCTATGGGATTAAGGTCTGGAGACTGGCTAGGCCACTCCAGGACCTTAATGTGCTTCTTCTTGAGCCACTCCTTTGTTGCCTTGGCCGTGTGTTTTGGGTCATTGTAATGCTGGAATACCCATCCACGACCCATTTTCAATGCCCTGGCTGAGGGAAGGAGGTTCTCACCCAAGAATTGACGGTACATGGCCCCGTCCTTCGTCACTTTGATGCGGTGAAGTTGTCCTGTCCCCTTAGCAGAAACACACCCCAAAAGCATAATGTTTCCACCTCCATGTTTGACGGTGGGGATGGTGTTCTTGGGGTCATAGGCAGCATTCCTCCTCCTCCAAACACGGCGAGTTGAGTTGACGCCAAAGAGCTCCAATTTGGTCTCATCTGACCACAACACTTTCACCCAGTTGTCCTCTGAATCATTCGGATGTTCATTGGCAAACTTCAGACGGGCATGTATATGTGCTTTCTTGAGCAGGGGGACCTTGCGGGCGCTGCAGGATTTCTGTCCTTCACGGCGTAGTGTGTTACCAATTGTTTTCTTGGTGACTATGGTCCCAGCTGCCTTGATCATTGACAAGATCCTCCCGTGTAGTTCTGGGCTGATTCCTCACCGTTCTCATGATCATTGCAACTCCATGAGGTGAGATCTTGCATGGAGCCCCAGGCCGAGGGAGATTGACAGTTATATTGTGTTTCTTCCATTTGCGAATAATCGCACCAACTGTTGTCACCTTCTCACCAAGCTGCTTGGCGATGGTCTTGTAGCCCATTCCAGCCTTGTGTAGGTCTACAATCTTGTCCCTGACATCCTTGGAGAGCTCTTTGGTCTTGGCCATGGTGGAGAGTTTGGAATCTGATTTGATTGATTGCTTCTGTGGACAGGTGTCTTTTATACAGGTAACACGCTGAGATTAGGTGCACTCCCTTTAAGAGTGTGCTCCTAATCTCAGCTCGTTACCTGTATAAAAGACACCTGGGAACCAGAAATCTTTCTGATTGAGAGGGGATCAAATACTTATTTCCCTCATTAAAATGCAAATCAATTTATAACATTTTTCACATGCGTTTTTCTGGATTTTTTTGTTGTTATTCTGTCTCTCACTGTTCAAATAAACCTACCATTAAAATTATAGACTAATCATTTCTTCTTTCTCAGTGGGCAAAATCAGCAGGGGATCAAATACTTTTTTCCCTCACTGTGCTTGCTGTGGCTTTGAGAAAGAGGGTTTAAGTGTTGTAACCTGGCCTAAATCGGCCTTCCGAAGAAAATGTTTAGCCATAACTTTCCTTGGCTGAAAAAGTTCTCAAACAAACTAGGCTAATGCCCCACTGGCTAATGTTTGACTCAGTCCTGGCCAGGTCCCAGCATGGCTGCTGTTTGGTTAGTCCAGGCCAGGCCCCAGCATGGCTGCTGTTTGGTTAGGCCAGGCCCCAGCATGGCTACTGTTTGACTCAGTCCTGGCCAGGCCCCAGCATGGCTACTGTTTGACTCAGTCCTGGCCAGGCCCCAGCATGGCTACTGTTTGGTCAGGCCAGGCCCCAGCATGGCTACTGTTTGACTCAGTCCTGGCCAGGCCCCAGCATGGCTGCTGTTTGGTTAGGCCAGGCTCCAGCATGGCTGCTGTTTGACTCAGTCCTGGCCAGGCCCCAGCATGGCTGCTGTTTGACTCAGTCCTAGCCAGGCCCCAGCATGGCTGCTGTTTGGTTAGGCCAGGCCCCAGCATGGCTGCTGTTTGACTCAGTCCTGGCCAGGCCCCAGTATGGCTACTGTTTGACTCAGTCCAGGCCCCAGCATGGCTACTGTTTGGTTAGTCCTGGCCAGGCCCCAGCATGGCTGCTGTTTGACTCAGTCCTGGCCAGGCCCAAGCATGGCTGCTGTTTGGTTAGTCTACTGTCCTCAGGTCTGCTTTGTCATGCCCCTTGTTCAGTCTCTGTTCGTCCTGGCCAATGGTGTGAAGTATTTTGTGAAGCAGTGGTTGGAATAGTTGTAGTTGGGGAGCCAAGAAAGAGAAGGTTTCGTTTTCTGTTGAGGATTCTCTTAGCAAGGCTATGCCACACGTTCGCGCCCTCTTTTTCAGAGATCTATCCACCCAAACTGTAGGAGATTTGGTGGTGAGACATACTTGCTGTGGCTTTGAAAAAGAGGGTTTAAGTGTTGTAACCTGGCCTAAATCGGCCTTCTGAATAAAATGGAGATTTAATTCTAACATTGCTTTGACACCCACTCTGTCAGTCGGGCGCCTGCCTGCCCGCCACATTATGTTCCAAGGCATGTTCTTCTACGCTGAATTAAAAAGAGAGAGAGGGGGGAAAAGCCAGCTGAACACGAAAAACGAATCTAATGGAATTTAAAGCTAATCTAAATATGCTAATCTTCACACGCTTCATAAACAGCCAATAGTACCCGTTGCCCCCCTTCTCTTTCTCTCAGAAGTTGTGCAGAGCGGAATGCCATAGCCACGAGAGGTCTGGCAGTAATGACGGACCCCTCATTAAAAGCCCGGCCTGGTCTCTGTGTCTCCTGGTGGAGTTTGGGACTAGCAGTCCGAGACATTCTATTAGTTCTATTAGCGCCCTCCACCTGTCCATGCCAACGTTCACAGACCACCGCCCGAAAAGCCTCACGCTGAATTCTGGGAAGTTGTTTCTCATCCTTTTTACCAGGCCCTCTTAGCTAATTACTCTGCTGCTTGCATTCTGCCGGTAATTGGGTTTGTTCTGTTCCCTTCCCCCTCCCGCCTACTCTCTATTCCTGTTTTGAGCCCATCTCTCTTTTTTTTCCTTCTCCTATTCCCCTGTTTTTATCATCCTCCAAAAAGTCATCCAATTAATATGCTAATGAGATAATACATATTTATGGTGGTTTTAAATTATGCAGACAGCTTTCAGAGCCCGGTGTGAAACGAGTCACTCGCAGAACTTCAAAGCCTTGCATCGCTAACGAGGCAGGGCCTGATTTGCATACTGCTTTAATCAGCTGAATACTGATTATACTTCATTATAGAGTGGGAGGAGAGGGGGAGAGAGCTGCCAGCTGGGGAGTGAGGGAGGGAGAGAGAGAGAGAGAGATGGAGAACAAGAGGGAGACCATTGGAAAGGAAAGAGAAAGAGCTGTTAGTCTAACCCCTGTTGGGTTTGGTGGAGTACTGAGGCTGTATCTCAGTGTTGTGCGTTGGACTGCAGCGGTCTGTGCCAGTCTGTCTGTGTGTGTAGTTGTACTGGACTCAGCTCGCTGACCAGTGGAAAGTAGAGAGGGAAGAGTGGGAGGGGCAGTGTGCCGACCAGACAGCCTGACGGAGGGTCTGTCCGGGGGAACCAAGCCTATCTGCCACTGCTAGCTTTTGCAACCATGCTGGAAAATAAAGGGGCACCAGAAGTGGGTGAGTCGTGGGGTCCGATGTAGTGTTTGTGTGCGTGCATGCGGATATGTGTATGTGAGAGAGAGAGATCATCAAGGACCAAGTCAAAAGGGGGAGAAATGTACTCTTGCTGGGCTTTTATGGATGTAAACGCGTGCTCCAGGGTCTCTGTTATCTGCCATTTGCTTGGTTGAGGATGTTGATTATCACTGTATTTATTGGGGCTTTCTAATTAGTTGGAAAATGTAGGCGCACACAATGAAATTTAGGAGCACAATGGAAAATATTTGAGGTATTTTCAAGGCGCACTGGTGCTCCTAAATTAAAATTCCAGGTCACACAGCTAAATATTTAGGAGCATATGCAAGTAAAATGGTTGCACTGTAGAGCTCTATTACTGTGTGTGTGTGTGTTTAGCCTATTAGAAAACATATGATCATACTCTGTTGAAGGAGTGGGATGTGTCTAGTGTCATTATAGTAGGGTAGAAGACATCCGATCTTTATAAGATGTGGGCTTTAGGGGCTGTTTTGGGATGGGATGGTGGGGGCGTTGCTTTTAGAGGGTCAATGACCGTTGAGTAAAATTCTCTCTGTCTGCCTCTTCCAGATTCTAGAATGAGTAATGCGTCAGAAACGAGTAAATGTGGAATGGAGAGTCAGAGTGGGGACGGAAACACAGGTGAGTTACCTGCTGTGACCTGCTGCTGCTTTGCTCTGCCTGTCTGTAACTCCTTAAACTGGTCACAAACGGATAATGAAAAGGTCCTTGGTCATTAGACTTTAAGTTCAGGTAATGGTCTGCTGTTTGAAAACCTTTGTTCCTTTTTGTTGCCCTCTGAACACACGCCGGGGTCTGCACTCTGCACACTGCCATGCCTGTCCAACTGTGTGTCTGTGTGTGTATGTGTGGTGTTGAGAAACCTAACGGCGTGAGAGGATCAGTGAGTTGTTGTGCTGTAATTAGAGGCTACTTCAGTGCTACTTCAATGTCAGTGTGTGCATTATTTTCACACGTGTTGATTTGTGTGTGCTATGTGAAACTGTGGGGGTGAGAGAGTGCTATGTGAAGGGTGTGTGTGTGGGAGATTGCTATGTGAGGGGGCTGAGTGCTATGTGGGGGTGAGAGAGTGCTATTTGATACTGGGGGATGGGGGGTGAGAGAGTGCTATGTGATACTGGGGGATGGGGGTGAGAGATTGCTATGTGATACTGGGGGATGGGGGGTGAGAGAGTGCTATTTGATACTGGGAGAGGGGGTGAGCGAGTGCTATGTGATACCAGGAGAGGGGGTATGAGAGTGCTATTTGATACTGGGGAGAGGGTGAGAGTGCTATGTGATACTGGGGAGGGGGTGTGAGAGAGTGCTATGTGATACTGGGGAGGGGAGGTGAGAGAGTGCTATGTGATACTGGGGGTGAGAGAGTGCTATGTGATACTGGGGAGGGGGTGAGAGAGTGCTATGTGATACTGGGGAGGGAGGTGAGAGAGTGCTATGTGATACTGGGGGAGGGTGTGAGAGAGTGCTATGTGATACTGGGGAGGGGGTGAGAGAGTGCTATGTGATACTGGGGAGGGAGGTGAGAGAGTGCTATGTGATACTGGGGAGGGGAGGTGAGAGAGTGCTATGTGATACTGGGGGAGGGGGTGAGAGAGTGCTATGTGATACTGGAGGGTGAGAGTGCAATTTGATACTGGGGAGGGAGGTGAGAGAGTGCTATGTGATACTGGGGGAGGGAGGTGAGAGAGTGCTATGTGATACTGGGGAGGGAGGTGAGAGAGTGCTATGTGATACTGGGGAGGGAGGTGAGAGAGTGCTATGTGATACTGGGGAGGGAGGTGAGAGAGTGCTATGTGATACTGGGGGAGGGGGTGAGAGAGTGCTATGTGATACTGGGGGAGGGAGGTGAGAGAGTGCTATGTGATACTGGGGAGGGAGGTGAGAGAGTGCTATGTGATACTGGGGGAGGGGGTGAGAGAGTGCTATGTGATACTGGGGGAGGAGGTGAGAGAGTGCTATGTGATACTGGGGAGGGAGGTGAGAGAGTGCTATGTGATACTGGGGAGGGGGTGAGAGAGTGCTATGTGATACTGGGGAGGGGAGGTGAGAGAGTGCTATGTGATACTGGGGGAGGGGGTGAGAGAGTGCTATGTGATACTGGGGAGGGGAGGTGAGAGAGTGCTATGTGATACTGGGGAGGGGGTGAGAGAGTGCTATGTGATACTGGGGGAGGGAGGTGAGAGAGTGCTATGTGATACTGGGGAGGGGGTGAGAGAGTGCTATGTGATACTGGGGGGAGGGAGGTGAGAGAGTGCTACAGTGGGGGGGAAAAAGTATTTAGTCAGCCACCAATTGTGCAAGTTCTCCAACTTAAAAAGATGAGAGAGGCCTGTAATTTTCATCATAGGTACACTTCAACTATGACAGACAAAATTAGGAAAAAAAATCCAGAAAATCACATTGTAGGATTGTTTATGAATTTATTTGCAAATTATGGTGGAAAATAAGTATTTGGTCAATAACAAAAGTTTATCTCAATACTTTGTTATATACCCTTTGTTGGCAATGACAGAGGTCAAATGTTTTCTGTAAGTCTTCACAAGGTTTTCACACACTGTTGCTGGTATTTTGAGATCTCCTCTAGAGCAGTGATGTTTTGGGGCTGTCGCTGGGCAACACGGACTTTCAACTCCCTCCAAAGATTTTCTATGGGGTTGAGATCTGGAGACTGGCTAGGCCACTCCAGGACCTTGAAATGCTTCTTACGAAGCCACTCCTTCGTTGCCGGGCGGTGTGTTTGGGATCATTGTCATGCTGAAAGACCCAGCCACGTTTCATCTTCAATGCCCTTGCTGATGGAAGGAGGTTTTCACTCAAAATCTCAAGATACATGGCCCCATTCATTCTTTCCTTTACACGGATCAGTCGTCCTGGTCCCTTTGCAGAAAAACAGCCCCAAAGCATGATGTTTCCACCCCATGCTTCACAGTAGGTATGGTGTTCTTTGGATGCAACTCAGCATTCTTTGTCCTCCAAACACGACGAGTTGAGTTTTTACCAAAAAGTTATATTTTGGTTTCATCTGACCATATGAAATTCTCCCAATCCTCATCTGGATCATCCAAATGCTCTCTAGCAAACTTCAGACGGGCCTGAACATGTACTGGCTTAAGCAGGGGGACACGTCTGGCACTGCAGGATTTGAGTCCCTGGCGGCGTAGTGTGTTACTGATGGTAGGCTTTGTTACTTTGGTCCCAGCTCTCTGCAGGTCATTCACTAGGTCCCCCCGTGTGGTTCTGGGATTTTTGCTCATCGTTCTTGTGATCATTTTGACCCCACGGGGTGAGATCTTGCGTGGAGCCCCAGATCGAGGAAGATTATCAGTGGTCTTGTATGTCTTCCATTTCCTAATAATTGCTCCCACAGTTGATTTCTTCAAACCAAGCTGCTTACCTATTGCAGATTCAGTCTTCCCAACCTGGTGCAGGTCTACAATTTTGTTTCTGGTGTCCTTTGACAGCTCTTTGGTCTTGGCCATAGTGGAGTTTGGAGTGTGACTGTTTGAGGTTGTGGACAGGTGTCTTTTATACTGATAACAAGTTCAAACAGGTGCCATTAATACAGGTAACGAGTGGAGGACAGAGGAGCCTCTTAAAGAAGAAGTTACAGGTCTGTGAGAGCCAGAAATCTTGCTTGTTTGTATGTGACCAAATACTTATTTTCCACCATAATTTGCAAATAAATTCATTAAAAATCCTACAATCTGATTTTCTGGATTTTTTTCCCTCATTTTGTCTGTCATAGTTGAAGTGTACCTATGATGAAAATTACAGGCCTCTCTCATCTTTTTAAGTGAGAGAACTTGCACAATTGGTGGCTGACTAAATACTTTTTTGCCCCACTGTATGTGATACTGGGGGAGGGGCGGTGAGAGAGTGCTATGTGATACTGGGGGATGGGAGGTGAGAGAGTGCTATGTGATACTGGGGGAGGGGGTGCTATGTGATACTGGAGGGTGAGAGAGTGCTATGTGATACTGGGGGAGGGGGTGAGAGAGTGCTATGTGATACTGGGGAGGGGAGTGCTATGTGATACTGGAGGAGGGGGTGAGAGAGTGCTATGTGATACTGGGGAGGGGGAGTGCTATGTGATACTGGAGGGTGAGAGTGCTATTTGATACTGGAAGAGGGGGTGAGAGAGTGCTATGTGATACTGGAAGGTGAGAGAGTGCTATGTGATACTGGGGAGGGTGTGAGAGAGTGCTATGTGATACTGGGGGATGGGAGGTGAGAGAGTTCTATGTGATACTGGGGGGTGAGAGTTTTTCTTTCTATTTTCTTCGTCTGATGACTTGATTGCTTTTCTGTTCTCAGAAATCCAAACGAATGGACTGGACTTTCAGCGGCAGATGGTGCAGGCCTCAAGCGCAATCACCAACGCACACACACAGGCTCTCCTCCAACAGGTAACAGCCACACACACACACACAGGCTCTCCTCCAACAGGTAACAGCCACACACACAGGCTCTCCTCCAACAGGTAACAGCCACACACACAGGCTCTCCTCCAACAGGTAACAGCCACACACACAGGCTCTCCTCCAACAGGTAACATCCACACACACACAGGCTCTCCTCCAACAGGTAACAGCCACACACACACAGGCTCTCCTCCAACAGGTAACAGCCACTCACACACACAGGCTCTCCTCCAACAGGTAACAGCCACACACACACACACAGGCTCTCCTCCAACAGGTAACAGCCACACACACAGGCTCTCCTCCAACAGGTAACAGCCACACACACAGGCTCTCCTCCAACAGGTAAGAGCCACACACACAGGCTCTCCTCCAACAGGTAACAGCCACACACACACACACAGGCTCTCCTCCAACAGGTAACAGCCACACACACACACACAGGCTCTCCTCCAACAGGTAACAGCCACACACAAACACAGAGGAACAGTTAATTTAAATGAGCTAGGTGCTCTCGGTATCGGCTAGGAACAAGGCAGATTAATCAACTCTGTATGTTAATTAGCTGCTATGCGGTTGCTTGGAAACAGATGGCGGAGAATATGCAAATCTATGCAGAATTTACATGCACTGCATAACAGTTAATTTTTTTTATTAACTTCTTCACTCACCTCCTCCCTTCTTCCTTCCCTCTCTCCTTCCTCTCTCTGTTCTCTGTGGGCTGCAGTACATTTCAAACACCCACCTCCCCTCCTGCTTTTCCCATGTAGATCATTTTCTGTTAAAAGACAATACCTTCAGTAGGTCACCTAGTATTGAAACCCTGTGTTTGTGGATGTCTATCAGTGGGAGTGTGTTTTGTCTTGGTGTGTAGATGTTTTTCCACTTCTTCTACACTCCAAGGTTGAAAAGTAATGTATGGGTCTTTCTCTAATCAAGAATCTGACAACTAGATATTTGGCTTCTGTATACAATAAGTAGCAGTCAACATCATTATTTATTTAAAAACATACTGATATGGTGTGCAGATTACAGACGACTTCTGATAAAAACAATTCTTATTTATTTTACCTTTATTTAACTAGGCAAGTCAGTTAAGAACAAATTCTTATTTTCAATGACGACCTACCGGGGAACTGTGGGTTAACTGCCTTGTTCAGGGTCAGAACAACAGATTTTTTTTACCTTGTCAGCTCGGGGATTCGATCTTGCAACCTTTCGGTTAGTCCAACACTCTAACCACTAGGCTACCTGCCGCCCCAACGGCAGCGTCTCGAGACTGGACTAAACCGCAACATGCAGTTGTAAAATAATGCAGCTAAATTGGGACTGGAAAACAGTATTGCACTCAGTTTACACGGAGTTTACACTTATCAGGAGTTAACTGTACCATGGGTCTGTTTCTATATGATATGTCTCTGGGAAGGTCATCCTATATAAGGTTATCCTATATAAGGTTATGCTATGTACTCTGCTTCTAGTCCAAGTCAGAAGACTCGGGTGCAATTCCGACCTCCGTCCAGCAGGGCGTGCTGCCTCAAGCCCAGCTCATGCTGGCTGGGGGACAGATAGCTGGAGTAAGTGGCATGTTGTCTGCCTGCCTGCTTGCCTGTCAGTTCATCTGTCTGTCTGTAATGTGATGGATCTCTATAGCCTTCTCGTCTCCTCTCCCTCATCTGCTCTGATCTGAAAGAACAGAAAATGCCCAGTAGGCATCATCCACCATGATGCTTTCACTGTTCTTGGATCAGGGAAGATAAAGAGAAGAAGACTATTTGAGACTATTGAGATACACACAGAGAGAGAGAGGGTGGGGTTATTTCCAAATACTATTTTCCTTGTTTCCTCTCCTTAGTGACCAGTGAAATATATAAAGATATAAAGATATGCATTCCATCAATTCCTGCTATGGTCAGTGTGGATGGGAGGAACTGTTTTAAGAGTATTGGGATGTAACCTGCGTGTGCTTGTGCATGCAGATCATGCCAACTCCCCTGACACACATCCCCCCGGTACCGTGTGTGTGTGTGTGCGCGTGCGTGTGTGTGTGTGTGTGTGAGCCTGAGCCTGAACCCAGGCATCATGCTCATCCGTGATCATTCTGTCGCTGTCACATTGCCAGCATGCCCTCACATGTGACCTGAGGGTCAGACAGCCAGTGGCTGTGACGTCTTCATCCAGTAAGGCTTCACAGCAAAGTCATCTTCTGTCCAAAAGCATGAGTCCTTTCCTTTCTCCATCTCTTGGCCCCTGGACACTCCGTCACTGCATCACGTGTACTGCTTGATGTTGTATTCATTTGAAACATGAAAATCCTTTGACTTTTGAAAAGAATAGTTAGGACAACCTACTGTTTCTCTTCTTCCCTGCTGTCTCTCTTTATTTCTCACACCGCTCTACCCTCTCTCCACAATATGTCATCTCTCGCTTTCTATCTCCCTCTTTCTCTCTGCCCCCCTCCTCCTCTCCCACTCTACCCTGTCCTCCTCTCGCTCTCTCTCCTTCCCTCTCTCTCTTACCTCCTCCTCTCCTCTCTCTAGTTGACCCTGTCTCCTGCGCAGCAGCAGTTGTTGTTGCAACAGGCCCAGGCCCAGCTCCTAGCAGCAGCCATGCAGCAGCAGTCAGCCAGCCAGCAGAGCAGCACTACGGGGGCCAGCATCTCTGCCTCTGCAGCCACCCCTATCACACAACTGCCCCTGTCCCAGCCCATCCAGATCACCTCTGTAAGAGATTCGCACACACACACACGAGAACCCGCATGTGCGCAAACGCACACACACACACACACACACGCAGAGACCGATGCACACACACACAGACACACACAAACACACCACATCATCATTAGGGCTAGACGGAATCTGCAGGGGGCAGAGGATCCTGCTATCTCTAGAATGGGGTGTGAAATAAATAAACTATGGAATGATGTCAAACCCAATACTGTCCCACTATATATCATATAACAACCACAGTGTCATCATTAATTGAATATGCAGGAACCATGGAGCTCTGGAGGTAATGTTAACATCGTTCCCCCTCAGATTCCCTCTGGTTCTACCCATCTTCCAGGCCAGCTAAGCCAGCTGGGATACCCCTATGAGATGACGACCTTCAGCAGTTACCTACCTGTAGTACACCTTTTAAATCACTGTTACATGAATGACTGAACCTTGTAATGTAACCGTAGTGGTACATCTGTAAAACAGTGTGGTAGGAATGAGTGTGGTTTTTACCTGTAGTACATTAGAACCTGATCTCCTTGTGGACGCTTGATGAGAACCTTCCTGTGTTTATCTCTGCAGTATGAAGCTAGAATGGAGACCTTTGGAGCCCTGTACCACTCTTACCTGTAGGACTATAGCATGCTTGTTAATACTGTTTGACCTCTAGATACGAGGGCTCCATGTTTGTGTGAGATGAACAACAACAGCATGAAGTGATTGTGTGTACCTGTAGTAATGTGTGCTCCTCTCTCCTGGTGTGTGTGAGGACTTTCAGCAGTTACAACAGCTGCAGCAGCAGAACCTGACCATGCCCCAGTTTGTCCTGGTTCAGCCTGGCCACCACATTGCTACCCAGCTGCAGCCTGGCCAGTTCATCATCTCACAGTCGCCGCAGGGCCAGCAGAGTATGTACTACACACACATGCACGCAGATACATCCACACGAACACAGGCACGCACACATATACTGTCACCCTCCCTTTATGCCTCTTAAAAGTTATCCGTTATTCCCTCAACAGGTATCCTGCAAGGCCAGAGTCTTCTAACTCAACTACCTCAAAGCCAAGCCAACCTCCTGCAGACTCATCCCAGCATCACGCTCGCCACACAGGTCAGACACTACAAATACAGCTACCATGTTTAAACCATGTTTAGTTTGTCTTTGTTGTTGTTGTTGCCCTAACCCCATACGCACCCCATCTCCCGTCCTGTAGCCAGCGACTCCGACCCGCACGTTAGCAGCCACGCCCATCCAGCCTCTGTCCCACAGCCAGACCTCGCCCCCTAAACGCCTGGCCACGCCCAGTCTGGAGGAGCCTAGTGACCTGGAAGAGCTTGAACAGTTCGCCAAGACCTTCAAACAGAGACGCATCAAACTGGGTTTCACACAGGTGGGTGTGTGGTTGGGGTTGTCAGGGAGCTGTAGGAAGGTTTGTGTGTGTGGGGTTGGGGTTGTCAGGGAGCTGTAGGAAGGTGTGTGTGTGTGTGTGTGTGTGTGTGTGTGTGTGTGTGTGTGTGTGTGTGTGTGTGTGTGTGTGTGTGTGTGTGTGTGTGTGTGTGTGTGTTTGTATGATAACAGCAGAGCTCTTCCGTACCCTCTGTCTGTCTCCCCAAGGGGGATGTTGGCCTGGCCATGGGCAAGCTGTATGGTAACGACTTCAGCCAGACCACCATCTCCCGCTTCGAGGCCTTGAACCTGAGCTTTAAGAACATGTGCAAGCTGAAGCCACTGCTGGAGAAGTGGCTCAACGATGCAGGTTTGTCCCTGAGCTGACCGCCAGCCCTGTGTGTGTACTGGATTGTGTATTGTATTGTGTACATAAACGTACCTGGTCTTTACCTCTGTCCCTGTCCTTGGTCACGGTGCTGTTTATGCAGACAACCTGTCGTCTGACCAGGCCCTGTCCAGCCCCAGCACCCTGGGCTCCCCCGGCCTGGGTATGGAGGGGCTGAACCGCCGACGCAAGAAGAGGACCAGCATCGAGACCAACATCCGCTTGGCCTTAGAAAAGAGATTTCTGGAGGTGAGCGACATTTCATATTCTAGATTAGCTCTCAGGAACTGCCCATACTGAAAGGAACTGCCCCGTACTGAAAGGGAATCCCTGGTGTTTTGCCCTCTTCAAGCAGAACCAAAAACCTACCTCTGAGGAGATCACTATGATCGCCGACCAGCTCAACATGGAGAAGGAGGTGATCCGGGTTTGGTTCTGTAACCGCCGGCAGAAAGAGAAGAGGATCAACCCCCCCAGCGGCGGATACAGCAACACAGGGACAGTCAGCAGCCCCATCAAAACCATCTTCACCCCTACGATCCCCCTGGTATGGACAACGCACACTGGCATGTACCACACACACTTGCACTTGCACGCATGGACACACACACACACACGCAAAGTGTTTTTTTCTATTCCGTGTTCAACCCCTCTCCTTCTCCTTCCCTGTTGCAGGTGGCCAGTACGGCCAGCCTTGTGACCAGTAACACACCGACCACACTGACTGTAGACCCAGTGATGCCTCTCAACAGCACCAGCGTGTCTGGCCTGACCTTCACAGGTGCATAGGGAAAGGGGCAGGACAGGATCATATTTAGCTAGGAATCAAGCAATATTCTCTTCCCATTTCCCACCTTCTGGTCCTCAAATACTAAACACCAGCCTCCCGTTCTGTCCCAGGCACGACCATAGGAGCGACCACAAACACGGCATCCGTCATCTCCACGGCACCCATGGTTACTGCGGTGACCAGCTCCCCGTCGCTAAGCCCCTCCCCCACGGCCCTCCAGGCCACGGCGGCGGAGACGGGCGGAACCCAGGAGCACACGGTGGTCACGCAGGCACCGTCGTCCCTAGCGACCACTCTGGGGACGGGTCAGGTGATGGTGGCTGGACTGGGGCTGTCGGCCGCCCTGCAAGGTGCCGCCCAGTTACCCACCAGCGCGAGTTTTGCTGCCATGGCCGGGCTTAACCAAGGACTTATGGCGTCATCGCAGTTCACTCCTGGGTGAGTAGGATGGGGAGGGGGGTATTGGAGCAGGATCACAGCACATATCAAACTACAGGAAGGGCTGTGCTCATGCTATATCTGGAATGCAGAGTAATATAATTAAATATAATCTTTCAATAGTATTTGTGAATAGTCAAAACGTTTTGAATAATCATAGTAGTAATAGTAGCATTTGATCATCACAATCTCAGGGATTGACGGAGGAATCAGGATGATTTCTTACACTTCTCTCACTGAATTCAGTTTAGTCTCTCCTGCTTTCTTACTCTGTGTGTAGGGGGGCCTTGCTGAGCTTGGCTCCAGGGGGGCTGGGAGGGGCTCTGAACCCTGCCATGTTGAGCAACAGCACCCCTAGCCACCATCCAAGGTCTGTGGAGCGGCAAGTACACCTGTTTAATTACCTCACTCATTTACATAGGCTGTTTTCATATTATACTGAATAAAAATAAAAACGTAACATGCAACAATTTCAAAGATTTTACTGAGTTACAGTTCATCTAAGGAAATCAGTCAATTGAAATGAATTAATTAGGCCCTAGTATATGGATTTCATGTGACTGGGCAGGGGCACAGCCTGGGGGGGCCTGGAAGGGCATAGGCCTACCCACTGGGGAGCCAGGCCTACCCACTGGGGAGCCAGGCCCGGCCAATCAGAATGAGTTTTTTCCCCACAAAAGGGCTTTATTACAGACAGAAATAGACCCCAGCACTCCCCCAACCCCCTCAGACGATCCCGCAGGTGAAGAAGCTGGATGTGGAGTTCCTGGGCAGGCGTGGTTACACATGGTCTACGGTTGTGAGGCTGGTTGGGCGTACTGACAAATTCTCTAAAATAATGTTGGAGGCAGATTATGGTAGAGAAATTAAAATTACATTCTCTGGCAACAGCTCTGGTGGACATTCCTGCAGTCAGCATGCCAATTGCACGCTCCCTCAAAACTTGAGACATCTGTGGCATTGTGTTGTGTGACAAAACTGCACATTTTTATAGTGGCCTTTTATTGTCCCCAACGGTGTAATGATCATGCTGTTTAATCAGTTTCTTGATTTGCCACACCTGTCAGGTGGATGGATTATATTGGCAAAGGAGAAGTTATCATGAATAGGGATGTAAACAAATTTGTGCACAAAATTTGAGAGAAAGAAGCTTTTTGTGCTCATGGAAAATATCTGAGATCTATTATTACAGCTCATGAAACATGGGCACAACACTTTATACGCTGTGTTTATTCATTTGTTCAGTGTAGTTTTATACTGTTTGTCCAACCTCAGTATATTTAAGACTACCTTTCTCATTGCTCTGACCTTCCACTTATACACCTGTAGAACAATGGAGGCTGCTGAGGGGAGAGCGGCTCATAATAATGGCCGGAACGGAGCAAGTGAAATGGCATCAAACACCTGGAAACAATGTGTTGGATGTATTTGATACCATTCCACTGATTCCACTCCAGTCATTACCACAAGCTCGTTCTCCCCACCAGCCTCCTGTGCTGTATAACTAGTCTGTACCTGACACTGTAACCCCTCTGTTTCTCCTCTCCTCCCACTGCAGCTCTGGCATCAGGCGGTGCTCTCCCCATCACCTCGCTGGACGGGAGCGGTAATCTGCTGTTCGCCAACACTTCCGCCGGCAGCACCCCCAACCTGATGCAACCCCTCTTCCTGAACCCCCAGAACCTGTCCCTGCTCACCGCCAACCCTGTCAACCTGGTGTCGGCCGGGGCTGCTGGGGGAGGGGCCCTGCAGGTCTCAGCCGACCACCAGGTCACCACGGCGACTGTACCAGTTCCCGCCTCCACCATCACCACTGCCTCCAGGGCCCAGTGAAGCTGAAGGCCTCAAATGGCACCCTATGCCCTATTTAGTGCACTACTCTTGGTTAAATGTAGCGTACGATATGTCTGGTTCTGGCCATATTAGGGCACTATATGGGGGAATAGGGCTGTTGTTTGGGATTTGGCCTTGGGCTAATGGCTCTACCCACCTGTTCCTGCTCTTCCTTCTCTCTGTCATCTGTCATTATTTAAATATTTTGCTGCCACCAAAAAGAAACCCTCTGTGAAGCAGGTTGGAATTTATTTTTAAAACATTTATTTAAAAAAAAAAATCATTCTCTCTTCCCTAGTACTCCAAAAATGAGATGCAACTCAACGGATGTTTGTCGTTGGACGCGGCGGGTCACACAGGAGGACTGGGGCGGCCATTTTCTGAGGCAGCATTGTCTTGAACTCTATGGTCTGTGCTCCTTGTGTGACCCCTGACCAACGTCTTGGGAGAGTAAATAACAGAGAGGACCCACCTAGCGTTCCCTTTTCTACTCCGTCACCTTTTTCACAAGTAGAGATCTTTCTCTTCCCTGTTCAGAACTTCTTCTGAAGTACTTCTAACCAAAAATGTGTGATTTTACTTCTAAAAATGTTATTCTAACAAAAATGATTTACTACTAAGTTCACAATCTACATCATCACTAAAAGGGGGGGTTGTGCGTTTCCCCTGTCTAGGTTGAGTTTATTTAGTGTCAGAGGCTCTGTTGGAAAGGCCTCAGCACGAATATCAAAGTTATATTTTAGAGGCGTTCTCGTTTTAGTTTGTTTTCTCTTGTTTTTATGTGAGTGGACATTTTCAGAACTTTACGTCTAACATTACGTTTTAACTGCTATATATGTCATTTGTTTTATCGTGGTTATAAGGCTTTAAAAATCTAGTAATAATGAGTTGCTGATATAACGGTTATCGTTGCTTTAAGGAACAGGGTTGGCTGCATAGTCTCTCTCTGGTCATCTCTGTCTGGTAACACTGAGTTTGACATTTCGCAGTAGCCCAGTGGCCATGGAGCATTTGTAAATGGTAGTCTAGGTGCGGACCATAGACACTGATATAAGAAATGATAACGCTTAGAGCTTTAACCCGGGTTACATACGGACCCATGTCTGTGGGGTGTCAGGGTGGTGGTTGTGTGTTGTGGGGATCATGGCGGGGGGGTTCAGCGTTCATAGTTCAGGCAGTATAGGGGCTAAGTGGTTTTCTTGTGACCTTTTTCAGCTCAGGCAAATACAGAAGCCTCAGTTAGCTGTATGATACATGGAGTTCTGTGACTGAGTGTTCTCTGACGGTCTGTCTGTATGGTTGCCATGCCAACCGGATGATGTTGGTGTGTGGTAGATGGGGTCGTTGTGTGTTTTTGCTCAGATATTTTTCATTTTTTTAATATCATAGTTTTTTTAATGCTACCAATGAACTGCAGTCTGCCTGTTTTGAAAGACTTAAACATTCTGTCACGTTTTTTAAAATGTTTTATGGTCCTTTATTTCTGCAGTCTTTCGACGGGCTTACTTCAAGATATACCAAAAATATTTGTTAAAACTAGTGCTGTTTATTGTCAGTGTAGCGTAGCCTAGTCCTAATATTTATGAGTACAAACTCTCTCTCTCTTAATGATGAAAATGCAATATGTTGATGATCACTTTCCAAAGACAAACTTATTTTTAAATTTGACGATGGCTCTCCCTGCTCAGCTTAAAAGTAGCAGGGCAAATAACCAAAAAGAAAGGTATGGGAAGACGGGAGGTCGGGGTTGTGTCTCCCTGTATAAAGTTCATATATTTGAGTGGTGTTTAGGTTTGAATGGTAGTGGTTATATGATATCAATGGGTGCTTATCCTCAAGGCTCGGTCCCGTTTCTCTACATGTTTCCCCCTATAATGATATGGCAGACTGTCCTGATCCTTTCTAGACTGGCATATCCGCTTGGCCAACAGTCTGGACTGTAATCATGCTTTCAATAGTCAGGTAAGGGCTGTCCATTTTAGTTTTTCTACTAATCCAGCCATGAAATAAAAAGCTTGAACCAAAGTCCTTTTCTCACTAGCTGCTGTGCCTGTGTGAGCCAGCAAGTGCTGTTCACTCGATCACTATCTTACATAATACTACTACTGACAAGTTTCCTCCTCTTAAACCCAACTGTGTGCATCCCCCACCTCTAACCCGCTTCTAAGGAACAAGGATAATTTAGCTTTAATGACCAGCTGGTTTAACTTAGAATGGAGGCAAACGTTCTGCGTGTTTTCTTCTCGCTTTGTGGCCATATCCTGTTAGCAGGTCTCAGGTCCTGTGGTTGAAGCCTTCTCTCCTTCCCCTCAATGCCCAACTAGCTTTACTATGGGGGGCTCATCCACTGGCAGCACCAGTAAAGACGTTTCGAACCTACCGAGATCCTGACCTGTAACGAAGCAGCGTAGTCTCTGTGCTGCCCTTATCGAACTGCCCCTTTTCATAAGAACAACAACAACACCACACAACAATTGTTCTATCGGCCCTAACATAACCAGATTAATGACTGCCTAGTTTGAAAGCAGAAAAATCGCTCCACGCGAATCAGTTTTTACGTGCTCCTTTTTCACCCATGAATTAATTTGACTAAATACCTCAGCAGCACTTAAACATTAGGTTCTCGAAGAAATCTGACACCCTCTGAATATTGTAGAATGTACAAGAACTGTATGGCTGAATTGTACAAGATGGCAAAAATGAGTCATCGTTATCTCAAACTAGGACATACTACTACTGCTATTTTCTAGTACTACTACTTATGGGGTATTTCCAGGTTTTAACAGTTTAACATTCTTTTGTGATCCTTCTTGCCAAAGCAAAGCGAAAGCCTTTCTCTCTGCGGCTGGGTTGATGTCTCCATGCTGCTCACTTGGCTGGTGTTCTGTCCGAATGGGACTTGTCGTTCTATTTGTAGTCCTGTTTGTAGTCACTCACCAGTCGTGAAGTGCGGTAGCTAGGTGAACCAGTATCCATTGGCACCACTGGAAGTTAACGAAATATTTATCTGCGGAACGACTTCTTAATTCTATACATATATATACACAACACATGTAAGATATTAATATTTTATATTTGAACTAGTATGTTATCAAGACTGAATGTAGTGTTTTGTCATGCTTATATTCAAAAGACAAAAAAAACATATTTTTATTAATCATAGCAATTTTGAAAAACTTTCAAGACCAAAAACTTAGACCGCGCCCCCTTGGTGCATGAATCGCAGACACCTGTAGCCATCACATTTGGGTGTGGTCTGTTGAGTGGGAGGGGCTTGCTGTGGTGCTCCTATTGGACAGTCCCTGTTTGTGCTGTTGCTAGGGAAACGGACACTGAAGCGCCTAATCTTAATCTTTCATTGTCTTTTTTGTCTGTGTGTTTGGTTTACTATGGACTTGATTTGCTGTGCTGTTTTTAACAATCGTTAGATTTTTTTTTTTATTACGTATGCCTTTAATTGTTTTGTATAGCACGAGAGGGCAAGATCACTGGCTTCCTTAGTTTGACAAAAGATGAAAATTATAATTTACGCCTTATCGTTATTTAGAAGACAAAAGCATTGTAGCATATGTTGTTTGTGTGAAAGTCTGAGAGTAATCTAGTGAGAGAGGCTACCTCCTCGCTATCTTTTGTGTTTAGCTAGCTTACTCAGTGCATAGTTCGTGGGCTTGTGCTGTTCTGGCGCAGTTATGTTGCTACCTATGACTTTATGGGTGACTCAGACAGGTGGGAATACCTGTAGGAAAAGCTTTACTAATAACTGAACTCCAGTAGAGGTGTGTGTGTGTGTGTGTGTGTGAGAGAAAGAGAGAAGGGAGAGCTGACTGCAGACAACGATGGTGCATTTGTTCTCAGATTACAGATAAAGTATAATGATAAGAGCACTCAAGGAAGAAGGGAATGTGAATATGGAACAGTAACTGAAGTGTCTCAGTGATCCATTGCCTGTGATGGAGGCTGATACAGGATCTTTGTTGGTATGCGATGGTGCACCAGTGAATCCTCTGGTTTGCTATATTTAATTATATCCTGTTGTGATGGCTCAGTCAGTGGATCCTTCAAACATACAGGATCTTTGTGCTATAGAGGGGATCCCATTTGATACAGTTTTATTGTGTTTGGTGCAGTTGTGGATCTGGATGTCTCTCTCAGGTTTGTCTGATGCTCTAGAAGTTGTTCTGTGTTGATGCATGTGGCTCAGTGGTTCTGTGTGGTGGGTGTAAAGGTTTTGTAAAGGGAGAGTGCAGCGAGACACCAGAAAGTCTGAGGTAACTAGCTTGGTTAAGGGAGCTTCTGTATACCTAATTTCTAGCTCGAGACTGAGTGAAACTTGCTTTAATCTACTTTAGTAAAGAAAAATATTAAATTTAAGAAAAAAACATAAACAACACAAAAAACACATGGTCCTAGCCCACAGATGTCTGTTTTAAGAGTACAGAGTGTCATGGCAGCTGCTGCCACCGGGGGGAGACATGACACACGCCAGCACTCAAGAATGTCTGCTTCTCCTTATTTTTTTACAAGAAGAGCATCATCATCATCGCTCACGCTAAACACACAGCGACCTCTCACACCTCCACCTCCTATTATAATGCTGAAGGTATACTTCACATTTCAGTTTTTAGTAGTATGTACTTGATTTATCCCACTCCTATTCTGTTGTCTATGATTTGACAATCCTGTCCTTTTTTATATTCTTATTTAGATTCTAAATGTAGATGTTGGTGTGTGTCTACTCACCTGGTGGTGCGCCGCCTCGGTGCACTCTCTTTCCTGTGGTAATGTTAACCAAAGACTTCCAAAGTGATTGTATATGGACTACACCATCTCTCACCCCTCTCCGCCTCATCCTCCCACGAGAAAAGACGTGTAGCTGTGCTCACACACTCTCTTCCCTGAGCACCTGTAATGTTGATACGCCTGTATGGCAGAGCTGTGTGTGTGCGTGCGTGCCGCGGACACAACAGGCACCTGTAGCAGGGCCTGTGGGTGAGGATAGGTAAAGTTTGGAGGGGCAAAGTGAGGTTCTCTGATAGACAGATCAATTATTCAATCCCGTGATGGCTGGGTGATGTTTGTTAATACACATTGAGGGTGCATCCTGTGCACGCTGTAAAGGCTCAGGAGTCACTGTTTCTGTCCCTCTGTTTCTGTCTGTTTGTCTCCGGGACTGTTGCTAGGACACACCTTTTCCGTCTCAGAAGACTGTCACGAAAATACACTGTTTCTGCTTCTTGGATACAGTGTGTCTGTCTGGCTCCCTGTCTGTGTGTTGTAGTTGCCAGGATACATTGTCTCCAGGATACTAATTCTCTGGTTCTTTCTCTCTGTATCACCACTGTTTTCTGTCTTTCTCTGTGTCTCTCTCTCGCTTCTCTCTCCCGCTGTGACACTATGCATCATGGTCCTTCACTCTACATGGCCTGTGTCCGATTGGCTAAGCCCTTTGGTCAATGGAGTCCCAGGGAAACGTTGTATGATGCTTTATTCCAAGTGGGGGAGTTGTAGGATCTCACAAGCGCTATCCCAAAGCAAAAAATATCCAAATATTTAATGTTTGACAAACGCAGATACCAAAGATAACTCTCTCTGTCCTGTCACATACACTCTCTCTCTCTCTCTTCTCTCTTCCTCTTTCTCTCACCCTGCAGCGTGTGTATTAAGAGATAAACCCAGCACTGGCTTTAGCCCTAGCCCCAGTAATTCCAAAGCTTAGATGTATATTTTGGTATATTTCTGAGAAATCTAAATGCGAAAAAAAAGTCTGTTGTTTTAAAACAACAATCTTGTCTGTTTGGTGTATTGATCTTTTTCTGTCACAGCATGGAACTAATTGCAGAATTGTCTTACTCTTGGTAGATTAAAGATATAGTATTTTTGTATGTTTTGGGGTGTGTAAAAAAATTGGTTATAAAATTGGTGTGGTTATATCAGTTAACACGGCCCAAGTGACCATGGTTTTAAAAAAACAAGCAGAAAAAATACAATAAAAACAAAAGGTCAACTTGTAAATATTACTTCTGTTTGTGGATTTTTGAGAAATGCATTCTGTAAAATCATTGATAATTCTCCCTCTGTAAACCAAGCTTGGGCTAAACTAAAGGAATGTGTCCCCTGTATCTTCTGACTAGTTTTTCCTCTGAATACTCCCTGTCTGTCACTCTAGAACTCTGGGAGCCATGCTGTCGTTGTGACGCGCGGTTCCACCGTTACACTATGGACTAGAACACTGTTCGCTGTTGCCACGGGACACATGCCTCATATCCGACTAAGAATCCCCCAGGCGTGGCGGTTGGCAACATATAGAACTGAAAGATTGTGTAGAACATTAAGTATGTGAATCAGGATACATGGTAGATTTGATGCATTTGTCTGCTGTATTTTTGTTTTAGTTTTTTATATATATATATAAAGATAATCTTTTACTGTAACTGTACAGTTCTCTTTTGTTGTAAACGTCATTAAACCATTTTCCAAGTGTTTTAACATTGGAACGTGCACTGTCTTTTATTACGGTCATAATGTTGACACTACCACTTACAGCCATAGATGGCACAAAAAGCCAGCAATGAACTTAACAAATGACATGATAATACACATTGACAAGACATGCACACTTTTCTGCTGAGTTGTAATATGCAATAACAGGCCAGGGAGTTGAGCTCAGGAGTAGAAGACTGCTATACACATAGAAGTCGGAAAATAATATAGAAGGTACTCTTCAGAGATTGGATCAGTGCAGGGCAGAGCTGCAAGTGGAGTCGACTGCTGCCACCGTGCCCAGGGCTGACTGGGTCAGATCAGTGTGGAGGTATTGGTGGGGCATAGGGCCGGGTCTGGGTCTTTGCACTGAGAGGCTGGGAGACTTGGGCCTTATTGTTCTTCTTTTTGTGAGCATGTGAGGAGAGAACCAACAGGAAGGAAGAGTAGGTAGGTTAATATCCTTTAGAGTTGTTCTACAGACGTCGGACAACATTTCACATTGAGTTGCTCTAGTTTTTGTCTTCCTTTACTCATGTAAGTTTGATAGCAGCGTTATGACACCCTGATGACTATCCACACTCCACGGAGTGGAAATTTCATCTTTCCATCTCTCAAATGTATATAAATAAGCTATGCATACACTACCCTGACTATTTCAATCTTCTATGTCACACGTTGTTACAGAGTTGAGATGACTCCGCACAGGGGACAGTTATTTCCTAAATGTCATGTTCCATGTGAGTGACCTGACGGGCTCTTACCCTCCCCTTGGACATGATCACCTGGTAGTCATCATTCCCATCATCTTTTATCTGGAGGGCCTACAGAACAAAATACAAGTTCAATGGTATTGGTCATTGAATATATTAAGTGCTCTTGGAAGGCTTGCGGAAGTGGATGAACCTATCCAAACCACTGGCTGCATTCAGGGTCTCAGTGTTCTGCAACGTGTCAGCAAGCTGATAACCTTGTGGTATGAAGAGAAGTCCTTACCTGGTATGTGTCGCTACTAGCTTCCTGCTTGCGCTTCTGAGACGGACAAACATAAACACGTTAGCAAGACTGTGCGGATCACGGATATCTGTACACAGAATTAGAACAAGGCTTCTCTCACACACCAGCCATAATAGTCCCCTCACTCACTCACTCACTCACTCACCCGTCTAGTAGCTGCAGACTGTTGGTCGTCAGCATTAGCACCTGGCTCGAGTTCCTTAAAAAAACACATTCAGAATGTCAGTACCACGTCATGTCCATGATGCCACACACACACACACACACACACACACGCACGCACACACGAAAGGTATGGGACGTTTTAGGGAACTCACTGCATGGGTGGGGTCCTCTTTGGGTTCCGGTGAAGACTTGCACCACTACAGACAAAGACAGATAGAGAGAGAGATGAGGGAGAGCGATAAATGAGAGAGATGAGAGAGATAATGAGAGAGAGATGAGAGAGATAATGAGAGAGAGGAAAGCAGAGAGATAATGAGAGAGGGGAAAGCAGAGAGATGAGGGAGAGAGATAATGAGAAAGAGATGAGAGAGAGATGAGGGAGAGAGAGAGATAATGAGAGAGGGGAAAGCAGAGACAGAAGCGATAATGACACTTCTATATCCATGTACAGTATCTATAATACATCCTCTCACAGTATTTAATTGTATGGGAACACGCCTCTGTAATTACCCGTGTACAAACTCACCCCCACTGTATACACTTGAATAACTAGTACCTGACCAGTGGTAGACAGTCTATTGTGACCCACCTTGGCTCTGAAGAAAAGCAAGGTGGTGATGATGCAGTAGAAGAGCAGGATTCCATCCAATATGTAGCAGATGGCTGGTTCAGTCATTGAAGCCTCTACAGGCCACACAGAAGACCAAGAACCATTAAAACACAGACAGGGCACACAGACGAGCACAGAGTCAGTCATTCAAACACAAGACCAGTGCAGAGGAAGAGGGGGGTAAAATATATAATTCTAAACTGGGTGGTTCGAGCCCTGAATGCTGATTGGCTAACAACCGTGGTATATCAGACCGTATACCACGGGTATGACAAAACATTTATTTTTACTGCTCTAATTACATTGGTGACCAGTTAATAATAGCAATAAGGTACCTCAGGGGTTTGTGGTATATGGACACATTCTTATGCACAACGTGTGAGTTGAACAGGTACATGGATAATGAACTAGAAGAACAGGTGCATGGAAAATGAACTAGAAGAACAGGTGCATGGATACTGAACTAGAAGAACAGGTGCATGGATACTGAACTAGAAGAACAGGTTCATGGATACTGAACTAGAAGAACAGGTGCATGGATAATGAACTAGAAGAACAGGTGCATGGATACTGAACTAGAAGAACAGGTGCATTTATACTGAACTAGAAGAACAGGTGCATGGATACTGAACTAGAAGAACAGGTGCATGGATAATGAACTAGAAGAACAGGTGCATGGATACTGAACTAGAAGAACAGGTGCATGGATAATGAACTAGAAGAACAGGTGCATATATAACAAACTAGAAGAACAGGTGCATGGATAATGAACTAGAAGAACAGGTGCATGGATACTGAACTAGAAGAACAGGTGCATGGATAATGAACTAGAAGAACAGGTGCATGGATAATGAACTAGAAGAACAGGTGCATGGATAATGAACTAGAAGAACAGGTGCATGGATAATGAACTAGAAGAACAGGTGCATGGATACTGAACTAGAAGAACAGGTGCATGGATAATGAACTATAAGAACAGGTGCATGGATACTGAACTAGAAGAACAGGTGCATGGATACTGAACTAGAAGAACAGGTGCATGGATAATGAACTAGAAGAACAGGTGCATGGATACTGAACTAGAAGAACAGGTGCATGGATACTGAACTAGAAGAACAGATGCATGGATACTGAACTAGAAGAACAGGTGCATGGATAATGAACTAGAAGAACAGATGCATGGATACTGAACTAGAAGAACAGGTGCATGGATACTGAACTAGAAGAACAGGTGCATGGAAAATGAACTAGAAGAACAGGTGCATGGATACTGAACTAGAAGAACAGGTGCTTGGATAATGAAATAGAAGAACAGGTGCATGGATACTGAACTAGAAGAACAGGTGCATGGATACTGAACTAGAAGAACAGGTGCATGTATACTGAACTAGAAGAACAGGTGCATGGATACTGAACTAGAAGGGAGAATAGGGTAGTACTGAGCACTGGGCTTACCCTTACGCAGGTGGACATTTTAGTAGAGTACTCTAAAGTAAGAAACAGACACCCTGTCATCGCAAAGACAAAACGACCCTGTAGAATACTGTCTTTCTGTCAGCGCTCTCTCTTTCTCTCTCCCCTCCCCCTTTGTGGTTTGTCTCTCTGGAACTCAGTATGTAGGTTAGTGGTTTCTACAGATGCTGTGTTGTGACAAATTGAGCCTTTGGTGGTGTAACGGCATGAGGGGGCCCATTTAGTTAAGCCCAGCTGGTGATCATGTACACATCTGCATCAAGGACAAATTCACTATCGAGTCCCACACAATACTCAGGAGCAACATTGTCTCAGAATAATCACTCACCACTTCCACTTCAGTTCTCATTCACCAACAGGTGTTACTCTCTCTCATCTGTCTGTGACTCTCTGTCTTACTGGTAACGTTGAAACGAACAAAGCTTTCATGTTCTGGACAGACGCATAAATAGATGTGTAGAAACGTAGCCACTCAATCACAAACATAAACAGGTAGCACCAAGCAATAGAGCTCCTGGAACCTTCTTCTCTCTCTCCTGACCAGGGACAGGACACTTTTCATACCCAGGGCAGAGCGCCTCTGGGTCACAGGAGATTGGTGATGGGAGGACGGCTCATAACAATGGATGGAATGGAGTGAATGGAATGGTATCAAACATTTGGAAACCATGCATTTGATGTGTTTGATACCATTCCATTCAGTAGTGGTGTGGGGTAAAATCACTGGGGAAGCTAAGCCAGAAGAAAGGTGTGAGGGAAAATTGTATTGTCTGAAGAGATAGCATTGAATTGTACACATCATCTTCTCTCACTCTATCTTGGTTTGTGCCATTATAAATCATTGAGAATTAAGTAAAACCACAAGTCCAAATCCCTATCTGCATCCATGGCTAATTTAGGAAATGGGCAATTTTAGCTAGCTAGCTAGCCACTGGAGGACAACAACACAACACGAGTTTCTGTTAGTGACGTATGCTCTTGATGCGATGTGATTGGAGTGAAGCCAAATCCTAACTGGCTTCCCTTGACACTTTTTTTTTGGTGCGCCAAGACCATTCACAGTTTAGCTTTTTTTTTTTATCAAGGGAGGCCAAATGCTCGCTGTCTTCCCTTGCCCTCAATGATACGGGCGGCAACGATGTCATACTGTTTTGGACAAGACAGCATCAGATATATGCCTACACATACAGAGACAGAGGGGCGCTGTTTCACTCACTCGGATGCCTTCTCTGGTGAGATACATTCAGCCTCTTTTTTAGGGTAGCCTGGCTTCCCTTGGCATCCATGAACACACACCACTGATTCTATTTATTCCACTCCAGTCATTACTATGAGACCGTCCTCCCAAATTAAGGTGCCACCAGCCACCTGTGATCTGGGTAGGAAACGAGGTGAAGGCAGTGATGGTGGGAGAGTAAAAATCTAGGGCGTTGGACAGAAAATAATGCATGGTAGTACAGGAAACGTACTATCTGGCCACCCTAGAAAGTACAGAAGTCAAAACTTTCTAACCAAACAGACACTTTTACGAACTTTAATGAAACATTGCCCTAACCTTAACCCTGACACTAAATTCAGATCAAACACCTCCGTTTTGATGGTATCACCATTTCTGTCCATTCCACCATGGCTAGTATGTGACTCCCATGGTACAGCTGGGTTGGTACTTACTTGCAGAAGACACAAGCTTCAGCATCACCACAACACATGTCCTCCATGGAGCAGTCATTCTCCCTCTTTTCCTCTCTTTCCCTCCGAGGAAACAAGTGATGATCCCTCTCTTTCTGTCCTCGGGTGAATGATGGCGGTGACTCTAGAGGGCTCTCTTGGTTAATCTCTTTCTAGCTCTCCCCTCCCTCCCTCCCTCCCTCCCTCCATCTCTCTTTCTCTCTCTTGCACACTCTCTCTCTATCGCTGATGCCAGGAAGTGGCTGCACTGACACCAATATCTCTGCCCCTCTCTCTCTCTTTCCGTCATTCTCTCCATCTCTCTAAGCATCTTCTTCCTTCCTAAGCATATCTACTTGTCTTTGTCTTTCTCGGTTTTCCCTTCTCTTTATCTCAGTGTCACTTCCTCGCTCAAAACATCATTCTCTGACAGGTAGCCTAGCGGTGAAGAGTGTTGAGCCAATAACTGAAAGGTTGCTGGTTTGAATCCTGAAGCCAACTAGGTGGAAAAATCTGTCTGTGCCCTTGAGCAAGGCACTTAACCCTAATTGTGCCTGTAAGTTGCTCTGGATAAGAAAATCTAATTAAAGACTAAAATGTAAATGTATCTATCCCCTTATCTCTTAGGATTTGTTTATCCACAGTGTAGGTTCACTAGGCTGTCTCTCCAAACATGCTTTAACAACAGACTGTCTATGAATCTAAAATCAGAGAAGAGAAGTTACATTAGTTCAAAGGCCATGGTCTCTGCTCTTTTACGGTGTTATGAGTAATTTTCTAAATAAACTGTATGCTTCCTCCAGCAATAGTAAAGAAGAAGTAAGCATTACTGTGCTTATTGGCACAACCTGACGGTTAGACCTGCAGGAGCCTAGATTTGGCTCATGCTGTTACATCCCACAGGTCATGTCAGAAAGACCTGTAATCTCCCCCACCACGGCAAAGTGACAGCTCTAGTATTGTGGACAGTGAGCAAGGATATCAAATTATCATCACGTTTCAAAGCTATGGTACAGAATAACTTGAACTCTAGGGTGTACAATTGATATCAACAGGTGACAGTATCTTAGTAGTTATATACCTCTGTACTCCTCTTGTCAAAGCCGTTGTATGTAGCTGGCGGAAGTCGTGACACATCTGGAGCTCATCTTTCTACAAAGAGTTTCCAAGTCAGACATTTCTCAGTTTCCAAGTTGCCTATATGTTATGGTGGCTGTGGTGTAACGATGCCCTTGTGAACTGCCCCATTACCACATGACAACGTCATCTTGACCTTGGACTCTGGTAAGCCAAGCTATCGTATCCTGTGTATGACCGGAGTATTTCAGTCTTTCCTCATCCCTGTTTTTAAATATTATTGACCCGAATGGAGGTTTGTGGACTCCTCAATAGGCCTAATTAAGGTGAAGGAGGGGGTAAATAGCATGGGGAGGAGAAAGCCTTTTGACATCCCTGTGTGAAATGCCCCCTGGCATCATGTGACTATGGAAGGTGGATTGCTACTGGTCTGAATGAAGAGGGAAAATGCTCTTCAAATGTGACATGATGATAGTGAAGAGAGAGAGAGTGATGAAGTAGGCCTGGGCATACACCTGCTTTCAAAACAGTTGAAGTCAGAAGTTGACATACACCTTAGCCAAATACATTTAAACTCAGTTTTTCCCAATTTCTGACATTTAATCTGAGTAAAAGTCCCCTGTTTTAGGTCAGTTAGGATCACCACTTTATTTTAAGAATGTGAAATGTCAGAATAATACTAGAGAGAATTATTTATTTCAGCTTTTATTTCTTTCATCACATTCCCCGTGGGTCAGAAGTTTACATACACTCAATTAGTATTTGGTAGCATTTCCTTCAAATTGTTTCAATTGGGTCATATGTTTTGGGTAGCCTTCCACAAGCTTCCCACAATAAGTTGAGTGAATTTTGGCCCATTCCTCCTGACAGAGCTGGTGTAACTGAGTCAGGTTTGTAGGCCGCCTTGCTCGCACACGCTTTTTCAGTTCTGCCCACAAAATTTCTATAAGAAATTTCTATAGGAAATTCTAAAGGTCAGGGCTTTGTGATGGCCACTCCAATACCTTAACTTTGTTGTCCTTAAGCCATTTTGCCACAACTTTGAAAGTATGCTTGGGGTCATTGTCCATTTGGAAGACCCATTTGCGACCAAGCTTTAACTTCCTGACTGATGTCTTGAGATGTTGCTTCAATATATCCACATAATTTTCCTTCCTTATAATGCCATCTATTTTGTGAAGTGCACCAGTCCCTCCTGCAGCAAAGCACCCCCACAACATGATGCTGCCACCCCCATGCTTCACGGTTGGGATGGTGTTCTTCGGCTTGCAAGCCTCCCCCTTTTTCCTCCAAACATAACGATGGTCATTATGGTCAAACAGTTCTATTTTTGTTTTATCAGACCAGAGGACATTTCTCCAAAAAGTACGATATTTGTCCCCATGTGCAGTTGCAAACCGTAGTCTGGCTTTTTTTTAATGGCGGTTTTAGAGCAGTGGCTTCAACCTTGCTGAGCAGCCTTTCAGGTTATGTCGATATAGGACTCGTTTTACTGTGGATATAGATACTTTTGTACCGGTTTTCTCCAGCATCTTCACAAGGTCCTTTGTTGTTGTTCTGGGATTGATTTGCACTTTTCGCACCAAAGTACGTTAATCTCTAGGAGGCAGAACGCGCGTCTCCTTCCTGAGCGGTATGATGGCTGCGTGGTCCCATGGTGTTCATACTTGCGTTCTATTGTTTGTACAGATGAACGTGGTACCTTCAGGCGTTTGGAAATTGCTCCCAAGGATGAACCAGACTTGTGGAGGTCTACAATTCTTTTTCTGAGGTCTTGGCTGATTTCTTTAGATTTTCCCATGATGTCAAGCAAAGAGGCACTGAGTTTGAAGGTAGGCCTTGAAATACATCCACAGGTACATCTCCAATTGACTCAAATTATGTAAATTACCCTATCAGAAGCTTCTAAAGCCATGACATCATTTTCTGAAATTTTCCAAGCTGTTAAAGGCACAGTCAACTTAGTGTATGTAAACTTCTGACCCACTGGAATTGTGATACAGTGAATTATAAGTGAAATAATCTGTCTGTAAACAATTGTTGGAATAATTGCTTGTGTCATACACAAAGTAGATGTCCTAACCGACTTGCCAAAACTATAGTTTGTTAACAAGAAATTTGTGGAGTGGTTGAAAAACGAGTTTTAATGACTCCAACCTAAGTGTATGTAAACTTCCGACTTCAACTGTATATATGTATATATATATATATATATATATATATATATACTTTTTTTTTCTTGTACAAAACACCACAGGAGGTACACAAACAAACAAACAAGAACAACATATACGCTATATGCTAGAGGGTGATTATACAAAGGACTTAAAGGGATACTTCAGGATTTTGGCAACTACTTCCCTTGAGTCAGATGAATTTGTGGATACCATTTTTAGGTCTCTTCGTGCAGTTTGAAGGAAGTTGCTAATTATTGTTTGTTTTTGTATTTATTATGGATCCCCATTAGCTGCTGCCAAGGCAGCGGCTACTCTTCCTGGGGTCCAGCAAAATTAAGGCAGTTATATACAAGTAAATCTATGGTAACGGCTAGCATGCTAGTAGATACCATAGACTTCGAGTCATTGCGCTAACGTTAGTAAGCATTGGTTCGCATTGTTTACCTCTAACTTCCTTCATACTGGATGCAGATAAATAAAAATGGTATCCATGAGTTCATCTGACTCTGTGGAAGTAGATAAAGGGCTAACAAAATCCCGAAGTATCCCTTTAAGACACATGTATTGACTGTTTTTACAGCTTTCTTATTTGAAGAATGCAGAATGATCTTAATGTACTGCTCGAACTCCTAATAAAAAAACCAGTGAATTATTAGTGAATTTACATGTATGAATATGAAATTATCCCATTAGCACAATTACATTTTGGAGGTAAAATAGTTTTTCTTTATCCTTAAAACGAGCAGTACATTCTCCCATAATAAACAAAAGTCATCAAGAATATTTATCAATAATAAACATACAAATATCTTGCCATAATCTCTTTACATGTAGCAAATGTTAAAATAAATGCAAAACTGTTTCTGGATGCTCATCACAAAAAGTACAGTTAAGCAATAAGGAACGAGGGGTGTGGTATATGGCCAATATACCATGGCTAAGGGATGTTCTTATTAACTAGCAACAAAGACACAACGCCGAGTGTAGCCGTGGTATATTGGCCATATACAACAAACCCCCGAGGTGCCTTATTTCTATTAAATAAATTGGTTACCAACGTAATTAGAGCAGTAAAAATAAATGTTTTGCCATACCCGTGGTATACGGTCTGATATACCACGGCTGTCAGCGAATCGGTATTCAGTGCTCGAACCACCCAGTTAATAATTAATGTTAATGTGCTGTTATCTGTAGCCCCACAGCTGTTCAACGTCAACGAATCCCCACTCACGTAATTATTCTGGGTGGTACTTAAACTCTCGATCACATGACCGTTGTCACTTCTTCCTGGTACAGACATCATCCGTGGTATGTGACGATCCAGACACTCAACGAAGACCAATTTAATCAGCGCCAACTAAATCAAAAAAGATCAAACAACACTAAAGGAAGAGGGCACATTTCCGAATATTTGTTTCGTGAGGATTCTAGCTTGCGGCAGAAGAGCCTGCGTTGTTGCTAGTAAAGCTCGCTAACTGGCCTTCGTTCCTATCGCTGGACCGTGTGCATGTTGTTGTGATTCGCCCCTTGCCTTGGCAAACAACCTAACATAAATATGACACAACAACATAGCCGCAAGCAGCCTTCGTCCATTGCATTAATCGCGCTTTTAGGTGAGTATGTTGATGCTGGATGGACGCAGTAAATACAACACCATACATATAGAAAGAGTAGCTCATACACCATAATTCGGTATTAAACCTATTTTTACCTTGCCTGATGGTTATATAAAAATGGTTCTACGTTTTCCCGATTACTTGCATTTCTGCCTTAGATTATGTATTACAGGTCGATGCGAGACCAGACCGAGTTGTTTTTCTTGCTTAGTGGCATTCTTGCGTAGCTGACTGAAGCTCGATTGGTAGGTCAAGAGGTGCAGGTGGGCTGTTGTGCAATGGGACCCTCACGTGATATCAAAAGCGCTGTGCCTAGTGATAAAGAACAACAGGCTGTTTTTTTTCATTTATTGATGTCGTTGCATTAATTTGTTTTGTTTACGCTCTCTGCTTGTTTCATGGCAAGTAACGTTTTGTGCTTTGGGCTAGAAGCTAGTGGTCATGTACTGAGTAGCCCAAGGCTTACCCAAAGGCCAGCAGATGGTGCCATTGAGTCTTTATTTTACCGTCCATAGGGAATCCATGCAGCTGGCTATACACTCGTATCTCCCATGGACAGGTTCATACGTAAAACATTCTCCATCCAGGCTGCAAATATGTTGATTTCCTCAACTTGATTTAATGTCGAAGGTGGGGGGATGGGAATTAAAATATGCCTGCTTTCTTTATGGAACACCCTTTATCACCATCATGTTAGATTGGCCAAAGGGATATTCCAAGGATGGGGGAAAAACCAAGCCTCGCTTGATGCCCGGGCGGGCATGGAAGCGAGTGCATCCATAACTACCAGGACCAGCACACACACCGCTCACAGCATGAAACCAAACCCTAAAACATAAATAGAGACACATGATTATCCCGCACCCACCCTCACCTCTGATTGGAGGACTTCAAACCTTTTACACTACATTTGTGTATATAATTATTCCAACGCTCATCAATTCCACCCTTCAGACATCCACAGATCAACTCATCTTTCCCAATAAATCATAATTCTACCATTTCCTCTCCCAATACATCACTCCGTTCTCCCCTGGTGTCTCACGAGTGACTTGAACCTCCCCATCTGCAAAACTTCTGCTGGAATTGCCTCCAAAGATAAACATTTTACCCAAGAGCACAATGATATTTCCTTTTGACTGTCTGTGGTCCTTCAACTCCCCCAGTAATACAGTGTGCAGGTCTAACTGACCCTGATAATATGGCATAATAACCATTCCTGGACCTGACTCCAAAAACAAGCCACCGATGGACAGTACCAAAAGGAATCCTCTATTGATTCTGTTTCCGTAGGGCACCGGTCTGACTTGAATACCCCATAAACTGAGCATTCTTTTTGTAGTGAGAATTTTAAATAAAAGCTTTAAATTGAAAATAACTAATTGATGCATAAATTGTTTAGTATATCAGTCCACTGTTAGCGGAGTTGCCAACATCCAGATGCATCTGTTTTTCAGGAATACAGCTAATTCAATTTAGTACCTTTTCTGACAAACCGTCTGTGGGAACTCGCTCAGGTGTTTATTTTACACTTTCTACGTTCGGTTACCCTTGGTCTGAACGCTATACAATGTCAGGAAGTAGTATTAGCCACTGTTAGCATAGTGGTGGAAAATTGTGTTTCATAAAGTATGCATATCCCCCTATCACATTTGCACAGCCTGTCTTTGTACGATTCTCTTTGTAGGACAAACTGGGCCTAAATGTCAAGATATCAGGGAAAGTGATAGTCTAGTCAAACAGATAAGAGCGAGCGGAAGGCGTAAACAGATCAGTGATACAAGGGGAACTGAGTGTGTGACAAACCCTGATGATGAAGGCTGTTAACTCCGTGGTTTGATCATGAAGATGTATTATCAACTTAAATTGTCCTCAGAGTTGCTGAATATTTGACATTTCAGGTTTCCTCATTCATACACCTTGGTTCACAATCAAATTGTATGTGTCACATGCGCCAAATACTACGGTTGTAGACTTACCGTGAAATAACTTGCTTACGATCCCTTCCCAACAATGCGGAGTTAAACAAATATATTAACACAAGGAATAAAATACACAAGAATGGAGCTATATACAGGGAGTACCAGATTTTTGTGCAGTGTTATGAGGTAGATATGTACATGAAGGCAGGGTAAGGTGACTAGGCAACAAAATTACTAAGAATCGTAGTAAAAAAGTATAAAAGTGTTTGTCGGTATGGATGTTTCTTATGCATGTCTGTGTGGTCCTCTGTAGCTCAGTTGGCGTCGCAAATGCCATGCTCTACCAAGGTAATGGGTTCTACTCCCGGAAGTACCCATCCATAAAATGTATGCCTGCAAGTAGTCTGTCATTGTAGCTAAGAATTTGTTCTTAACTGACTTGCCTAGTTGTGTGTTGCTTTTGATAAAAGTGTCTGCTAAATGGCTTTTATTATAATATTGTGTGAGTGTGCTTAGAGCCAGTGCCAGAAAGGTCAGATAATTCAAATGGTAACCTGGACTAACTATTTAGCAGTCTTATGGCTCGGGGATAGAAGCTTTCGGGCCTTCCTCTGACACCCCCTGATATAGAGGTCCTGGATGGCAGGGAGCTCTGCCACAGTGATTTACTTGGCTGTCCGCCATACCAAGCGGCGATGAAGCCAGTCAAGATCCTCTCGATGGTGCAGCTGTATAACTTTTTGAGGATCCGAGGGCTCATACAAAATCTTGTCAGCCTCCTGAGAGGGAAAAGAAGCCGTCATGCTCTCTTTACGACTGTCCGGGTGTGTGGACCATGCAAGTCCTTAGTGATGTGGATGCCAAGGAAGCGCTTGACCCGCTCCACTACAGCCCTGTGGATGGGCGGGCTGTCCCTTCTTTCACCTGTAGTCCAGCTCCTTGGTCTTTCTGACTTTGAGGGAGAGGTTGTTGTCCTGGCACCACACTGCCAAGTGTCTGATATCCTTGTAGGCTGTCTCATCGCTGTCGTTGATCAGGCCTACCACAGTCGTTTCGTGCAGATAAGAGGGACATCAGCTGAAGATGATGGAAATTGACATCAGTAGTGATGTCTCCTCGGAAGCAACGTGAGACTAGTAGTGACTGTATTGTAGAAATGAACCAAGTAGAAGACATGCTTCTTCATTCCAATGGTTCTTTTGTGGTGTGACCCACTAAAGCATTTGGAATTTATGTGGACTGCTACATCAATGGAATCAGCTGTTTTTAAATGTTTATTTTGTTGGCACAACGCAGTCTGCCACCACATAAAAGGAATTGGCCACAACATTACTCCAAAGTTACTGACCTACTCAGTGGTTGCATCGCTATAGTCTCAAATGGTTCCATCTCTTCTCCTTCATCTGCACTTATCTAATAACAAATGATGGGTGAAAGCAACATTATGGTGGTGAATGTATACAGAGGTTGCTTGTCAACTTTTCACATCTGTGCAGATATAAGGAAAAGGAGAGGAGGCCACTTAACACTTGAGATGCACCCTGTGTGACTTCACCAGCTGCCAGCTAAGGATCGAACAGAGCTGTTTCTATCTGTGGTTGTCTTGTTACGTAATTACAGCGGTCACGTTGCATCAGAGCTTTGCTGCCACTGACTCCCCGCCCACGGCTGCCCCTCAAACCACGCCTCCGCCTCCTGCACGCCCGGCCCGGCCCGAGAGAGGCAACTACACTGTAACCAACGGCAATGGGACCGCCTGTCTGATGGCCCGCATGGGATTGCAGCTCAATGTCAGCTTCAGCTCTGCCTCTCTCAACAAGGTACACAGACTTGCACATACTTGAAGCCCAGCACCTCTCACACAGTCTTGTTTTATTAACCTTGTGGGGACACACTTAATTCCCATTCAAAATCCTATTTTTCTTAACCCCCAAACCGAACCTTTAACCCTAAACCCCCTAGGAATAGCCCTTTTTCCTTGTGGGGACTGGCAAAATGTCCCCAGTTGGTCAAATGTTCGTTCACTATTCTTGTAGAGACTTCTGGTGCCACAATTGTAGTTAAACATGTCCACACACTGCCCTGTGTCTTGTTGTCCTGTGTGTGCAGACTGTGCTGGACGTGGTGAACCTGCAGCCCAACGTGACTAAGAGCTCAGGGTCATGTGACTCGGACAGCGCCACCCTACTGCTGAAGGCTGACGAGGAGAGAACCAACCTCACCCTCGTCTTCTCCCTGGTCAGAAGTCAAACGAGACCTTTTCTTTTTGTTTCTCTGTGTCTGCCTCTTAGTGCTCTAGCTTGCTCTTTATCTTTATTTCTTCTTGCATCCATTAGTACATGCAGTAAGGTTTTCTCTGTATCTGTAGTAGAAGGCTTTTGGCACTAACACCTGACTGCCACAAGATGGAGCCTCATGAACAAGCGAAGGACAGGCACTCGTGAACTATTGTTCCAGTCCTGTGTGTGGCGTAGATACTGTGTGGCGTCACTGGTTCTCTTGTGTCTGTCTGCAGAATGCAACGTCCAGTAAGTACCACCTCAGTGGAGTGACCCTTTCGGCAGCCTGGCCGGACATGCGTGGTGAGTCTGGAGCCAACGTTCACTAGATCATCTAGTGAATAGTACATGCATATAATTCATCTACTGTTTATCCTCTTACAACACCAAATCTGCCATGTATGCAGTTTTTCCAGTGTGGAAACCCCTCTAATCCTCCTTTCCCACACTTCAATCCCCAGCATTACTGTAACGTCTTCTTCCCATCCTTCCTTTATCCTGTTTCATATCCCAACCTTTACCTCCCCCCGAGCTGACAAGGTAAAAATCTGTCTTTCTGCCCCTGAGCAAGTCAGTTAACCCACTGTTCCCCGGGCGCCGACGACGTGGATGTCGGTAAAAAAAAAAAAAATGAAGGCAGCCCCCTGCACCTCTGATTCAGAGGGGTTGGGTTAAATGCGGAAGACATATTTCAGTTGAATGCATTGTTGTACAACTGACTAGGTATCCCCCCTTTCCTTTTCCCTCTATCCTCCCCTTACCCCACCCATAACCTCTCTCCCTCCTTCCCACTAGTATCTCTCACTCTCCCTGTCGTCCCTCCAGAGCCCTTCTCAGCCAGTAACCGTAGTCTGGACTACCTGCGTGGTACCCTGGGGCGTAGTTACATGTGTCGTGAGGAGCAGACTCTGCCTGTGACTGTGAACTTCTTTCTCAACACCTTCCAGCTGCAGGTGCAGCCTTTCGGCATCACCGGGGACCAGTTTGGAGCAGGTACTGTACTGTGGGTTACCACTTCATGTGGTACTATTTCAGTAGGGGACTGTGGGTTACCATTCAATGTGTTAATGTTTCAGGAGGGGATTGTTATCCACATTTCTGAGATTGGAATAATAGATTCTGGTGATTATCATTCCATAACTTTATTTTTTTCTTGTCTTTCGATTTCTTATTTTTCTCCACTTTCCCCCGCCTGCTCGTCTCTCTATAATTCCCCCTCTCTCACTGCCTCGATCTCTCCCTCTCCAGCGGAGGAGTGTCAGCTGGATGTGGATGACATGTTGATCCCCATCATCGTGGGCGCTGCGCTGGCTGGCCTGGTCCTCGTCGTTCTCGTGGCCTACCTCATCGGCAGGAAGAGGAGCCACGCCGGCTACCAGACCATCTAAAATCACTTCCTGTCGACTGACCCGCCCCCTCCCCAGAGAGCGCAACCATGCCCCATCTCACCCTCCAGCTACTAACCATCACCTGGATTGACTGAACCTCACTGTGACCCTTAATCTGAAATCCCTTACCCCCATTCAGTTGGTCTCATCTTAGAATCCTTGCTGCCCCATCCTCCCTTCTGAACTCCCTCACTTGCACCACGTTGGGTATCCATGGGGTTGACATGCGCTTTCAAGACTGAATTGCTCCTTTGTATGAAAAAGCAAATGGGAATCTGCTGAGAGATTTGTATTTACTTAACGAAACTCTTGACAGTAGAGCTCTTCACGGATCCACCTATACCCGAGACCTGGTCCAGAATTCTAAATAATTTCACGGGTCGGAGCTGAACTGATTTTCACGGGTAGGCCTACATGGAACTTTAATTTACTTGTCCGGAAGAGCCCGTACAGATCCGAACGCGACTGCTAGAGTAGAGGGAAATGTAGTAATTTAGGCTGCTGCACTTGCGTTTCTGGAGTGGCGTTTTGTTGTTGTTGGCCAATCAGAAGTTATCAATGGAGTTGTAAGTTTAGGATGAGCAAGCGTATGCACTGCAACCTCAGTTAGCCTAGCTCGTTAAGGTTAGGTAGCTTAATTAGCTTCTCCCCTCCCCCACCTGCTGGAGCAGCACTTTCCTCTCGCGCTTTATCAGCTCCAGTTAATAAAGTAGCTTTAAAAAAAGGGGTCTAGCTGTCTCCGAGTCCGTTCTGAATGCGTCTCTGACAATTAAAAAATAAATAAAATAATAATTTATACATATCGGGTTCGAGTAGGGGAAAGCCCAGGTCCATTTTGGAACAGGTCCAGCTTTTTGGATCCGTGAAGACCTCTTCTTGAGAGACTCCATCACTCAACATGGTGGGGTGGAGTTCTCATATAACCATATGCTGAATAATAATCCACACTCTGCTATTTGTAGCCTAGGGTCTCATATCATGCTTACATTTTACTGGTGTCTGACAGGAATTCTGAGGGATTGTTTGTGTACAAACGTTTGCTGCTGTTTAATGGCTACTTCTCTGTTTTGGTTGGTGGACATTTTGTCAGTCACATCATAATAGGAGGCCGTTGTTACTCCTGTGTAAAGGGAATATTATGACTGTCGCTGGCTGCGCCAACAACTTGTTGCTTAAGGTTCTCAACATCATTAAACATAATGAAGTTTTAACTCTGATATAATATGGAGTTGATGAAAGTCGCCCCCTAACCCGAGTTCGAGCGTCAGATATTTTTGCATCCACCTAATGGTTAAGGCTATGATTTGGGGCTGGGAAATCTGATCCTAGATCTGTGGTTAGGGGCTAAGCTAGGTACCAGCGGCAGTTTTGAGAATGGTGGTGTTAAGAGATTAATTAAGTGTCCCCTAGGTGGACATTTTTGTGCACCTTTTTTGGGTTCCTCTTGGACTGGGTTGAGGAACAAGGGTAAAGGTAATTTGATGGTGAAGCAGTTGAGGTCTGCATACCACCGCTTAGAGTTACATTTATTAAACGGCGCTGCATGGTCAATCCGACATCTGCATTGGCTGTGTAGCATTTACGGTGATACGGCCTCTGCAGAAGTCAGGGCGTTCATACTTGTGCTTCATGGAGCAGAGCTGTTAAGGAAGTGCCTCTATGCGGAGCCCTCTGCGTTGTTACAACATGTGAGAGGCACGGTCATGTGGTACGGAGCTTGATTTGGCCTCTGCATGCCTCGAGGCTCCGCAATTGGTTCACACCCTCCATATGAAGCCTCTGATCACATTTGCTGACTAAGCATAAATTGGCTTTAAGACGGGATTATTTTTTTTTTTTTTTTTGGGGGTACGTCCAGTGATGCACTAAGGGGAGTGGTTGTTACAGTTGAATTTCATGGTGCTTACAAATGGCTGAACACTAACTCGAAATGCACCTGTGTAACTTGGGACACTTTAGTGGTGGTTTTCTCAAGTTAGAATTCCAGATATTATAGTTTAAATTGTTCTGTTGGAGTTACTGTCAATAGAACAGCACCATTTTTAGGGAGGACATAATTTCTCCACCCCAAAATAATGTTAAGCCAAATGGAATCTGTGCCTCCCCACTTACAAGAAGGATGGGATCTATGCTAATGTTCTAGAGTTACTCGCACTCTAATCTGTCTCAAATGACACCCTATTCCCCATGTAGTGCATATCTTAGTTGGGTGTCATTTGGGTCATAGCCTTTTGTCTCTACACAGCGTTACCACAGAACAATGAGACATATTTCACCTGATGTATGAATGGCTGTGGTCTATCTTGGTTTAGTTATAAAGATCTTAGGTGTCTTTCTTAGATTCTTGCCTTGCCTGTTGAACGATCAGTGGATGCATTTATTGGAGTAATAATACTGCATTTTGGTACCACTCCTAATCTAGAAGTGTTAACATCCATAGGTAGTGATTTAATATGGCTTTAAGAATGTTTTAATTGTTTTCTTAAGTGTAGTGGTCATTAAAAAATAAGCTGGAGGTATGAGCTCTTTGATTGTCTTTCTTAATTTTTCGGTCAGACGTTTGCCAAAACCTTTCGTTCTATTCTAGAGGACTTGTATTTAGGAACCGATCGCAATGTTTGGAGAACAAAGCAGGGCCGTAATTATATTGTGGGACACCGACCCCTCACCACACACATTCAAATATGCTCAATGTCCCCCTATATATAAATATGCTACCACGCACCACCGTCCGAAATAATAATTAGCAAATGTAACTAAACAAACGGCCATTATTACTGTAGTTCTGCGTGTGGTTTGTCCAAGTGGTGTTGCTTAACTGCTGTATTTGTATTCCCTTTAACTTGGCAAGTCAGTTAAGAACAAATTCTTATTTACATTGACGGCCAACCGGCAAACAGTGTTCAGGGGCAAAATGACAGCTCTTTAACTTGTCAGGTTCGGGATTCAATCCAGCAACCTCTCGGTTACTAGCCCAACGCTCTAACCACTAGGTTACCTGCTGCCCCTGCGGGTAGGTACAATCAATGTCTTTCTATTTCATTACTTTCAAATAGAAAAATAGCCTAAATCTCATTACATTCTATGTCACTGTCGATTGTGAAAGTTTTGACGTCATTTTAGGCTGGAACTGTAATTGTGGAAATAAATACTTTGCTAAAAAGTTTCAATTTGCGAGTGCTAATCAACCATCACTAACGTTAGCTATCATAGCGAAGTTACCTGGAAAGTTAATTAGCCAAACATTCACCCAGCGACCAACAATGGCGCTCACGGGTGTATTCAACTAATGTTCATGTCTTTACTACGTTATAAACTAAGCAAAAAAAGAAACGTCCTCTCACTGTCAACTGCGTTTATTTTCAGCAAACTTTACGTGTAAATATTTGTATGAACATATGATTCAACAACTGAGACATAAACTGAACAAGTTCCACAGACATGTGACTAACAGAAATGGAGTAATGTGTCCCTGAACAAAGGGGGGTTCAAAAGTAACAGTATCTGGTGTGGCCACCAGCTGCATTAAGTACTGCGGTGCATCTCCTCCTCATGGACTGCACCAGATTTGCCAGTTCTTGCTGTGAGATGTTACCCCACTCTTGAAAGGCACCTGCAAGTCCCCAGACATTTCTGGGGGGCACTGCCCTAACCCTCACCCTCCGATCCAACAGGTCCCAGATGCGCTCAATGGGATTGAGATCTGGGCTCTTCGCTGGCCATGGCGGAACACTGACATTCCTGTCAAAGGAAATCAAATCAAATTTTATTGGTCACATACACATGGTTAGCGGATGTTAATTCTAGTTCCAACCATGCAGTAGTATCTAACAAGTAATCTAACAATTCCACAACTACCTTCTACACACAAGTGTAAAGGAATGAATAAGACTATGTACATATAAATATCTGGATGAGCGAAGGCCGAACGGCATAGGCAAGATGCAGTAGATGGTATAGAGTACAGTATATACATATGAGATTAGTAATGTAGGGTATGTAAACATATAAAATGGCATTGTTTAAAGTGACTAGTGATACATTTATTACATCCAATTTTAATTATTAAAGTGGCTAGAGATTTAAGTCAGTATGTCTGCAGCAGCCACTCAATGTTAGTGATGGCTGTTTATCAGTCTGATGGCCTTGAGATTGAAAAACAGCTTCTATCTCTCGGTCCCAGCTTTGATGCACCTGTACTGACCTCGCCTTCTGGATGATAGCAGGATGAACAGGCAGTGGCTCGGGTGGTTGTTGTCCTTGATCTTTTTGGCCTTCCTGTGACATCGGGTGGTGTAGGTGTCCTGGAGGGCAGGTAGTTTGCCCCCGCTGATGCGTTGTGCAGACCTCACTACCCTCTGGAGAGCCTTACGGTTGCTGTACCAGGCGGTGATAAAGCCCGACAGGATACTCTTGATTGTGCATCTGTAAAGGTTTGTGAGTGTTTTTGGTGACAAGCCAAATTTCTTCAGCCTCCTGAGGTTGAAGAGGCGCTGTTGTGCCTTCTTCACCATGCTGTCTGTGTGGGTGGACCATTTCAGTTTGTCCGTGATGTGTATGCAGAGGAACTTAACTTTCCACCTTCTCCACTGTCTCGTCGATGTGGATAGGGGGCTGCTCCCTCTTCTGTTTCCAGAAGTCCACGATCATCTCCTTTGTTTTGTTGACGTTGAGTGTGAGGTTATTTTCCTGACACCACACTCCGAGGGCCCTCACCTCCTCCCTGTTGGCCGTCTCGTCGTTGTTGGTAATCAAGCCTACCACTGTAGTGTCGTCTGCAAACTTGATGATTGAGTTGGAGGCGTGCATGGCCACGCAGTCATGGGTGAACAGGGAGTACAGGAGAGGGCTGAGAACGCACCCTTGTGGGGCCCCAGTGTTGAGGATCAGCGGGGTGGAGATGTTGTTTCCTACCCTCACCACCTGGGGGCGGCCCGTCAAAGTCCAGGACTCAGTTGCACAGGGCGGGGTCGAGACCCAGGGTCTTGAGCTTAATGACAAGTTTGGAGGCTACTATGGTGTTAAATGCTGAGCTGTAGTCGATGAACATAATTCTTACATAGGTATTCCTCTTGTCTAGATGGGTTAGGGCAGTGTGATTGCGATTGCGTCGTCTGTGGACCTGTTGGGGCAGTAAGTAAATTGGAGTGGGTCGGGTGGAGGGTGGAGGTGATATGATCACACACAGAACGAGTAGTATGGCTGGTGGCAACATTCATGCTGGAGGGTCATGTCAGGATGAGCCTGCAGGAAGGGTACCACATGAGGGAGGAGGATGTCTTCCCTGTAACTCACAGCGTTGAGATTGCCTGCAATGACAACAAGCTCAGTCCGATGATGCTGTGACACACCGCCCCAGACCATGACGGACCCTCCACCTCCAAATTGTTCCCACTCCAGAGTACAGGCCTTGGTGTAACGCTCATTCCTTCGACGATAAACACGAATCTGACCATCACCCCTGGTGAGACACAACCGCAGCTCGTCAGTGAAGAGCACTTTTTGCCAGTCCTGTCTGGTCCAGCGACGGTGGGTTTGTGCCCATAGGCAACGTTGTTGCCGGGGATGTCTGGTGAGGACCTGCCTTACAACAGGCCTACAAGCCCTCAGTCCAGCCTCTCTCAGCCTATTGCGGACAGTCTGAGCACTGATGGAGGGATTGTGCGTTCCTGGTGTAACTCGGGCAGTTGTTGTTGCCATCCTGTACCTGTCCCGCAGGTGTGATGTTCGGATGTACCGATCCTGTGCAGGTGTTGTTACACGTGGTCTGCCACTGCGAGGACGATCAGCTGTCCGTCCTGCCTCCCTGTAGCGCTGTCTTAGGTTTCTCACAGTACGGACATTGCAATTTATTGCCCTGGCCACATCTGCAGTCGTCATGCCTTCTTGCAGCATGCCTAAGGCACGTTCACGCAGATGACCAGGGACCCTTGGCATCTTTCTTTTGGTGTTTTTCAGAGTCAGGAGAAAGGCCTCTTTAGTGTCCTAAGTTTTCATAACTGTGACCCTAGTTGCCTACCTTCTGTAAGTTGTTAGTGTCATAACGACCGTTCCACAGGGGCATGTTCATTAATTGTTTCTGGTTCATTGAACAAGCATTGTACTTAAACCCTTTACAATGAAGATCTGTGAAGTTATTTGGATTTTTACAAATTATCTTTGAAAGACAGGGTCCTTAAAAAGGGACGTACATTTTTTTGCTGAGTTTTTCAGAAAGGCCACGTGAAGTCTGAGTAAAGTGTCAATAATTTGTTGCGCCACGTGTAATTTATGTAGACAGTAGTAGCTTTAACTTATTGCAGTTTCATATAGTATACTGTATAGCTGTACTTTCTTATGATAAATAGCATTATTAGTGTTTGTTTGATTAAAGTACACGCTGTTTTATTACAGTCAGCTTTCCTTCACAGTGAATGTCATCATGAGCAAGAGGAAGGGTGGCAGTGACATTCGGCAGTTTTTGGGGCCTCAGAAAATAAGAAAAGTAAGTTGAGAGCAGTGAGAATATTTATTTCATTTTTTTATTTCACCTTTATTTAACCAGGTAGGCCAGTTGAGAACAAGTTCTCATTTACAACTGCGACCTGGCCAAGATAAAGCAAAGCAGTGCGACAAAAACAACACAGTTACACATGGGATTAACAAACGTACAGTCAATAACACAATAGAAAAATCTGTATACAGTGTGTGCAAATGAAGTAAGGAGGTAAGGCAATAAATAGGTTAATAGTGGCGAAGTAATTACAATTTAGCAATTTACACTGGAGTGATATGTGCAGATGAGGATGTGCAAGTAGAAATACTGGTGTGCAAAAGAGCGGAATAACAAAAACAAATATGGGGTTGAGGTAGGTAGTTGGTTGGATGGGCTATTTACAGATGGGCTGACGCTTAAAGTTAGTGAGGGAGATATAAGTCTCCAACTTCAGTGATTTTTGTAAATTGTTCCAGTCATTGGCAGCAGAGAACTGGAAGGAAAGCCGGCCAAAGGATGGGTTGGCTTTGGGGATGACCAGTGAAATATACCTACTCGAGCGGGTGCTACGGGTGGGTGTTGCTATGGTGACCAGTGAGCTGAGATAAGGCGGAGCTTTACCTAGCAAAGACTTCTAGATGACCAGTGGGTTTGGCGACGAATATGTAGCGAGGACCAGCCAACGAGAGCATACAGGTCGCAGTGGTGGGTAGTATATGGGGCTTTGGTAACAAAACAGATGGCACTGTGATAGACTGCATCCGATTTGCTGAGTAGAGTGTTGGAGGCTATTTTGTAAATGATATCACTGAAGTCAAGGATCGGTAGGATAGTCCGTTTTACGAGGGTATGTTTGGCAGCATGAGTGAAGGAGGCTTTGTTGCGAAATAGGAAGCCAATTCTAGATTTAACTTTGGATTGGAGATGCTTAATGTGAGTCTGGAAGGAGAGTTTACAGTCTAACCAGACACCTAGGTATTTATAGTTGTCCACATATTCTAAGTAAGAACAGTCCAGAGTAGTGATGCTAGTCGGGCGGCCGGGTGCGGGCAGCGATCGGTTGAAGAGCATGCATTTAGTTTTACTAGCATTTAAGAGCAGTTGGAGGCCACGGAAGGAGTGTTGTATGGCATTGAAGCTCATTTGGAGGTTTTAACACAGTGTCCAAAGAAGGGCCAGATGTATACAGAATGGTGTCGTCTACGTAGAGGTGGATCAAAGAATCCCCCGCAGCAAGAGCGACATCATTGATATATACAGAGAAAAGTGTCTGCACGGAAATTTAACCCTGTGGCACCCCCATAGAGACTGCCAGAGGTCCGGACAACAGGCCCTCCGATTTGATGCACTGAACTCTGTCTGCAAAGTAGTTGGTGAACCAGGCGAGGCAGTCATTTGAGAAACCAAAGCTATTGAGTCTGCCGATAAGAATACAGGGATTGACAGAGTCGAAAGCCTTGGCCAGGTAGATAAAGACGGCTGCACAGTACTGTAATTTATCTATGGCGGTTATGATATCGTTTAGTACCTTGAGCGTGGCTGAGGTGCACCCGTGACCAGCTCGGAAACTGGATTGCATAGCGGGGAAGGTATGGTGGGATTCAAAATGGCTGGTGATCTGTTTGTTCACTTGGCTTTCGAAGACTTTAGAAAGGCACGGCAGGATGGATATAGGTCTGTAGCAGTTTGGGTCAAGTGTCTCCCCCTTTTGAAGAGGGGGATGACCGCGGCCGCTTTCCAATCTTTAGGGATCTCGGACGATACGAAAGAGGTTGAACAGACTGGTAATAGGGGTTGCAACAATGGCGGCGGATAGTTACATAGGTTACATGAAGGTGAGTGAGAAAATGAGCAAATATCTATGGTTAAGACCGAATAATGACATCACAAGTCTAATCCTAATGTTAATTTAAGATGAGATATTCCTCTAAGTATGGCTTCTCATGTGTATTTCAAATAATACAATCAAGCAGGAAGAGTGAGTTTGAGACAATGACAGGCAGAGAGAGAGCAGACAGGCAAGTGAAGATGAAGGTGCAGGAGAGGGAGGGGCTTGGACCTCACCAAATCAGCCCAATGTGAATGTCATACCTTGTCAAAAACTATCAAATAGGACACTCTACTTTCAGGAGAAATGGTTTAAAGATTATACTTGGCTCCATTACAGCCCCTCCTTAAAAGGGGGTCCTCTGTTTCTATTGTAATAAATACTTTGCAACACAAAAGTCTAAGCTTGCATCAAAAGCAGATTCAGCTTTTGTCAAGACTGGCTTTCAAAATTGGAAGAAGGCACTGGAGAAGTTTAGTGCGCATAAATACAACCAGTGTCACAAATGAGCTGTGATTTCACGTGAGCTTGAAAGACAGCATCAAAAAGCGAGGAGAAATCTTATGAAGATTGTTGGGGGTGTGAAGTACTAAAGAGAGTGGGAATTTCAGCCAGCTTCTAAAGTACAAGGCAGAGGGTGGGAATTTCAGCCAGCTTCTAAAGTACAAGGCAGAGGGTGGGAATTTCAGCCAGCTTCTAAAGTACAAGGCAGAGGGTGGGAACTTCAGCCAGCTTCTAAAGTACAAGGCAGAGGGTGGGAACTTCAGCCAGCTTCTAAAGTACAAGGCAGAGGGTGGGAACTTCAGCCAGCTTCTAAAGTACAAGGCAGAGGGCGATGCAGAGCTGACCACCTGGCTGAGAGGTCACTTTGATTTCACCAGTCCCCAAATGCAAAACTACATTTTGAAGCTGGTGGGCAACATAATCGTCAAAGAAATGTTGTCGGAAATATGGTGAATGCCAGTGGTCCTGTTCACACTTATCATTGATGGCACCCAGGATAAATCAGGAGTTGAGGAGGAGTCAATATGTTTGATGGCACCCAGGATATATCAGGAGTTGATCAGGAGTCAACATGTTTGACTCTTTGTAGTTGCAGATCTACAACCAAAAGAAGAATTCCTGGGACTCTACGAAGTGTCATTAACGACAGGGAAAAATATAGCCAAGATGCCATGTGATGTGATGATGCGTCTAGGCCTTCCTCTGTCCCAACTTCCAGGACAAACCTATGACGGTGCCGCAAACATGGCTGGATGATTGCAGGGGGTGCAAGACATTTTAAAGGAAAGAACAACCGCTGGCTATGTATTGTCACTGTGGTCCACACTGTGTGAACTTAGTTACGCAGGCTGCATGTGTAGCCTCTCCACTAGTAAGAGATTCAATGGGTCTGTCAAAACAGGCATCCAGGACAAGTGAACAGAGGAGCACTTCAATGTCTTGTTCACAAAAGAAACTGCTATAGCAACAAGGTTGGACCTACAACCTATTCAAGTGGCTCATATCTGCAAACCTACAAAGCATTACACCGGTCAGGCTGCAGCCCATATCCATCCGGATGCCCAGTATTTGTACAGAGCCCAATACTACAACGCCTTGGACACAGTGAATACTCAATTCATACAGAGGTTTGATCAAGCTGGATTCCACAAGCTGCAGCAGCTTGAAGACTACTGCAGGTGCAGCTGGCCATGTTTGTGGCTAATTACACATATCAAACAAGCTCAGATGTTGCTAGCATTATTCAGGAAATGGTGCCAGAGGTGAGGTCTCTTCAGTCAGGTGGAAGCTTTAGTAAGGCTTCTGCTGGTCGTCCCTGCCTCCTCTGTTGAGGCTGAGAGGAGTTTTAGTGCCCTGAGGAGGCTTAAGACATGGCTTAGATCATCCATGAGTCAAACAAGGCTGAATAATGTGACCATGTGTCACGTGCACCAGGAGAAACTGGACAGACTGGACCTTGAAGGAATAGGCCAGTCTTTTATTGGTGTCAACAATAAGCGCGAAAAGGCCTTTGGATCCTTTGCTTGTTGAATGGCAAGTCAAAACACATGTCATTGCCTATAACGGAGAGCAGAGGAAAGGAGAAGAGATGACTGGAGAGCAGGGGAGAGGAGAGAAGTAGAGATGACTGGAGAGGAGAATATAGGACCAGAAGAGAGGAGGAAAGGTGGCTGGAGAGCAGAGCAAATGCCCCTGCTGCCCACCCAAGTTTACTTGTAAATAAAAACAACAATTTGCTAAACCTTGGCCACAATATCTGGACTTGTCTTCATATAACAATGCATAGATTTCTGTTTATATGATTATACTTTATTAATCCCCAATCTCTGCCATTACATACAATGAAACAAGATTTGGTAAAAAATACACAAAAACAGAGTAATGTAATACAATACACCTTATTGTAAAAAATATATAAAAAGTTAATCCCAAGTGTTGGTGAATTTCTTTATATTTTAGAATGGCAGGAAATTCGTTTTTTTTTAAATTGAGATTTTTTTTCTGGGGGGGACCCCCGGCAGATTTGGTCCCCCTCCAATTTTGACTCCATGGCTACGGCCTTGGAACAAAGCAATACATTGTTTAAATCCTCACATTTTAAACCGAGAGTAACTAACTTCATCTTCAAAGTTAATCGTGAGAGCAGTCCTTTGTGGCAAAACAGTCAAAAGGTCCAATTCCAAAACCTTATACCCTAAAGTCAAATCCTAATGAGGTATGATTGCACAAGCATAATTCATGCATTAAATAGAAGATTAGCACAGAAACATACATGCACAGATCAAGTTAGGATTTGGGCCTAAGTATGCATTTGTTCATGGATTTAAAGCATTTGGATGGTGTAAGTATAGGCTAGAATTTATTTTCCCAGACGATTCCTGGGTGGGAGTGAATGATGGTACACTTCGTGGAGGAGTGGACTACAGCCCGTGACTTAATTTCAGAGTTGACACCTCATTATCTACAACCCAACAAGCCTATGCTTACAAATTGGGGTGGCAGGTAGCCAAGTGGTTAGAACGTTGGGCCAGTAACCGTAAAGGTTGCTGGATCAAATCCCTGAGCTGACAAAGTAAAAATCTGTCATTCCACCCCTGAACAAGGCAGTTAACCCACTGTTACCCGGTAGGCAGTCATTGTAAAATAAGAATTTGTTCTTAGCTGACTAAATAAAAAAAATATTTAAAAAAACTCCACTCTGACAAACCACAACCTGTTGTTCCCAAGATCCTACCACAGGAAAATTACAGTTTTTTACAATGCAAAGAATCGCTACCTGACAACAAATAAATAATCTTCAGTTATATGGGGTACTACAATCGCTCAGACCATTTTAGCACCTCAGATGTCATCATATGGTTCCTGAGGTATTACACATTTCCCCAGGGATTGTGAGATCTAATAATCGGTTTAGCGTCAGGGCAACAAAAATGACCTGGAACACAGCTAGGTGAACCGCAGGGTGATTGCTTTAGGGAGGTTATTAGTGGTGGAGGAGTGGTCAGGGGCAGAGTCTGGTCTCCTCCGCCACGATATGCTCTCTGTACGTCTCCCGCAGCTTAGTGATGGTTGCCATGGAGAGACTTTCTGGTTCCCTGAAGATTTCCTGTCAATATCAGGAAGAAGAGAAAGGAGGATTTCCTGTCAATATCAGGAAGAAGAGAAAGGAGGACTTCCTGTCAATCAGGAAAAAGACAAAGGAGGCCTTCCTGTCAATATCAGGAAGAAGAGAAAGGAGGACTTCCTGTCAATCAGGAAAAAGACAAAGGAGGCCTTCCTGTCAATATCAGGAAGAAGAGAAAGGAGTTAGTAAACTGTTTGTGGAACAGATTAAGTTACCAATATACACTGATCAGACCCTAGATCTGTGCCTAAGGTTACTTCTCTCTTTTGGAGTACCTTACCTGCATGAAGGTGTGGCAGTCATATGTAAAGGCTCCCTGGGTGATCAGTTTGAAGCGCTCACACACCTCGACCATGGAGCGGGCCTGCAGGATCTCAGCCTGGTGGTGGCGAATCAGAGTCAAGGCCACGCGGAACAGGATCTTAGAACCCTCATAAAACAGGCAGTCCCAGATCCGCAGAACCGTCTAGGGAAGACGAGAGATGTGAGAAAGACAAAGAATCATTATCTTATAGAGGGTGGTGATGAGAGTATTTCAGTCTGGGTCCTGTGTCAACAAGCACACAGAAACACCCCCCAGACCCCACTGCCCCTCACCTCTACAGGCAGGACGTTGATGTAGAGGCATATGAACCAATGAGAGACCACCAAGGTCCACATGACGTTGTGTTGGACCATGGCCTGCCAGACGGCTGGGGCTTTGACCCTCACCAGCTCCCCCAACACCTCCTGGTCAGTCTTCAACCCCAGCATGGCCGGGCTGTAGTAGTCTACAACAACATGTACAGCTCAGGTTAATTCAGTTCTGTGTGTGTGAGACAAGAGGTTGTGTGTGTGTGTGTGTGTGTGTGTGTGTGTGTGTGTGTGTGTGTGTGTGTGTGTGTGTGTGTGTGTGTGTGTGTGTGTGTGTGTAAAATCTAATTTTATTTGTCACATGCGCTGAATACAATGGGTGTACACTATATAGACCTTCCCAACAATGCAGAGTTAAAACAATATAAAAGAAAAATAGTAACACGAGGAATAAAATACACAAGAATGGAGCTATATACAGGAAGTACCAGATCAATGTGCAGGGTATGAGGTATTTGAGGTAGATATGTACATGAAGGCAGGGTAAAGTGACTAGGCATCAGGATAGATAATAATAAGAATAATAATAATAGTAAAATAAAATAAAAACAGTAGCAGCAGCATATGATGTGTAAAGTGTGTGTGTGGTACATAAATGGTATATATCCTGAGAAATCCTGTGGTTAATCTTGTAATGTGAGCCTGACAAACCAACAACAAAATGTCTTACCACAAGCCATGTGATCATGGTGCTATTGTACAGAAGCACACAGCAATAGAGCCTTCCACAAACAAATAGGTCTACAACTACTGTATGTACAGTGGCTTCAGGAAGTAGTTACACCCTTTGACTTGTTCCACATTTTGTTGTTACAGCCCGAATGTAAAATGTAATTGTGATTCTTGTGTCACTTGCCTACACACAATACCTCCATAATGTCAAAGTAGAATTATGAATTTTGAAATGTTTACAAATTAATAAAAATAAAAAAAAATCTGAAATGTCTTGATAAGTATTCAAAACTCCTTTGTTATGGCAAGCCTAAATAAGTTCAGGTGTAAAAATTTGCTGAAGAAGTTGCAAGATGCATGGACTCACTCTGTGTGCAATAATAGTGTTTAACCAGATTTTTTAATGACTACAGTACCTCATCTCTGTACCCCACACATACAATTATCTGTAAGGTCCCTCAGTCAAGCAGTGAATTTCAAACCCAGATTTAACCACAAAGACCAGGGAGATTTTCCAATGGCCCGCAAAGAAGGGTCCCTATTGGTAGACAGGTACAAATGTTAAAAGCAGACATTGCATATCCCTTTGAGCATGGTGAAGTTATTAATTACACTTTGGATGGTGTATCAATACACCCAGTCACTACAAAGATACAGGCGTCCTTCCTAACTCAGTTTCCGGAGAGGAAGGAAACCACTCAGGGATTTCACCATGAGGCCAATGGTGACTTTAAAACAGTTACAGAGTTTAATGGCTGTGATAGGAGAAACCTGAGGATGGATCAACAACATTGCAGTTCCTCCACAATACTAACATAACTTACAGTGTGGAAAGGAGGAAAGCCTGTACAGAATAAAAAAATATTCCAAAACATGCATCCTGTTTCTAACCAAGCACTAAAGTAATACTGCAAAAAATGTGGCAAAGCAATAAAAATGTTGTCCTGAATATAAACGTATTATGTTTGGGGAATTTACTATACAGCACATTACTGTGTACCACTCTCCATATTTTCAAGCGTGTGGTGGCTGCATCATGTTATGGGTATGCTTGTAATCGATAAGGACTGGGGAGTTTTTCTGGATAAAAAATAAACTGAAATCCTAGAGGAAAACCTGGTTCAGTCTGCTTTCCACCAGACACTGGGAAAGGAATTCACCTTTCAGCGGGACAATAACCTAAAACACAAAGCCAAATCTCCACTGGATTTGCTTACCAAGAAGACAGTGAATGTTCCTGAGTAGCAGAGTTACAGTTTTGACTTAAATCTACTAGAAGATCTATGGCAAGACCTGAACATGGTTGTCTAGCAATGATCAACAATCAATTTGACAGACCTTGAAGAATTTTGAAAATAATAATGGGCACAATCCAGGTGTAGAAAGCTCTTAAGAGACTTACCCAGAAAGACTCGCAGCTGTAATCGCTGCCAAAGGTGCTTCTACAAAGTATTGACTCAGAGATATTAATACTTATGTAAATTTGAATATTTCTGTATTTAATTTTCAATAAATGTACAAACATTTTTAAAAACACAATTGGCCCAGGGTCAGTAGGCCGTCGTTGTAAATAAGAATTTCTTCTTAACCGACTTGCCTAGTTAAATAAAGGTTAAAATATATATATAATAAAAGCAGTATTTTGCGTAGATGGGTGTTAAAAAATTCATGCTGTGACAATAAGTCAAAGGGTATGAATACTTTCTGAAGGCACTGGTCAGGGAGGGGACCAAGAACCCAATGACCACTGAGATGGGAGAACCTGCCAGAAGGACAACAGTCTCTACAGCACTTCACCAATCTGGGCTTTATGGGAGAGTGGTCAGACAGAAGCCACACCTGAAAAAAAGGCACATGACAGCACACCTGGAGTTTGTAAAAAAAGCACGTGAAAGACAGATCATAAGGCACAAGATTCTGTGGTCTGAGATAAAAATGTAACTCTTTGGCCTGAATGCAAAGTGCTATGTCTGGAGAAAACCATGCACAGCTCATCACCCATCTAACACCATCCCTACCGTGAAGCATGGTGGTGGCAGCATCATGCTATGAGGATGCTTTTCAGCAGCAGGGACTGGGAGACTGGTAAGGATAGAGGAAACAATGAATGGAGCCAAATCCTTGATGAGAACCTGCTTCAGAGTACAAAGACTTTAGACTGTGGGCGAAGATTTACACTCCAACAGGACAATGACCTCAAGCATACAGCCAAAGCAACGCTGGAATGGCTTCAGAACCAGAATGTGAAAGTCCTTGTGTGGCCCAGCCAAAGCCCAGACTTGAATACAATTGAAAATCTGTGGAAAGACTTGAGGATTGCTGTTCATCGTCACTCCCCATCGAACTTAACAGAGCTTGAAAAAATCTGCAAGGAAGAATAGGAGAAAATCCCCAAATCCAGATGTGCAAAGCTGATACAGACATATCCAAGACGACTCAAAGCTGTAATCGTCACCAAAGGTGCTTCTACAAAGTATTGACTCAGGGATGTGAATACTGATGTACATTTGACATTTCTGTATTTTATTTGGAATAAATTAGCAAAAATGTCCAAATACAGTTTTTTCTGTTTGTCATTATGTGTTATTGTGCGTAGATAGGTGAGAATATATATATTTTTTTAATCCATTTTGAATTCAGGCTGTAACAACAGAATGTGGAATAAGTCAAGGGGTATGAATACTTTCTGAAGGCACTGTACATTCACACCTCACCACACACATCCTCTCACACAACCACACATGCATACAAACACAGACAAACAGACAAGCCGACAGACACAACAGGAGTGTGGGACTAACCGGGGAGTATTTTTCCCAATAAAGCATCCATCAGCCAGAAGGACTTCTCTTCATCCTTAGTGATGATGATGAGGTAGCCTGCAATGAAATTCATACCCTAGAATGGAGAGAGAAACTATAACTCCCTTCACACACACACACACCTGTGCACACATGGTATTCACACAACACACACACACACTATAGAAAAAAGGTGAGGTATAAGCAGTTATGGCTGGGGACAGAACAGGTACAAACAGAAGAGGCGACAGTCGACGTACAGTACACACAAGGTAAGTCAGACACAGGAGACAAGTGAGATCCACTCAGTTAACAGATTTTTATACCAGGAGCGGGCTCTCCAACCATGTTCCTGGAAAATTACCGTCCTGTAGGTTTTCACTCCAACCCTAATCGAGTGCAACTGATTCTAATAATTAGCTGATTGATAAGCTGAATTAGGTTAGTTACAACTGGGGTTGGAGCGAAAACCTACAGGATGGTAGCTCTCCAGGAAGAGGGTTGGTGTTAAAACCTACAGGATGGTAGCTCTCCAGGAACAGGGTTGGAGAACCCTGGTTTATAGTATAGTGTTGCCATCACTAGCACATAGAGGCTGCTGCCTATATACATAGACTTGAAATCACTGGCCACTTCAATAAACGGAACACTTGTCACTTCAATGATGTCTACATATTTTGCATTACCCATCTCATATACTGTATCCTATACTGTATCATAGTCTATGCCGCTCTGACATCGCTCATCCAAATATTTATATATTCTTAATTCCATTCCTTTACTAGATTTGTGTGTAAGTTGTGTAATTGTTAGATATTGCTGTACTGTTGGAGCTAGAAGCACATGCATTTCACTACACCCGCAACAACATCTGCTAAACACGTGTATGTGACCAATAACATTTTATTTGATATAAGGCCCAGTACCTGGCAGTATCCCACAACCTGGTTGTGGTGTCCGTACGCCAGCAGCACATTGTACAGGGCCTTCTGCAGACAGGGCTCAGAGCTCTTCCGGAACTGCACGTTTTCAGGGAATGTCCTGTGCATGTCTACCAAGACAGGACACTCAACCATCAACCAATCGTAAAGGAATCATCAGGGTCTTGATCATCAGGGAACAAAACTGAAGAAAATGGACAGTAACAGGGACCTCAAAAGCGCATTTCTGTTTTCTGTTGCAAAACACTATAAAACATTTTATATTGCGTGCCCTAATGAACATGTCCCAGATGCATCCACGAAAGGTGAGCTGAGTTCAGTAGAGGTGATTACAATCATGTGAATATAGTTACACTACCTATGCGGACTGTCTCCTCCAGCTTGGCGTCGTGCTGCTGCTCGGTGCCCAGCAGAGAGTGGTAGTACCCCGGGTTCTTCTCCAGGTGTTCCTGGGCCCCGCTTGCTGCCATCCAGATCTGGGCTCGGTGCTCGTTGGGCACACCCTTTCGCACGTACCGCTTCACTAAGGGAACCGAAACCATGACTAAAGTCAAAAAAGGTTTTTTTTAAATGTATGCACTCACTACTGTAAGTTGCGCTGGATAAGAGTGTCTGCTAACTAAAATGTAAACGTGTGTTTCTCCCTCTCGCTGTGTGTGTGCCTCACCATTCAGGTTATTTTCCACGTTGACGTTCCCCTGCAGGAGTTTGGACCACTTGGCAGACTGCCTGGTGAGAACGGCTACATACTGAGCCATCTCCTCATAGGATTCATAACCCTCAGGCTTCTCAAACCCATAGGAGTCCACCCTATAGAGACAGGGTCAGTCCGGGAAGACACACACACACACACACTTAATTAAATAACTATGGATCATTCAGATCTATATGACCCACATTTTAGACCCAGCAGACTGTATTGATCACAGCCTGTAATAGCACAGTGATAGTCAGATGACCTGACATTGGCCAAGCCTTAGCTACAATAACCCAGACTAGGTGGTTGGTAAGGATTGCTGTGACAGGTAGCTAGCTATATGATCAGATTACATGCTGTTAAATCAACCCGTGTGAAATTACAACCCGAGAGACAAGCTGATTAGAGCAAAAACCATACCAAACTAGGAAAGATCCCGAGAGAGGTTCAAACATCTTTAAAAGATAAATATGTAATTTATTGTTTTGATCATTACAAAACGTTCATCATAGATAGCTCGGCTGTTATTAAAACATTATTTACAAAATACACGGAAATATAAGCGTTACCTGTCATTCCCATTGGTGCGGTTGTTCAGGTAAAGCTGGGAAGAGATGTTTCCGTTCGTTTCACTCTCCATAGCGTGAACTCCTCGGAATTTACCGTAACATGTGAAAGCGCACCCCATTAGTAGATTGTCTGATCCACCAACTCCAATAGTGCACAGTTACATTAGAAATCAATGTAACTGCCAGTCCGCCTAGGGGGAGAGACACTGCGGTAGCTGGCTCGGCGCGCACAAATGCAGACCGCTATTGAACGTTTCCAGCGCTACCGGAACAGTGTTTACTTTGCTTTGTTCCGGGTCAATGTGGACCGCGCTGACTTTCAACTGCTTTCTTGCGGAGGACTACAGGAGAGAAGTGGCTACTCGTAACAAGCAAGTAGCAAACCTACAGAAGCAACTGGGGAACCCACGCCCGCCTAGATGTTATTTTTCTTCCACCCCATTTGCCGGACGCCGCTCAGGTGGAAGTTTCGCCGCCGTGTCGGCTCTCTACAGCCGACTGGCCGGTGCTCTTCAGGGTTCCATCCCCAAAGGGGTCTCCCCCTTCCCTGGAGAACGGAGCCGTTCTCGACCCAACCAACCAGCCATGGAGGTACGTCACTCGCCGTGGAGGTCGAAGAAAGCGTCCTCTGGCAACGGGGATCTCCATGGAGATGTTGAGCCCGGATCTGACACAGACCATTAACAGCTTTGCCGTCCTGGATCCAGAGGTTCCGGCGCCTTCTTCCTTGGGGGCTTCACATTCAAGATCGGATCCGGAGGTACCTGCGTCTTTGTGCTCGGTTCGGTCTCCCTCTCCGGTGGCTTCTACCTCGGGTTCAGATCCTCGGAGCTCCCACCCTCATCAGACCTTGAGGCTGCCTAAGAGACCGGTGTTGTGCCGAAAATCTCCCCCGGCAGAATTCTCCCCCGGCAGAATCCCCACTCACTGGCGGTTCTGGGGGCAGTGCCCCTGTGACAACAATTTTGGACCCCTTGTGGCCCCCTAAATGTGGAGTATGAAATAATTTTTGCATAACTAATTTTTGCTATCCTTTTTTTACATCTGTTATTAGACAGTGGCAACGTGGAAAACTAATTAAACCCACACATTTACTATAGGGACATGGTCTTTTGCCTACTAATGCCTGCAATGAAGTGAAGAAAACGATATGACAACAATAACGTCTAATGTAACTGGCCCCTCTAACAGTACAACTGGCCCCAGCTTGGCCCCCCCAGTTGAAAGGGTCTAGAACCTCCACTGCCCCCACTGTCAGAATTCTCCCTCCCTTCGCGTGAACGCGCACACAATCAATTCTTCATTGCTGCGACTTGCTTGCTAGTTGATATTTCTGCTCTTCACTCCGTTGTCAGTTTAGCCACTGATCTTAGTAGCAGAAAGCAATTTTTATTTGTGTCCTTCAAGGCAGCTGTCAACGATCACGTTAGGCTGCGTTTCATTTTTTTATGGCGGTTTTATCATGGGGGAGGCACCAGTGGCGGTTCTAGACCTTTTCAACTGTGGGGGCCAAGCTGGGGCCTGTTACATTAGACATTATTGTTGTCATATCGTTTTCTTCACTGCATTGCAAGCATTAGCAGGCAAAATACCATGTTCCTCTAGTAAATGTGTGGGTTTAATTAGTGTTCCGGATGTAAAAAAAGAACGATAGCAAAAATGTGTTATGCAAAAAATATTTCATACTCCACATTTAGGGGGGCCACAAGGGGGTCCAAAATTGTTGTCACATGGGCACTGGCACCCCCCAGAACCGCTAGTGGGAGGCACTAGTAATGCCTGCAGTTTTTGGTTTGGCTATCTGTTTCAAGTGTATTAGTCTATAAATAAATCTCTTTGCCAAAATTAATCTCTCCCATGTCTTATTCGACTAGTAGTTGTTCTGAAATGTTTATTGCTTGCCTACATTTACCTCCCTCCTCTATGTTTAATATAGCACACATACATTAATTATTATCTATAGAAAGTATTTGACTCTAGTGACAAAATTAAGGAAAATAGAAGGGATTTAGGCAAGGCCATTTTCTTGCCTGCGAAACCCCCTTCTAATTTCCTTAATTTTGTCACTAGTCAAATACTTTATTTTAGCCAATTTTTGCCTAAAATGACATACCCAAATCTAACTGCCTGTAGCTCAGGACCTGAAGCAAGGATATGTATATTCATCAAATTTTATTGGTCACATACACATGGTTAGCAGATGTTATTGTGAGTGTAGCGAAATGCTTCATTTAATTTAATTTCACATTTAATTTGAAAGGAAACACTTTGAAGTTTGTGGAAAGGTGAAAGGAGGAGAATAACACATTAGATCTGGTAAAAGATAATACAAAGAAAAAAACATTTTTTTTGTACAATCATCTTTTAAATGCAAGAGAAAGGCCATAATGTATTCTAGCCCAGGTGCAAGCAGTGTATGTGCAAAGTTTTAGACTGATCAAATGAACCATTGCATTTCTGTTCAAAATGTTGTATCAAGACTGCCCAAATGTGCCTAATTGGTTTATTATGAACTTTTCAAGTTCATAACTGTGCACTCTCCTCAAACAATAGCATGATATTATTTCACTGTAATAGCTACTGTAAATTGGACAGTGCAGTTAGATTAATACGAATTTAAGCTTTCTGCCAAAATCAGATATGTCCATGTCCTGGGAAATGTTATTGTTACTTACAAACTCATTAGCCTACGTTAACTCAACTGTCCTGCGGGGGACCCACCGATCCTGTAGAGGTTTTAACCTTTATTTAACTAGGCAAGTCAGTTAAGAACAAATTCTTATTTACAATGACGACCTACACCGGCCAAACCCAGACTACGCTGGGCCAATTGTGGTGGTTTTGGAGCAGTCGCTTCTTCCTTGCTGAGCGGCCTTTCAGGTTATGTCGATATAGGACTCGTTTTACTGTGGATAAAGATACTTTGTACCCGTTTCCTCCAGGATCTTCACAAGGTCCTTTGCTGTTGTTCTGGGATTGATTTGCACTTTTCACACCAAAATACGTTAATCTCTAAGAGACAGAACGTGTCTCCTTCCTGAGCGGTATGACGGATGCGTGGTCCCATGGTGTTCATACTTGCGTACTATTGTTTGTACAGATAAACGTGGTACCTTCAGGCGTTTGGAAATTGCCTCCAAGGATGAACCAGACTTGTGGAGGTCTACAATTTTCTTGGCTGATTTCTTTTGATTTTCCCATGATATCAATCAAGCAAAGAGGCACTGAGTTTAAGGTAGGCCTTGAAATACATCCACAGGTACACCTCCAATTGACTCAAATGATGTCAATTAGCCTATCAGAAGCTTCTAAAGCCATGACATCATTTTCTGGAATTTTCCAAGCTGTTTAAAGGCACAGTTAACTTAGTGTATGTAAACTTCTGACCTACTGGAATTGTGATACAGTGAGTTATAAGTGAAATAATCTGTTTGTAAACAATTATTGGAAAAAATTATGTGTCATGCACAAAGTAGATGTCCTAACCGACTTGCCAAAACTATAGTTCGTTAACAAGAAAATTGTGGAGTGGTTGAAAAACGAGTTTTAATGACTCCAACCTAAGTGTTCGTAAACTTCCGACTTCAACTGTAAGTCTGGTTGCCTAACTGATTGGCAAACGTACTGTAAATTAAGAAATCATGTGACTAAACTAAATAAAAATAAACTATACTATGAAACAAAGAAATTATATAAAGAATGATTGTAAAAAGTTTTGGGGCACCTTAAATTAAATTTTGGGAAAAAAAGCCAACTCGGCTCCATCATTCATTGAATCAGATAACTCATTCATCTGCCTCTCGTTCTAAAACTATCCGCCGCCATTGTTGCAACCCCTATTACCAGTCTGTTCAACCACAGATATTGCCAACTACTTTAATGACTTTTTCATTGGCAAGATAAGCAAACTTAGGGATGACATCACTACTTGTATTTATGAGAGGTATTGACATGTTGAATGCACTGAGCTTTCAGTATAATCTACTGGCACACAGCTCGGACACCCATGCATACCCCACAAGACATGCCACAAGAGGTCTCTTCACAGTCCCAAAGTCCAAAACAGACTATGGGAGGCACACAGTACTACATTTACCCATGACTACATGGAACTCTATTCCACATCAAGTAACTGACACAAGCAGTAAAATTTGATTTAACAGATAAAAAACACCTTATGGAACAGCGGGGACTGTGAAGCAACACAAACATTGGCACAGACACATGCATATACACACACACGATAACATACACACTATACATGCACATGGATTTAGTACTGTAGATATGTGGTAATGGTGGTGTAGGGGCCTGAGGGCACACAGTGTGTTGTGAAATCTGTGAATTTATTGTAATGTTTTTATCCATAATAACTACAAAATACAAATACCTTAGGTAAATGGATAACTTAAGTAAATTCTACATTCAACCCATACTGTAGGCCTAAAGTCTACTGCTGTAATTCACTACTCTAGGCCTATCTATATATTTTGATAAAGATGTAAATCTCTCTCGGACAAGGTGACATCAATATATTCGTCCCTATTAATTCTGATTCAAAAAGGCTAATTAGCAACAAAGTAGACATCATGCTAAACTGTAAATCCCTGCAAGCTCCTGCATATTGTCACTTCCAGCCACCTTTGCTAACAGGTATTGCGTAAATTTAAAACTTGCACAAGACAGTTCACAGAATTGTCCATTTAAAGAAATGTAGCCAATTATTTAATTACTGCATTTAGCTAACATTAGATAATTAATCCAGCGATTCTTACCAACGTCTTGATTCGGCAGTCTCTTCCAGATCATCATGGCATTTGTAGTTCTTTATGATAGCCACATTAGCAGCTAATTAGCATTTCATTTTTGGGGGTAAATACAGGCGAATATATTGACAAGTCACCTTGTCCTAGAGTGTTTTACACGGTTATCAAAACGTCACGCTAGGGTAAGCCTACGTGAAACACAGTCCTTATTTTAAGTGAAAACCATATGGTGGAAAAACTTTTTGAACCATTTCCCTGTTTGACCACTAGGTTTTATGGGTATTAATCAATCAAATCAATCAAATCTTATTGGTCACATACACATGGTTAGGAGATGTTAATGCGAGTGTAGTGAAATGCTTGTGCTTCTAGTTCCGACCATGCAGTAAAATTTGAGTCAGTATGTTGCCACTCAATGTTAGTGATGGCTGTTTATCAGTCTGATGGCCTTGAGATAAAAGCTGTTTTTCAGTCTCTCCCAGCTTTGATGCACCTGTACTGACCTCGCTTTCTGGATGATAGCGGGGTGAACAGGCAGTGGCTCGGGTGGTTGTTGTCCTTGATGATCTTTTTGGCCTTCCTGTGACATCGGGTGGTGTAGATGTCCTGGAGGGCAGGTAGTTTGCCCCCGATGATGCGTTGTGCAGACCTCACTACCCTCTGGAGAACCTTACGGTTGTGAGCAGAGCAGTTGCCGTACCAGGCGGTGATACAGCCTGACAGGATGCTCTCGATTGTGCATCTGTAAAAGTTTGTGAGTGTTTTTGGTGACTAGCCAAATTTCTTCAGCCTCCTGAGGTTGAAGAGGCGCTGATGCGCCTTCTTCACCACTCTGTCTGTGTGGGTGGACCATTTCAGTTTGTTTGTGATGTGTACGCAGAGGAACTTAACTTTCCACCTTCTCCACTACTGTCCTGTTGATGTGGATAGGGGGCTGCTCCCTCTTCTGTTTCCAGAAGTCCACGATCATCTCCTTTGTTTTGTTGACGTTGAGTGTGAGGTTATTTTCCTGACACCACACTCCGAGGGCCCTCACCTCCTCCCTGTAGCCAGTCTCGTCGTTGTTGGTAATCAAGCCTACCACTGTAGTGTTGTCTGCAAACTTGATGATTGAGTTGGAGGCGTGCATGGCCATGCAGTCATGGGTGAATAGGGAGTACAGGAGAAGGCTGAGAACGCACCCTTGAGGGGCCCCAGTATTGAGGATCAGCGGGGTGGAGATGTTGTTTCCTACCCTCACTACCTGGGGGCAGCCCGTCAGAAAGTCCAGGACCCAGTTGCACAGGGCGGGGTCGAGACCCAGGGTCTCGAGCTTAATGACAATTTTGGAGGGTTCTATGGTGTTCATGATGACGGAGGTGAGTGCTACGGGGCGATAGTCGTTTAGCTCAGTTACCTTAGCTTTCTTGGGAACAGGAACAATGGTGGTCCTCTTGAAGCATGTGGGAACAGAAGACTGGGATAAGGATTGATTGAATATGTCATAAACACACCAGCCAGCTGGTCTGCGCATGCTCTGAGGATGCGGCTAGGAATGCCATCTGGGCCGGCAGCCTTGTGAGGGTTAACACGTTTAAATGTTTTACTCACGTTGGCTGTGGTGAAGGAGAGCCCGCAGGTTTTGGTAGCGGGCCGTGTCGGTGGCACTGTATTGTCCTCAAAGCGAGAAAATAAGTTGTTTAGTTTGTCTGGGAGCAGGACATCGGTGTCCGCGACGGGGCTGGTTTTCTTTTTGTAGTCCGTGATTGACTGTAGACCCTGCCACATACCTCTCGTGTCTGAGCCGTTGAATTGTGACTCTACTTTGTCTCTATACTGACGCTTAGCTAGTTTGATTGCCTTGTGGTGGGAATAGCTACACTGTTTGTATTCGGTCATGTTTCCGTTTGCCTTGCCCTGATTAAAAGCAGTGGTTCGCGCTTTCAGTTTTGCGTGAATGCTGCCATCAATCCACAGTTTCTGGTTCGGGAAGGTTTTAATATGCCATCAATCCACGGTTTCTGGTTGGGGAAGGTTTTAATAGTCGCTGTGGGTACAACATCACCGATGCACTTGCTAATAAACTCGCTCACCGAATCAGCGTATACATCAATGTTATTGTCCAACGCTATCCGGAACATATCCCAGTCCACGTGTTCCGAAGCAATCTTGAAGAGTGGAATCGGATTGGTCGGGCCAGCGTTGAACAGACCTGAGCACGGGCGTTTCCTGTTTAAGTTTTTGTCTATAGGCTGGGAGCAACAAAATGGAGTCGTGGTCAGATTTGCCAAAAGGAGGGCGGGGGCGGGCTTTGTATGCGTCGCGGAAGTTAGAGTAACAGTGATCCCGAATTTTTCTTGTCCGGGTCACGCATTCGATATGCTGATAAAAATTAGGGAGAGCCTTGTTTTCAGATTAGCTATGTTAAAATCCCCAGCTACAATAAATGCAGCCTCAGGATATGTGGTTTCCAGTTTACATAGAGTCCAATGAAGTTCTTTCAGGGCCGTCGAGGTGTCTGATTGGGGAGGGATATATACGGCTGTGATTATAATCTAAGAGAATTCTCTTGGTAGATAATGCTGTCGGCATTTGATCGTAAGGAATTCTAGGTCAGGTGAACAAAAGGACTTGAGTTCCAGGATGTTATGATCACACCACGACTCGTTAATCATAAGGCATACACCCCCGCCCTTCTTCTTACCAGAGAGATGTTTGTTTCTGTCGGCGCGATGCGTGAAGAAACCAGGTGGCTGTACCGACTCTGATAACGTACCCCGAGTGAGCCATGTTTCCGTGAAACAGAGAATGTTACAATCTCTGATGTCTCTCTGGAAGGCAACCCTTGCTCGGATTTTGTCTACCTTGTTGTCCAGAAACTGGACATTGGCGAGTAGTATACTCGGGAGCGGTGTGTGATGTGCCCGTCTACGGAGCCTTACCAGCAGACCGCTCCTTCTGCCCCTTTTGCGGCGCCGCTGTTTTGGGCCGCCTGCTGGGATCCGATCCATTGTCCTGGGTGGTGGACCAAATAGAGGATCCGCTTCGGGAAAGTCGTATTCCTGGTCTTAATGTTGGTAAGTTGACGTTGCTCTTATATCCAATAGTTCCTCCCGGCTGTATGTTATAAAACTTAAAAAAACTAAATACTGCATAGTTTACTAAGAACGCGAAGCTAGGCGGCCATCTCTGTCGGTGCCGTGTGAAATTTTTGACTCATATGGTGGTACTCTGTAGCAGGGTTTCCCAAACTCGGTCCTGTGTCCCACCGGGTGCACATTTATTTCTTTGCCCTAGCACGACACAGCTGATTCCAATAACCAACTCATCATCAAACTTTGATTAATTGAATCAGTTGTGTAGTGCTAGGGCAAAAACCAAAACTGATCTGGCGGACTCACTAAATACACATGCTTAATTTGTAAATAATGTGTTGGTGTGTGCCCCTGACTCTCTGTAAATTTAAAAAACAAAAAAATGGTGCCGTCTGTTTTGCCTAATATAAGAAATTTGAAATGATTTTTACTTTTGATACTTAAGTATATTTTAGCAATTACATTTACTTTTGATACTTAAGTATATTTAAACCATATACGTTTAGACTTTTACTCAAGTAGAATTTTACTTGGCGACTTTCACTTGAGTCATTTTCTATTAAGGTATCTTTACTTTTACTCAAGTATTACAATTGGGTACTTTTTCCACCACTGGTGTTCAGTAGGGTGAAACGTTAAAACATGTTCCTAATAGCAATAGAGACTGTTCACTAAAACGTATAGGAGACTGTAACATCACATTACAGCAAAACATGGTTTATTCAACATTCCTTTCCAAACTAACCATACCTGTATGACTGGTGAATGTCAAAGTGTAAATATTGCTTGTTCACAAAGGCTTTATTACTGAATGGATTGTGCTCTCTCTCAACATGAGGACACACAGCGCCCCCTAGTAGTGCTTGGTGGTTTTGTCTTTGGAGTGTTGAAATGACGTAATGTAGAGGTACACAACTCACAGTCCTTGAGGGCTACAGTCCATAGCCGCAGAAAGTAGTTTGGGGGTGGGGATGCCGCAATTCTTTTTTTTTTTTGGGGGAGAATTGCTCGTGCTAAAGAGGTCTAGATTGGTCCGCTAATACAGGACTTGTAAAGGCCCAGTACTCTACTTTTGTGAAGAATTATTAACTAAATGTATTTGAGTGTTTACCAGCATTTGTAACTTCAGTCTGATAATTCTGTACAAAACAGTTAATCTGAATATAAAAGTACTTGCTTGAAGTACTTGCTTTTCCAGTTTCTTGAAATACTTTGCAAATGCAACTTATTTCTATGTGAAAACTGAAATGGTCTATTCATTCCTTTTCCATAGACACAACTTACAGTAGCGAGTGCATACATTTTCATACTTTTAATTCATGCCTTGCATTTAATTGATAGAATTTGTGTCATTAATTGGCCAGCAGACATTGCAGCCCTTGAGGACCTGATTTTTGTTCTTTTATATAATCCCCCTAACACGACCAGGTAGAAAATAATAGTATTTCTACCCTTTGCGGTCCAGAATGACATGCCCTGCTCTACTGTGCATGTCATATGTGATTAGCATTTAGAGAAGCTATGGTCCATTTACTTCAATGGCTAAAATGTAGTGAACAAAAAGAAGATTTGTAAACAGAATGTTGCTATTTTTTAACCCAAACTGTCCAATAAAATGATGACTTGGTACACCAGACCTACAAATCTAAATCAATCCAATTATATTGAGGCATCATAAACCTGCATTTTTTTAAAATTTATTTACACAAACATTTCTCTCATATTTATAAATGTACCATATTTATATTATTCTTAATATAATTATCAGTACATACTGTTTTAGAAGACAGTATATAACAACTAACAGTTTTGTTGGCGCTTGTGTCGTGAGCAAATGTTGCAAGCTTCTCTGTCCCAAAGTGTTTAGGTTAGAAACAAGCCTGTTCTGAATGGTCTTCGCAGAGCCCTGCTTGCCACAAAAAGCAAACTAACAAGAATCAACCCCAAACACACAGAGGTCTTTGTCTTTTTTATCCGAATTCCCAAAGGTGGTTCCCTGCTCTCAATGTTTCGTCATTCCTCCGACAGAGAAAGAGAGAAAGAGACCGTGGCTGTGCCAGGGGACGTAGCTCTCTCCTTTTCTCTTATTCTGTCCTGGAATACTGAGATTCCAAAGGGAGCGTTGTCTGGAACACTGATATTCGCAAGGCCTCTTCCCAGCTAGCCCTCAGGTTGGGACATGTACTGCCGGAGTCACCAGCTTGCAATGTGCACATGGCGACTGCCATCAAAAAAGGACAGAAATAAAACTTTCCTGTGTTTTCCTCTCTCTACTCCCTGATAGGTAGTTACCTGATAATTGTGCAGTGTCACGGGTTTCAAGTGTTTCACTGTTTTCTCTCAAAGTATTTAAAACATCCTACAAAGTTCTACCCCTCTTCCAAGAGCAGGGTTGGTATTAGTGGGTTTTGCGTTTGGATCCCGTTACGATCGGTCCGGCGAATTCCACAAAGTCGTCTATGAGAACTGGTCACACCCCTGACAGGAAGAAAACATATTATTTGCGGACATTTTACTGACTGTCTTGCTCCAGGTAGAAGTTGCCCTAAGCACAGATCTGAGAACAGCAGGCTCTCTCTACAACCTAACTGTCGGCATTGGGGGAAAAGGCAAAACTGACCTTAAATCAGTGTCTAGGAGCAGCAACTTCATTCTGGATCAACTCCTCATCTAGAACAGTGGTCACCAAACCTGGTCCAGGAGAGCTGCAGGGTCTGCAGGCTTTTGTTTCGGCCCAGTACTGAATCACCTGATTCATCTAATTTACAGCTCATCAGAACCTTGATTAGCTGAATCAGGTGTATTGGTGCTGAGCTAGAACAAAAGCCTGCCCACTCAGTAGCTTTCCAGGTTCAGGGTTGATGACTACTGCATTCTGCCATTGTGTATATTCAGTTGAGAGCAACGTTTGGTGCACTGCACTTTTGCAGACAGCAATGAACCACGACTACTCTGAGCCCTACCGAATACACTCCAGGTAACCAAGGGTTTTAAACTCACCCTCCTCATCATAATTTGACATGTCGTCTGCGATTATGTTGCCAAAATCCAAGAGTAAGTTCCACGTATTTTTGGGAATCGACCGTTTGTGGTGTTCCTACGTAAAACACGAGAAAACGAAAGTGGGAAAAGTGTGTGATGGAAATGTTATACATGTGCTTTTCTTAAAATTCATTTCTTTGTTCTATTTATGTGCTTTTCTATTAACCTGTGTTCACGCAAGTGAATGACTGAACGAATCCTCACTATCAGTAGCTACAGTTTGGCAGTACGCCCAGACCCTTGTTTTGAGAACAGAGATATCTCAGTTTCAAAGTGTCAGCTTAGAGAGAAGAAGCCTCGTGAGGTATTGGTCTGTTACATGTTATGAACCAGTATTGGTCGATCACATGAATGAAACAAAACGGTAATGATTAATTAATTATGCTAAATCATGCAAATATAACTTGTCTGTGTATAGCCGTATATAAGACAACTGCTGGGACTGCCCAAGCAGAGCTTCTGACAGACGTTCACTATGGTGCATTAAGTTTGTTGGAACCTCTCCAGCGCACTGACAATAAACAATGATTCATTTAAGATTGCCTTCGAGTGTCCCTGTGTAAGAATTTCCACAACAATTGCACAGGAGAAAACAAGACACATGATGTACCTAACAAATAGCATCAAATGTAATGTTAGATAAGAATGCATAGCATTACTCACTCACCAATAGGAACCTGTTCCAGAGGCCCAGGAACTTAAAATGGTCTGTCAGTACCAGGTTCCAGTAGGCCACAGCCATCTCTAGATCTGAAACACAGCAAGAATCACACCTTGCTATCTATCTCACTGTAGTTGAATCAGGTGTGTTCTCACTTGGTTGAAGCAAAAGCCTGGACACCACCCTTCGATGTCCTCAGGACCAGAGTTGAAAAACACTGATGCAACTACAGTACAGTACCTCTTGTGAACACTGATGTAATCAACTCATCTGTGCTTACGTAAACCCTTCTGTCCAGGGTTCTTGGCAAAGTTGAACGCGAACTGGTAGAAGTCCTTGAACTTGCCGCTGTCTTTCAGCCCCTGTTCTAATCTGGGAAGAAAAGCCTTCAGATTCCCTGGGCTGTCGCACCTGGAGAGAAGAGAAACAGAGTGGGCAAGTCAGTGGACTGACCTTCCTTTCCTTGGTAAATTACTCAAGTGATACACCTCAACAATGGCAACACATTCACGCAGGAGACCGCGACGGAACAATCTATCCTTGTTATAATCCCGTGGTTCAACATCACCACAGCGGTTTATGGTTGAAGTTGTGTTTATTTATGTTCTTGTTATCTACCATTTTCATAAGGCTTTTTGACCAATTTGATAGCCAGTCGCTCATAATGCGCTTGCACGGAAGTTTGACAACCCTCGGCTTGTTGACAGTTTGGACCAGATTTTTTATTTATTTGATTTAACCTTTATTTAACTAGGCAAATCAGTTAAGAACTGATTATTTACAATGACGGCCTACCAAAAGTCAAAAGGCCTCCTGTGGGGACGGGGACTAAAAATATATATAAATATAGGACAAAACACACATCACGACAAGCGAGACAACACAACACTACATAAAGAGAGACCTAAGACAACAACATAGCAAGGCAGCAACACATGACAACACAGCATGGTAGCAACACAACATGCACAACAGCACAAAGGGCAAGAAGGTAGAGACAACAATACATCACACAAAACAGCCACAACTGTCAGTAAGAGTGTCCATGATTGAGTCTTTGAAGGAAGAGATTGAGATAAAACTGTCCAGTTTGAGTGTTTGTTGCAGCTCGTTCCAGTTGCTAGCTGCAGCTAACTGAAAAGAGGAGTGACCCAGGAATGTGTGTGCTTTGGGGACCTTTAACAGAATGTGACTGGCAGAACGGGTGTATGTGGAGGATGAGGGCTGCAGTAGATAACTCAGATAGGGGGGAGTGAGGCCTAAGAGGGTTTTATAAATAAGCATCAACCAGTGGGTCTTGCGACGGGTATACAGAGATGACCAGTTTACAGAGGAGTATAGAGTGCAGTGATGTGTCCTATAAGGAGCATTGGTGGCAAATCTGATGGCCGAATGGTATGAACATCTAGCGCCTCGAGAGCATCCTTACCTGTCGATCTATAAATTACGTCTCCGTAATCTAGCATGGGTAGGATGGTCATCTGAATCAAGGTTATTTTCGCAGCTGGGGTGAAAGAGGAGCGATTACAATAGAGGAAACCAAGTCTAGATTTAACTTTAAACTGCAGCTTTGATATGTGCTGAGAGAAGGACAGTGCACCGTCTAGCCATACTCCCAAGTACTTGTATGAGGTGACTACCTCAAGGAGAGGGGCATTCTTCTTACCAAACCACATGACCTTTGTTTTGGAGATGTTCAGAACAAGGTTAAAGGTAGAGAAAGCTTGTTGGACACTAAGAAAGCTTTGCTGTAGAGCATTTAACACAAAATCCGGGGAGGGGCCAGCTGAGTATAAGACTATCATCTGCATATAAATGGATGAGAGAGCTTCCTACTGCCTGAGCTATGTTGTTGATGTAAATTGAGAAGAGCGTGGGGCCTAGGATCGAGCCTTGGGGTACTCCCTTGGTGACAGGCAGTGGATGAGACAGCAGATTTTCTGACTTTATACACTGCACTCTTTGAGAGAGGTAGTTAGCAAACCAGGCCAAAGACCCCTCAGAGACACCAATACTCCTTAGCCAGCCCACAAGAATGGAATGGTCTACCTAGGGTTGCAAAGGGTTGGAAACTTTCCTGTAAATTTACTGAATTTTTTTCGAACTTTTCCATGGGAAGTTAAGCCCTGGAATTTGGGGAATTTTGCTTAAATTAATCAAAAAAGTTAGCTTATAACAGTGAACCTTTTTTGTGGGACACTGTTATAGAAATTTTGTTCTCAATGTTCACAAACTGAACTTTAATTGACCTACTCTGTCTGTAACCCAAAAGTCGTAAAGGTTTGGTTAAGATGAAACAGACAGAGACCCAGCTGCAGAGATCATTATGTCAAATGTTTATTCACCGAGAATTCTCAATCACAATAAGAACACAGTCCTTTATATATACATACAATTTAACTCCACCCCACTTTACATGGGCTGCGTTTTACAACTTACATCTTATCACTTCTAACAGCTTTCTGACCGTTTCTCCCTTCCCTGGGTGAAGAAACTGTTTCCTGTTATAGGGTCCCGTTATAAATCGTCTGTCGACAGTTTTCCTGTTATCTCAACTCCATCCTGCTTAGGTTGCAAAATAGTAACACGATGTCTTAGTCTCCTAAAAAGTTCTAGACCTATTCCTCTAACACCTATTACATATATTTTCAGGAAAATACCATTCTTAGTAATTACTTAAACATATTATTTTAAACATATAATAATTTAGTCATTAAACATGAATCATATGAATTTATTCATAACAGACACACATAAGGCAATTCTAGGTCTTGTGGCATATTTTGGTTAAACTATCCCAAATTCAATGGAATTGCAAGCCTCTGCATGCACAGTGCATACTTCCATCACATGTACAGCTGATTCTCAAGATCTTGCACACTAATGAGATGCTATTGAGCCCACACTACTACACTGTCTGAGCCAAGGACTACATGCTTTCTGGTAAGTTTTGATTACAATACTGGGTGGGGTGAATATATTTTATATGACATATATGATTTTTTGTTAGCTAGTAAATAGTAGCCTACAGCAAAGTGTGTTTAAATAATTTCTAACTTGTTAAACATTTCTGCTAGTTAGTTTTTGCTACCATGTGGGTTTTAGCTTGCTTGAGCCTGCTAACTGAGGAGTGTTAATTCACCTGTTTCCATACATGTTTCATTTTAAAACATTTATCTTACAAAGGACTTGTTTAATCTAACTGCTTCACTATTTATCTGTGCAAGTGAAGGTCAAGTGAAGGTCAAGCAAATCATAGAGAAAGCAGACTGTATCGCAATCATTTCTGATGGGTGGTCGAATGTTTGTGGGCAAGGAATAATTAACTACATAAGGCAGTTATCAATTACCTTGGACCACAGAAGGTATTTGCACTGGTGACAGACAATGCCACGAACATGAAGGCTGCTTGGTCTAAAGTGGAGGAGTCTTACCCTCACATCACATCCATTGGCTGTGCTTCTCATGCATTGAATCTGCTCCTCAAGGACATCATGGCACTGAAAACAATGAATACACTCTACAAGAGAGACAAGGAAATGGTTAGGTATGTGGAGGGTCATCAAGTTATAGCAGCAATCTACCTCACCAAGCAAAGTGAGAAGAATAAGAGCACCACATTGAAGCTGCCCAGCAACACCCGCTGGGGTGGTGTTGTCATCATGTTTGACAGTCTCCTGGAGGGGAAGGAGTCTCTCCAAGAAATGGCCATATCACAGTCTGCCGATATGGACAGCCCCATCAAAAGGATCCTCCAGGATTATGTATTTTGGGAGAGTGTTAAGCAGCCTGAAACTCCTGAAACCTATAGCAGTAGCCATTGCACGGAATGAGGGAGCCAATGCCATCCTGTCTGATGTTCAGACTCTGCTTGTAAGAGAAGAAATCCGTACTGCCCTGCCCACTTCACTGTCGCTCCAAGCAGAGGAAACTGCAGTTCTGAAATACATCAAAAAGTGTGAAGACATCTGCCTGAAGCCCATACACGCCGCAGCGTACATGTTGGAGCCCAAGAATGCTGGCAAGAGCATCCTGTCTGGTGCAGAGATAAACAAGGCCTATGGTGTCGTCACTACCGTGTCTCGCCACCTTGGTCTGGATGAGGGCAAGGTTATTGGCAGTCTGGCAGTACACTTCCAAGTACACTTCCAAGCAAGGGCTTTGGGATGGAGATGCAATATGGCAGTAGTGCCAACATATCTCATCAGCCACCTGGTGGAAGGGACTTTGTGGATCTGAGGCTCTTTCCCCTGTTGCCTCCATCATCCTCCAAATCCCACCAACATCAGCCGCCTCAGAGCGCATCTGTTCCTTGTTTGGGAACACACACACCAAAGCACCCAACAGGCTGACCAATACAAGGGTTGAAAAATTGGTGGCCATCCGGGCAAATTCGAAGCTTTTTGAGCCTGACAACGAGCCATCCTCAACAAGGTTGGAAAGTGTCAGTGAAGATGAGGCCTGAGTCTGATGTTCAAGAGGTGGACATTGAGGAGGTCCAGGGGAGAAGACATGGAAGCCTGAGAGGAAGACAACCAAAGCTTTAGTTTCTAGACTATCATTTTACAGATGTATGTTGAAAATCATTCAATATTCCCTTTGAGATCATTCAATATTCCCTTTCTTTTGTAGTTCAGTGAAATCATCCCATGTGAAGAGTCAACTCATTTAATTAAAGTTAAATTGTTTTTTAAAAATGTTATTGGATGGATTTAACAATTTGAAAGTATGTCTACTTATGATAAGGTAAAAGGTTTATGTTTCTGTCTCCATATGATATGGTAAATATACCCAATGCAAAAAACATATACATTTAAATGGTATTTATATTAATTTGCATATACAATACAATACAACTTTATTTGTAAAGCACATTTAAAACAACCAAGGTTGACCAAAGTGCTGGACATATTTCGGACAGATTTATAAATCACGAGTAACAAAAAAAAACATTTATGGGACAAACTAGAAAATAGAATGCACAATACAATTCTCAAGCAGGTTTAAAAGCCAATGAATAAAAGTGAGTTTTAAGTCGTGATTTAAAAATGTGAAGACTGGGGGCCAATCTGACATGCAGAGGCAAATCATTCCACAGCCTTGGGGCCACGACTGAAAATGCTCGATCTCCCCTATTTATCAACCGCGTTCTAGGGACAAAGAAAAGTAGCTGGTCAGCAGACCTTAGTGACCTCAGAGGATCATGCGGCTTCAGTAGTTCAGAGATATAAGCTGGGGCTTGACCACAAAGGGATTTAAAAACAAACAACAGAATCTTAAAATGTATTCTAAAACAAACCGGTAGCCAATGAAGGGAGGCAAGAACAGGCGTAATATGATCTCGTTTGCGAGTTCCGGTAAGGAGTCGAGCGGCAGCATTTTTAACCATTTGTAATCTGGAGAGGGAAGCCTGGTTAATACCTACATGTAAAGCATTACAATAATCCAGGCGAGTTGTGATAAAAGCGTGTATTACCCTCTCAAAATCAACAAAAGATAAAAATGGCTTTAGTTTGGTAAGCAGCCTGAGTTGAAAGAAACTAGCTTTTACAACATAATTAATCTGCTTCTCTAATTGAAAATCACAATCCATTTTAACACCGAGGTTAGTTACCATAGGCTTGACATGGGGTGTCAAAGGACCCAGGTCCAATTGGGAGGCGCCAGTAAAACTACTAGGTCTAAAAATCATGACTTCTGTTTTACTTTCATTAAAATGTAAAAAGTTTAAAGCCATCCAGGCTTTAATGTCATAAAAACAATCTAACAGTCTTTAGGGAATTATCTCCTTTACTTTTTATAGGCAAGTAGATCTGTGAATCATCTGCATAAAAATGGAAACTGATGTTATGCTTCTTTAAGATGGATCCAAGAGGAAGCAAATAAAGAGAGAAGAGAATCGGCCCCAAAATAGAGCCCTGAGGAACTCCACATGACAGTGGTGCTGCGGGGGAAGTAGAACCACCAACACCAACTTTGAACACTCTCTCTGAAAGATATGATCGAAACCATTCTAGTGCAGTACCTTTAATTCCCACGCTGTGCTCATGACGAGAGATAAGAACACAGTGGTCGACAGTATCGAATGCTGCTGTGAGATCTAAAAGCATAAGGATTGCAGAATCTCCAGAGTCTGTTGAAATTAAAAGATCGTTAAAAACTTTTATAAGTGCAGTCTCTGTACTATGAAAAGCTTTAAAGCCAGACTGGAACACCTCAAGAATACCATGCAGATCTAAAAAGGATTGTAACTGCACAAGGACTGCCTTCTCTAAAATCTTAGACATAAAAGGAAGTTTAGAGATCGGACGATAATTTGCAAGAATTGAGGTGTCCAGATTTTGCTTTTTGATAAGGGGCTGCACTCTTTAAAACAAAGTGGCACATAACCAGAAGTAAGACTACTATTAATAATTGCTTGGATGCTTGGTCCAATAGTGGGCCACACCTCTTTAAAAAGACGAGGTGGGACAATATCAGCGGGACAAATTGAAGGTTTTAAATGTGTAACAATGTCATTAAGGGCCGAGAGGGATACAGGCTCAAACTTAATGAAAACTGCTGCACACACTGTGGAAATGGAAGGGTCAAAAGCTGGAAGTGAAATGCTAGCTCTAATGGTGGCAATCTTTTCCACAAAAAAGTGGAGAAATTTTTCACAGGCCACAGAAGACTCTTCCTGCTTTTTGGATTGGGGCGTATGAAGAACAGAGTTGATTGTGGTAAAAAAGAACATAAGGTTTATGGCAATTTTTATTTATAACATCAGAGGTATTTAGCCATTTCAGCTTTAACAGTTCTCTGATAATTACGCCAACAATCCTTTAAGATATCGTAGAATACCTGCAATTTATGTTTTTTCCATTGGCGCTCAGCTTTCCTACACTTTTGCCTAGCAGCTCGAGTTAAGTCATTAATCCAAGGTTCAGGATTAGATTTGGAATGCCTAGATTTTAGTGGTGCAATTTTGTCGAGAATTATTCTACAGGTAGATAAAAAAAGAGGAAATCAACTCGTCTGTATCTAGACAAGCGGAGGACCCTATAGTCTCCATAACAATACTAAACGTTTCGGAGAATTGTGCAGCAGTGGCAGGTTTAATCATCCTGCAGAGACGAGGCAAAGTGCATTGCTTAACAGTATTGCTAGGAAGGGAAAAGTCAAATAAAATAGGTGCATGGTCAGAAAAGACAGCTTCATGTATTTCAATATTTAAAATAGGCAAACTGCATGACAAAACAAGATCTAATGTGTGGCCATATTTCTGTTAATTCCCAAATAGTCCCGTTAATTCCCATGGAAAGTTTCCACCTCTGAATATTCCCCAAAATGTGCAACCCTAGGTCTACCGTATCAAAAGCTTTGGCCAACTCAATAAAAATAGCAGAACAATATTGCTTAGAATCAAGGGCAATGGTGACATCATTGAGGACCTTTAAGGTTGCAGTGACACATCCATAACCTGAGCGGAAACCAGATTGCATACCCGAGAGGATACTATAGACATCAAGAAAGCCAGTCAGTTGATTATTGACAAATTTTTCCAACACTTTTGATAAGCAGGGCAAAATAGAAATAGGCCTATAACAGTTAGGATCAGCTTGATCTCCCCCTTTAAATAAAGGACAAACCGTGGCTGCCTTCCAAGCAATGGGAACCTCCCCAGAAAGGAGAGACAGGTTAAAAAGGTTGTAGATAGGCTTTGCGATGATAGGGGCAGCAACCTTAAAGTCAATGTGCGGGGGTACAGGTTAGTCAAGGTAATTTGTACATGTAGGTAGGGATAAAGTGGCAATGCATAGATAATAAACAGCAAGTAGCAGCAGTGTCAAAACAGAGGGAGGGAGAGGGGGGGGGGTCAATGCAAATAGTCCAGGTGGCCTTTTGATTAATGGCTCCAGAGTGGTGCAGCGGTCTAAGCCACTGCATCTCAGTGCAAGAGGTGTCACTGTAGTCCCTGGTTTGAATCCAGGCTGCATCACATCCGGCCGTGATTGAGAGTAACATAGGGCGGTGCACAATTGGCCCAGCGTTGTCCGTGGTAGGCCGTCATTGTAATTAACAATTTGTTCTTTACAGACTTGCCTAGTTAAATAAACAAATTCAAAAGCAGTCTTATGACTTGGGGGTAGAAGCTGTTAAGGAGACTTTTGGACTTAGTGTTGCGCTCCAGGACCTGTGTATACTGATTATCCGCCCCTCACATGAATGTACGTCAAAAGCTTTGTGTATATTGTGAAATTGTTAGATATTACTGCACTGTTAGAGCTAGAAACACAACGGGGTAACGGGGTTTGTACACAAACCCCGTTACCTGACAGTCACATTCAATAAAAGTACATACCCGAGACAAGTTACTGTCGAGGTAGTTGAAATATTGGTTGTGGGTCTGTGGAAATTGTGTATGGCTGAAAATGTGTTCTGCCACCAAGGAGAAGGGTACAATTGCATCTGCAGGAATCCCTCTAAACTTCGATCGGTTTAGAGGGTTCCTAGCTTAAACGTTCTGTTAACGATGGCGAGGGCAAGGGCAAGAGGTGTTCAGCAGGCAGGAGCGAAGGACACTGTGTGCTAGCTACATGCAGGAACGCCCCGATTTATGGGCCGCAATCAACATTATTGACCTCAAGAAGCAAACCAGCCACAGTTCCAAGGAAAGCTGATGTCATGAGAGGTTTCTTGAGAGCTAAGAATTGTGCAAAAACTAACTTTGAAGTGAAGTAGGGGATTATCATTACGGAATTAATTTCTAAATTTTTTAGACTGAAGGAATTATTTGAGTGTCAATATTTGGCATAGTCATTACTGCTTCAAAGAAATAGGTGCCCTTCAAATGGCCTATTGTGTGTGTGTGTGTGTGTGTGTGTGTGTGTGTGTGTGTGTGTGTGTGTGTGTGTGTGTGTGTGTGTGTGTGTGTGTGTGTGTGTGTGTGTGTGTGTGTGTGTGTGTGTGTGTGTGTGTGTGTGTGTGTGTGTGAGAGAGAGAGAGAAACATGACTTGCCCTTTTTAGGACAGTTTGCAGATTCACATCGGAGTGGTTTCCCTCATCAGCAAGGCAATTGGCATCATTGAACTCCACTATAGAAAAAGGAACAACTTATATTCAGAGCCATAAAAAAACGTAGCCTACATGCATCCATCCCTCTCCAACAATCTCCTGGATAATCTTCTTTCCCAAAATGTCCTTACAACTGGCATCCATCCGCACAATTCAGCATCACTACATGTGAGTTTGGGCCTATTTTGCATGTTTCAAGTTTTTATTAGTCATATGTACAGGATACACATGGTTTTACACCATCAAACTAAATGCTTACTTGCAGGTTCCTTCTCGACAATGCAACACCAATAATAAATAAGAAAAGATAAGTATATGAGCATAAAGTAAATGGCTCAGTAGAATAGAATCAACATTTTAGCAGAAGTGTAATACAGGAAGGTACAATTTATAGTACATTATTTACCCACTTATCTGTTGCATGTAGGACATTTTTATTTTTGTGTGTGACTAGCAGGTTGGGAGGTCTCAACTCACATTTGTTTCTCTTTGCGATAACAGGGTGGAGGGAGTCATGAATGACAGGCATTTAATCTCTCACTCATTGAATCAGGATTGCACTGCCATTCTGCTATCTGCTAAGTAGTTAATGTGGTTGGATTGGTTATTATTAAAGGATGAGTTTTAAAGATGAGCAAGACCTCACTTTCATAATCAACTACAACCTGCAGACCATAGGTGGTTCATTCTCACAAAACTGGCCCCCCAAAAAATTATTCCCAAGTGTAATTTTTCACAGAATTTCCTCTTGAATCACTGAGATTAGAATCTGTATTTACCTATTTTTCATCAGATATTATGCATTTATCAACATTGTTCACACAATTCTCATTACTGTAACAATTTTCCAAAACAGTAACTAACAAAATCAATATTTCAAATGAAATTATACAATTATTATCAAAGTAAATCTGACTTTTCCCCAATTTTAGCTATTTCGGCAATGAGAAATGGGGTAAAGGGGGTCATTCTGAAGGCATATAAGCAAATACATGAACTGTCACGTCCAGTTCTGCTCCTCCCCTCCGGTGTTCGACGTCGCCTGTTTACTAACCATTGGTCCTGGCAACCCTTCATTATGCACACCTTCGCCTCACCATCAGGTACACCTGGACTTTGTCACTTCCCAAAATACTTCCCTATATATAGCACTCCGTTGTTATTTACCATCAGGCGTTATTGTCTCGGTTTCCATGTTCAGACGCAGTCCTTGTATTTGTATCGTTACGTGTTCGTTTACATTAGAACGCTGCACCTGCGTCTACATTAACTTGTGCTCATAAGGACTCCTCCTCTAGATGATGCATCATGGGTGAATAAAACTTTACTTAAAAAAAGATTGGAGTTTTTACAGGAACTCAGTGTAACGATATGTACACAGACATGTTTGTATGTAATAAATATAGTTTAATGTAAACTTCAAGAAGTATACAATTTGTATGATTTATGGACAAACTACAGTGACATGTTTTATTGAAATAAGATTTTTTTTCTAAAGAATTTTCTTTAATAAAATGACGTGAAAAGGAGAATTTGGTGTGAAAATTGACAAAATTCAGTCAAATGTAAAATGTATTTAAAAGAAGACACTTTCCCAAATACTAGACATCTTAGTCCTCAGAATAATAGCTGATTTTTGCAGATGCATCATGGTTTTGTAACTCAATTTGATACAGATATTTTTTTTTAACTAGTTTCATGAATATCCCCCAGGTACAACACTCTCACACTCAGTAGTCAGGAGAATATATTCAACTGGTCTCAACATGGCATTCAGATCTAAAGGTAATGTATTAAAATCCAATTTATTTATAAAGCCCTTCTTACATCAGCTGATGTCACAAAGTGCTGTACAGAAACCCAGCCAGTATTGAGCATATAAAGGTCCATCTTAATTCTCATCTCATTCGGGAATGCACAAACACCATATACTTATTTTTTTAGTTTCTCTAAACAGTGCAAATCAAAATGTATTTGTCACATGCGCCTAATACAACAGGAGTAGTAGACCTTACAGTGAAATGCTTACTTACAAGCCCTTAAACAACAATACAGTTAAATACCTAAAAATATGATAAGAAATAAAAGTAACATATTTAAAGAACAGCAGTAAAATAACAATAGCGAGGCTATATACAGGGGGTACTGGTACAGAGTCAATGTGCGGGGGCACCGGTTAGTCGAGGTAATATGTACATGTAGTTAGAGTGACTATGCATAGATAATAAACAGAGTAGCAGCAGCGTAAAAGATGGGTTTGGGTAGCCCTTTGATTAGCTGTTCAGGAGTCTTATGGCTTGGGGGTAGAAGCTGTTAGGAAGCCTTTTAGACCTAGACTTGGCGCTCCGGCACCCTCTCCACTACATGCATGTGTTGTAATAAACGATAGACCATTTACGGTTGACTCCACAATCTAAGTTCATCAATCACAATAAATTAAAGGATTGGGGTATAACACACACGGTGATGTTTCCTCTGACCACTGATCTGAAGTAAATGCTGCAATTACATCCAAATGTTATGGTAAAGATCCAGTGAAGATGAGCTGTTCCTAAGTCAGTGTGTATATAGAGATGGCTGAGCGTGTATACCAGCTTTATCACTGAACTGATGACTCATTATGACACTGACCTCTGATTTGCGACGATTTCAAATGGTTCCTTACAAGCTGTTTCTTTGAAATTTTACCAGTTAAAATATGTTTTTTTCCCCCGGAAAAGGGGTCCTGAACCGCTGAACCGCTGGAGACCAATGGAAGAACGCGGGAAAATAGGTCCTGGCGCGCCAAGCAATCAGAAAGACATACAGGCGTGGCTTTTGTAGCACGGATTGCTTGCGTCATGTTAAAACTATCCAATCCGAAACATGAGATATTAGACACCGCCAAGATTGGTTTGAGAGAAGGGACGGTAAACTGCCGAAGAGGAATTTCGAGTTTACCGCTAACAAAGTCAAAATGACTTTGGTCGTTGTCGATTTGAAAGGGGGCATTTATTAACGTGACATTCGAGTAGGAGGATTTGTCTATCGAGCTATCGAAAGAATAGCCTACCTGCTTTACAAGTTGGAGGTAGCTTGTTATGTTAGCAAGTAAGCTAACCATTTGCTACTGCTAACTAGTGCATTGACCGAGTTGTCTAGCATGCTACTACTGTAGCTACTTCCCCTTGTTTATGCCGACTCGCTAGCGTGCTAACTTATCCATCAGCTGATCATCAAAATATGAGTTGTGTTCTTGTAACTAGCCAGTTATATAGCTGTATTTTTTCGCTCGCATTTTTGTGTTAAGAATTGCAAACATAGCTAGCTAACATCTATGTCGTTTTATATTAGTTATGTTTGCTGATGTATTCTTTAAATAACGTTACCGTTACAATATCCGCAGGCAGTGGTTTGCGCTAGCTACGCTTACTCTACTAGTCTTCGCTTTTCGACCACTAATTAATGGCACGTTTTATTTGAGCTTTTATTATAACTAGCTATACATTTACTTTTTATTTAATCGCCCGTGGCCTTCAAGCTCGAGTAATATTATTCATAGTTATTAGCAAGCGAGGTTACTTTGAAAAGCATCCATTTTGAGATTGAGACATGATTGACCAGAAAGCTGACTAACTGTAATTCGTAAAGGTCCATGTATGCTCCCCAATTAAAAATACATCTGTCTGAGGCCTGGATGATTGGGTTGCTTAGAAACCTAAATGTATTAGCTAGCTATTATTTCAGAATCACGATAATTTGACGTCTAGTTTTGTTTCCTGTTTGGCGATAGGGATTTAGACCTCCTCTTCCTCTGTCCTCGATGCCAACAAAAACAGCCGTCGAAGAAGCAGAAGAAAAGAGTGCACTTGTAAGTGCACTTCAAGTTAAACCTTTTAATTGCTCGGTCATTCCTGCTTGCAAATGCATGTTAGTTTTTATTAGTATAACCACGGAATATCAAATTGGATCAGTTTTCTTATACACAATCGTGTTGCACTCGGAATCGTCTCAAAACGTGCCTCAATGAATTAGCTAATGTTAGCTAGCCTGTAATATCACTAATGTTAGGTAGATAGCTAGCATCAGTTCGTCCCTTGTGCGAGCTAGCTAGTCATCGCAGAATGTTAAATTGAAACAAATTCTCACTACAACAAGTAATCAGCCATCCAGGCACTTTTTATTGTTGTAGCTGGCTAGCAATTTCTGCTCTGCCTGTAAACTTCGTGTGGAATCTCGGGTCTAGGACGTGGTCAACGTTAGGCCTTACAGTTTGATGAAATTATGAAAGTTATGATAAGATATCATAAATATTAAAACAAGGATGTCTGATACTCATCACAGCTGACTAGTCTCAGCACTTTGGAATATGCAATCGAAGTTGACTTGCAAAGATAATTTAGTCGACTAGCAATGTTTTTGTTCTGTGAATAGCGAGGTACTGTAGCCAGCTAGTGGTGCTTTTGTGCAATAGCTATGTTGCTTACAGTCAGGCATTGCTTCTTGATCAATAACGCAATCTGCTGCCTACCTTTACAAACATTTAATGTAGAATATGCAGTTCGTATAAATGTGCAATAGTTTGCCTTTGTGAAGACAAATTGTTATATCAGCGATTGTGAACTGTCCCATAACACCCATAGGCCTATGCAACTGTCACACACGGGAGGGATTGAATGTTTTTCTTTAATGCAAATCAGGATTTTCTTTTTTTGCTCCCCATACCAAAGCCAATCTACTTCCCCCAATGCCACCTTGGAAGTGATTTTAAGCAGGTTAACCCCAACTTTAAATAGTTTGTTTTCCCGCAGTGTATACTTCTATACACTCAGACAGCTACAAATCCAGAGCTCTGACCAAATCAAATCACATTTTATTGGTCACATACACATGGTTAGCAGATGTTAATGCCAGTGTAGCAAAATTCTTGTGCTTCTAGTTCTGACAGTGCAGTAATATCGAACAAGTAATCTTAACAATTCCACAACTACCTAATACACACATCTAAAGGGATGGAATAAGAATATGCACATATAAAGATATGGATGAGCGGCATAGGCAAGATGGTATAAAATACAGTATATACATATGAGATGAGTAATGTAAGATATGTAAACATTAAAGTGGCATTATTTAAAGTGACTAGTGATGCATTTATTAAAGTGGCCAATGATTTGAGTCTATGTAGGCAGCAGCCTCTCTGTGTTAGTGATGGCTGTTTAACAGTCTGATGGCCTTGCGATAGAAGCTGTTTTTCAGTCTCAGTCCCAGCTTTGATGCACCTGTACTGACCAGTCATTGGTTCGGGTGGTTGTTGTCCTTGATGATCTTTTTGACCTTCCTGTGACCTCGGGTGCTGTAGGTGTCTTGGAGGGCAGGTAGTTTGCCCCCGGTGATGCGTTGTGCAGACCGCACCACCCTCTGGAGAGCCTTGTGGTTGAGGGCGGTGCAGTTACCGTACCAGGCGGTGATACAGCCTGACAGGATGCTCTCAATTGTGCATCTGTAAATGTTTGTGAGGGTTTTAAGTGACAAGCCAAATTTCTTCAGCCTCCTGAGGTTGAAGAGGCACTGTTGCACCTTCTTCACCACACTGTGTGGGTAGACCATTTCATTAGACACCCGGCTCTATCACGGTTGCTCTCTGTTTCAGGGAAGTAAGTGGTGACTTATCAGAGGAGGATAATGGCCAAAGATGTGAGTCTGATCAGAGACAACCAGGTGCAGTGTTCTTCCATGCTGGTCCTGATTCAATACAGAGACCAGCTGTTGAGATTTTACTGGAATAGATGTTGATGATGGTGTCTGTCCCACAGGTTGGTCTGATGGAAACCAATGGAGAATTGAAGGTTTTCATTGACCAGAATCGGAGTCCCAGTAAAGGTGAGCAAAACGGTGTTGTGTTCCAGATCAGTTTCATTCAATACCGGTCTCTGTCAGGTATGTCTCAACTCAACAGCAGGGGGCAATGAGACTGTGCAGATGTAGCTCATCTCATTTTACTCCATTTGACAACATTCTGCTCATTTAATCATGGGCTTCATTATCAGACAAGTGTTCTATAGATTCTGTGTACACTCAGAATTTACTTTGGGTCAGTAAGCCTGCATCCTATAGGGCCTCCTGTCCCCTGAAGCCATCTACCTGAGAACTGGATATGAAAAGAGGTAGGCATTTTGTGGACAGTGGTTCCAAGTGACCCTAGTGTTGACTCTGTCCCATCTCAGGTGTCCTGTCTCTGGTTGCTGTCCATCCTGTGTCAATCCCCATGGCCAAACAACTACTGCCTAAAACCCTGGGGCCCTCCAATGTCAACATTGCTCCACACATGGTGAGTGTGTCCGTCTACCAGGCCCCCTATTGCGTCTACCACAGCAATATCTCAACCACAGACCAGTGTGGTAGAGTGCAGGTTGTTATTTGCTCTCAGACATTGCAAACACAACCTTCTTAACTGCAAGCTCACCACTTAAATACACTTGCTGAATTCTCTACACAGTTTATAACCACACACACCGAATCCATGGTCTCTAAGCCCCATCCATTATCATTGTGACATGACCGGGGGGTGAGCCTAAGCTGATCAACCTCTGCAGTCAGCAGGATTACTCCCATCATCCCATTACATACATGGTAATATATATATATATAATATATAGTGGGGAACAGCTTATGCTTCACCTGATGACCAGCCTGTAGACAGTGGAATACATCACCTACCTAGTCTGCTTCCCATAACAACTATAAGCGGAAGTTCTCTTCAACTTATCACCCCAGAGAAGGTTCACTCCACCACAGGCACTTGGTACATTATGAGTCAGCTGCATAATGCTCTTTCCATCTCTCCTGCTGGTCTTGAGGGAGACACACTTGCCACGCCATGATTCCGAGAGTCAGTTCAGATTGCTCAGTTGTAGGTATATTGACTGCTTGGTGCAAAGCAAGTTGCTCTATGGGAATAATAAAGATTTTGTATTTTACTCTGAAACTAAAATTGTTGGGCCCTCTCTTCCCGCCTCCCCACTCCCTGTAGGTGATTGGTACGCCCCAGAGGCCCAGTGTTTCCAGTGCCATACTTGTGAACAGCCCTCAAACACCCAACTCCCAGTTCCTCACACAGAGCCAGCCGGCCGATGCGTCGCCATGGTCCTCGGGGTGAGTCACTACCCCGCCCCAGATTTCTATCCCACGTCCTGGCAGGTCACATAGGAGGCACCCCCTCCTAACTCTGTTCATTGATAGAGAAGCTATTTGAGCACCTAGCTGGTTTTAGATGTTTAGGAAATGTATTGTGTGCGCCTGTGTGCGATATACCAGTGGAATCTAGAAGTAAACAGCTGTTTGACCACTTCTTTGTCCACAGGAAGCGTGGTAAGAAGGGGGAGAAGAATGGCAAGGGCCTGAGACATTTCTCCATGAAGGTGTGTGAGAAGGTGCAGAAGAAAGGTGTGACCACCTACAACGAGGTGGCAGACGAGCTGGTGGCAGAGTTCAGCGCTGCAGACAACCACATCTCCCCCAACGACTCAGTGAGTTCTGAAGCTGTATGCACACACTGCACAGGGCTATACTTCAGAGCAGGCAGGGGAGGTATTTATGACATCCTTTTTCTCAGGTAGAATTCTCCATTATGACATCACACATTCTGTCTGACTGAATAGGTCCTTATCAATAAAACGTGACAATACTGTGCAGTGTTCGATTTTGCTGCTGGGGGGCAAGAAGACCCCTAGCTCTATTAAAACCATTGACAACTGCGTGCTTTTTTCAAGGGATTATTAAATAAATGTAATAACTATTTGGTTTTAATATCATCTATTGAATAAATCTATCAATAAAAAAAGGGGTCAGATAAAGCAGATGCTAAGCTACAGGACTGTTTTGCTACAGCACAGACTGGAATATGTTCTGGGATTCCTCCGATGGCATTGAGGAGTACACCACATCAGTCATTGGCTTCATCAATAAGTGCATCAATGACGTCGTCTCCACGGTGACCGTATGTACATACTCCAACCAGAAGCCATGGATTACAGGCAACATCCGCACTGAGCTAAAAGGTAGAGCTGTCGCTTTCAAGGAGCGGGACTCTAACCCGGAAGCTTATCAGAAATCCCGCTATGCCTTCCGACGAACCATCAAACAGGCAAAGCATAAATACAGGACTAAGATTGAATCGTACAACACTGGCTCTAATGCTCGTCGGATGTGTCAGGGCTTGAAAACCTTTACAGACTATAAAGGGAAGCACAGCTGAGAGATGCCCAGTGACACGAGCCTACCAGACGAGCTAAACTACTTATATGCTCGCTTAAAGGCAAATAACACTGAAACATGCATGAGAGAACCAGCTGTTCCCGGAAGACTGTGATCACGTTCTCCGCAGCCGAAGTAAGACTTTTAAACAGGTCAACATTCACACGGCTGCAGGGCCAGATGGATTAGCAGGACGTGTACTGCGAGCATGCGCTGACCAGCTGGCAAGTGTCTTCACTGACATTTTCAACCTCTCCCTGTCCAAGTCAGTAATACCAACATGTTTTAAGCAGACCACCATAGTGCCTGTGCCCAAGAACACTAAGGTAACCTGCCTAAATGACTACTGACCTGTAGCACTCACTTCTGTAGCCATGAAGTGCTTTGAAAGGCTGGTCATGGCTCACATCAACACCGTTATCCCAGAAACCCTAGACCCACTCCAATTTGCATATCGCCCCAACAGATTCACAGACGATGCAATACCTATTGCACTCCACACTGCCCTTTCCCACCTGGACAAAAGGAACACCTATGTGAGAATGCTATTCATTGACTACAGCTCAGCGTTCAACACCATAAGTGTCCTCAAAGCTCATCAATAAGTTAAGGACCCTGGGACTAAACACCTCCCTCTGCAACTGGATCCTGGACTTCCTGATGGGCGGCCCCCAGGTGGTAAGGGTAGGTAACAACACATCCGCCACGCTGATCCTCAACACAGGGGCCCCTCAGAGGTGCGTGCTCAGTCCCTTCCTGTACTCCCTGTTCACTCACGACTGCACGACCAGGCACGACTCCAACACCATCATTTGTTTGTCGATGACACAACAGTGGTAGGCCTGATCACCGACAACGACTAGACAGCATATAGGGAGGAGGTCAGAGACCTGGCCATGTGGTGCCAGGACAACAACCCCTCCCTCAACGTGATCAACGAGATGATTGTGGACTTCAGGAAAAAAAGGACCGAGCACGCCCCCATTCTCATCGACGGGGCTGCAGTGGAGCAGGTTGAGAGCTTCAAGTTACTTGGTGTCCACATCACCAACAAACTAACATGGTCCAAGCACACCAAGACAGTTGTGAAGAGGGCACAACAAACCTATTCCCCCTCAGGAGACTGAAAAAAATTGGCATGGGGTCCTCAGATCCTCAAAAGGTTATACAGCTGCACCATCGAGAGCATCCTGACTGGTTGCATCACTGCCTGGTATGGCAACTGCTCGGCCTCCGACCGCAAGGAACTACAGAGGGTAGTGCGAACGGCCCAGTACATCACTGGGGCCAAGCTTCCTGCCACCCAGGACCTCTAAGTCTTGGTCCAAGAGGCTTCTGAACAGCTTCTACCCCCAAGCCATAAGACTCCTGCACATCTAATCAGATGGCTACCCAGACTATTTGCATTGCCCTCTCCCCCTCTTTTGCACCGCTGCTGTTCTCTGTTATCATCTATGCATAGTCACTTTAGTAACTCTACCTACATGTACGCACTACCTCAACTAACCGGTGCCCCCACACTATGACTGTACCGGTACCCCCTGTATATAGTCTTGCTATTGTTGTTTTACTGCTGCTCTGTAAATTACTTGTTACTTTTATTTATTATTATCCATATTTTTAAAAATTGTGTTGTTGTTTAGCGGCTCGTAAGTAACCATTTCACTGTAAGGTTTACACCTGTTGTATTCGGGGCGCATGTGACTAATACAATTTGATTTGTAAAGCATAGTCTGAACTACACATTTCCAGTTATTCCACATTTATCTTTAACGTCAGTTATACAGAAAGTAACTGCATGCTTTTTCATGATCAGTAAACATGAGTTGTTCATGTGTTTTCAGATACGTGAGGGTAGCCTATCCATTTGGCATGTAGCTAGGTAGCTAAGCAAACAAGGTGTCATTTAGCTTGCTTCATCAGAGATTAGGCTTTTGAAAAGAACTTGACATTGGCAAGTCCTTGTCCTGGTAAAGTTGTCAGTCAGTTGTCCATCAATCAAAGTAGTCTGTCAGCAGCAATCGCGATTAAACACAGAAAAATACACACCTCTCTCTGACAGAACACCTCATTATGACATCACTTTCTTACAGAACTCCTCATTATGACACCTCTCTCTGACAGAACTTTACTATCACTTTCTTTCAGACAGAACACATTGTGGCATCGCTCAGACAAAACAAACCTCTTTATGACATCACAACAAACCTGTACTTTACTATCACTTTCTTTCAGACAGAACACATTGTGGCATCGCTCAGACAAAACAAACCTCTTTATGACATCACAACAAACCTGTTTAGGAAATTAAGATTCTCTGACGTGGTCTTCCTCAAGCCTAATTTACTTCCGCTACTACCGCTTCGGTGTTTGGACATCGAATGTCCTCTCTCGTCCACATTGGGTTTTGCGTCCACATTCTCCTCCTTGAAAACCTCTGCGATTTCGAAATCCATGTGCGGGCAGGAGCGGACATTCCATATTGCATAATTTTGTTCAAGTGGAACGGCGCGGAAGTTGTAAATTAGGCAAACCCATTGTAAGCTCTCTGCACACACAGGAATCAAAGTCAGAGATGAACCTCTTCCCCCTCCTTGTAGCATGTGTATGACCAGAAGAACATCCGACGGCGTGTGTACGACGCGCTCAACGTGCTCATGGCCATGAACATCATCTCTAAAGAGAAGAAAGAGATCAAGTGGATCGGTCTGCCTACCAACTCAGCCCAGGAGTGCCAGAACCTAGAGGTAAGAGTCTATGAACACACACACACACACACACACTCACCTGGCCAACTATGAACTCTCCTCACTCCCCCTTTTCTCTTATGCTCTGCGTTCTGCTCTTCCTTTGTAGGTGGAGAGACAAAGGCGACTGGAGAGAATCAAGCAGAAGCAGTCACAACTCCAAGAACTCATATTACAGGTGATCATAGGACAAGCCTGCCTCATAGACAACAATACAATCAATGATTAAGGGAAGCATAAAATACAAGACCACAGGTTGACCTAACGTTATTCTAACGTTCTCTCCATGATGTTCCTCTCCTGCAGCAAATAGCCTTTAAGAACCTGGTGCAGCGGAACAGACAGACAGAACAGCAGGCCAACAGACCTCCGCCCCCCAACTCTCTCATCCACCTCCCCTTCATCATCATCAACACCAGCAAGAAGACCGTCATCGACTGCAGCATCTCAAATGACAAGTGAGTGACTGTGTGTGTTGGTGTATGTCAGTGTAAATTGATCATCAATTTAAGTAATGTAAAGACATTTTATTTTGTCCAACATCGAGGCCATGGCAACACACCGATTGAGTTTGTTATGGTTGAAAGTTTATAATTTATTCATGTTCTAACCATTCCATTATATTCTTCATCTCTTCCTCTCCCTTTCTGCTGTGTTCAGGTTTGAGTACCTGTTTAACTTTGACAACATGTTTGAGATCCACGACGATATTGAGGTGCTGAAGCGCATGGGCATGGCCTGTGGCCTGGAGGTGGGCAAATGTTCCCCGGAGGACCTGAAAGTGGCACGCAGCCTGGTGCCCAAAGCCCTGGAGCCCTACGTTACAGGTCAGAGGTCATAGGGGTCAGGGGTCATAGCTTAAACTTCATGCCCAAATCATCTGTCATAGCTTGAGCTATCGAGCTACACACAATCCCTATTGAAGTAAATTAGTTGGGCATTGTAAGACGTTGATTATTCGGGGTACGTTGGCTATGAGAAACAAGGGCCTGTGTGGTTCTCTCTAAGGTCTGTATGTGAATGTGTGTTCTACTGTCTGTCACATAGAGATGGCCCAGGGTCCCATCAGTAACGTCTACATCACTGGAGGATCCTCCACCAACGGGCGGCGCCATCACGGCCAGGGCAGGTGAGTCTCTCTCCTCTTAGTCAGTCTTGCCATCGGCACATTCACATAGAAATATATGGTAACTCTTAGGGATGTAACAATTCACCGATACGCGGTCCCCGATTTAAAATGTTTAACATACAAGTGCAGTCAGTCTGCGGACCCCTACCCGATCCAAATGTAGTGGTCAGAAAATCGATACAAACGTTACGAATCAGCAGTTCACACATTTCTTTAGCTCATATTACATTGTCCCTTCCAGAAATAATCTCTTGTGACAACTGATGCTTCCTCTCCTCCGGTGTCCAACTGCATGTAACTGTGTTGACAGTCATTGATCTACAAGACATTTTGCATGCTGAACAACCTCAGGCAATATCGGTAGCCTAGTCGAACTGTGCCTAGCTTTGCACACTGACCAACTGGAGGTAGATGGCCTGTTTCTGATCTTACACGTTGCGCAGCAGCTTAAACATTCAAATGCTAAACTGACTTGCGTGATATTAGGCTTTATTAGTTGAGTGACAACCTGTGTAATTAGTTGATTGTTATCTATGCGCTGTTGAAAATTGTGTTTTACCAGAAATAAAAAGTAATCTACCGAAGACAACTCATCTGGTTATACCTGCTGAACGGGGATATCAATAGATTGATTGTTCAGGTTCACCATAAGCAATTGTTTTGATCGTTTTTCCAGATATACAGGGTAAAGTTGATAATTTCGTAACGAGGACAGCAATCACTTTTGCGAGGCACGCTGCATGGCTGAAGCGGGAGGAGAAGAGATCACCACTCTCAAAATGTCCAAACCATTTGATTTTGAGATGGGGGGGGGGGATCAAAGTTGTGCTATATATTCATTGGCTATGTCATAGCTAATTTGTAAATAATAAATATTGATACATTACTAGCTCAAACACAATCTGCATAAAATGACAAGTTAATTAGTGGGTGATGGTGATTTCAGAAGCAGAGTGTGGGGACAAAATGGGCTACAATGCCCCTCCTAATCCGATAGTGGTAGTGAGTGGTAGATGCTTAGTCTCCCTTATGGCTCAGCTCAGGTGCCTACATAGTACATACACCATAGTAGTCGGCTCAGACAGATCCAGCTCAGAGAGGCCCAGCTCATGAGCTTCATCAGCAGCAGATTTTAATTTAGAATAGAAAATGAATGTGTTTATGCAGCAAATGGTAGTGCGATTCGTTCAGGTAGCCCAGTGGTTAGAGCGTTGGACTTGTAACCGGGGGGTTGCAAGTTTGAATCCCCGAGCTGACGAGGTAAAAATCTGTCGTTCTGCCCCTGAACAAGGCAGTTAACCCACTGTTCCCCGGGCGCCGAAGACGTGGATGTCGATTAAGGCAGCCCCCCGCACCTCTCTGATTCAGAGGGGTTGGGTTAAATGCGGAAGACACATTTCAGTTAAAGGCATTCGGTTGTACAACTGACTAATAATGGTGACTTTGACTTTTGAAACTAAAACGTTTAGTTCCTGTATGGTATCGGAGCCCATGTGTCTAGATATAGTTCGGAAAGTAGTCAGACCCCTTGACTTTCTCCACATTTTGTTACGTTACAGCCTTTATCTAAAATATATTAAATAAAATAAATAATATCAGTAATCTACACACAATACCTCATAATGACAAAGCGAAAACAGGTTTTTAGACAATTTTGCAAATGTATTAAAAATACAAAACAGATACCTAATTTACATAAGTATTCAGACCCTTTGCTATGAGACTCAAAACTGAGCTCAGGTGTAGCCTGTTTCCATTGATCGTCCTTGAGATGTTTCTATAACTTGATTGGAGTCCACTTATGGTATATTCAATTGATTGGACATGAATTGGAAAGGCACGCACCTGTCTATATAACGTCCCACAGTTGACAGTGCATGTCAGAGCACAAATCAAATTTGATCAAATCACATGGTTAGCAGATGTTAATGCGAGTGTAGCGAAATGCTTGTGCTTCTAGTTCCGACCATGCAGTAGTATCTAACAAGTAATCTAACAAATTCACAACAACTACCTTATACACACAAGAGTAAAGTAATGAATACGAGTATATACATATAAATATATGGATGCGCAATGGCTGACCGGCGTAGGCAAGATGCAGTAGATGGTATGGAGTACAGTATATACATATGAGATGAGTAATGTAGGATATGTAAACATTATATAAATGGCATCGTTTGAAGTGGCTAGTGATACATTTATTTCATCCAATTATAATTATTAAAGTGGCTAGAGATTTGAGTCGATGGACGAATGGCATAGGCAAGATTCGGTAGATGGTTTAGAGTACAGTGTATACATTTGATATGAGTAATGTTGGATATGTAAACATTATATACAAAATTGTTGGCTAGTGGCTAGTGATACATTTGTTACATCCAATTCCTATTATTTAAAGTGGCTAGAGATTTAAGTCAGTATGTTGGCAGCAGCCACTCAATGTTAGTGATGGCTGTTTAACAGTCTGATGGCCTTGAGGTAGAAGCTGTTTTTCAGTCTCTCTGTCCCAGCTTTGATGCACCTGTACTGACCTCGCCTTCTGGATGATAGCGGGGTGAACAGGCAGTGGCTCGGGTGGTTGTTGTCCTTGATGATCTTTTTGGCCTTCCTGTGACATCGGGTGGTGTAGGTGTCCTGGAGGGCAGGCAGCGCTGTTGCGCCTTCTTCACCACACTGTCTGTGTGGGTGGACCATTTCAGTTTGTCCGTGATGTGTACGCCGAGGAACTTAAAACTTTCCACCTTCTCCACTACTGTCCCTTCGATGTGTATAGGGGGGTGCTCCCTCTCCTGTTTCCTGAAGTCCACGATCATCTCCTTTGTTTTGTTGACGTTGAGTGAGAGGTTATTTTCCTGACACCACACTCCGAGGGCCCTCACCTCCTCCCTGTAGGCCGTCTCGCCGTTGTTGGTAATCAAGCCTACCACTGTAGTGTCGTCAGCAAACTTGATGATTGTGTTGGATGCGTGCTTGGCCATGCTGTCATGGGTAAACAGGAGAGGGCTGAGAACGCACACTTGTGGGGCCCCAGTGTTGAGGATCAGCGGGGTGGAGATGTTGTTTCCTACCCTCACCACCTGGGGCCGGCCCGTCAGGAAGTCCAAGACCCAGTTGCACAGGGCTGGGTCGAGACCTAGGGTCTCGAGCTTAATGACGAGTTTGGAGGGTACTATGGTGTTAAATGCTGAGCTGTAGTCGATGAACAGCATTCTTACATAAGTATTCCTCTTATCCAGATGGGTTAGGGCAGTATGCAGTGTGATTGCGTCGTCTGTGGACCTATTGGGACGATAAGCAAATTGGAGTGGGTCCAGGGTGTCTGGCAGGATGGAGGTGATATGATCCTTGACTAGTCTCTCAAAGCACTTCATGATGACGGAAGTGAGTGCTACGGGGCGATATTCATTTAGCTCAGTTACCTTAGCTTTCTTGGGAACAGGAACAATGGTGGCCCTCTTGAAGCATGTGGGAACAGCAGCCTGGGATAGGGACTGATTGAATATGTCCAGTAAACACACCAGCCAGCTGGTCTGCATGCTCTGAGGACACGGCCAGGGATGCCATCTGGGCGGCAGCCTTGAGGGTTAACACATTTAAATGTTTTACTCACGTTGGCTGCGGTGAAGGTGAGCCCGCAGGTTTTGGTAGCGGGCCGTGTCGGTGGCACTGTACTGTCCTCAAAGCTTCCTCAAAGCAACCATGAGGTTGAAGGAATTGTCCGTAGAGCTCAGAGACAGGATTGTGTAGAGGCACAGATCTGGGGAAGGGTGCCAAAAAATGTCTGCAGCAGAAGGCCCCAAGAACACAGTGGCCTCCATCGTTCTTAAATGGAAGAAGTTTGGAACCACCAAGACTCTTCCTAGAGCTGGCTACCCAGCCAAACTGAGCAATCGGGGGAGAAGGGCCTTGGTCTGGGAGGTAACCAAGAACCCGATGGTCACTCTGACAGAGCTCTAGAGTTCCTCTGTGGAGATGGGAGAACCTTCCAGAAGGACAGCCATCTCTGCAGCACTCCACCAATCAGGCCTTTATGGTAGAGTGGCCAGACGGAAGCCACTCCTCAGTAAAAGGCACATGTAGCCTTCTTGGCGTTTTCCAAAAGGCACCTGAAGACTCTCAAACCATGAGAAACAAGATTCTCTGGTCTGATGAAACCAAGATTGAACTCTTTAGCCTGAAAGCCAAGCATCATGTCTGTCAGAAACCTAGCACCATCCCAATCTGTGAAGCATGGTGGTGGCAGCATCATGCTGTGGGAATGTTTTTCAGCGGCAGGGACTGGGAGACTAGTCAGGATCGAGAAAAAGATGAACAGAGCAATGTTCAGAGAGCTCCTTGATGAAAACCTGCTCCAGAGCGCTCTGGATCTCAGACTGGGGCGAAGGTTCAATTCCAAAAGGACAACGACCCTAAACACACAGCCTAGACAACGCTGGAGTGGCTTTGGGACAAGTCTCAATGTCTGTGGGTAACCCAGCCAGAGCCTGGACTTGAACCCGATCGAACATCTCTGGAGAGACCTGAAAATAGCTGTATAGCAACGCTCCCCATCCAACCTGACAGAGCTTGAGAGGGTCGGAAGAGAGGAATGTGAGAAGCTCCCCAAATACAGGTGTGCCAAGCTTCTAGCGTCATACCCAAGAAGACTTGAGGCTGTAATGTGCTTCAGCAAAGTACTGAGTAAAGGGTCTGAATACTTATGTAAATGTCACATTTCAGTTATTTATTTTAATTATATATTAGCAAAAATGTGTAAACATGTTTTTGCTTTGTCGTTATGGAGTATTGTGTGTAGATTGATCAAGGGGGGAAAAAACGATTTAATCATTTTTAGACTAAGGCTGTAACCTAACAAAATTGGTTAATAATCAAGGGGTCTGAATACTTTCCAAAGGCACTATAGGTATAGAATTGTCCTGAAAGGGAAAGATGCACATCCGTACTATCTCTACTACTCTCTTCTTCCCCCTCTGTATCTCTCTCTGTAGTGACAGCGGTGCAGATGGTCCCCTGGCCTCCAGCTCTAATGACTCTCACTACAGCAGCTCCCGTGTTGAGACCCCTGTGTCGTACATGGGGGATGATGACGAGGAGGACGACTACGATGAGAACGACGACGAAGATTAACCTTCTGCCGCGCCAAGCCTCTCGAACATGCAGTCTGTCTCTTTCTCGCCCTCTCTCTCTCTCTCTGAGTATCTCTCTCTCTGAGTATTTCTCTCCCTCCGAGTATCTCTCCCTGTAAGGGGCGTTGAAGAATGTTTTTCTGGGTATGAAGGGTGTGCAGCCCTCTTCTCCTCAGAGCGGGTGGTCCTGAATCACATGATGCACATTGGTTCTCTGGGAAGGGTAGTCTATGGCTTTGGCACTGTGCTGCAGCATTTCTCTGTCTTATCACCCTCTTCTTGGAAAGCCATCCCGCTGGAGAATAAAGTGAAAAGAAACCCACTGCTGTTGGAGAATGTATAGTGTTCCTTGTGTGTGAAATAGTTAGCTTTGTTATGTTTTGAATTCGTTGGACAGACTCAATGGTGAACCACTGTTTCAAGATGGCTGCCAGTGCAACTGCCCCCCAGACCGCTGGCTCAGAGACACTCACTGGATCCAAAATGTCCGGTTTAGTCGTCACAACGCCCTAAGAAAGTTTGGGACTGCCCATTCGAAAGTGTGGACATTGTTTTGTTATCCCCCTCTTTTGTGGCATTGATATCAATGGGCTGGTGTGTTGGGCTAGCTTCCTCTCATTCTGTAGGCAGCTGCTTTTCTGGTGCTTTTGGAGAGCGCCCTTCCACACCATGGTAGTGTTTACAAGTGACGGGCACGAGCGAGGAAAATAACTCCCCTACCCACGCTCCCCTATAGGAAAATGTTAAGCTTTGTGTTTGAATGATGTAAACTGATCCTATGAAGATTGTAGTTTAGAACATCCTTTACAGGTCAGTGGCGGAAGGAAGACCCGGACGTTATTGATGTAGCTAAAATGTGGGTTGTATAGGTCTGTCTCCATGGACTCCCTTCGAAGATCCCCTTTTTAAAAAACTGAACAACATGTACTGACTCTTCCAAAATACCTTTTCTGTAATCTAATATAATTTTGCCAATTAAATATAGAGAATGTTTTAACAAATGTACTTCGGTTAGTGGTTTTGTGCAGTGTTATAATCTGAAAAGCATATGGGATTTCTTACTACTCAATTGGCTTCAATAGATGAAATAGGACCGTAATAACCTCAAATGGGTCAAACATGAAATCCTTTGGGAATTGTCCTCTGGGAAATCTGATGTGTTGACTTGCGGTCTCTAAAGCCTTGTTCACACATCAAATCCTTTTTCCTGCAGTCTGAACAGCCAAAAAGCACATGGAATCAGATATTTCAAGACACATTTAAAAACACTTTTGTAGGTTTTTAGACAGTTTGACATATCTTGTTGCTTGCTAGCTACTCTGTTTTGACAAGAACATGACCGTTTTGACAAGAACATGTGGTAGCTAACTAGCTTGGTGATTGTTTACAATCAAGTTAGGGAATGTGCTAGAAAGCTAAACGGCTACCTCGGTAACTAGTTGACTGCTGTGGCTAGAAAACTGGTTTGAGCATTAAGGCCTGCACTGTGATAATGGTGCCCAGAGGAAGTGATATAATGGGAGAACTGAGGGCTAGAGAGAGAGAGAACCATTTTGCCTTCGCCTTTCTGATCCTTCCATATCTATGAAGGCAAGGGGCCATTCCAATGTTTTGTGAGGTGTCAATTTTAGACTCTGCCTTACTCCCTCCCTCCCTTTTCTACTGTGCTGCTCCCTTGTGTCTTGTTCTTTAGATAACAGGTGCTGCTCTGGCCTCCATGACACAGTCTGAATACATCAGTCACAGCTTGGGCTCTCACTCTCAGCCTGAGGTATTAGGGAGTGAGTGGATAAAGGCATTACTGTCTGAAAGGTGCTGAGCCAGGTGTGTGTGAGAGATACGGGTAAAGCGCTCGGGTCAGGAGGAGGATCTTCTTGTGTCCTCTGTCCTGCTGCTGGCACTGCTCTCCTTTTCCTTTCGCTCCCGCTGTTCATCTTTCCTCTGAGCTTTCCTCTCTAATCCTCCCTTTTTACTGTTTCACTCCCTCTTTCTCTTCTACCACCTTTTACTCGCACTTCAACATATTTTTCTTCATATCTTTTCTCACCCTATCCCTCCTTGCCCCCCCGCTCTGCTTCACCATGCTCTCCCTCTGAGTGTCCTCGCTGTCGGCGACAGCCCCTCTCCCTCCGTTGCCATGGATTTGGGCAGCCTGACCACAGTGGTTGCCAACTCGGCCTACATAAGCGCCCGCGGCAGCTTCGATGGCTCCAACCCGGCAGCCTCGCGTGACAAGAAGTACCACGCCCGCCTCAAGCTGCCCCACATCACCGTGTGTGAGGGCCTCCAGGAAACCCTGGACCTAACCTTTCAGTCAGTTTGCGTGGAGCAGCCCATCGGCAAACGTCTGTTCCGCGAGTTCCTGGAAACGGCTCCCGAATACCACGGTCCTTGCCACTTGTGGCGGGACATCGAAGAGTACAACTTAGCCGAAGACACAGACCGGGCCCAGAAGGGATCTAGGATTGTCCAGCGTTACCTGGAATCCTCTGCTAAGCTCTACTGCCCCTTCCTGACCCCGGAGACCGTGACCCAGGTGAAAGAGGACCAGCAGGGGGCTGGGGACACCCTCTTTTCCCAGACACTGACCTCTGTGCTGGGCTACCTCCAGGAAGTTCCCTTCACCTTCTTCCTGGAGAGCATGTACCTGAAGAGGTTCCTGCAGTGGAAGTGGCTGGAGATGCAGCCCATGGACCAAGACTGGTTCCAGGACTTCCGTGTGCTGGGAAAGGGGGGGTTCGGAGAGGTGTTTGCCTGCCAGATGAAGGCCACGGGGAAACTGTACGCCTGCAAGAAGCTCAACAAGAAGAGGCTGAAGAAGAGGAAAGGCTATGAGGTGAAAAGATTTGGTGGGAAAGGAGGTAGTTTCTGAGTGTCTTTGGTGTGGTCCATCATCTCCAGTCATGTGACATTTCCTGTATGATATCAGATGATATCATTAGATACAGTATGCTTCTATAGCCTATTAATGCTAGATCAAGCTGAGAGTCACAATGACTAATGACATGGAAGGGTAGTGCTACAGTGTGTGGTCAGGTGTCATACCCTCTGACTGTTTGAAACCCTGTAATCTAGAGTGAAACATTTGCCTCTGTCTGTCTTAGCCCTCTGTGTTAAACACAACACAGGGATAGAGCGATTATGGAGAGGTTTAGGGAAAAGCTGTTCTCAATGGAACTGCTGGGGAAGGTTAGTCCATGTCCTTTACAGCTAGTCTAATGCCCCCTTGCTCATGTCAATCACTGATATGATTAGATAGGTGAAATCAAGGATTCCACTTTATATCTTTCACCTATCCAGGTGTTAGGTCAGTGACTACTTCAAGGATGCATTTGAAAAGTAATTGATCAGGGCCTACCGCTGTATATACCGACCAGATTGTCTCCCTAACAATAGGAGTTTTAGGAGCTTTTCGCTGTATTCCCCAGTGGACAGATTTTGACTTGAGTGGATCCTCTCGCTTTGCCTCTTCCTCGCTGCCTACCGGTATGAATTTGTGAGTGATGGTTGCTATTGTCATGTTTGTCCCCCTCCTTTACTCTAGGGGGCGATGGTGGAGAAGAGGATTCTTGCCAGGGTTCATAGTCGCTTCATTGTGTCACTGGCCTACGCTTTCCAGACCAAGGATGAGCTCTGCCTGGTTATGACCATCATGAATGGAGGAGACCTGAAGTAAACATGTGCACACACACACCTTATGATAGATTTGTAACATGTTTGTTCACATACTTCACATTTTAGCAGACACACTTATCCAGAGCGACTTACAGGAGCAATTGGGGTTAAGTGCCTTGCTCAAGGGCACATCAACATATGTTTCACCTAGTCAGCTTGGGGATTCGAAACCTTTCGGTTTCTGTCCCAACGCTCTTAACCACTAGGCTACCTGCCGCCCCAGGTACCACATCTATCTGGTGGATGAGAACAACCCAGGGTTTGAGGAGCCCAGAGCCTGTTTCTACGCAGCTCAGATCATCCAGGGCATGGAGCATCTTCATCAGAAGAGAATCATCTACAGAGACCTCAAACCTGAGAACGTCCTGCTGGACAATGAAGGTACACAATGAGAGGTGTGCATGTACATACAAACACGAACACATCCACATGCATGGGATGCTTGTGTGATGTGACGCTGTCCATATGTCCTTAGGTAACGTGCGTATCTCTGACCTGGGTCTGGCAGTGGAGCTGAAGGAGAACCAGACAAAGATCAAAGGCTATGCCGGAACTCCAGGTCAGTCTCGGCTGCAGCAGCCGACCTCATCTCACAATGGGGTTTCACGTTTAGTGTCTCCAAGAGGTTCCATATTGGCTCTTGTGACTGACCTTTGCTATCTGCCCCCAGGGTTTATGGCCCCGGAGCTCCTGAAGGGGGAGAAGTATGACACCTCAGTGGACTATTTCACCCTGGGGGTCACACTGTTTGAGTTTATGGCCGCCAAGAACCCCTTCAGGGATCGTGGAGAGAAGGTAACCTGCTCTATCCCTCCTCCCTTTCATCCCTTCACACTGAACGTGCACACCGGATAACAGTGTAGGTCGTCAATTCTGGTCGTGTAGAGCCACTGGAGTCTGAAGGCTTTCGTTCCATCCCAGCACGTACACACCTGTCTTTGATTCTTCCTTCAAAGGCCATCATTATTTGAATCAAGGGTGTGTCTGTGCAGGGTTGGAACAAAAGCCTGCACACCCAGTTGGTTTATGGCTTTGATGTACTGTTGCTAACCTGCGGTTGTCTTCTGGTCAGGTTGAGAAGGAGGCACTAAAGGAGCGCATCATGAACGGGACTGTGGTCTACCCAGAGACATTCAGTGAGAATTCGAAGTCCATCTGCTCTGCCCTGCTGGAGAAACAGGTGGACAAGAGACTAGGTTTCAAGAATGGGACCTGTGACGAAATCAGGACACACCCCTTCTTCAGCGCCATCCACTGGACGAGACTGGATGCAGGTACGAACTGCTATTTCTAAGTGCTAACTGAACCAAATGTTATATTGTGTATGTGGGCTGGATTTGGGCCATGATAATTTTGCTGTGTCACACTCTACAGCTGCCACAAAGACAGACTCCCAATCAGAAGCACACCATCCCTCCTGAAGTTCACTCAGTAAGAGTCTCTCTAACCCCCTCCCTCTCTCCTACAGGCATCCTGCCCCCTCCGTTTGTCCCTGACTCCAAGGTGGTCTACGCCAAAGACCTGGATGACGTGGGTGAGTTCTCCTCGGTGAAGGGGGTGGGGCTGGACGACCCCGACCGCGTGTTCTTTGACGAGTTCTCCTCTGGGAACATTGCCATCCCCTGGCAGGAGGAGATGATTGAGACAGGGATCTATGGTGAGCTCAACGTGTGGGGACCCGCAGGCACCATACCCAACGACCTACGCAGGGAGTCCATCTTGGAACAGCCCAAGTCATCCACATGCTGCTTGGCGTGATTGTCTCTTTGGAAACGGAGGAGGAAGAAGGGAGCTCAGGCGTTCCGGATCAGACCAACCGTAGCTCTTTGTGGTGATGTTGTGTTTAGTACACGCGGAAGCGCTGCCAACTGAATATTTTTTTGAATGCTTTATGTTTAGAGTAGAACAATGAGAAAAACTGTAAAAAAAAAATGTACACCTCAAAGGGCATTGATGGGAAAATGCGTCGCCATCGTGACAACACCTGGACCCCAACAAACACTCACAGTCCAGAACAGCAAATCAGGTTCTACACAATAACGTTGCCATGGAGGTGGAACTTCTGAGTGGCACGGCGTTCTGACTGCTCATAGGTTGAGATTGAGAGACTGCTCTTAGAGTGAAACTGTTAGATGGGCTTTGGACCTTTGTGCTTCAGTTGGGCTCAGCAATAGATATTCTGTATTCTCAACACATACTGACAGATCATTTAGCATTGTCAAGACATACGTGTGTGTGTGTGTGTGTGTGTGTGTGTGTGTGTGTGTGTGTGTGTGTGTGTGTGTGTGTGTGTGTGTGTATGAGAGAGAAAACGAGATGCTTTCTGATTCTGCTCACTATAACACTAGTGAAATGTGCTAAGAAACAGTTCTCTAAATATGTCAATATACACTGAGTATACCAAACATCAGGAACACCTTCCCAATATTGAGTTGCACCCCCCCACCCCTTGCCCTCAGAACAGCCCCAATTGATCGGGCATGAACTCTACAAGGTGTCACAGGGATCCACAGGGACGCTGGTCCATGATGACTCCAATGCTTTCCACATTTGTGTCAAGTTGGCTGGATGTCCTTTGGGTGGGAGGACCATTCTTGTTACATACGGGAAACTGTTGAGCGTGAAAAACCCAGCAGCGTTGCAGTTCTTGGCACAAACTGGTGCGCATGGCACCTACTACTACCATACCCCGTTCAAAGGCACAATTTTTTGTCTTGCCCATTCACCCTCTGAATGGCACACATACACAATCCATGTCTTAATTGTCTCTAGGCCTTCTTTAACCGGTCTCCTCCCCTTCATCTACACTGATTTGAAGTGGATTTAACAAGCAACATTAATAAGGGATTCTAACTTTGGAAAGAGCAGTTAATGTTTTGTATACTCAGTGTAAGAGCTTACCTTCTTCAACTAGTCTGTTTTCATGTATAGTGGGAAAGGGTTTGTTTACCATTGTCGTAAATGCAGGTGATACTGTCTCTAGTAGATGTCTATGTATATATATATAGTAACTTTCAGAATATCTGTGTTGATGCCAATGCAGACTATGCGTAAGTAGCGAGAAATGAACACATTTTTCACACTGTAGTGCAAAGCAAATGTATTTACAAAACATTTGTCAATGTATCAAATGTATGAAAAAACATTGGTAGATAAAATTTTGAAAAGTCACATGGTTGAGATTCATTTTGGTTTTCTGGGTTTTTTGCAGGACACGGGTTGTAAATATAATGTAGCTCACAGCAATGTCCTTGAATCCCAGAATCGGCTTTTGTTGTCTGTCTAATAATAGTGTATGTTGGTGAGGTGAATGTACCCACACAATGGGCTCCAGGCAGTCTGTAGTGAGCTCCTGTTTCATCCATCCACAGTGGAGAACAATTTCTCTTCTTTCTCAGCACTTTTCCTCTGTCTCCTCTACTCCCTAGTCTCTCCATTCCATTCCATCCCCCCTCCCCCTCTCCTCACTCTCGTGCCGTGGCCTTGTAGATCATCACGTCCCCCTCCTTTAGCTCTGTCATCAGTGTTGTATCAAAGCAACTCTTAAATCTCTCTGTGAACTTCAGGTCTGACTGGAACCTCACCTTATTGGCCCACATCAGCGTGGTGCCACTTGCTGGTCTGCAGAAGTGGTGCATGGTCGCCAGCAGCTCCTCCTGGTGGTCGTGGTGATACACCACATCGGCTGCCAGCACGTAGTCATAGTGACAGGAAGTGCTGGGGAAGTTTTTCTCAAGGTCGTGACCCCAGGTGAGGGCAGTCACCTGGGGCGTGTAGCGGCAGCGGCCCTTGGAGTTCCGAGAGAGGTTGAAGGTCAGGTTGGGAAGGATTTCGGGCAGGTCGGTGGCTGTTACCCAGGCACCTGGAAAACAGGACACAAGGGAAACAGTCAGTTAGGGAAATTTAATCAGTCTGTCAAACCAACTGACAGACTCATCTAATAGCCTGGCCAGTGGCCCTTATACAGTTAGCCAGACTGGAAAAGAGACAGATGGACAGACTCACCCAGTAGACTAGCAACAATAGACAGTAAACCTGTCCCTGCTCCAATCTCTAGTACCGCTTTATCCAGGAAATTCACCTGCTGCCGGTTATTCTCCAGGAACTGACTCAGAGCCACCGCCTACCCACACACACGCACAAACACATCATCGTCATCACCAGCAGTAACAGCATTATCATCATCACTACGATCACCATCAACATCTACACACAATGATAGAGTAACCCAGATCAGTCAATATGAAATAAAGGCCCAGTGCAGTCCAAATTCTGTTTTTGCTGTGTTTTATATCATATCGCACAACAGCTGATGAAACTAACACTGTAAATGTGTGCTGGTTGAAAATACAATCTACGCAGGAGTTTCTGCTTTCCATGGTGACATCACCATGCAGTTAATAGACCAACAGAGTGCCAAACCTCTCTGCCAATAACAGCTTCCACTCCACACGAAGACCACTCCCACACAGTCCTAGCTAAATTGTTGCTTGAGAAATATACTGAACAAATATATAAACGTGTCAAAGATTTTACTGAGTTACAGTTCATATAAGGCAGGTATTCCCAAACTGGGGTACGTACGCGCAATGCTGTCGGGGGTACGCCAAATAAAAATGTGATTCACAAAAATAAATATCGTTTCACTGCCCCCCAAAACATTCAACCATCTAGTGTTCAGCAATTTTTTTTATTTCACCTTTATTTAACCAGGTAGGCCAGTTGAGAACAAGTTCTCATTTACAACTGCGACCTGGCCAAGATAAAGCAAAGCAGTGCGACAAAAACAACACAGTTACACATGGGATTAACAAACGTAAAGTCAATAACACAAGAGAAAAATCTATATACAGTGTGTGCAAATGTAGTAAGAAATAACAATGTCAAATAATTAACATCCTATCACATTAACCGTTACTCTCTCGCGGAAACCTTCACTCTTGCGCAGACATTTAGAAACAAAACATGACAGTTTGAAAAATAAGCCACAGGAGTTTTTGAGTGAGAATAAAGATGACTTTTGAATAGTAAGACATGTATAAAAGCAACAGATACCATTAATAGGAAGGGGCTAGAAGTGTCTTATATGGTGAGCTACCGAGTGGCTAGGACAGGCAAGCCCCATACTATTGTGGAGGACTTCTTCCTGCTGCTCCCGGATATGACTGAGACAATGCTGGGGGAAAAGGCCCAAAAAACTATACAGACAACGTCTTCATCAAACAACACTTTCACAACGCATCAGTGACATGGCAGGAGATGTTTTGAAACAATTACTGCTTCGCATACAAGCCAGTGAATTCTATGCGTTACAGCTGGATGAGTCAACAGACGTGGCGGGCCTGGCACAGCTCCTGGTATATGTCTTTTACGTTGATGCGGGGTCAATTAAGGAAGACATCCTATTCTGCAAACCACTGGAAACCAGGACAACATGAGAGGATATTTTTAAACTACTGGAGATCTTTGTAACATCAAATGGACTTTGGTGGTCAAGATGTGTTGGTATCTGTACTGATGGCGCAAAAGCCATGACGGAGACATAGTGGAGTGGTAACACGCGTGCAAGCAGTTGCTCCCGACGCCACTTGGGTACACTGCAACATCCACCGAGAGGCTCTTGCTGCCAAAGGGAATGCCTGACCGCTTGAAAGACGTTTTGGACACTACATGAAAATGGTTAACTTTGTTAAAGCAAAGCCCCTGAACTCTCGTGTATTTACTGCATTATGCAATGATATGGGCAGCGACCATGTAACGCTTTTACAACATACAGAAGTGCGCTGGTTATCAAGGGGCTAAGTATTTTAAAATTGAGAGACGAGCTTAAAGTTTTCTTTATTGACCATAATGTTCACTTGTCTGACCGCTTGCATGATGACGAGTTTCGTAAACGACTGGCCTATCTTGATGTTTTTTCTCGCCTAAATGATCTGAATCTAGGATTACAGGGACTCTCCGCAACTATATTCAATGTGCGGGACAAAATTGAGGCTATGATTAAGAAGTTGGAGCTCTTTCTGTCTGCATTAACAAGGACAACACACAGGTCTTTCCATCATTGTATGATTTTTTTGTGTGCAAATGAACTCAAGCTTACAGACAATGTCAAATGTGATATAGCGAAGCACCTGAGTGAGCTGGGTGGGCAATTATACAAGTACTTTCCCGAAACAGACGACGCAAACAACTGGATTCGTTATCCCTTTCATGCTCTGCGTCCAGTCCACTTATCGATATCTGAACAAGAGAGCCTCATCGAAATTGCAACAAGCGGTTCTATGAAAATGTAATTTAATCAGAAGCCACTGCCAGATTTCTGGATAGGGCTGCGCTCAGAGTTTCAACATTTGAGAGTGCGCTGACCCTGGTGCTAGAGGCGGTATGCAGCTGGAGGTTGAATGTTTGAAGGGGTATGGGACTATAAGAAGTTTGGGAACCACTGATATAAGGAAATCAGTCCATTGAAATAAATAAATTAGGCCCTCATCTATGGATTTCACATGACTGGGTAGGGGCACAGCCATGGGTGGGCCTGGGAGGGCATAGGCCCACCCACTTGGGAGCTAGGCCCAGCCAATCAGAATGAGTTTCTACCCACAAAAGGGCTTTATTACAGACAGAAATACTTCCCAGCACCCCCTGCTGCATTGCCTTTAAGTTCAATCATCATGTTACTGAGTGTCTATTGAACTCACCCCTGGCCAGACAAGGGCGCCATAGGAGTCCAGAGACTCTCTGATGCAGATTTCATGACCAGCGATAAGGAAAAACTCCTTCCCCAGGGTGTAGGAAACACTGGACTCCCTGGCCATCTGCTTACAGTCAGACACCACTGTAGAGGACAGGACCACAACACAACCAGGTACACTACACACCACACTGGACGGCCAACTGTTAATAACCACTACTACACACGGTCACAACTTAACTAAGATTGACTGTTACACACAACAGCATCAGGACCACAACACAACCACACTGGACTGCTAATATAATTGACCATGACCACTAAAACACATTCACCATTCCTTACTGTTAGGGTTAGGAAACCGCTGCTTGCGTTCATCTTGTGTTCCATTTTCCATCACCTGTGGTCTCTCTTCTTCTTCCTTGTTCTCACCCGGCTCTCTGTCTGTCCTCTCCTTGGGAACCTCTTGGTCTGGCTGTTTGACTGTAGAGGGGCTCTCCATCGCCACAGATCACTGTCGACATTAGACAAAACTTTAGTTGACCTTGTGTATGCGTCCATCTGTAAATACTGTACTGGTTAGGCTACATGTGTGTAAATCCAGCCAAGGAAGCTTGGACCGGTCTATGATGAGTCCTCTTTTCCCTTATCTCCCCTGGGTCTGGTTGTCTGGGTTCAGGCCCAGAGAAATACTTATTTATAACCAACCATCAGCAGGCCACTCGGACTCTGGAGGGAAATACCTGCCATAGCTTAGGACCCACATCACCGAACTTCCTCAGTTCCATGCACTTAGTTTCTCTTCTTCACACACAATCACCAGACTTCACATCAAACATTGTTAGCTAAGATGGTGTTAGTATCAGAAATGGTGCAGCATTAGTACCAAGGATTTTACAGACTCAAATTATGCATTTCCATACAGGATTTACCCCAGTGTTTTACCCCAAAGGCTAGGACTTTTCTGATTCCATCTACGCGGGCCGGCACCCGTGTCTCACTGGGCCATGGCTCCCTCGGACCTGCTCTCACTTGGGGATAAACCCAGGCCACTGGTACTTTTCAGCTTGCATTTACATAACAATTGTTAACTGTAAACTTCAAGACCTTCTCACAAAGCAACTGTTCTGATTATGCAGAACTTGTTGATTCTGCTCTTCACAAGTCCTCACTGTCAGCCCTAGCTATGGAAACACAACATAAGGGTGTGTATACACTAGTGTAACACTGGTGCTACAGTCAAAAAGCAGCAGAAGACAGTGATGCAAACATATGAATACCCGCATATTGATGTTCACGGAGGCTTGCAGACTCATGCTCCATAGAGATGAATAAAGTTCCATGGAATTGAACAGAATGCATGGGAGGATGTTGTATGTGATACAGACCTGTATGAGGTGGTTGTCTCTGTCTCTGTCTCTCTCTGTCTTTGTGACTGTCCTACTGCATCCTGTTTATACCTGGGCAGCATCCCTTCAAACACGCCCCCAAAATCACTGAGCTATAATAGAGAGAGAGATTGACTTTCTGCCTGACAGACTAAGCTAGTATGATAGTGACAGACCGACAGACAGAGAGCGAAAGATATACTGCCTAAAGTGAAACCCCCTCATTGATCCCATTCACATGGAGCCAAGTAAAGTCCACATTTTCAGAGACGTGTGTGAAGACTGAGGCTTCTGCGTGATGACATATCTGCCATAGTGCTCAGCAATAGCAGCTCTGAGTCAGAGCCCTTCAATGGGGAGACATGGTTCAAACAGAGCTGTATCATCGCGCCTATCCTGTTTGCTGTCTTCATTGCTGCCATCCTCCACCACATTGGCCAAGACCTGCCACAGGGAATTCAAATCATGTACCGAACAAATGGCAGGCTGTACAACCTCAAAAGGTTCAAGGTCAAAAGCAAAGTCTTCACCACCACCGTCATGGAGCTTCAGTATCCTGACGACAATGCCATTGCTGCACACTCCGAAGCAGACCTCCAGTGTGTCCTGGATGCCTTTGCGAAGGCATACAGGCTCCTGGGTCTAGCCCTGAATTTAAAGAAGACTCATCCTTCAACAAGCCCCCTACTCTGCCCACAATACAGGTTGACAATAACACCCTTGAAAATGTGGATCACTTCCCATACCTCGGCAGCCTTCTCTTCTCCAAAACCTACATTGACTCTGACATACACCTGTTGTATTCGGTGCATGTGACAAATAAAATTTGATTTGATTTGATTTTTGATTTGACTGAGTGACAGCAGACACACAAACACATCCATCCGTGCGCTGCTCCTGATCTGCTGTTTTTTTTTTGCAGTGAGAATGTGCAGGGAGTTATTTTGCAACTATTTAGCTATATTAAAAAAAGTATCATCGAGTATCATCGAATCTGACTATCAACTGTAAATTTACGGATATGGCCATGTCGGCACACAGCATACTTTACATGCTTGTACACTTAATTAAGGCACTATTTATAATGTATAGCACACCCCTACCATGTAGTCTTATAGTCTCAACTGGCACAGCCAGAAGTGGACTGGCCAAGCCTCAGACACTGGTTCTTCTCTAGGGCCAGTAAACGAAAGGTTGATGGTTCGATTCCCTGAGTGAACTAGGTAAAAATAATCTGTTGATATGCCCTCTACATCCGGCTTCTTCACCTGGGGGATCATCTGAGACCAGCCACCCGGAAGTGTTGATGAAACTGTGGGTTTACACAACCAAAGAATTCCTACACAAACTATCAAAAATTGTCTCAGGGAATCTGCGTGCTTGTCGTTCTCACCAGGGTCTGGACCTGACTTCAGTTTGGTGTTGTAACTGACTTCGGTGGGAAAATGCTCACCTTTGATAGCCACTGGCATACTAGAGAAGTGTGATCATGACAAACAATATGTGAAATGCTTACTTACAAGCCCTTAACCAACAATGTGGTCTTAAGAAAATAGAGATAAGAAAATATTTACAAAAAAAAATGTAAGTAATACAATAACAATAACTGGGCTATATACAGGGGGGAGCGGTGCTATATACAGGGGGAGCGGTGCTATATACAGGGATAAGCGGTGCTATATACAGGAGGGAGCGGTGCTTTATACAGGGGGGAGCGGTGCTATATACAGGGGATAGCGGTGCTATATACTGGGGGTAGCGGTGCTATATACAGGGGATAGCGGTGCTTTATACAGGGGGGAGCGGTGCTATATACAGGGGGGAGCGGTACTGAGTCAATGTGCGGCGGTACTGGTTAGTCGAGGTAATTTGAACATGTAGTTAAGAGTAGTGACTAGATAATAAACAGCGAGTCGCAGCAGTGTAAAAACAAATGGGGAAAGGGGGTCAATGTAAATAGTCCGGTGGTCATTTGATTAATTGTTAAGCAGTATTATGGCTTGGGGATAGAAGCTGTTAAGGAGCCTTTTGGTCCTAGACTTCGTGCTCCGGTACCGCTTGCCGTGTGGTAGGGGTACCGGAGTGTATGTATAGTTCCTGGATGACAGGAAACTTGGCCCCAGTGATGTACTGGACCGTACGCACAAACCTCTCTAGCGCCTTACGGTCAGATGCCGAGCAGTTGCCATACCAGGCGGTGATGCAACCGGTCAGGATGCTCTCGATGGTACAGCTGCATAACTTTTTGAAGATCTGAGGACCCATGCCAAATATTTTCAGTCTCCTGAGGGGGAAAAGGTGTTGTCGTGCCCTCTTTACGACTGTCTTGGTGTGTTTGGACCATGATAGTTCGTCGGTGATGTGGACACCAAGGAACTTGAAACTCTCGACCCGCTCCACTACAGCCCCATCAATGTTAATGGGGGCCTGTTTGGCCCTCCTTTTCCTGTAGTCCACGATCAGCTCCTTTGTCTTGCTCACATTGAGGAAGAGGTTGTTGTCGTGGCACCACACTGCCAGGTCTCTGACCTCCTTCCTATAGGCTGTCTAGTTGTTGTCGGTGATCAGGCCTACCACTGTTGTGTTGTCAGCAAACGTAATGATGGGGTTGGAGTCCTGTTTGGCCACGCAGTCGTGGGTGAACAGGGAGTACAGGAGGGGACTAGGCACGCACCCCTGAGGGGTCCCAGTGTTGAGGTTCAGGGTGGCAGACGTGTTGTTACCTACCCTTACCACCTGGGGCCGGCCCGTCAACAAGTCCAGGATCCAGTTGCAGAGGGAGGTGTTTAGTTCCAGGGTCCTTAGCTTAGTGATGAGCTTCGTGGGCACTATGGTGTTGAACTCTGAGCTGTAGTCAATGAATAGCATTTTCACATAGGTGTTCCTTTTGACCATGTCTGCAAACTACAAAATAACTGTCATCAAGTAGTGAAAGGGTTCAACAGTATAATAATCTTCAGAGGACAACACTGTTTAGTGACTGTGACTAACCCGGCTTGAATGTGTTGAATCTCCAGATATGATTGGATAAGGTCGTCATATTCATATAATGCGTTGTGAAGCTGATCTAGAGTTCAACACCATGAGAGTTGTGTTGATGGGAGTTGTATTGTGAGGGCTGTTCAAAACCCTGCCAACAGCCCGGTTCTCTGGTAATGAACAATGAACCTGTTTCGGATCATCCAAACAGGCATCCCTTTAAGGTTGCCTTTCTCAACCACTGGGAAGGAGAGAGGGAGAATTTGTGTAATGACGTGTGTGATATGCCTGTGTGTGTGGTAATTATTGATTAAAATAGAAAGATTAGACAGGGTTGATTTTAACCTGAGAGCTGATAATCCTGCCTCTATCTCAGTAGCCCATAAATAGCCTCTGTAATCACACTCATACACAGCTATGTGAGTCCTAACATGCTTCATACTGTGTGTGTGTCAAAGACTGCTAAGCTCCTGGGGGATGGGTGTGGATGGGCGTACAGTTGTTCTGTCTATTCTCTCAACTGCTCATACAAACTGGCACATATTCACAAACAGATGCATACACACTCTTTGTCATCCCTGTGGGCAACGAGAGACTGAGAGTTGTAATATGAGAGCTGGATGTGAGCAGCCCTGGTCGTCATGGGAGACTGTTGGAACTAACGCTTGCTTGGACAGAGTGGCTCTTCCCTGATCCTACAGACGACATGCAGAAAACACTGGAACGTTTGGAATTGGGAGGCAGATGAAGAGAGAAAGCCATGTATGGGTTGTATATGGGCCATGTAGCTAGTAGGTCGTTCCACAAAATGAGTGCCTTTTGCGTCCCTTTGATATTTAAAATAGAAATTGTGCACAAATATAGAATTTTAAAAGCCTGTTATATTAAGTGCCTTTTATATGAAGTGCCCTTTAATATAGACTGCATGGAACTTTTTATAAATCCGATTTTTAATACGAATAAAGACTTTCTAAAGTGTCAAATTGAAGCGTTTTGACGTGTCCCTCTGTATCCTCTGACTTCTAGGAAGAACTGAATCCCAACATTTCTCCAAGATTTCACCGTCATTGTAAAGTTATTTTGTTGATTTGACAGAGTCAATGTCTGAAGATGATTATTTATTAGGGATTCATTATTTTAAGGTCAACCTGTTACGTGAACTGAACTTTCGTTTTAATATGGTGAAACTTTTCCTATTTTTTTTTTTCTTTAAATCTATTAGTCAAATGATAGTGTAAAATCAGGTGAGTTGGTTACATTTACATTTTGGTCATTTAGCAGATGCTCTTAGGGATCCCCCTCTCCAATGTTTTCCAAAACACCTTGATATAGGGGTGGAGCATGCATTTAGATGAGGAACTTTGGCTAGGATGGAAGAAATTATATAGTCAAACCTGCTAAAGAGTGAATGTAAACCAGGGGAAAAACACACAACCCTCCCCAAAGCAACAAATATATGATAGACCCCCCCTTCACCGTAGTCAATTTCGAACTGTCCCTTAACCAGAACAACTTAGGCTGTGTTTATTTTTGGTTCTAACTTACGTCCTTTGTCCTGATCTTGTCCACATTCTGATTGTGTCCACATTTTTAGACAGGTGTAGACAATCAATAGACATAAAGTGATCTGATTGTGATTCGATCTTCCTGCCCACTTCCAGAGGTAGTCAGTGTGTGTCTGGATTTCTTACAAGTGTAGACAGAGCTGGACAAAGAAACAACTTAAATCATCATTATTCCAACCTCTAAAATCATTTACAGGTGGCACCATTAACTGATTACGTCAATATGTGTCTTACAATAAATAAATAAATATTATTTTCAAAGAATAGCTCTGAAACAATTTGCATAAAGTAAGGAACCAGGAAATCTGGACACAATGCAGACGCAGTGGACGGATAAAAGACACATTTTAATACCATTTGTAGACACATTTCTGGAAATGTGTGCACAATCAGAATGTAGATAAGGTCAGGAGAAAGGACCCATGTTAGCACCAGGTATAAACGGGGCCCTACACACCCTAGTAAACCGAGCTACAGAGCGTCATATACAGTACTGTCCATTCAAATATTCGAGAAGCACAAAAGTAGGTAGAACTAGTAAAAAGCAACGCTCCTTCGCTGTATTTGTGTAATTTGTGTAAGGTGCGTAGCAGCCTTCGCATTAGTGCGTAGATGGTTCTACTCTGAGCGGGTCGTACATAAACTGAGCGGGTCGTACATAACACGTCAACCTTGTTACCCATAGATAGACAGGCTAGAAATGTTTTAAAAATTACATTTTGCATTCAATTGCCACTCTGTTGCGCACAACAAGCTTCCTTCCATTCCCTCCTATAACAAGGTGATTTATGGATGATTTCAAATGAAGTCGTCAACCTTGTTACGGTCAACCCTGTTACGGTCAACCCTGTACATTTATTTGCCACTTAAACGGCATCTACTATAGTCTTTTATTCTTTGACTTAACGTCTTGTGATCGGAAAACATGTTTTTTCTTAAGTTTAACATGTGCTCTTTATGACAGAATGTTGAAGGTGAAATAAAAAGTGTATTTTTCCCCAAGTTACCCTACTCAAAAGTACTTAAGTACAAATTCTTTAAAGTACTGCTTAAGTCGTTTTTTGGGGTATCTGTACTTTACTATTTATATTTTTGACTACGTTTACTTCACTACATTCCTAAAGATAATTATGTTCTCCATAGATTTTCCCTGACAAACAAAAGTACTCTTTACATTTTTTATGATTAGCAAGACAGGAAAATGGTCCAATTCACGCACTTATCAAGAGAACATCCCTGGTCATCCCTACTGCTTCTGATCTGGCGGACTCACTAAACACACATGCTTCGTCTGTAAATTATGTCAGAGTGTTGGAGTGTGCCCCTGGCTAAATGTAAAAAAAAAAAAAATGGTGCGGTCTGGTTTGCTTAATATAAGGAATTGGAAATTATTTATATATTTACTTTGGATACTTAAGTACATTTAAGCAATTACATTTACTTTTGATACTTTAAAAAACAAATACTTTTAGACTTTTACTCAAGTAGTCTTTACTGGGTGACTTTCACTTTAGTCATTTTTTATTAAGGTATCTTTACTTTTACTAAAGTATGACAAATGGGTACTTTCCCCACCACTGCTCAAAAGCCACCTAATTGGTGGAACGACCTAATGTATGGGTCTAATGTATGGTTCTAATGTGGGCTGTATGTGAGTCATATATGGGTCTAATATGGGGTGTATATGAACCATAGACCCATGGCAGTTTTCTTGTTGGGTAAACAGTGCTGAGCCAAATCTCCCCAGACAGCTCTTTGCTACGACCCTAAAGCTTAGCTATAACTGGGTGCCATAAAACTGGAGTCATGTCAAATATGAGACCAATGAGCAAACATGCACACACAAAGAGAAGTTAGTAATACTGAAACACAGGACCAAGAACATTTCGAACAAAAATGTCCCAGAAATGTCCCAAAAATGTCCCTTTATAGAATTCATTTACATAACTTTTACAAACATATGAACATAGTTCTATCTTCAAAATATAAAAAGTGCTTTCCTATGGCTCTAAAATAGATTGTTTATCATTGAGAAATAATATCTTACAGTGTGAATGCAGTTAAATGTTTAAGAATCTCTTTCACCGCTGAAGCCAGGTACCGGAATCCCCCGTGACTCAAACTGGAAACCTCCTGAGAGGTTCAAAGTGCAAGGGTCATAAAATCTGAGACTGTGTTCCTAGAGCTCGGGATAGAGGATGCACTAATATGTACAGCTCTAAGAACAGTTTCTCCCAAAATCTTCCACACTGGGGTGAAGAATTTAATCTGACTTTAGATCAGTGTCTAGGGCGGTGGAGGACAGCTCATTATAATGGCTGGAATGGAGTTAATGGAATGGTATCAAAAACATGGTTTTCATTGGGTTTGACACCATTCCACTCCATCCATTATAATCCATTATTATGAGCCGTTCTCCCCCTCAGCAGCCTCCACTGGTCAAGGGTCATCTTTATCCTACTGTTTCCTAGACAGGGTGAGAGCAGACGAACGCTCGCAGATCCCAGCACGGCATATCATTGAACTTCCCATTTCCTGAAAAGCAGAAAACAAACATGAATAATAGCCCGTATAACAGAACAACAAAGTGTTATTCAATTGTGTAAGTCATCAGACATTATATTATCCATAGCTATCCTCCATACTCTCAGTGGTAGTATGGATGTATGCTCAAGAATACATTACACGATTAGTTAGCTTTCAGGTGAACGTACCAAGTGCCAGTAGCTCCAGACAGTTCTCCACCCCTGCCGTGTAATTGGGCTCGCCAGGCAGCCAATCCTCATAGGACCAGTGGGCACCATCCAACCAGATGAAGCGACCAGTCTGACAGAGTAAAGAGGAGAAAATGAGTAAACGAATAAACAGGATAGTGACACGCACGCACACACACACGCACGTACACACATTCGCACACTCACGTCCAGGTAGCGTAGTCCTCCAACACAGGTGCGTGTGTATCCTCCGATCTGTTGCAGCATGAGGTCCATGACCTGTCTGTGGATGGTCTGACTGGTGATGGATGCCAGGTGGCCACGAGGGAAGTTAGCCTGGCAGTAGAACTGCAGAGGAGCAGAGAAAACACTGGTTAAATGTTTACATGTTTGTTGAATTAGAGATCGTGAACGATTCACCGAGAGACAAAACAGAGAAGGAACAGAGAAAACATTAAAACATGGAAAAAATAAGATATTAGTTCCCACTTACTTCAGCATCTGAAGCTGTCTTTGGGCCTCTGAAGAACTGGTAGCATTTCCCCTCCAGGACCACACCACTGCAGGAGCTCCTCCCTGTGGTAGAAATCAGCATTGCAACATCATTCCATATTTAACACGTTTGTGTAAGTGTGTATGTGTGTGTGCGTGTCACAGGAGGCCGCTGAGGGCATAATAATGGCTGGAACGGAGCGAATGGCATCAAACACATGGAAAGCATGTCTTTGATGTATTTGATACCATTCCACTGATTCTGCTCCAACCATTATCACAAGCCCGTCCTCCCCAATTAATGTGCCACAAACCTCCTTTGAGATGTGTGTGTGTGTGTATATGTGGACCTCCCTCCATCTCACTGGTTGATGCTTATTTATAAAAACCTTTTAGGCCTCACTCCCCCCTATCTGAGATATCTACTGCAGCCCTCATCCTCCACATACAACAACTGTTCTGCCAGTCACATTCTGTTAAAGGTCCCCAAAGCACACACATTCCTGGGCCGCTCCTCTTTTCAGTTCGCTGCAGCTAATGACTGGAACGAGCTGCAACAAACACTCAAACTGGACAGTTTTATCTCAATCTCTTTATTCAGACTCAATTATGGACACTCTTACTGACAGTTGTGGCTGCTTTGTGTGATGTATTGTTGTCTCTACCCTTTTGCCCTTTGTGCTGTTGTCTGTGCCCAATAATGTTTTACCATGTTTTGTGCTGCTACCATGTTGTGCTGCTACCATGTTGTTGTCATGTTGTGTTGCTACCATGCTATGTTGTCTTAGGTCTCTCTTTATGTTGTGTTGTGTTGCTACCATGTTTTTGTCATGTTGTGTTGCTACCATGCTATGTTGTCTTAGGTGTCTCTTTATGCAGTGTTGTGTTGTGTTGTCTCTCTTATCGTGATGTGTGTTTTGTCCTATATTTATCATTTTAATTTAAATGTTTAATCCCTGCCCTCGTCCCCACAGGAGGCCTTTTGCCTTTTGGTAGGCCGTCATTGTAAATAAGAATTTGTTCTTAACTGACTTGCCTAGTTAAATAAAGGTTAAATAAATAAATAGATAAAAAAATCTCTCTCACCTGTAGGTTCACGTTGGGCCATGTTCTCCATTAGCCCCACCTCCTCCATATTTAAAGACCGCCTCTCCCTCTCTGGTTCCACCCACATGCGCGCCTCTCCATCCATCATGGGGCCCTCGCCCATCATTGGCTGCTCCATGAGAGGCCTCTCTCTTACTCGAACCCCCTCCTCCAATAGGAAACGCTCTTCCCTAAGACGCCTCTCCTCTTCTAGAGGTTCCAACTCCATCATTGGCTCCTCTACCATCACACCTGAGTCTGTCATTGGATAATGCCCAGTGTATAGCCCCTCCCTCATTTCAGGTTCCAGCTCCATGATTGGTTCCTCAGCCAGGAAGTACTGCCCCTCCATCACAGGCCCCATGTCTTCAATCAGTTCCCTCACTGGCTCCTCCCCTTTAATGGCATAATCTGTCATGATTGGATTCTCTCCAAAAGGCACATCCCTCATTTCAGGCTCCAGCTCCATGATTGGTTGTTCCGCCATGACATACTCATCCTCTTCCTCCAGGCTAGGCCCCTCCCTTAGCAACGGCTCCAGTTCTGTCATTGGCTCCTCTTCCAGATCAAAATGATACCTCATTTCTGGAGCCATCTTGTTGCCATCCATAGGACTGCTTCCTCTCCAATACTGTTCAATCAAACTGTCCTCTGGTAGTGGTTCCAACTCCATGATTGGCTCTTCAGCCATTACATATTCACCCTCCGTAAGAGGGCCCTCCTCTTGGTAGGTGAGCCCCTCGTCCATTGCAAGCGCCATCTCCACCTCTGTCTCCATTTCTACTTCAGGTTCCATTTCTACCCTTGGTACTTCTTGTTCCTCAATTTCTGGTTCTTCCGTTTCTTTTCCTTCCATCTCAAGTTCTTCCATCTCTGGTTGTTCCATATTTAATCCCATCTCTGCTTCTTCCATCTCTGCTTTCCCCATTTTGGGATCTTCCATCCTCAGTAGATCCTCCTCCATTTCAGCCTCCATCTCCTGCTCAGGCTGAGCCTCCTCCTCTGCTGCTGGGCCCACCTCCACCAACTCCTCTTCCACCACAGGGGCCACATCTTCCCCTGGTTTCTCCTGCACTGGAGGACTCAGTTCTTCTCGTTTCACCTGCACTGGAGTGATCAGTTCTTCTTGTTTGTCCTGCTCGACAGGGCTCAGTTCTTCTTGTTTATCCTGCTCGACAGCGCTCAGTTCTAGTTTCTCCTGCACCGGAGGGCTCAGTTCTTCTAGTTTCTCCTGCACCGGAGAGCTCAGTTCTTCTAGTTTCTCTTGCCCCAGAACGCTCAGTTCTCCTACTTTCTCCTGCACTGGAGGGCTCAGTTCTTCTAGTTTCTCCTGCACCGGAGGGCTCAGTTCTTCTAGTTTCTCCTGCACCGGAGGGCTCAGTTCTTCTAGTTTCTCCTGCACCGGAGGGCTCAGTTCTCCTACTTTCTCCTGCACCGGAGGGCTCAGTTCTTCTAGTTTCTCCTGCACCGGAGGGCTCAGTTCTTCTAGTTTCTCCTGCACCGGAGGGCTCAGTTCTCCTACTTTCTCCTGCACTGGAGGGCTCAGTTCTTCTGGATCCTCCTGGACTTTCTCTACTGGTTTCTCCTGGGCTTTCTCTACTGGTTTCTCCTGGGCTTTCTCTACTGGTTTCTCCTGGGCTTTCTCTCCTGGTTTCTCCTGGGCTTTCTCTCCTGGTTTCTCCTGGGCTTTCTCTACTGGTTTCTCCTGGGCTTTCTCTACTTTTTTCTCCAGCTCCACAGTGTCTTCTGTCTCTGGTTTCTTCTGAACCTCTGGCATCCATTCAGCTGGTTTTTCATGTCTTACTGGAATCACCTGTTCATCCAGGCTGGGTTCCACTAGATTCTCCCGCACCAGGGGGCTCAGCTCTTCTGGTTTCTCCTGCACAAGAGGGCTCAGTTCATCAGGTTTCTCCTCCACCATATAACTAAGCTGGGTTTGTTTTACAATCGCCTCAGTGTTCCAGCCAGCGGATTTCTCCAGGTCTCTCAGGATTGGGTAGATCTCTCTCTGGGGCAAAGGTGGTTTCCATTCATCAATCCATTCATCCATGACTCCATGTGGTCTCCCCAGAGCCACTGAGAAATAGAGAAAAATCAGAAGTGCTTCAATTGACCATTACCCATTTTAACCTGTGAAATAAGTGCAGCATTTTTTAAATGCCCCTGGACAAAAATAATCCCCTTTGTAGAAAAAATGGAATGATTTGAGATTCAGGAATTGAGTAACTCTGATCCCAGGTATACAGTAATGCATATCAGTATTGAATCATGAAGTGGCGCAGCGGTTTAAGGCACTGCATCTCCGTATAAGAGGCATCACTACAGTCCCTGGTTTGAATCCAGGCTGTATCACATCCGGCTGTGATTTGGAGTCCCGTAGGGCGGTGCACAATTGGCCCAGCATTGTCAGGGTATGGCCAGGGTAGGCCGTCAACGTAAATAAGAATTTGTTCTTAACTGACTTGCCTAGTTAAATAAAGGTTAAATAAAAAAAAATCATAAAACCACCTCACAGAGATAAACTAAAGGATAATCAGGCAATGATAAGGGGACATGTAATGCTGATATGAGCCTCAACAACAGAATCATAAACAGATTGAGGTTTGATCACAGAGTCACAGTGACTCTAACTTTCACTTCAGCCACAGTCTTAGACTTAAAAAAATATATATTTGAAAAGAGGAATATTAATTATTATGTTTTTCTTTCAGTAAGACCACCACAATCCAGCCCCCCAAGTACTGTATAGTGCCTTATATATATACCTATAGTGTATTCAGACCCTTTGACTTTTTCCACATTTTGTTGCTTTACAGCCTTATTCTAGAATTGATAAAAATAAATACAAATCCTCAGCAATCTATAGACAATGCAGTTTTTTAAAATAAAATCCTGTTTTTGCTTTGTCATTATGGGGCATTGTGTGTAGATGGATGAGGGAAAAAAACATTTGAATCCATGTTAGAATAAGGCTGTAAGGTAACAAAATGTGGAAAAAGTCAAGGGGTCTAAATACTTTCCGAAGGCACTGTATATCTCAAAAGTGTATATTAGCTAGAGCGGCCCCTAAAATAAACTGTACTGGTATTGCAAACAAAATGCACACAACAATACGCACTAGCGCAGAGGGGCCAAGCAACAGAAGAGCTATGTGGTGTAGCAAGGTCCAAGCTAATGCTATTTTACACATTTTGCCATGAGGATGAGAGAAAATGTTGCTGTTTTAGAGCTTAGGGATTTTTGAAAGATGGGACAATCTCAAATGTTTGTCTTAATATTAACAACATTTTAAATATTATTATTTAATAGACCAAAGTATCAGCTATCACACCAAGTAAAAGAACAACCACCCAACTAACTGGATATATGTCAACTCCATCAGATACCAGGCCCATAAAATACATTTCATTTTTACAATTATTGTCCAAGTGTTTAGAGTCCTTAGTTGTTTAATTCTAACAGTATGTTATTAAAAAATGTAATAATACAAATCTCCAAACTTCTTTTTCTGTTCTTTTATAGCGCTATGAAATGTTCCAGGGCTAATTTCGATAGCATTGTGACATGTTTTTCTACATTTAGAACATAACATTTATAAAGGAAACATTATCCCTTAGGACTAGAACAGCAAATACTTCCATTGCTTAAGCATACGTTGCAGAACAGTGATGAAAATATTTTTCTGAATATTGACAAAAAAATGGATCATAAGGGGGTTAGCCATCAGTGACGGAGTTGACAACAGATACTCAAAACAGACATTTTTTTGTCTTGTATAATGTCGTTGTATAAAAGTTGAGTATAATCATTTGTAAAACATGGAATTTTTTTCAAATCCCCAAACAAAACATAAACATTAGATCTTTCAGCACTCTGACGGAGTTGATGTTGGATACACAGTAGTAATATAGTTTTTTCTAAGTTGCTTTATGACTCTAAAACCTAATTAAATGTAACATAGTAGAACCAAAATTCCTATTATATTTTCATCTATCAGGCAGATGGAGTTGATACTGTATGGTTGTGACCATGGTGATTCCAAAATTGTTTGTTTAAATCTATTAGCAGTATGGAACTTTCCAGACCATGAGTGATCTTGTTGCATTACATTAAATAAGGACATGAATAAGGGGTCCTTATGGTACAGCTGTCCCTGGCCATTCCTGATTCATTTAGGATTTTAGACAAATGTGATGGAATAAACCAAATCTTTGGACACATCTTTTAGGAATCAAAGTTTTGAGAGAAATATCATTTGTCACAGAGGGCTATTGCAAGTTACTACATACAATCATTTTTCAGTGAATATCAATTTTTGCCAGATTTTTGAATCTTTGCTCCGGACAAGGGTACTTCCAGGCATAGACCCGACATGGAAATGTATAATATTTAGAACATTTCCAAAACAAGTATTTTACCTTGTAAAAATCCCCTAAAAGTAAACTTTAAGCTCAAATAATGAATTTCTTTTAAAGGATTGTCCCGACTTTCAAGAATCCCTGAGCTAATTTCAGGCTATTCTACAAATTTTGCCATTAGTCTTAAAGAAAATTTCCTGTCATTCCCTCCCAGAAATCATGGCTTATGACAGGTTCATATGCTATCTAGGGGGCCCGACCTCCCCAAAAATAGATTTAAAAAAAAGCTTGTGGGCCCCACTGCCTTGCTGGGGCTGTGGGGGTGTGTGCTACACCAGCCCCGTCGCGGACCATGACGTCCTGCTCCCAGACAAACTAAACAACTTCTTTGCTCGCTTTGAGGACAATACAGTGCCACCAACACAGCCCGCTACCAAAACCTGCGGGCTCACCTTCACTGCAGCCAATGTGAGTAAAACATTTAAACGTGTTAACCCTCGCAAGGCTGCCGGCCGAGCAGACCAGCTGGCTGGTGTGTTTACGGACATATTCAATCAATCCTTATCCCAGTCTGCTGTTCCCACATGCTTCAAGAGGGCCACCATTGTTCCTGTTCCCAAGAAAGCTAAGGTAACTGAGCTAAATTACTATTGCCCCGTAGCACTCACTTCCGTCATCATGAAGTGCTTTGAGAGACTAGTCAAGGATCATATCACCTCCACCCTACCTGACACCCTAGACCCACTCCAATTTGGCTCAATGTCAACAAAACAAAGGAGATGATTGTGGACTTCAGGAAACAGCAGAGGGAGCACCCCCCCTATCCACCTCGGACAGTAGTGGAGAAGGTGGAAAGTTTTAAGTTCCTCGGCGTACACATCACGGACAAACTGAAATGGTCCACCCACACAGACAGCATGGTGAAGAAGGCGTAACAACGCCTCTTCAACCTCAGGAGGCTGAAGAAATTTGGCTTGTCACCAAAAACACTCACAAACCTTTACAGATGCACAATCGAGAGCATCCTGTCAGGCTGTATCACCGCCTGGTACGGCAACTGCTCCGCCCACAACCATAAGGCTCTTCAGAGTGTAGTGAGGTCTGCACAACGCATCACCGGGGGTAAACTACCTGCCCTCCATGACACCTACACCACCCGATGTCACAGGAAGGCCAAAAAGATCATCAAGGACAACAACCACCCGAGCCACTGCCTGTTCACCCCGCTATCATCCAGAAGGCGAGGTCAGTACAGGTGCATCAAAGCTGGGACCGAGAGACTGAAAAACAGCTTTTATCTCAAGGCCATCAGACTGTTAAACAGCCATCACTAACATTGAGTGGCTGCTGCCAACATACTGACTCAATTCTCTAGCCACTTTAATAATAAAAAATTGGATGTAATAAATGTATCACTAGCCACTTTAAACAATGCCACTTTATGTAATGTTTACATACCCTACATTACTCATCTCATATGAATATACTGTACTCTATACCATCTCCTGCATCTTGCCTATGCCGTTCGGCCATCGCTCATCCATATATTTATATGTACATATTCTTATTCATTCCTTTACACTTGTGTGTATTAGGTAGTTGTTGTGAAATTGTTAGATTACTTGTTAGATACTACTGCATGGTTGGAACTAGAAGCACAAGCATTTCGCTACACTTGCATTAACATCTGCTAACCATGTGTATGTGACAAATACAATTTGATTTGATTTGCACAAATGTCATATGTCAAACACATATTTGAAATATATATTTTGGTATATATATGTACAACCCTTCAGCCTATCATTCTTTAGGAAAATAAGAGAAGAGAACTTTGAGAGAGAACTTTGAAATCTTTGTAGAGCTGTCATTGAGACACCTTACCTGTCAGGCTCAACAACAGTAAGACCAGAGTCTTCATCTTCATCTAGAGAGGCAGAGAAATGACTGATTAGAACACTGAATACTCAAGACACAACTGTCTAATAAATCACCAATAAATAATTCAACGCTTTGCTGTTATTGCCTTACCTGTGAATGTAGTCTAGGTAACGGCTCCAACTGTCTGCTTTGTGGTGTCTGTCTCTTTATAAGCTTGTTATGAGCTCTCCTGACCCATAAAGAGCCAGTCCTTCACTCTTTATGACCCCCTTCCCCTAAAACCCCCTCCACTCCTATCACGTGCAGGTTAGTGCATCAACACGTCTGTTCCCCTACCTTAGTATCTCTTTATCAGCCCTCTGTTTTTCTCCCTATGCTTCCTGGTTCGCCAGAAATTAAATGGGCCCAAAGTGCACAACACAACTTCCCATTACAGAAGAAAAACAATATCCCTATCTCAATATGCAATAACCATTTAGCAATAATCAACAACAGTCTCTGGCCGACTTTATTACAGCATGTTTTGGTCAAGTGTATGAGGCCTTGCAGAATGTGTGGAATCTAAAATGATTAAAAAATGAAATAGTAAATGTAGATCCTACTTCAATCACATTCAATCAAATGTATTTATAAAGCCCTTCTTACATCAGCTGATGTCACAGAGTGCTGTACAGAAACCCAGCCTAAACCCCCAAACAGCAAGCAATACAGGTGTAAAAGCATGGTGGTTAGGAAAAACTCCCCAGAAAGGCCAGAACCTAGGAAGAAACCTAGAGAGGAATCAGGCTGTGAGGGGTGGCCAGTCCTCTTCTGGCTGTGCCGGGTGCAGATTATAACAGAACATGGACAAGATTTTAAAATGTTCATAGATGAACAGCAGGGTCAAATAATAATAATCACAGTGGTTGTCGAGGGTGCAACAGGTCAGCACCTCAGGAGTAAATGTCAGTTGGCTTTTCATAGCCGATCATTCAGAGTATCTCTACCGCTTATGCTGTCTCTAGAGAGTTGAAAACAGCAGGTCTGGGACAGGTAGCATGTCTGGTGAACAGGTCAGGGTTCCATAGCCGCAGGCAGAACAGTTGAAACTGGAGCAGCAGCACGGCCAGGTGGACTGGGGACAGCAACGAGTCATCAGGCCAGGTAGTCCTGAGGAATGGTCCTAAGGCTCAGGTCCTCCGAGAGAGAGAAAGAAAGAAAGAGAGAAAAAGAGAGAGAGAATTAGAGAGAACATACTTAAATTCACACAGGACACCGGATAAGAGAGGAGAAATACTCCAGATATAACAGACTGACCCTAGCCCCCCGACACATAAACTACTGCAGCATAAATACTGGAGGCTGAGACAGGAGGGGTCGGCAGACACTGTGGCCCCGTCCGACAATACCCCCGGACAGGGCCGAACAGGCAGGATATAACCCCACCCACTCTGCCGAAGCACAGGCCCCACACCACTAGAGGGATATCTTCAACCACCAACTTACCATCCTGAGACAAGGCCGAGTATAGCCCACAAAGACTTCTCACAGGGGCAGATGTATAACATCAGGTTAAGGAATGGCTATTAAACTGTAAAGTTTTTTTGTTTTTTTTATAACCCTGCAATGGTTAACTTCCTTTGGATATTTTGAATGTGATTAAAGATACCATAACAATGGACTTGCCCAAACCTGTCATGTTATCTGAACTGCAAATCTAAGTCATGACTACCCACTGGACACAGACGTCAGTTCAATGTCTCAATTCTTTGGTTGAATAACTTGGAAACAAGATTAATTCAACCAGTTTGTTTCCTGGTTTGGGACATGGGGTCGAAAGTATGGTCCTTGTTCAGACTGAATAGTATGTTCCTATCCCACTAGGGGGCAACCTCCTGATTCAGTGGTCACTACAGAACAGAGAGGTTTGACAAGACAGGATTATATTATTACTATATGCCATTTAGCAGACACTTTCATCCAAATAAATGTACACTCATGCGGCACACACTTTATGGTATGGGTGGCCCCAGCGGGAATCAAACCAATGACGTTGCAAGTGCCATTCTCTACCAACTGAGCCACACAGGACAGGAGACTGAGGTCTTGTCTTAAAACAATCCAATAGATCCTCCCCTTCATTGTTTATTGGTTTAGTTCAGCTCAAACTTCTTAAAACAGTTGATATCAAAAACAATAAATTATGCACAAAGTCTGTTTCTAGAGCTAAGGAAAGGAACAGGTAGTTAGGTGTAACGGCACTGGCTGAAACTCCCCTAAGATCTTTGGAAGGTTAGGTTGAACCATCACCTAACAGCTACAACCTATCCGGAAGGTACAAGACTAGATCAGAGGATTGTTTTTCAGTTTAGACTGGGCTAAAGAATGTCAACAGTCAGACACTGAGGAATAAGGAAATATTTTTATTTCCATACACAACACATTGAAAGCCAGCCTGTCATTAATCTGACACTCACATTTTGTTTTGTGAACTTTGATCCGCTGCTTATCGATTTTAGTGGCCAGAAAAGGGAGTAAATATGGTAGTAATACTGATTCATTTTGCCTGTGTGGTCATGTGCAGTGAGTGTGTAGTCAGAGGGAATGGTTGTGGGTAATTGCAATAGGGTTTCATGACAACCCCTCCATGATGTGTCTAATCTACAATTAATATTAAATTAAATAGTGAATGTAGCTCCTACTTCTCATAGGGCGGCGCACAATTGGCCCAGCGTTTTTAGGGTTTGGCCAGGGTAGGCTGTCATTGTCAATAAGAATTTGTTCTTAACTGACTTGCCTAGTTAAATAAAGGTTAAATAAATACAAAATAATGTGCATGTGTGTGTTGAGGTAACAGCAGCGGGGCTCTCTCTCAACACCGCAGCTACACAGACAGTAACTTAGGAACATGGGGTCTGTTTAAATAGATTAAATAGATTAACAGCTTTGTATCAGTAAAAAAAAACATGCTTGCTCCATCTTGGATAGAGAACAGAAGATTTGACTCTCACTGACGCTGTGCCACAATAAAAAATAAATGTGTTTGCTGATTAATGCCTAAGCAGATTAGTGTGTGTGTGTGTGTGTGTGTGTGTGTGTGTGTGTGTGTGTGTGTGTGAACGTACCTACACGTTAAATGTATGGCAGTGTAACGCCCAGTCCCGAGTTTCAGGCTGGAGCGTTTTGGTTTTGTCTTTGTGTAGGGTTTGTTCATTCTAGGTGTCGTATTTCTATGTTGGGTAATGGTTCCCAATTAGAGGCAGCTGTGTGTCGTTGTCTCTAATTGGGAACCATATTTAGGTTACTAGGTTTCACTCTGGGTTGGTGGGTTATTGTATGTTCATAGCTGTGTTTGTTTGTTCAGTTATGTTCATCGTTACGTTCTCCGTTCTTTGTTTTGTTCCGTCTTGTTCCCGTGGATTTATTAAATCATGTATTCTGGCTACATCGCTGCGTCTTGGTCTGTCCGTCCGGAAGATAATCGTGACAGAATAACCCACCAAACGAAGACCAAGCAGCGAGAGACTCGGGAGTGCTGGACCAGGGAGGACCTCATCGGATCTCGCCTGGCACGGAGGTCCGTAAGGCTGCCCCAAGAAACTTTTGGGGGGGGGCACACGAGGAGGTTGGCCGGTTCAGGAGGGACTCCTGAGCCAACTCCTCGTGCCTTGTGGAGAGAGCGTTGGGGAGAACGTCGCACCGAGGGGACACCGTGCTATGCTGTATTGCGCACGGTTTCCCTATACGGAGTCAGAGGCCGGTGCGAGAGATTCCCGCTCCACTCATCAGTCGGGGTAAACGAAGCGTTCAGCCAGGAAGAGTGGTGCCTGCTCTGCGCGCTAAGTCTCCGGTGCGCCTCCTGGGACCCGGATATCCTGCTCCAGTTCCGTGTGCGGTGTCTCCGGTACGTGTCCGCAGCCCAGTGCGAGAGATCCCAGCGCCACTCATTGGTCGGGCCGAGGTCTGTGTGCTACCTGGGAGAGTGGTGCCAGCTCTGCGAGCCAGGTCTCCAGTGCGCCTTTTGGGTCCATGTTATCCTGTGGTCCTACGGGCAGAATCTCCGGTACGGATCCACAGCCCAGTCCGAGAGATTCCAGCTCCACTCACCCATGAGGCCAGGGTTAGTGAGCTAGCTGGAGATATGGTGTCGGCTCTCCATATCAGGTTCCCGGTCCGGTAGAGGTTTCTACACGTCCAGTCCCCGTTCTCCACGCTCCGAGACCCCTGTTCCACGCTCCGAGATCCCTGTTCCACGTTCCAAGATCCCTGTTCCACGTTCCAAGATCCCTGTTCCACGTTCCAAGATCCCTGTTCCACGTTCCAAGATCCCTGTTCCACGTTCCAAGATCCCTGTTCCGCGTTCCAAGATCCCTGTTCCGTGTTCCAAGATCCCAGTCCGTGTAGTGGTGTCTACACGTCCAGTCCCTGTTCCACGCACCCAGCTCCCCGTGCGTTCAGAGAGTCCAGCACGTCCTGCTCCGGCCCCGCGCACCAAGCTCCCCGTGCGCTCCGAGAGTCCAGCACGCCCTGTTCCGCTCCGCGCACCAAGCTCCCGTGCGCTCCGAGAGTCCAGCACGTCCTGCTCCGGCCCGTGCACCCAGCTCCCGTGCGCTCCGAGAGTCCAGCACGCCCTGCTCGCCCCGCGCACCCAGCTCCCGTGCGCTCCGAGAGTCCAGCACGTCCTGCTCCGCCCCGCGCACCCAGCTCCCGTGCGGCGCTCCGAGAGTCCAGCACGTCCTGCTCGCCCGCGCACCAAGCTCCCGTGCGTTCAGAGAGTCCAGCACGTCCTGCTCGCCCCGCGCACCAAGCTCCCGTGCGCTCCGAGAGTCCAGCACGTCCTGTTCCGCCCCGCGCACCAAGCTCCCGTGCGCTCCGAGTCCAGCACGTCCTGTTCCGGCTCCGCGCACCAAGCTCCCCGTGCGCTCCGAGAGTCCAGCACGTCCTGTCCCGGCTCCGCGCACCAAGCTCCCCGTGCGTTCAGAGAGTCCAGCACGTCCTGTCCCGGCTCCGCGCACCAAGCTCCCGTGCGTTCAGAGAGTCCAGCACGCCCTGTCCCGGCTCCGCGCACCAAGCTCCCGTGCGTTCAGAGAGTCCAGCACGTCCTGTCCCGCCCGCGCACCAAGCTCCCGTGCGTTCAGAGAGTCCAGTACGACCAGTTCCTGCTCCACGCACCAGAGTCCCAGTGAGCATCACGAGTCCAGTACTGCCAGTTCCTGCTCCACGCACCAGCGTCCCAGTGAGCATCACAAGTCCAGTACGACCAGTTCCTGCTCCACGCACCAGAGTTCCAGTGAGCATCACAAGTCCAGTACTGCCAGTTCCTGCTCCACGCACCAGAGTACCAGTGAGCATCACTAGTCCGGTACTGCCAGTTCCTGCTCCACGCACCAGAGTTCCAGTGAGCATCACAAGTCCAGTACTGCCAGTTCCTGCTCCACGCACCAGAGTTCCAGTGAGCATCACAAGTCCAGTACTGCCAGTTCCTGCTCCACGCACCAGAGTTCCAGTGAGCATCACGAGTCCAGTACGACCAGTTCCTGCTCCACGCACCAGAGTCCCAGTGAGCATCACGAGTCCAGTACGACCAGTTCCTGCTCCACGCACCAGAGTCCCAGTGAGCATCACGAGTCCAGTACTGCCAGTTCCTGCTCCACGCACCAGAGTCCCAGTGAGCATCACGAGGTCCAGTACTGCCAGTTCCTGCTCCACGCACCAGCGTTCCAGTGAGCATCACGAGTCCAGTACGGCCAGTTCCAACTCCACGCACCAGAGTTCCAGGAGAAGGCCCAGGGCCTCCGGTTCTGGATGTCAGACCAGCACGGCCAGCACCGGAGCCTCCACCTGGGACAAAGCGACCCACCGAAGACCCCCCACAGACTTTTTGGCGTCCGGAGTCCGGCGCCTTTGAGAGGTACTGTAACGCCCAGTCCCGAGTTTCAGGCTGGAGCGTTTTGGTTTTGTCTTTGTGTAGGGTTTGTTCATTCTAGGTGTCGTATTTCTATGTTGGGTAATGGTTCCCAATTAGAGGCAGCTGTGTGTCGTTGTCTCTAATTGGGAACCATATTTAGGTTACTAGGTTTCACTCTGGGTTGGTGGGTTATTGTATGTTCATAGCTGTGTTTGTTTGTTCAGTTATGTTCATCGTTACGTTCTCCGTTCTTTGTTTTGTTCCGTCTTGTTCCCGTGGATTTATTAAATCATGTATTCTGGCTACATCGCTGCGTCTTGGTCTGTCCGTCCGGAAGATAATCGTGACAGGCAGTACTTGTCTGTGTGAGTGGTGAGACACAATGATGTAGGGAAGCAGAGACACGGTAGGTCACCCAGCTGTCCCACTCTGATCCCCTGTGTGTGTGTGTGTGTGTGTGTGTGTGTGTGTGTGTGTGCGTGTGTGTGTGTGCGTGTGTGTTTGGGGGGGGTGGTGGGGATTTTTCTTCCACTTTGACATTACAGAGTATTTTGTGTAAATCAATTTGAAACCCACTTTTTAATACAACAGAATGTGGAAAATGACAAGGGCTGTGAATATATTATGAAGTCACTTTATGTACATATAGTACAACATGAATACGCAATACGATAGATAATAAACAGTAGCAGCAGCCTATGTGATGAGTCAAAAGAGTCAATGCAGAAGGTCCGGGTAGCTATTTGGTTAAATATTTTACAAACTATTTACAGTCTTATTGCTTGGGGGTAGAAGCTGTTAATTAGGGAGCGGCGGTAGTGTTCAGAGTTTTGGTGAGTCTGGCGTGCCCAAAGTAAAATGCCTGGTCCTCAGACCCAGAAACTAGGATATGCACAGAATTAGTAGTAGTATTTGATAGGTAACACTCTGAAGTTTCTAAAACTCTTCAAATAATGTCTGTGAGTACAACAGAACTGATTTGGCAGGCGAAAACCCGAGAAAAATCCATCCGGAAAAATGTGATTCTGTGAAGTGACTCTTTTCCCATTGACTTGGTATTGAAAGGTGGGGGATCCAGCTCCCAGGTTGCAGTACCTATGGCTTCCACTAGATGTCAACAGTCTTTAGACAAGGTTTCATGCATTTACCATGAAAAATCAAGGAGTAAGACAAGTTTTTCCAAGTGGACTAAGGAAGTCACTCATCACTTTGTCGCGCGGGACCGTGAGCGTGCGCCTCGGTTTCTTCCTTTTATATCGGCCAGGATTTTATCCGTGTGAAATATTATCGTTTATGTACATATTAGTGTACCTAAGGATCGATTAGAAATGTTGTTTGAGTTGTTTGACAAAGTTTATAGGTATGTTTTTAACGGTTTCTATGTCTTCTATATTGGACGAGTGGGACGGTGGATTTCTGAACAAAACGCGCCAACCAAACGGAGCTTTTAGGATATAAAGAGGGACTTTTTCAAACAAAAGTAACATTTATTGTGTTTCTGCGACCCTTCCGATTGCCATCAGAAGAAGATCTTCAAAGGTAAGCAATTTATTTTATCGCTTTTTCAGAGTTTTGTGGCACCCGTGCTGGTTATGTTATTATGCTAATGCAGGAAATATGCGGGGCGCTGTCCTCAGACAATCAAATGTTATGCTTTCGCCGTAAAGCCTTTTTGAAATCTGACAACGCCAAGATTACGAAGATTCTAAGCTTTTGAAGAGGGTGCAACACTTGCATTTTCATGAATGTTTTATATTACTACTTTTGTAGAGAGCGAAACACAGATGCGTGTTTCATGGTGAGCGCGCGCCTGAGTTCCTCCGCTAGATGAGATGGTCTCCATCGGGAGTGCGCACATGGAAAACTTCAAGAACTTCTCAATGTCTGGAATTTCATCAGTCTCCTGTGGAGCGTGTTCTCAGACACTCAAGGGCATTTCCAGGAGATTTCAGTTCACTGGACACTGCTCAGTCGTGTGGAAGAACTATGGACAGCACTGGGATTTTGTCTCTCACCCTTCTCCTCGTCTTGTCACAGAATGAGTAGCCTTTTATTTTCTGAATTATCCCTAACGGATATTTTGTCTAAAAATATAATTTCTAAGGGAGTGATTGAACAGTCATACACACTGTAGCCTTCATACATGACTAATGCAGGATAGTAGTATTCAACAGTCGGAAGTTTACATACACTTAGGTTGGAGTCATTAAAACTCGTTTTTCAACCACTCCACAAATTTCTTGTTAACAATCTATAGTCTTGGCAAGTCGGTTAGGACATCTACTTTGTGCATGACACAAGTCAATTTCCCAACAATTGTTTACAGACAGATTATTTCACTTATAATTTACTGTGTCACAATTCCAGTGGGTCAGAAGTTATAATCTGTACCCGGCACAGCCAGAAGAGGACTGGCCACCCCTCACAGCCTGGTTCCTCTAGGTTTCTTCATAGGTTCTGGCCTTTCTAGGGAGTTTTTCCTAACCACCGTGCTTTTACACCTGCATTGCTTGCTGTTTGGGGTTTTAGGCTGGGTTTCTGTACAACACTCTGTGACATCAGCTGATGTAAGAAGGGCTTTATAAATAAATGTGATTGATGGAATTTGCTTGATTTACATACACTAAGTAGACTGGGCCTTTAAACAGCTTGGAAAATTCCACAAAATTATGTCAAGGCTTTAGAAGCTTCTGATAGGCTAATTGACATCTTTTGAGCCAATTGGAGGTGTACCTGTGGATGTATTTCAAGGCCTACCTTCAAACTCAGTGCATCTTTGCTTGACATCACAGGAAAATCAAAAGAAATCAGCCAACACTTCTGAAAAAATAATGTAGACCTCCACAAGTCTGGTTCATCCTTGGGAGCAATTTCCAAACGCATGAAGGTACCACGTTCATCTGTACAAACAATAGTACGCAAGTATAAACACCATGGGACCACGCATCCGTCATACCGCTCAGGAAGGAGACACGTTCTGTCTCTTAGAGAAGAACCGACTTTGGTGCGAAAAGTGCAAATCAGTCCCAGAACAACAGCAAAGGACCCTGTGAAGATGCTGGAGGAAACAGGTACAAAAGTATATATATTCACAGTAAAACTAGTCTTATATCAACATAACCTGAAAGGCCGCTCAGCAAGGAAGAAGCCACTGCTCCAAAAAAAAGCCAGACTACGGTTTGCAACTGCACATGGGGACAAAGATCGTACTTTTTGGAGAAATGTCCTCTGGTCTGATGAAACAAAATAGAACTGTTTGGCCATAATGACCATCGTTATGTTTGGAGGAAAAAGGGGGAGGCTTGCAAGCCGAAGAACACCATCCCAACCGTGAAGCACAGGGGTGGCAGCATCATATTGTGGGGGTGCTTTGCAGCAGGAGGGACTAGTGCACTTCACAAAATAGATGACATCATGAGGAGGAACATTATGTGGATATATTGAAGCAACATCTCAAGACATAAGTCAGGAAGTTAAAGCTTGGTCGTAAACGGGTCTTACAAATGGACAACGACCCCAAGCATACTTCCAAAGTTGTGGCAAAATGGCTTAAGGACAACAAAGTCAAGGTATTGGAGTGGCCATCACAACGCCCTGACCTCAATCTTACAGAAATGTTGTGGTCTGAACTGAAAAAGCGTGTGCGAGCAAGGAGGCCTACAAACCTGACTCAGTTACACCAGCTCTGTCAGGAGGAATGGGCCAAAATTCCCCCAACTTATTGTGGGAAGCTTGTGGAAGGCTACCCAAAACGTTCGACCCAAATTAAACAATTTAAAGGCAATGCTACCAAATACTAATTGAGTGTATGTAAACTTCTGACCCATTGGGAATGTGATGAAAGAAATAAAAGCTGAAATAAATCATTCTCTCTACTATTATTCTTATTATTATTATTATTTCACATTCTTAAAATAAAGTGGTGATCCTAACTGACCTAAGACAGGGAATTTTTATTAGGATTAAATGTCAGGAATTGTGAAAAACTGAGTTTAAATGTATTTGGCTAAGGTGTATGTAAACTTCCGACTTCAACGTGTGTGTGTGTGTGTGTGTGTGTGCGCGTGCGTGCGTCTGTGTGTGTGTGTGTATGCATGCTATGCATGTATTGTACGTTTCCGAGCACACTTTTAACAGTTAGGTTTGGTGAAGTGTGTGTGTAGTTTGTAATGTGTTTAGGGGCTGGGCGTGCGTAGGGATTGGGAGGACTGGTACTGGGATCAAACAGGTCTCCGGTTTACATTAAACCCTCTGATGCTGTCCAAGCCCAGAGATCCAGAGATCCAGAGTCCCAGAGTTTCAGAGATCCAGAGGCTGATGAAATGCCAGCCCACTAAGGGGCTTCAGGGCTCTGGAGAGCCAACCTCTCTGATTTCCAGCGCAGGCAGGCTGACCTTCCTGTTTGATGTTGTCGATAGCACCGCCATGACCCTGCTTCTAATTGAATCAATCAGAGAGAGAGAGAAAGTGTGTATAAACAAATCATCTGCCAGTTGATGTGTGTTTGCCTGTGTTGATATTTGCATGTTGTTTCAGCAGTGTGTATTCATATGTTAGTGTGAGAGGAGAGACGGGGTGATGACAGAGAGAGGAGAGACGGGCTGAGGACAGAGAGACAAGTGAGGGGTGAGGACAGAGAGAGGAGAGACGGGCTGAGGACAGAGAGAGGAGAGACGGGCTGAGGACAGAGAGACAAGTGAGGGGGTGAGGACAGAGAGAGGAGAGACTGGGTGAGGACAGAGAGACGAGAGAGAGGGGGTGAGGACAGAGAGAGAAGAGACGGGGTGAGGACAGAGGGAGGAGAGAGGGGGTGACGACAGAGGGAGGGTGTATAGTGTGATATAACGTGATATAACGTCATCTCTCCTCCCAATGTCATAACCCCATCTCTCCTCCATCTGTCCTCACCCCGTCTCTCTTCCCTCTGTCATAACCCCGTCTCTCCTCCCTCTGTCCTCACCTCCTCTCTTCTCTCTCTGTCCTCACCTCCTCTCTTCTCTATCTGTCCTTACCCCTCTCTCCTCACCTCTATCCTCTCTCTGTCCTCACCCCCTCTCTATCCATTCTCTGTCCTCACCCCCTCTCTCCTCTCTTTGTGTGTCTCTGGAGCAGAAGATTAAGAGTGTGTGCAAGGTCGACTCGGGCCAGTACCGCTGTGAAGTCTCCAATAGCATGGGGGCGTCCAAAAGCTCTGTGGCCCATCACATGAAGGTCATAGAATGTACGTACCATCCAGTGTGTATGTGTGTGTCTGTGTGTGTGCTAGAATGTTTGTGGGTTTGTGGAAATTGGAACACTTTCTGTATTTTCTTTTCCTTTTCTTCATCATCTCTTCTCTCCAATCATCCTTCATCCTTCTCCAATCATCCTTCATCCTCCTCCAATCATGCTTCATCCTCCTCCAATCACTCTTCATCCTTCTCTAATCATCTTTCATCCTTTCCAATCATCCTTCATCCTCCTCCAATCACTCTTCATCCTTCTCCTATTATCCTTCATCCTTCTCCAATCATCCTTCATCCTTAATCCTTCTCCAATCATTCTTCATCCTTCTCCAATCATCCTTCATCCTTATCTCTCCAGCCTCTCTCTGTTCTCTCGACCCCTATCCCCTGTGCCGGGTAGGAGTGTTGGGCCAGTAACCGAAAGGTTGCTAGATTGAATCCCTGAGCTGACAAGGTAAAAATCTGTCATTCTGCACCTGAGCAAGTCAGTTAACCCACTGTTCCCCGTTCGCTGATGACGTGGATGTCGATTAAGGCAGCCCCTGCACCTCTCTGATTCAGACGGGTTAGGTTACCCAAATGCATTCAGTTGTACAACTGACTAGGTATCTTTCTTTCCCCTCTGTCCCCCTCCTTCAGATCCGTTGAGCATGACGACACTGATAGCTGGAGCTGTAGGCCTTTTCCTGCTCATCCTCATGTGCTGCCTGGATGTGTGTCTTGTATTGACAGGGCTGCTGCACAGAGTATATGTGCTTGTGGCTGACTGATACAATTAAGCAATAAAGCACGAGGGGGTGTGGTATATGGCCAATATACCACGGCTAAGAGATGTTCTTATGCCCAACGCAACGCGGAGTGCCTGGATACAGCCCTTAGCCGTGGTATAATGACCATATACCACAAACCCCAGAGGTGCCTTATTGTTATTATAAACTGGTTACCAACGTAATTAAAGCAGGGAAAATGTTTTGTCATACCCGTGGTATACGGTCTGATATACCACGGCTGTCAGCCAATCAGCATTCAGGGCTCGAAACAACCAGTTTACAATGAGCAATATTTTCTAATTGTCCTGTTCCTCTTCTTTCTTTATGTTTACCAACAGAGGAGCAGGGAAGAATAGGCGCAATAGATTCTGGTCATTGTAGTTCATTACCACGTTTTCTGCGCTGAACTAAGTGGAATATTTTCCTATTGAAACTATTTCTATCTAGAGAAACGGCGCGTTAAATTCACAAAAAGACGAAGTAAACGGAATTTAAGTAATTGAACCGACGTCGGTCAATTGGTTGTTTAATAATAAAAAAACGACATTTTATTTACCACAGCACGAGAAAACAGTTAGCGAGGCATCAGTATCACATCATGGTGAGAAAACAGACTTTACCCCAGGCAGCAGCATCACAATAGACTTGGACCAAGGCTCCTGAGACATTACATCTGGGGTGTATTCACTGAGGTGAAACATTCAGAACCATAGAATTAGAATACAGGATCTCTATGTTCAGAACATTGCAGATAGGAATACAATTTGTACTTGTATTTATTAAGGATCCCCTTTAGCTACTGCCAAGGCAGCAGCTACTCGTCCTGGGGTCCAGAAACTTTAAGGCAGTGATATACAATAAAAAATATTACATGACATATCTACAACATATCTACAGTACAAAATCCACATGTAAGTGTGTGTAGAGTGCGTGTGTTATCATGTGTATGCGTGTGTCTGTGCCTGTGTGTCTTTTCACAGTCCACGCTGTTCCATAAACTGTATTTGTATCTGTTTTTTAAAATCTGATTGTAACGCTTGCACCAGTTACCTGATGTGGAATAGAGTTCCATGTAGCCATGGCTCTATGTAGTACTGTGCACTTCCCATAGTCTGTTCTGGACTTGGGGATTGTGAAGAGGCAAGTGAAGTGTGTGATAAGGAATGGAAAATAGTGAAATCAAAGAATGGATCAAAACAAGCAAAAGTTGTAGTAGAAGACAAGGACCGGTCCAATAATGCATTTCTTATTGGACAGTTTTTTTGGACGAGGAGATTTATTTGGGAAATCCATTTGTAATATCGAGGACTGTGAAGAAAGCAGTGGGAAAGGTGGATTCAATCAAGGTGACTAGAAGCGGCCTTGTTTTGGTTAGTTGTGTAGATGAAGAAAAGAAGAAGCGTGCATTGGATCTGGCAAAATTGCTCACGTCAGGAGTAAAGTGTTGGTCTTCGGAGCAGGGCGCCATTGACTTCAAGAAATGTAGAAAACAATTTTACGTGGTTGCATCATATTTCTGTGCATACTTTCCGTTGAAGCTTGCATGCTTCAAAATACGTACAAATGGAGTACACATTTGAGAAGTGCCCTCTGTGCTCCGTTTCGCATACTTAGATTTGGACTTCCTTCGACCCTCCCGTGCTCCAATTTGCGTGCTTTGATAAATAAATACCCCTTGTTGCTGAGAATATGCTCCTTATTTGAAACAGGTGGCACAACATACATAGCTTCTGACACTCCTCTTTCACAGTTCCTCACTTTCATGTTTAAAATAAACTGGTAGTGTTGTTTTTGAGAACTCACATGCATTCACACACAGACTCATGAGCACACACACAAAGACTCACAAAGATATTCACATATTCACATATATATATTCACATATATTCACATATATATAAGATATTCACGGCGGCAGGTAGCCTAGTGGTTAGAGCGTTGGACTTGTAACCGGAGGGTTGCAAGTTCGAATCCCCGAGCTGACAAGGGAAAAAAATCTGTCGTTCTGCCCTTGAACAAGGCAGTTAACCCACTGTTCCTCGGGCGCCAAGACGTGGAAGTCGATTAAGGCAGCCCGCACCTCTCTGATTCAGAGGGGTTGGGTTAAATGCGGAAGACACATTTCGGTTGAAGGCATTCGGTTGTACAACTGACTAATAATGGTGACTTTGACTTTGACTTTGACTTGACATGCATATACAGGTGCAATCAGAAAGTATTCAGACCCCCTTCTCCACGTTTTGTTACATTACAGCCTTATTCTAAAATGGATAAAAAAAATATATCCTCATATATCTAAAAAAAAATATATATATATATATATATATATATCCTCATCAATCTACACACAATACCCGATTATGACAAACCGAAAACAGGTTTTGATAGATTTTTGCCAATTACATAAGTATTCAGAACCTTTCCTATGAGACTCGAAATTGAGCTCATGTGCGTCCTGTTTCCATCAATCATCCTTGACATGTTTCTACAACTTGATTGTAGTCCACTTGTGGTAAATTCAATTGATTGGACATTATTTGGAAAGGTACACACCTATCTATATAAGGTCCCACAGTTGACAGTGCATGTCAGAGCAAAAACCAAGCCATGAGGACAAAGAAATTCTCCGTAGTGCTGCGAGACAGGATTGTGTCGAGGCACAGATCAAATCATCAATCAAATTTATTTATAAAACCCTTCTTAAATCAGCTGATGTCACAGAGTGCTGTATAGAAACCCAGCTTAAAACCCCAAACAGAAAGCAATGCAGGTGTAGAAGCACGGTGGCTAGGAAAAACTCGCTAGAAAGGCCAGAACCTAGAAAGAAACCTAGAGAGGAACCAGGCTGTGAGGGGTGGCCAGTCCTCTTCAAGCTGTGCCGGGTAGAGATTATTATAGAACATGGCCAAGATGTTAAAATGTTCATAGATGAACAGCAGGGTCAAATAATAATAATCACAGTGGTTGTCGAGGGTGCAACAGGTCAGCACCTCAGGAGTATATGTCAGTTGGCTTTTTACAACCCAGGGGTTGGGGGGGGGCGCCAACCCAGACAGGAAGATCACCTCAGTGACTCAGGTGACACAACCACTCAAGCGACACAACCCCCCTTGGGACGGCATGGAAGAGCACCAGTAAGCTAGTGACTCAGCCCCTGTAATAGGGTTAGAGGCAGAGAATCCCAGTGGAGAGCGGGGAACCGGCCAGGCAGAGACAGCAAGGGCGGTTCGTTGCTCGAGTGCCTTTCCGTTCACCTTCACACTCCTGGGAAAGACTACACTCAATCATAGGACCTACTGAAGAGATGAGTCTTCAATAAAGACTTAAAGGTTGAGACCGAGTCTGCGTCTCTCACATGGATAGGCAGACCATTCCAAAAACTGAGCTCTATAGGAGAAAGCCCTGCCTCCAGCTGTTTGCTTAGAAATTCTAGGGACAGTAAGGAGGCCTGCGTCTTGTGACCGCAGCGTGCGAGTAGGTATGTACGGCAGGACCAAATCGGAAAGATAGGTAGGAGCAAGCCCATGTAATGCTTTGTAGGTTAGCAGTAAAACCTTGAAATCAGCCCTTGCCTTAACAGGAAGCCAGAGGCTAGCACTGGAGTAATATGATACAATTTTTAGGTTCTAGTCAAGATTCTAGCAGCCGTGTTTAGCACTAACTGAAGTTTATTTAGTGCTTTATCCAGGTAGCCGGAAAGTAGAGCATTGCAGTAGTCTAACCTAGAAGTGACAAAAGCATGGATACATTTTTCTGCATCATTTTTGGACAGAAAGTTTCTGGATTTTGCAATGTTACGTAGATGGAAAAAAATCTGTCCTTGAAACAGTATTGATATGTTCGTCAAAAGAGAGATCAGGGTCCAGAGGTCCTTCACAGTTTTATTTGAGACGACTGTACAACCATCAAGATGAATTGTCAGATTCAATAGAAGATCTCTTTGTTTCTTGGGACCTAGAACAAGCCTCTCTGTTTTGTCTGAGTTTAAAAGTAGAATATTTCCGCCATACACTTCCTTATGTCTGAAACACAGGCTTCCAGGGAAGGCAATTTTGGGGCTTCAACATGTTTCATCGAAATGTACAGCTGTGTGTCATCCGCATAGCAGTGAAAGTTAACATTATGTTTCCGAATGACATCACCAAGAGGTAAAATATATAGTGAAAACAATAGTGGTCCTAAAACGGAGCCTTGAGGAACACCAAAATGTACAGTTGATTTGTCAGAGGACAAACCATCCACAGAGACAAACTGATATCTTTCCGACAGAAAAGATCTAAACCAGGCCAGAACTTGTCCGTGTAGACCAATTTGGGTTTCCAATCTCTCCAAAAGTATTTGGTGATCGATGGTATCAAAAGCAGCACTAAGGTTTAGGAGCACGAGGACAGATGCAGAGCCTCGGTCTGACACCATTAAAAGGTCATTTACCACCTTCACAAGTGCAGTCTCAGTGCTATGATGGGGTCTAAAACCAGACTGAAGCGTTTTGTATACATTGTTTGTCTTCAGGAAGGCAGTGTGTTGCTGCGCAACAGCTTTTTCAAAAGTGTTTGAGAGGAATGGGAGATTCGACATAGGACGATAGTTTTTTATATTTTCTGGGTCAAGGTTTGGCTTTTTCAAGAGAGGCCATCATCACTAACTCCCCACTGCCTCACCTCTCTGCCTCTCATCCCCTATAGTCCAAACCCCATCATCACTAACTCCCCACTGCCTCACCTCTCTGCCCCTCATCCCCTATAGTCCAAACCCCATCATCACTAACTCCCCACTGCCTCACCTCTCTGCCTCTCATCCCCTATAGTCCAAACCCCATCATCACTAACTCCCCACTGCCTCACCTCTCCGCCCCTCATCCCCTATAGTCCAAACCCCATCATCACTAACTCCCCACTGCCTCACCTCTCCGCCCCTCATCCCCTATAGTCCAAACCCCATCATCACTAACTCCCCACTGCCTCACCTCTCTGCCCCTCATCCCCTATAGTCCAAACCCCATCATCACTAACTCCCCACTGCCTCACCTCTCTGCCTCTCATCCCCTATAGTCCAAACCCCATCATCCCAGCTCCATCCTCTCTCCTTCACTTCCTCATGTCTTAAAGCTGAACTCCATACAAGGGGACACAGCACCACTGTTCACCCCAGCACCTTTGTTCTTCTTTTTGTTTTGTTGATGAAAGGACTATCCAGCATCATGGTAAAAGTTACAGTACATATTCTGATGTTCTATCGCACGTGCAATAATGTCTGATGGAAAAAAATGGCGGTTTCACCAACTACGGATTTCAGCTTTAAAGCTAGAATCCTTAGTTGCTGCATCCATTTTGGGATTTATAAATGAATTATATATACCCATTGATTCTTGAAGAATATAACTTATAAATGGCTCATGAGCTTAGTTCAACTGTCATACCTAGGGTTGCAAAGCTGCCGGTAATTTACCAAAGTTAACGGAATCTTCTGTCATTTTGGTTATTAACAGAACATCTATAGCAATCTATATTAACTTTGGTAATTTATACTTGAATAACTTAACAAATATATATTCATATATAGTATGTATTTTTTTAAATCTGTGTCCATATTGTCCATGAGTTTCTAGTAGATAAACATATGGTTCAAGAGAAATAGCCCAATTAATGAGAAAGGCATCTAATCAACAATGGCATTAGTTTCCATTAACTCTGGAACTCTTCCAACTATTGACTTTTTTCACAACTGCCACCAGTTTGATGCCAAAACATTGACAACAAATAAATTTTGATGCAGTAAAATAAATAGAAGTATGTATTAAACACCAATGGCGTTCATGGTACATATTTATGATAACATTTACAGCTTTGTCATTCAAATAAAATCATGTTATTTAATGATTATATATATTGTACATGTGATAAGGCCACACAGAGGGGCAAAAATAATTACAGACACCTGTGATAATCTGAAGTATCCAAAAATGATACTAAATGTAATCTTACACACACACACACACACACACACACACACACACAAATCTGCTTAGGCATTAATCAGCAAACACATTTATTTTTCTATTGTGGCACAGCGTCAGTGAGAGTCAAATCTTCTGTTCTCTATCCAAGATGGAGCAAGCATGTTTTTTTCTTTACTGATACAAAGCTGTTAATCTATTTAATCTATTTAAACAGACCCCATATTAAGTTCAGGTGTAGCCAATTAGTGGGCGCAGCCAACACACCTGAACTTAACAAGATAGAGAATAGAGAGAGTTTAGTTGATGCTGAGAACAGAATGTATATGTTTTTAAATAACATTCTTAGAACATTCTTTGAACGTTACTAATGTTTTCTTGTGTTTTTTATGGAAAGTTTTTTTTTTTATGTTCTGAGAACATGACTTTAAATAGAACCACGAGGAAACCTGCAGAAAACATTATGCTATAGTACTGAAATTCCCACAGAAGAACGTTTCTTAACATCCTCGGAACGTTCTAAGATAATAACTTTAAATCGAACCACGAGGAAACCTGTAGAAAACGTAATGCTGATGAACTGAAATCCCCACCTAAGAAACATGATTCTCAGAATGTTATGTGCCAGCTGGGTATCCTGTACCATTTCCATAACATTGTGGGAAGGTTGTATACAAATAACTGTAGGACAACCACATTCTTACCAAGCTCAAAGAAACATATGGAACGTTATGTGCTAGCCAGGATACCTTCCATTTTCCACCCTAGTCGTACCCCATCATAACCCAAAATATAAGTTTGTTTCCTCCAATGTTTGTAAAGAACGTTAAATGTAAACAAACACTGTATTACCTCAAAAAAAGGTTAAAACTATAAATGTTGTGTCATAGACGGTCTGTCCTTGCATCCATAGCTCTGTCTATTAATTTGAGAGTGGTTACATTTCGCCAGCCCCATCCCTTAGGTTTTTAGCGAAAGAGACGCAGGGGGAACGTATTTTCAATGAAGGATACTAGCCTTAAGTCACTCCTAAGCATTCTGGAAAGTAACAGCTCTAATAACTTTGGTTCTAGTTCTAGTTAGAGCTCTGTAACACGAAGGCTGTGCCCTGGTCTGTTAAGGAAATTGTGTATCTAATGTTTACAAAATGAACTTCGATTAACCTACTCTGTCTGTAACCCAAAGGTCGTAAAGCTTTGGCTAAGATGAAACAGACAGAGACCCAGCTACAGAGATCATATGTCAAAGGTTTATTCACACGAGAGCTCTACTGAGATACAATGCACATTCGTTTATATAGTCACACATAGCGTCATAAATGTCCATACAAATAGCGTCACACATGTCCCTCCTTGTCCACTTCAAAACACACATTTGCTAATCTTGTCCTGCAACATGTTACACAATCCGATTACAAGCCCAACTGTACTTTCCCCTCTGTCTGGAGAGGCCCTCTTCCTCTTATCAGTGTCCACAGTGATCACATGTCACATGTCACTCGTTCCTCTTTTTCTATACACAATGCACATGCACATTTAGAAAAACACTATCAGTTATTGTTTATCTCATCATTCTAGGATTATAATACATTTAGTCATCATTAATCATTTTAAATCATATAAAATCAAGTGAAATACACTAACATGTCTATGCTTGTGGGGGAATTGGTTCTATTCTATTTCCATTTTACTTTGTGTTCAGTTCTGTTTCCCTACCGTACATCTGTTTTCCACCCGTACAAATGTTTAGCTGTGCTCAGTATCTTTTCTCAGTTCTGGTTTCTATTAATATACAGAAAGTATTTACACCCAGTAACAATTTTAGCATGTAAATCTGGGTGGGGCTTTGCTGGATGCATGCCGGCAAAGCCACTACACAACACAACACTTAACAATACATTAATTGCACTATAACAGTGACAAATGGTGCCCACAAACTGTTAGAGCCTACATAAAGCTGTCCCAACAGCAGAGTCCCAACACCTTACCACTGCTACACCTGGCTTTCAGCGGAGCCTTGTCTGGCAGCGAAACAGTTCATTCAGCCTCATTTACTGCCTTTTAAAAAAACATATTTTTTATTTAAACTTTATTTATCCAGGTAAGAAAGACCCTTTGAGGTTAGAAATCTCTTTTAAACATAGCTGATATGTTTCACGTATGCTCCCTCTCCGGGCTCTAGGCTGCTCGTTAGGGCGCACACCTGACACCAGTGTTAGGCGCATAATGATTCTCACCTGGACTCCATCACCTCCTTGATTACCTGCCCTATATATGTCACTCCCTTTGGTTTCTTCTCCAGTCGTCATTGTTCCTGTCTCTGTTTCATGCTGGTGTGCTGTTCGTGGTTCTTGTTTTGTTTATTTATAAAATGTTTTCACTCCCTGAACTTGCTTCCCGACTATCAGCGCACATTGTTACAGAATGACGACTCAACAAAGGGAAGCATCAAGGACTGTTTTTTTTGTGCTGGGGGTAATGTCGGGTCCAGGTGTTGGAGCCGGACCTACCTGGGAGGCCTCAGCCGATTTGTAGGCTCGATAGGCTCCCATGCCGAAGCTGGGTGAACAGGTTCCCGTGCCTCAGCTGAGGCAACTGGGAAAGTCTCAGCCAGTTCATCAGGTTCACTTCTCAGCCAGTTCGTCAGGTTTCTGCGCCTCAGCGGAGTAGACCAGTCCGCTCCGGATCCCCGGGATCGTACCTGTGGTTGGCGTCCTGCGGCTGGATCCGAACGTGCCTGGGAGGGGGTACTGTCACGTATGCTCTCTCTCCGGCACGCTAGGTCGTCAAGCTCCCGCGCCTCAGCCGGATCGACAGGTTCCCTCGTGGTTTCTACTGACAATTGAGATGTACAAACTATGGCATAAGGGGACGACAAGTGGATAGGAGGCAATCCGTGATTTCGATTAAGATATTAAATAAGCTAGCGACGACGGGCGTAGTCAATATAACTATTTGTTCAGCACTTTTGAAATGTACAGCGACAGAATTCAGAACATGGGCCGTTCTTACAGTGTACTCCCTGTACAAGTCAGAACCGTAGGATAAATAAAGGGGGCATAAAAACAGACAATGAAAGTTCTTACAATATTCGATGATTACATTTATATAAAACAGGTTATAGGCCACATGTGCACCACCAAGTTAGAACAGTAGGTGAAATTAAGAGGAGAAAATATACCAAATTATTAGGGTGAGGCACATTGAACGCCGTTTGGGTGTTTGATGTCAAAAAAGATACATGTCACATAACACTATGTGATGTGTTAAATAAGCTTTTAATTTGACACATCAAATAACATAATTCTATTATAGAATGTTGTGTGTGCTGAACGTGCAAGTGCAAGCCAAGCTCCACCACTATCAGTAGCACTCAAAGCTGTACAAAAAAAGTTGGCAAACAAGCACACACCGGCCATGAACGAAGCGTTTACAATAGCACTTTGGTGAAAATAGACCAAATTATTAGGGTAAGGCACATGGGCTACTAACAGCTTACTACACAACATACACGTAGTATTACTTTCTTAGCTACAGTATACATATCTCCCTGGCATATTACATCATTTATGCAGCAGCATACAATACATTTTTGGACTCACCTTGTGAAGGTGGCGCGGAGGTTCTTTGTGGACAAATCTTTTCATCAAACTGTCATCAATCTGGCATACTCTGGATTTATGGTGGGAACTCTGAGAAAAAACACCCAGCCACTTCATTGAATAGCAGGCTATCATTAGTTGTTGCTTGGCAATGCTTGCAGTTAGCCACTGATTCCTTCCAAACGACTTGTTGTGTAATCTTTATGTCTAATGGCCGATGAGCATCGATACGTTTTATCTATAATTTCTCTTCATTATTTATCTGAATATATGACGCGGATTAAAAAGGATTTGCCAGTAGATTGTCGACTTGATTTATGATAATGACTGCTAGCTAAGACTTTGAAAGTAAGATGTTGACATGATCAGTCCAATCAAAGCTACTGTACATTTAATGTGATTTGACGTCATTCTATCTGTGGCCAATGACTTTGAGCCTTCTTGGAAGGACACTTGCAATATAACTCTATGGCAGGATCCAAAGGGCTTGGATTTTGGATGTCTACCCTTACTAAGCACTTAAACTTGGCAATGATGTACTGTCCCCATGAGTGACAGAACACTGAGCCAATCATGGCGCAATGCTCCTATTTTCCTGGCTCTGCCCCACCTGCCCTGATAGATGGGTCGCCACTGTTCACACCCCTTGACTTATTCCACATTTTGTTGTGTTACAGCCTGAGTTTAAAATTGATGAAATATGTTTTGTCACTGCCCTACACACAATACCCCATAAAGTCGAAGTGGAATAGTTTTTCTACATTTTTACAAATTAATAAAAAATGACAGCTAAAAGCTCTTGAGTCAATAAATATTCACCACAAAGACCTGGGAGGTTTTCCAATGCCTCGCAAAGAAGGGAACCTATTGGTAGATGGGTAAAAAAAAAAAAAAGACATTGAATTAGTGGAGGCTCCTCGGAAGGGGAGGACCATCCTCCTCAGTGAATTTCATAAAAATAAAAATAGTGACAATAGTTACTAAATATACTACACTATACTAAATATATTCACGTCACCAATTAATTGATTAAAACACATTGTTTTGCAATGAAGGTCTACAGAAACCTCAGCAGCACTCTGTAGGGTAGCACCATGGTGTAGCCGGAGGACAGCTAGCCTCCGTCCTCCTCTGGGTACATTGACTTCAATACAAAACCTAGGAGGCTCATGGTTCTCACGCCCTTCCATAGACTTACACAGTACTTATGACAACGTCCGGAGTATGTCCTCCAACCTATCAGAGCTCTTGCAACATGAACTGACATGTTGTCCACCCAATCAAAGGATCAGAGAATTAATATAGTACTAAAAGTAGGGCTGTTGGGGTGACCGTGTTACCGCCAGAACCGGCAGTCAGGCGTCATGAAGGCAGTCAAATTCCAGGTGACTGGGTAGTCATGGTAATAAGGCTTCTCCAAGCTCTGATCCTACTAAACCTGCTAACTGCCTGGTACTCAGCACTCTATTGTCCCTCTAATCACTATGCCATCAATGCAAGTGTAATCGAAAATCCAATCATACACTTCATGAGAGCCCATGAGCTCATGTTGCGCAACATTTCTATAGGCTATGCAATTGTGTGAGAAAACAGAGTGATGGCCTTTATTAAAAAGAGGAGGATCCCATCAGCTTTCTATAGGCTAGGCCTACTATATTTATTTCTCAACATTACTAATATTAAGCACATTACTTATCTTTACAGCATGAGTATAGCCTACCTGGCTGGCATGAAGATGAACCACGGTAAAGCGTCCTCCATTAGCTATTTAAGTGCATATACATGTATTTTTTCCAGCTGCCCCTGAGACAGGTGCATGATAATGGTTCATTCTAAATCCATGGTTTGTATCAGAATCAGGTTTGTATCAGAACTAAAGTGGCCAAATCACTTCTTAAAATTAAGCACATTAATCCGCTTTTCAAGGGTTGTAGAGTGGCATACATAAGCAGCGAGTGAGTTTCAAGTTTGGGGAAGATCGCATTTGCGGTCACTTTTGATAATCAAGTTTGGGGAAGATAATGTTCACTATGAAAATGCACCTTTATAATAAAAGCATTACATGCATAATCGCATTTGCATGCATAATCACATTACATGCATAATCGCATAGCTAATATTCAGCTTTTGATATTGGTGTTTTCCTGCTAATAGAACATTTGTGCTTATAGCCTACTGCCATATACGCATTGCTGCGCTTATAATGTGAAGAAATAGCCTAGTTGATCAACATGTAAAGCTAAACGTTCTGATCTGTTGCATCAGCCACATTGCAACATTTTTTGGGGGATGCTAGTGGTTGGATTCATTTGGGATCTATCGCATCCCACAACTGTCCCAGACTATGTTTTGAAGATTTATTCATAATACAGCATAGCACAGGTCAACTTTTGTACGATGGGGGATAGTAGAATACACAGAATAGAATAGGTCAACGTTTGTACGATGGGGGATAGTAGAATACACAGAGTAGAATAGGTCAACTTTTGTACTATGGGGGATAGTAGAATACACAGAATAGAATAGGTTAACATTTGTACAATGGGGGATAGTAGAATACACAGAATAGAATAGGTCAACTATTGTACGATGGGGGATAGTAGAATGCACAGAATAGAATAAAAGCTGAAAGCATAAGCTACAGCTAGCCAGACAGTGCAGTGCACTGTGGTGAGTAGTTGACACAAAGAGAGAGAAAGACAGTAGTTGAACAGTTTTAAACAAATTAATTTCTTCCAAAATTAAGGAGAAGCGAGAGCGCGATATATTTGGTTGTATTTTTCTTTACTTTCACTTTCACTTATGAATGCAGATAGCTAGTTTAGCCTACTCAAACACTCAGGTCAAACAGAGAGTGATGCTATGTAAGCTAGCTGGCTATGGCTATTCAACACTGGAATGCTTCCAAGTCAAGGTAAGCTTTTGGTTTTATTAATTTATTGCCACAGGCCGCCAGTGTAACTGCTAAACTGCATTCTGACTGTACACTGTACTGCATGATTGTAGCAGGGTTACTAATGAGTTAGTTCTAGTATGTTGACTATTCCAGGGCTCCCGAGTGGCGCAGCGGTCTACGACACTGCATCTCAGTGCTAGAGGCATCACTACAGACCCTGGTTCGATTCCAGGCTGTATCACGAAAGGGCTTGGGAGTCCCATAGGGCGGTGCTCAATTGGTGTATTGTCGACCGGGTTTGGCCAGGGTAGGCCGTCATTGTAAATAAGAATTTGTTGCGGGTGGCAGGTAGCCTAGTGGTTAGAGCGTTGGACTTGTAACTGGAGGGTTGCAAGTTCAAATCCCTGAGCTGACCTGAACAAGGCAGTTAACCCACTGTTCCCCGGGTGCTGTGGATGTTGATTAAGGCAGCCCCCCGCACCTCTCTGATTCAGAGGGGTTGGGTTAAATGCAGAAGACACATTTCAGTTGAAGGCATTCGGTTGTACAACTGACTAATAATGGTGACTTTTACTTTTGACGTGGCAATGATGTAGGCTGTGTGTAGCTATTAGCGATCATGATATGAAGGTTTGGCTTGGAAAGTTTTTTTTGGCATGGTCACAGACAGCTGATGTGTTGTACACTGAAGTCCACAAACAAAGGGAAAATGTGAGAGGAGGAGAGTGCACACATAGTTGCGATAAGGAATTATATATACAACGAGCAAACTGATCATGCTGTTTTTATGTGGCTGCCATGAAAGTGAACTGTGTTTCCGTGTGATCAGGGGTGTATTCATTCTTGCGATTCTGTTGAAAAACGTTTCTTAAATGAAAGCAAACGGAATGAAACGGAATATACATTCCTGAATTTGTCCAATAGAAACTCTTATTTGCAACTGTTGGACTAATGACTACACCCTAGATTAGCTAGATGCAGGCAAGAGTGTGCAGGGCAGTATTGAATGTGTCACTGTCTGTCACCTTGATTACTCAAAATTCTCTTGACCTGTGCACCTACGTTGTAAACTTTAATTCATAGGCTAGGATGTAGCAACCTCATGATGGATACAGCGAAAAAATTTGTATCATGTACAAGCCTAAACCTGTCAATGTTACATTGAGCTGAGTGAATGGAATATTAATGAAATTCATCCAATATGCTGTAATAGAAATAAGGCCATGATCATATAAAAAACTAAAGAAATCCTCCCTCATCTTAAACGGCACCGACCGCCACTGTATTGAATATCCGTTTGAGAACGGTGAAGTTATTAATTACGTTTTAGTCATTTAGCAGACACTCTTATCCAGAGTCACTTACAGTAGTGAGTTATTTAGCAGACACTATTATCCAGAGTCACTTACAGTAGTGAGTTATTTAGCAGACACTATTATCCAGAGTCACTTACAGTAGTGAGTTATTTAGCAGACACTCTTATCCAGAGTCACTTACAGTAGTGAGTTATTTAGCAGACACTTTTATCCAGAGTCACTTACAGTAGTGAGTTATTTAGCAGACACTCTTATCCAGAGTCACTTACAGTAGTGATTGCAGTGATCCATCTTCATACGTTTTTCATACTGGTCCCCCGTGGGATTGCAACCCAGGCATTGCAAGCGCCATGCTCTAACTACTGAGCTACACAGTACCAATTACACTTTGGATGGTGTATCAATACACCCAGTCACTACAAATATTTCACAATGAGTCCAATGGTGACTTTAAAACAGTTTAAAACAGTTACAGAGTTGAATGGCTGTGATAGGACAAAACTGATGATAGATATACATCGTAGTTACTTCCCAATACTAACCTTTTGACAGAGGGAAAAGAAGGAAGCCTGTACAGAATTAAAATATTCCAAAACATGCATCCTGTTTGCAACAAGGCAAAAACAAAAGGGCAAAGCAATTAACTTTTTGTCCTGAGTACAATGTGTTATGTTTGGGGCAAATCTAATACAACACATTACTGAGTACCACTCTCCATATTTTCAAGCATAGTGGTGGCTGCATCATATTATGGGTATGCTTGTAATCGTTAAGGACTGGGTAGTTTTTCAGTGCAGGCAAAATCCTACAGGAAACCCTGGTTCAGTCTGCTTTCCACCAGACACTGGGAGATGAATTCACCTTTCAGCAGAACAATAACCTAAAACACAAGGCTAAATCTACAGTGGAGTTGCTTACCAAGAAGACAGTGAATGTTCCTGAGTGTCCGAGTTACAGTTTAGACTTAAATCTACTTGAAAATCTATGGCAAGACCTGAAAATTGTTGTCTAGCAATGATCAACAACCAATTTGACAGAGCTTGAAGAATTTTGAAAAGAATAATCAGTAAATGTTGGACAATCTAGGTGAGGAAAGCTCTTAGAGACTTACCCAGAAAGTCTCACGGCTGTAATCACTGCCAAAGGTGCTTCTACAAAGTATTGACTCAGGGGTGTGAATACTTACAGTACCAGTCAAAAGTTTGTACACCTACTCATTCAAGGATTTTTCTTTATCATTACTATTTTCTACATTTTTACTGTTTTCTACACTATTTTATACACTTTCAGGCTGTTTAAGGGCTATTTGTGTGTGTGTGTGTGTGTGTTATAAAAGTAGAAGGTCAACAACTTGACCAGATGACATAGAACGTGCCGAGCGATTAGTACTTTCTGAGGTCGGTTCAGTTTCGGTTCTATTTAAAAAAAAAAAAATCCGGTTTTCAGTTTCGATTATTTCTTTAGACATGAAATGCACAATGCATTATGTGGGTTGAATGCTGTAACAACTCATTAAATGCACTATGCATTATGTGGGTTGAATGCTGTAACAAAGAATAAAACAATTAATATAAGTAGTGACTGCCCATTACTACTTATGACTTATTAACCATAATTTATTCACATTACTTTAATAAGATATTTGTTTTATTTGATGACTTTATTATTTAATTCCAAGTCTCTATAGAGCTGCTGCCTATGCTGTCTGACAAAATCACTATTTGAGTAGTTCTTCAAAGTAAATAAGACATACTTTTATGACTGTTGAGTAGCAACTATCAATCACTTAGTTTGTGTATTTTTGGGTTGGCAAAGCAACTGCTTTCTATTCCTCTCCATCAAGCAATCTCTCTCGGTGTCTGCTCCGCACAGACCGGACAAGTTGGTGGATTATCGTCCTTGTAGTTAATTACCACTTTTTCTGCGCTAAACTATGTAGAAAATTGGCCTGTTGGAAACTACAACTCCATACTATATCTCACAGTTCAGTCTTGATCTGATTTATCTCTACAGAAACTGCAAATTGAGGTCACAGAAAGAAAAAAAAACCGAAATGGAATTCAAATAATTGAACCGACGTCGATCAATTAGTTGTTAAAAAAACGAAAAATAACCAAAATGTTGGTTAATCACTCAGCATTAGACAATGATGAACCTGCCTAGACCTACATTAGACCAGCGGTGTCTAGGACCATGTGATGCTATGCAGAGTGCCATTTGATAAGACTGTTTAACATTCAGCAAGAACCCTCAGCTCTCAAGTAGCCCCAGTAATGTGCTTTTAACTCATCCCCCCAAGAGAGACGAGAGGGTGAGGAAGAAAGTGAGAGGAGAGAGATAGAGGGGATGGAGAGAGAGAACGAGAGAGCGACAGAAAGATACAGAGAGAGAAAGAGTGGAAGAGATATCCTTGAGGGAAGAGTGAAATTTCACAAGACGTATTTAATTCTTACCATGATACTCGGGATAATGCCTACAGGGCCAAGTCCCAGACACTTTTAAAAGCTTCTGAAAAAAGACAGACAGAAGCCCATCCCCATCTGATTTCATTAGCAGGTACAGTGTTACTGCAAATGACTGCCACAGGGTGTTGGATGGATCTCATCTAGTTCTAGTTGTGGATTACTCATTTATGAAGCTTCTCATTCAGACTCAAAATTCTATAAACTTCTCTACAGTTTCTCACTTCATCCATGATGTGCAGAATAGAAGCCATTTTGAGCCAACAGTAGATACATTCACCACGCTGTTGAGTTCCACATAGACCACTAGCATAGTCTAGGCTCTCCTGAAGACGTCAAAAGATTGGGTTTAAGCAATATAGTAAGGTACCTGAGTGGTTGTCTGGGAGTCATTAGCCGACCAAGGAGACCATAATAACACCTGATTGCTTTGAGTCGTCTTCAGGCCCTCAGCTCATCAATACGCAAACCAAACACGCACACACACACACACACACACACACACACACACACACACACACACACACACACACACACACACACACACACACACACACACACACACACACACACACACACACACACACACACACACACACACACACACACACACACACACACACACACACACACACACACACACACACACACACACATCAACCAGATGAATATTCAGCTAAGTAAATAAACTGCCCAGTAATTTGATCAGTCTCACAGATGAACAAACAGAGCAAGGCTTCCACTCAGCCAGCCACATAATGGTACTTCAAAACAACAATGATTAAACCAGCAATATCATAGTAAGACAAACACCATTTATTTTTACATATCCAGTTTCTACAGCTGTTCTACTGCATTTACATAATGTACCTTGGTATGATCGTGGGGCAGCAACAGACCAGCAGTCTAGGAAATGAAAACAGCCATGACATCAAATAGGGATGTTTTGGTGTGTTCTGAAGACAATACAATTCTGATGGATTATTGGAGATGGCCCTCCTAATCTGGTGGGATTATTTGGGATGCTTGGTTGGGAGAGGTGGATTATTAGGTAACAAAGGGTTACGAATCGGGAGATGGAGAGAGGGGCTGTCAGGACATCAGAACATATCCTGTTTCTACCTGACTGGGATTAACAGATCCGACTACGAATGATCAGATTACGATCATATCTGGGCACGTTGTAGCTACACCTGGCATTAACATGTGTCACTGCCATGTGCCCCATTCAAAGACAGTAGAAGAAACACAAAGAGAAGTGGAGAGTAGTGGAGCAGAGAGACAAGTTTTGTCTAACCTTGCTGAACACATCCGTCATGCCTCGAGCCGACTCTCAGACCCTTATTTTTTTCTTAATCTCTTCACCTTTTTCTTTCTCTATCCATGTCCGTGATTCAAACCCATCCACTGTACCTCTGTCTCTAAATTATCTGCCCCCCCTCTCTCTCTCACACTCTCTCACTCTCTCTATTAAATTACGTTCAATTTAATGGCTTTATTGGCATGGGAAACATATGTTTACATTGCCAAAGAAAGTGAAGTAGATAATAAACAAAAGTGAAATTAACAATAATAATGTACAGTAAACATTACACTCACATAAGCTCCAAAATAATAAAGACATTTCAAATGTCATATTATGTGTAAATAGTTCAAGTACAAAAGGGAAAATAAATAAACATAAATATGGGGTGTATTTAGAATGGTGTTTGTTCTTCACTGGCTGCCCTTTTCTTGTGGCAACAGGTCACATATCTTGCTGCTGTGATGGCACACTGTGGTATTTCACCCAATAAATATAGGAGTTTATCAAAATTGGGTTTGTTTTCAAATTCTTTGTGGATCTGTGTAATCTGAGGGAAATATGTGTCTAAATTTCGGTTACTAGTCCAGCGCTCTAACCACTAGGCTGGTATGGTCATACATTTGGCAGGTTAGGAAGTGCAGCTCAGTTTCCACCTCATTTTATGGGCAGTGTACACATAGACTGTCTTCTCTTGAGAGACAGGTCTGCCTACAGCAGCCTTTCTCAATAGCAAGGCTATGCTCACTGAGTCTGTACATAGTCAAAGCTTTCCTTAAGTTTGGGTTAGTCACAGTGGTCAGGTATTCTGCCACTGTGTACACTCTCTTTAGGGCCAAATAGCATTCTAGTTTTCTCCGTTTTTTTGTTGATTCTTTCCAATTTGTCAAGTAATTCTCTTTTTGTTTTCTCATGATTTGGTTGGGTCTAATTGTGTTGCTGTCCTGGGGCTCTGTGGGGTCTGTTTGTGTTTGTGAACAGAGCCCCAGGACCAGCTTGCTTAGGGGACTCTTCTCCAGGTTCATCTTTCTGTAGGTGATGGCTTTGTTAGGGAAGGTTTGGGAATCGTTTCCTTTTAGGTGGTTGTAGAATTTAACAGCTCTTTTCTGGATTTTAATAATTAGCGGGTATCGGCCTAATTCTGCTCTGCATGCATTATTTGGTGTTCTACGTTATACCCGGGAGGATATTTTTGCCGAATTCGGTGTTTGTCCCATTTTGTGAATTCTTGGTTGGTGAGCGGACCCCAGGCCTCACAACCATGAAGGGCAATGTGTTCTATAACTGACTTAAGTATTTTTAGCCAGATCCTAATTTGGTATGTCGAATTTTCTGTTCCTTTTGATGGCATAGAAGGCCCTTCTTGCCTTGTCTCTCAGATTGTTCACAGCTTTGTGAAAGTTACATGTGTTTAGGCCGAGGTATGTGTAATTTTGTGCTCAAGGGCAACGGTGTCTAGATGGAATTTGTATTTGTGGTCCTGGCAACTGGAACTTTTTTGGAACACCATTATTTTTGTCTTAATGAGATTTACTGTCAGGGCCCAGGTCTGAGAGAATCTGTTCAGAAGATTGCCCTTGATGTATACGCTGATTGGGTGAGTTTATTAGCAAGTGCATTGGTGATGTTGTACCCATAGAAACTATTAAAACCTTCCCCAACCAGAAACCGTGGATTGATGGAAGCACGGCTCTCCGTACGGCTCTCCAGAGGGTAGTGAGGACTGCACAACGCATCACCGGGGGTAAACTACCTGCCCTCCAGGACCCCTACACCACCCGATGTCACAGGAAGGCCAAAAAGATAATCAAGGACAACAACCACCCGAGCCACTGCCTGTTCACCCCGCTATCATCCAGAAGGTGAGGTCAGTACAGGTGCATCAAAGCTGGGACTGAGAGACTGAAAAACAGCTTCTATCTCAAGGCCATCAGACTGTTAAAACCACTTAGGGATCATTGTGGCGCTATCCCGACACTACCCAGTGAAATGTAAGGCGCCAAATTCAAAATCCAAAAGTTGAATTATTAAACATTAATCAATATACAAGTGTTGCATAGTCATTAAAAGCTCTGATTCTTGGCAATATCACAGCGTTGTCACATTTCAAAAAGGCTTTACGGCGAAAGCACAACATTTGATTGTTTGAGGATAGCACCTCTCATATTTATGCATTAGCATCAATTTATATCCAGCGCGGGTCACACAAAACCCATATAAGAGCTAAAATAAATCACTTACCTTTTGAAGAACTTCTGCTGAGGGCATCCCAAGTGTCCAAACAAGAGAATCCATGGTTCTGCAATCTGGGAGCTATTTTACATGGATTTTAATAGGAAGCCTATCAAACTGAGGAAATGTCACAAAATAAAAAGTCTGGACAGAAGTTCCTCGGGTTTTCGCCTGCTATATTAGTTCTGTTACACTCACAGACATTATTTTAACAGTTGTAGAAACTTCAGAGTGTTTCCTATCCAATAGTACTAATTATGTGCATATCCTAGTTTCTGGGCCTTAGTGGCAGGCATTTTACTTTGGGCAAGTCAGACTCTCCAAAACCGTCACCACTGCTGATGATGCCCAAAGAGTTAAACAGCCACCACTAACATTGAGTGGCTGCTGCCAACATACTGACTTAAACCTCTAGCCACTTTAAATAATAGGAATTGGATGTAACAAATGTCTCACTAGCCACTTTAAACAATTTTGTATATAATGTTTACATATCCAACATTACTCTTATCAAATGTATACACTGTATACCATCTACTGAATCTTGCCTATGCCGTTCGGCCATCGACTCAAGTCTCTAGCCACTTTAATAATAAAAAATTTGATGAAATAAATGTATCACTAGCCACTTTAAACAATTTTGTATATAATATTTACATATCCTACATTACTCATCTCATATGTATATACTGTACTCTATACCATCTATTGCATCTTGCCTACGCCGGTCAGCCATCGCTCATCCATACATTTATATGTACATACTCGTATTCATTCCTACTCTTGTGTGTATAAGGTAGTTGTGCATTTGTTAGGTTACTTGTTAGATACTACTGCATGGTCGGAACTAGAAGCACAAGCATTTCGCTACACTCGCATTAACATCTGCTAACCATGTGTATGTGACAAATAACATTTGATTTGATTTGATTTGAGATCTAGGTGCTGTTGTAGGCCCTCCTTGGTTGGGGACAGAAGCACCAGATCATCAGCAAACAGTAGACATTTGACTTCAGATTCTAGTAGGGCGAGGCTGGGAGCTGCAGACTGTTCTAGTGCCCTCGCCAATTCGTTGATATATATGTTGAAGAGGGTGGGACTTAAGACGCATCCCTGTCTCACCCCACGGCCCTGTGGAAAGAAAGAACGTTTTTTTGCCAATTTTATCCGCACACTTGTTGTTTGTGTACATGATTTCATAATGTTGTATGTTTTTCCCCCAACACCACTTTCCATCAATTTGTATAGCAGACCCTCATGCCAAATTGAGCCAAACAATTTTTTGAAATCAACAGAGCATGATAATACTTTGCCTTTGTTTTGTTTTGTTTGTTTGTCAATTAGGGTGTGCAGGGTGAATACGTGGTCTGTCATATGTCTCTCTTTCTCTCTCGTCTCTCAACCTCTCTCTCGCTTCTCTCAACCTCTCTCTCTCTCTCTCTCTCCTCTCTCTCTCTCTTCTCTCAATTCAATTCAATTCCATTCAAATGGCTTTATTGGCATGGGAAACATGTTTACATTGCCAAAGCAAATGGAATAGACAATAAACAAAAGGGAATTAACTTCTTTGGGAGCAGCGCACGAGGTGACGGTTTTGGAGAGCCTGGCATGCCCGAAGTAAAATGCCTCCCATTCAGGCCCAGAAAATAGGATATGCACATATTTACACTCTGAAGTTTCTAAAAGTGTTAACATTTTGTCTGTGAGTATAACAGAACGGATATGATATGGCAGGCAAAAACCCGAGGAATTTCTGTCCTGGAAAAAGTGGTTTTGACACATTGCCTCATTTGGAACCCCTCCCTTATGAAAATGCCCATATAAGGGCATATGAATGCAGTACCTATTGCTTCCTCTGGATGTCAACAGTCTCGAGAAAGTGTTTTGATTCTATTTAGCTGCTTCTAGATTGTAGAAGAAGACGAATAAGGAAGTGGCCAAACAGATGTTAATAGAAGAAAATGCGGGTTCCCGGCTGGCGCGCTCTGTGTTTTTTTCCTTTCTTATCGCCCAGTTTATATTCCGGTTGAAATATTATACTATATATACATAAAAGTTTTCCTAAGGATACATTTAAAATTATGTTTGATTGTTCTTGGACAAGTTTATAGGTATAAGTTGAACGAGTTCTCTTCTCGTTTCAATCGACGAGTGGAGGCTGTATCTTCTCATTATAACGCGCCAACCAAACTGAGATTTATGGATATAATACATTACTTTTTCTAACAAAAGAACCATGGATTGTCTTCGTTGGACACTTGGGAAGCCCTCAGCAGAAGTTCTTCAAAAGGTAATTGATTTGTTTTTCGCTGTGAAATGTGTTTTCTGTGAACCGTGGAAGGCTTATGAATTTATGCTAATGGGATAAATATGTGAGGTGCAATCCTCAAACAATCAAATGTTGTGCTTTCACCATAAAGCCTTTTTGAAATCTGACAACGCTGTGATATTGCCAAGAAGCAGAGCTTTTGATGACTATGAAACACTTGTATATTGATGAATGTTTAATAATTCAACTTTTGGATTTTGAATTTGCCGCCTTGCATTTCACCTGCAAGCGCCCCACCGCTCCCTAAGAAGTTAAACAAGGGAAACATTAGTACATATTACACTCACAAATGTTTATAAAGAATATACACATTTGAAGTGTTATATTATTGGCTATGTAAAGGGTTGTAACAATGTGCAATAAGTTGAAGTATGAAAGGGAAAATAAATAAACAGATACATATAGGATGTCTCTCTCTGTCTGACTTTGTGATTAAGGGTGTATCCACCTCAGGCCCTCTGGGGAGAGAGAGAGTGCTTTCCTTGATTACAGGAAGTAAAAAATATCACCACTCTACTCCAGTCTTCTCTTTTTGCTTTTCTCAACAATCAACTTATCTAAGTCTCTGCTACTCAGTCCTCCTCCATCCCTCTCTCCTTTTGAATGCAACCTCCTTCACTTTCTATAAATCTAACTCCTCATCGTTGATTACGGCGGTTTTCTCAGCGGAAGGTCTCCGTCTTCCCCTCTTTCCCCCTCTCTTCTTTCCTTCCTTCACCACTGACTGTGACCTCTGTGTCTGCGAACAGTGACATCTCCCTGTTTCTCTCTCACAATCAGTCAGTCAGTCAGTCAGTCAGTGAATCAGTCAGTCAGTCAGTCAGTCAGTGAGTCAGTCAGTCAGTCAGTGAGTCAGTCAGTGAGTCAGTAAGTCAGTCAGTGAGTCAGTCAGTGAGTCAGTCAGTCAGTCAGAGAGTGAGTGAGTGAGTGAGTGATTGAGTGAGTGAGTGAGTCAGTGAGTCAGTCAGTCAATGAGTCAGTCAGTCAGTCAGTCAGTGAGTCAGTGAGTGAGTCAGTGAGTCAGTGAGTCAGTCAGTCAGTCAGTGAGTCAATCAGTCAGTCAGTGAGTGAGTCAGTAAGTCAGTCATTGAGTCAGTCAGTCAGGGAATTAGTCAGTCAGTCAGTAAGTCAGTCAGTAAGTCAGTCAGTGAGTCAATCAGTGAGTCAGTCAGTGAGTCAGTCAGTGAGTCAATCAGTGAGTCAGTGAGTCAGTCAGTGAGTCAATCAGTGAGTCAGTGAGTCAGTGAGTCAGTGAGTCAGTGAGTCAGTCAGTGAGTCAGTCAGTCAGTGAGTGAGTGAGTGAGTGAGTGAGTGAGTGAGTGAGTGAGTCAGTGAGTCAGTCAGTCAGTCAGTCAGTCACTGTGCCCCACGCTCAGTAGGAGAGAGGGAGAGTCTGACATCGGGTTGAAAACAGAGCTCTATCAGTATTTGTTCTGTTGAGAGAGAGAGAGAGAGAGAGAGAGAGAGAGAGAGAGAGAGAGAGAGAGAGAGAGAGAGAGAGAGAGAGAGAGAGAGAGAGAGAGAGAGAGAGGGAGAGAGAACCAGAGCACGGGGAGAGAGAGAGAGAGAGAGAGAGAGAGAGAGAGAGAGAGAGAGAGAGAGAGAGAGAGAGAGAGAGAGAGAGAGAGAGAGAGAGAGAAACAGAGAGAGAAACAGAGAGAGAAACAGAGAGAGAAACAGAGCGGGAAAGAGAGAGAGAGAGAGAGAGAAACCAGAGAGTGGGAGAGAGAGGGAGAGAGAGAGGGAGAGGAAGAGAGGGAGAGAGAGAGAGAACCAAGGGAGAGAGAGACAACAAGAGGGAGGGAGAGAAAGAGAGTGAAAGAGAGAGACAGAGGGAGGGAGAGAGAGAGAGAGCGGGAGAGAGAGGGGGGAGAGGGAGAGAGGGAGAGAGAGAGAAAGCCTCCACTGGGATATATCTGTCTCACACTGTAAATCAATGGAAGCCATTAATAATTCCCCTGTCACTGGATATATTGCTTTCATTGAGGACGGACCAATATCATCTGTCTTTCTTTCTTTTCTCATTCTCTCTATCCATCATATTCATCTGCTATTATCCCTCAATCACTCTCACTCCCTGTATGTCTGTCCCTCTCTCATTCCTTGTGTCTGTGCGTCTCTACACTCTTAGAAAAAAAGGAGAAGGAGAACCCTTTTTGGTTCCAGGTAGAACTATTTTGGGTTCCATGTAGAAACTTCTGAGTAAAGGGTTCTACATGGAACTCAAAAGGGTTCTACCTGGAACCAAAAAGGTTTCTTCAAGGGTTCTCCTATGGGGAGAGCCGAATACCCCTTTTAGGTTATATATAACACCTTATTTTCTAAGCGTGAACTGTACCTTTCTCTGCTAAAAGGGTCTATCTTGCTCTCTCTCTCTCTCTCTCTCTCTCTCTCTCTCTCTCTCTCTCTCTCTCTCTCTCTCTCTCTCTCTCTCTCTCTCTCTCATCCCCATGCATGGAGAGTCTATATGATGCAGTAACAAAGCTCTGAGAACAGTGTGCACAGATATGCTATACATGGCTCTGGTTTTCCTCTCCCCTCCTGTCACAAGATATGAAAAACAGTACTGTCTGTTTTTACACAGGATAAAGCTGTCTAACGACCCCTCTGCTCCACCCTTGAACCCCTCTGAACCCATTAACCCCCCTTCATATATCCCTAACCCTGACTGGACCCCCCTCCACTTGTCATGCTCTTCTCCCCATTTCTTCTAATTTTTCTACCTCGCCCTCTGCCCCTCTATCTTTCCTTCATTCCTTCAGCCCATCCAACCCCACCTCTTCCCTTGTGGAGATTTATCACGCATCTCATTGGTCCAGACAGACAGGAAGTCACACAGGAAGTGCCTCTGCAGATGCCTCAAACAGGAAACAGCCGAGAGGAAGATTAGGTGTTTTTGTAGTATTTTGAGTGGCAGGCATGACACACACGCACCTCTCTCGCTCTCTCTCTTTCTCGCTCTCTCGCTCTCTCTGACACAGCAGTTTCCCCCTGCTGAATAATCATCCTGTCCCTAACTGGAAGTTTATTATCTGGGGACAAGAAAACATACTTCCTCTCTCCAATATAAGACTGCATAATAAGTTCAATCCTGGGAAAATATTATGAAAAATATGAGTCCTGAACAGACCCCTCGTAATAAATTCTAGCAGAGAACATCCAACATCCAACATCATAAACACATATGGTACAGAGGACAAGAACAGAGGACAAGAGACAGAGAGACAGAGAGATGGAGGGAGAAAAAGATAGAGGGAGGTTACCAAAGAAAGAAGGGAAGAAATACAAAGAGAGAGAGAGAGGAGAGAGAGATGGAGAGGGAGATACACTCAGAAAAAAGGGAAATGTATTTGTTTTTCAGCAGTTTTTGCAGGTTAAAAAACACGGAACTGAGCTGACCACTCATTGAACTGATTGAAATGACTCCCTCATTGAACTACAGTACCAGTCAAAGGTTTGGACACACCTACTCATTCAAGGGTTTTTCTTTGTTTTTACTATTTTCTACATTGTAGAATAATAGTGAAGGCATCAACACTATGAAATAACCCATATGGAATCATGTAGTAACCAAAAAAGTGTTAAACAAATCAAAATATATTTTATATTTGAGACTCTTCAAAGTAGCCACCCTTGCCTTGATGACAGCTTTGCACACTCTTGGCATTCTCTCCAGCTTCATGAGATAGTCACCTGGAATGCACTTCAATTAACAGGTGTGCCTTGTTAAAAGTTAATTTGTGGAATTTCTTTCCTTCTTAATGCATTTGAGCAAATCAGTTGTGTTGTGACAAGGTAGTGGTGGTATACAGAAGATAGCCATATTTGGTAAAAGACCAAGTCCATATTATGGCAAGAACAGCTCAAATAAGCAAAGAGAAACGACAGTCCATCATTACTTTAAGACATGAAGGTCAGTCAATCTGGAACTCTCTCTTAATTATCTCTCTCTCTCTCTCTCTCTCTCTCTCTCTCTCTCTCTCTCTCTCTCTCTCTCTCTCTCTCTCTCTCTCTCTCTCTCTCTCTCTCTCTCTCTCTCTCTCTCTCTCTCTCTCTTATCCCCATGCATGGAGAGTCTATATGATGCAGTAACAAAGCTCTGAGAACAGTGTGCACAGATATGCTATACATGGCTCTGGTTTTCCTCTCCCCTCCTGTCACAAGATATGAAAAACAGTACTGTCTGTTTTTACACAGGATAAAGCTGTCTAACGACCCCTCTGCTCCACCCTTGAACCCCTCTGAACCCATTAACCGCCCTTCATATATCCCTAACCCTGACTGGACCCCCCTCCACTTGTCATGCTCTTCTCCCCATTTCTTCTAATTTTTCTACCTCGCCCTCTGCCCCTCTATCTTTCCTTCATTCCTTCAGCCCATCCAACCCCACCTCTTCCCTTGTGGAGATTTATCACGCATCTCATTGGTCCAGACAGACAGGAAGTCACACAGGAAGTGCCTCTGCAGATGCCTCAAACAGGAAACAGCCAAGAGGAAGATTAGGTGTTTTTGTAGTATTTTGAGTGGCAAGCATGACACACACGCACCTCTCTCGCTCTCTCTCTTTCTCGCTCTCTCGCTCTCTCTGACACAGCAGTTTCCCCCTGCTGAATAATCATCCTGTCCCTAACTGGAAGTTTATTATCTGGGGACAAGAAAACATACTTCCTCTCTCCAATATAAGACTGCATAATAAGTTCAATCCTGGGAAAATATTATGAAAAATATGAGTCCTGAACAGACCCCTCGTAATAAATTCTAGCAGAGAACATCCAACATCCAACATCAAACATCATAAACACATATGGTACAGAGGACAAGAACAGAGGACAAGAGACAGAGAGACAGAGAGATGGAGGGAGAAAAAGATAGAGGGAGGTTACCAAAGAAAGAAGGGAAGAAATACAAAGAGAGAGAGAGAGGAGAGAGAGATGGAGAGGGAGATACACTCAGAAAAAAGGGAAATGTATTTGTTTTTCAGCAGTTTTTGCAGGTTAAAAAACACGGAACTGAGCTGACCACTCATTGAACTGATTGAAATGACTCCCTCATTGAACTACAGTACCAGTCAAAAGTTTGGACACACCTACTCATTCAAGGGTTTTTCTTTGTTTTTACTATTTTCTACATTGTAGAATAATAGTGAAGGCATCAACACTATGAAATAACACATATGGAATCATGTAGTAACCAAAAAAGTGTTAAACAAATCAAAATATATTTTATATTTGAGACTCTTCAAAGTAGCCACCCTTGCCTTGATGACAGCTTTGCACACTCTTGGCATTCTCTCCAGCTTCATGAGATAGTCACCTGGAATGCACTTCAATTAACAGGTGTGCCTTGTTAAAAGTTAATTTGTGGAATTTCTTTCCTTCTTAATGCATTTGAGCAAATCAGTTGTGTTGTGACAAGGTAGTGGTGGTATATAGAAGATATACCAAATCCATATTATGGCAAGAACAGCTCAAATAAGCAAAGAGAAACGACAGTCCATCATTACTTTAAGACATGAAGGTCAGTCAATCTGGAACTCTCTCTCTCTCTCTCTCTCTCTCTCTCTCTCTCTCTCTCTCTCTCTCTCTCTCTCTCTCTCTCTCTCTCTCGGAGGAGGACCTGAGCATTAGGACCATTCCTCAAGGCCTACCTGGCCTGATGACTCCTTGATGTCCACAGTCCACTTGGCCGTGCTGCTTCTCCAGTTTCAACTGTTCTGCCTGTTTTATGAATATTTTAAAATCTTGTCCATGTTCTGTTATAATCTGCACCCGGCACAGCCAGAAGAGTACTGGCCACCCCTCACAGACTGGTTCCTCTCTAGGTTTCTTCCTAGGTTTTGGCCTTTCTAGGGAGTTTTTCCTAGCCACCGTGCTTTTACACCTGCATTGCTTGTTGTTTGGGGTTTTAGGCTGGGTTTCTGTACAGCACTCTGTGACATCAGCTGATGTAAGAAGGCTTTATAAATAAATTTGATTTGATTTGATCTCGAATCCAAAATTAAATCTAGAATCGGCTTCCTATTGCGCAACAAAGCCTCCACTCATGCTGCCAAACATACCCTCGTAAAACTGACTATCCTACCGATCCTTGACTTCGGCAATGTAATTTACAAAATAGCCTCCAACACTCTCCTCAGCAAATTGGATGTAGTCTATCTCATTGCCATATGTTTTGTCACCAAAGCCCCATATACTACCCACCACTGCGACCTGTATGCTCTCGTTGGCTGGCCCTCGCTACGTATTCGTAGCCAAACCCACTGGCTCCAGGTCATCTATAAGTCTTTGCTAGGTAAATCCCCGCCTTATCTCAGCTCACTGCTCACCATAGCAACACCCACCCGTAGCACGCGCTCCAGCAGGTATATTTCACTGGTCATCCCCAAAGCCAACACCTCCTTTGGCCGCCTTTCCTTCCAGTTCTCTGCTGCCAATGACTGGAACGAATTGCAAAAATCACTGAAGCTGGAGACTTATATCTCCCTCACTAACTTTAAGCATCAGCTGTCAGAGCAGCTTACCGTTTGCTGTACCTGTACACAGCCCATCTGTAAATAGCACACCCAACTACCTCACCCCCATATTGTTATTAAAAGAAATATATATATATTTTTTTTTCTTCTCTTTTGCACCCCAGTATCTCTACTTGCACATCTTCATCTGCACATCTAGGTGAAATAAATAAAATAAAATAAAAACTATAAGTGGCCTGTAACCCCGCCCTCTCTCCCATCACTCCTTAACTCCTCACTATCCTCCCCCAGTCTCCCCATGCATCTGGGCCAGTCAGGCCAGTCAGGCGTGGGGTGAGTTTTATAAATGTTATCTCAAGGTCTGCCAGTCTTTTAAAGGCATGCTGCCAAGGCAACACCATGGATGCCAGCTCTCAAAGGGTCTGTGTTGACCCCCATTCTCGCTGCCGTCACACTCGGGTGAGCACGCAGAATGGCTCTCTCATTCCACAGCCTTAATGGCGGCCCCCGGGCAGCCCTCGGCAGCATTTCACAGAGATGCACTATGGGTAGAGAGGAGAGGAGGAGCAAGGCAGAAGGCATGTTTTCAGTGGTTTGGGTTTATGTTCTGACTGTATGTTACCGTGTGTGTGTGTGTATGTATGTACTACGTGTACTACATTCTAGAGAGATGGTGGTTCCATCGTCCTTCCCAGTTTTAAGGCGTGCATGCACACACACACAGTTGAAAGGGTTAAGATCTGTAAAGGGTTATGGGGATCAGGCTTGATTTCCAATGATGACATCATCATTGTTCAGGATCAGGGACTGATCTAGAGGGGTTTGAGGTTCAGAAGACCAGGTTAGAGATCAGATCAGAGAGGAACACAAAGAGGATAGGGAGGTTTAGGACAGAGCTAGTTTGTTAAGAACCTGGATTTGTTTGTGAGACCTTTCAAATCCTTTGACTAGGGAACACTCTTCAACAGAGGATGCTGGGGGGGATTTCTTCAAAAACTCCCAAGTAGTTTCTGTGATGCATATGAGAGAAACAGAAAGACCAAAGGTACAGTGGGGGTGTGTTTAACAGGGGAATCCTTTAAATGTTGTATTGGTTGTATACATCTTCTGTATCCCAGTACACCACAGTATATGTCCAAACTGCTTTTTCATATAGCTCCTCAGAGTGTGAAAAGTATCTGCGCTGAACACACACTTTCTGACCACATGAAGAACAGGAAGCAGTGCATTGTGATGAAACTGAAAGTGTGAGTGTGAGTGTGAGTGTGAGTATGAGTATGAGTATGAGTATGAGTATGAGTATGAGTGTGAGTGTGAGTGTGAGTGTGCTTCCAGACAGCAGTGGACATTTAGCATGTAGCCCATACCCTATGAAAGTTCTGCCTACTTCCTGGTGCAAGACCCGTAATTGCCATCAAGATTATATAATCAAATTCCTGAAAATGGCGTCATTTAAGAGATATGTCAAATCATCAAATGTCAAATCATGTCAAATTTATCTTTACCCAATGCCTTTTATGAAGGTTTTCGATTACGAAAAAAAATAAACACAATCGAAAATCTTCATGAAAGGCATCAGGTAGAAGTAAATGAATCCACAAATACAGATATAATTTTACATATATCTTAATTGAACATGTTTTCATTAATTTTATGATTGAAGCCCATTCAAAAACAGTATTGTACTTGCACCAGGAAGTAGGCGGGACTTTCACAGGGTGGTATGCCAGCCGGTGGAGGGTCAGTGAACTGAGCTGCTTAGCTAGAGATAATTGTTAATTAAGAATTATAAGGAACAAACAAGTAAGTAATTCATAGGTTATTGCTGTGTACATTCATACCATTTCACTATATATTTTCATAATAAATACCAGGTCATTTAAAGTAAAGTTCTACCTTAACATTACACATCATTGTTTTCCAAGTTGGCAGACATGGTCATAGAAACCATTGTGCTTAAAATATGAATGAACTACTTGTAGTATTAATAGTGTTACTAAATTCACAGTACACCACAGCTAAATATATGACCTCATCTGAATGTGCTCCTGTCCATTCCCCTCTCTCTTCTCCTCCTTTCTAATTCTGCCATGGTATTTCAGTTTCTCCTGTCTCCCAGTAACATGGACGTCTAGTCATTACTTCCCCAGTTTGGTGAAACTGGTGGCTATTTTGGCTCATTATTATCCCTGGCAGTCTGGAACTGGGGAACACACAGCGGTTCGAAGCCACCAGAGGACAAGTCAAATTACATGGTGGTGTTCCCACACCCACTAAGCAACACTGGTGGCTTCAGTGGCCGACACCGAGTGCGATCAAATCCAATAAAATCAAAGTTTATTTGTCACGTGCCCCGAATACAATAGGTGTAGACCTTACAGTGAAATGCTTACTTACAGGCTCTAACCAACAGTGCAAAAAAATTATTATGTGAACAATAGGTAAGTAAAGAATTAAAAACAACAGTAAAAAGACAGGCTATATACAGTAGCGAGGCTATATACAGTAGTGAGGCTACATACAGGCTCCGGTTAGTCGTGCTGATTGAGCCCGGTTAGCCAATGTGCGGGGGGCCCTGGTTGGTCGGGCCAATTGAGGTAGTATTTACATGAATGTATAGTTAAAGTGACTATGCATATATGATAAACAGAGAATAGCAGCAGTGTAAAAGAGGGGTTGGGTCGCACACAATACAAATAGTCCGGGAAGCCATTTGATTACCTGTTCAGGAGTCTTATGGCTTGGGGGTAAAAACTGTTGAGAAGCCTTTTTGTACCGCTTGCCATGCGGTAGTAGAGAGAACAGTCTATGACTGGGGTGGCTGGGGTCTTTGACAATTTTTAGGGCCTTCCTTTGACACCGCCTGGTGTAGAGGTCCTGGGTGGCAGGCAGCTTAGTCCCAGTGATGTACTGGGCCGTACGCACTACCCTCTGTAGTGCCTTGCAGTTGGAGGCCGAGCAATTGCCGTACCCGGCAGTGATGCAACCAGTCAGGATGCTCTCGATGTTGCAGTTGTAGAACCTTTTGAGGATCTGAGGACCCATGTCAAATCTTTTTGGTTTCCTGAGGGGGAATAGGCTTTGTTGTCTCCTCTTCACGACTGTCTTGGTGTGTTTGGACCATTCTAGTTTGGTGCCGATGTGGACACCAAGGAACTTGAAGCTCTCAACCTGCTCCACTACAGTCCCGTCGATGAAAATGGGGGCGTGCTCGGTCCTCCTTTTCCTGTAGTCTACAATCATCTCCTTAGTCTTGGTTACGTTGAGGGAGAGGTTGTTATTCTGGCACCATCCGGACAGGTCTCTGACCTTCTCCCTATAGGCTGTCTCGTCGTTGTCGGTGATCAGGCCTACCACTGTTGTGTCGTCTGCAAACTTAATGATGGTGTTGGAGTCGTGCCTAGCCATGCAGTCGTGGGTGAACAGGGAGTACAGGAGGGGACTGAGCACGCACCCTTGGGGGGCTCCAGTGTTGAGGATCAGCATGGCAGATGTGTTGCTACCCACCCTCACCACCTGGGGGCGGCCCGTCAGGAAGTCCAGGATCCAGTTGCAGAGGGAGGTGTTTAGTCCCAGGATCCTTAGCTTAGTGATGAGCTTTGAGGGTACTATGGTGTTTAACGCTGAACTGTAGTCAATGAACAGCATTCTCACATAAGTGTTCCTTTTGTCCAGGTGGGAAAGGGCAGTGTGGAGTGCAATACAGATTGCATCATCTGTGGATCTGTTTGGGCGGTATGCAAATTGGAGTGGGTCTAGGGTTTCTGGGATAATGGTGTTGATGTGATGTGTACCAGCCTTTCAAAGCACTTCATGGCTACGGATGTGAGTGCTACGGGTCTGTAGTCATTTAGGCAGGTTGCCTTCGTATTCTTGGGCACAAGGACTATGGTGGTCTGCTTGAAACATGTTGGTATTACAGACTCAATCAGGGACATATTGATAATGTCAGTGAAGACACCTGACAATTGGTCAGCACATGCCCAGAGCACACGTCCTGGTAATCCGTCTGGCCCCGCAGCCTTGTGAATGTTGACCTGTTTAAAGGTCTTACTCACATCGGCTACGGAGAGCGTGATCACACTGTCGTCCGGAACAGCTGATGCTCTCATGCATGCCTTAGTACTGCTTGCCTCGAAGCGAGCATAGAAGTGATTTAGCTCGTCTGGTAGGCTCGTGTCACTGGGCAGCTCGTGGGTGTGCTTCCCTTTGTAGTCTGTAATAGTTTGCAAGCCCTGCCACATAAGACGAGCGTCGGAGCCGGTGTAGTACGATTCAATCTTAGCCCTGTATTGACGCTTTGCCTGTTTGATGGTTCGTCGCAGGGCATAGCAGGATTTCTTGTAAGCTTCCGGGTTAGAGTCCTGCACCTTGAAAGCGGCGGTTCTACCCTTTAGCTCAGTGCGAATTTTGCCTGTAATCCATGGCTTCTGGTTGGGGTATGTATGTACAGTCACTGTGGGGACGATGTCCTCAATGGACTTATTGATAAAACCAGTGACAGACGTGGTGTACTCCTCAATGCCATCGGAAGAATCCAGGAACATGTTCCAGTCTGTGATAGCAAAACAGTCCTGTAGTGGGCGAGGGAGAGCTTTGTACACGCGTCTCTGTGTGTGGAGTACAGGTGATCTAGAAAGTTTTTCCCTCTGGTTGCACATTTAACATGTTGATGGAAATTAGGTAGAACTGATTTAAGTTTCCTTTCATTAAAGTCTCCAGCCCTAGGAGCGCCGCCTCTGGGTAAGTGGTTTCCTGTTTGCTTATTTCCTTATACAGCTGACTGAGTGCGGTCTTAGTGCCAGCATCCGTCTGTGGTGGTAAGTAAACAGCCACGAAAAGTATAGCTGAAAACTCTCTAGGCATCTAGTGTGGTCTGCAATTTATAACAAGATACTTTACTTCAGTTAAGCAAAATCTAGACACTTCCTTAGATATTGTGCACCAACAAATACGCACAGACCGCCCCCCCCTCTTCTTACCGGAGTGTGCTGTTCTATCTTGTCGGTGCAGCGTATATCCCGCTAGCTGAATATCCATGTCCTCATTCAGCCACGATTCCGTGAAACATAGGATATTACAGTTTTTGATGTCCCGTTGGTAGGATATCTGTGATCGTACCTCGTCTAATTTATTGTCCAATGATTGCACGTTGTCGAGTAATATTGACGGTAATGGCCGCTTTCCCACTCGCCTTCTGCAGATCCATACGAGGCATCACGCTCTGTGTCCTCTGTACCTGCGTCTCTTCTCATTTGTTTCAAGTGGGAAACATCCTGATATACACTGTAAGTGTTCTTATGATCATGTACTGCATGTGGAGGTGTATTGTTGCCTTGAATTCTGCAGAGCTTTGCGATGGTGATGGTGGGTTTATAATGCTCTCTTCTGACTCCAAATACTATTTCTACTATTTCCAGTTTACCTATATTGTTCAGACCCAAGCAGTGAATCAGAATGTTGTATGTACTCAGGTAACCTTGAGATTCCAGAAAGGCATCTGAAATGGATTATACTGTAACTATAATGTGGTATATTTCCTTGACCTCGGTTGATGTTATCAACACTATTTAATGAAAGACCTCTGCACCTTGCAACAGTATTATAACTTGGCCCAAACTCTCTATGCTTTCAGCTCTGTGGAACTGAAGGTCATATGATTGAGGCAGAATTATTGTCCTCTCAAAATATATATTTTCCTCCATCCCTCTGTTGATGTCTGTTAACTTATCCTTTGACCTTTTTGCATACCGATATCAAGAAGTCCTCGTCCACAGAACATCAGACTGAAAGTAAAATTTCTGTCAATTTCATTACTATCTGGCCATTCTGCATTCTGATGCTCATTGTGATGTTTTCTGCTCAGACTCAAGTGTTTAAAGTTCCCTGCTTCCCCCCACTTTTCCTAACTGGACCAATACTGTGAAGATCTGCAGGTGCTGATAAGCTCTGAGGGGAGCCAGGCATGACCAGAGGCGCAGTGCCCACTTAGGGGAAGGAGTGCCAGGCATAGAAAGTTGCAAAATGAAAATTCATATTTTCATTAGCGAGCGCAAAGAAGTGCTCACACTCCACATTCACACTCCACAATCTAACTCTAACAACTTGGATCCAGCCATGTGCATGTATACTGTTATGTGTGCCTGGAGTTTTTCATGGTCAGCCTACTCTTGACTATTCTGTCATAACAAACTAGCGACCAGAAGAGAGGTTGGTGGTGGCTTCTCTATTAAAGCTGCAATATATCACTTTTTGGGGTGACCAGACCAAATTCACATAACAATGTGTGTTATAGATCTGTCATTCTGATTAAAAGCAAGTCTAGGAAGCAGTAGATCTGTTCTACGTGCGCTATTTCTATCCTTCCCGTTCTTAAATTTAGTTTTTGCGTCTTTTACTTTGGTTGTGTACACCAGCTTCAAACAGCTGACAATACAATAGTTTTGGTTATGGAAAATATATTTCACAGTGGTTTAGATGGAACAATGATTCTATACACTATACTTGCTTGTTTTTGTCACATAAACTGAAATTAGGCGAATTATTAGAATTGTACCAACCAGGAAGTGGCAGAGTGATTTCTGAACAGTGCATCTTTAAATATCTGCATTAAATTAAGGATGCAAGGTCAAACAAGATGTAAGACGCCAGCAGTCTCCTAACAGCTGGGTATTTCTGTTAGAGGCGAGAAAGAAGAAAAAGAGGGAGGGATGAGTGAAAAAAGGAGAGCGAGAAATCAGGTCTTAATGCGCTCAACACACAGTAATCCTCTAAGGAAGGCTTTGGATTAGTCCACTGCCAAACACTCTGATGTGTCCTTCAAAAGAACGACTGAAATAAAAGGGATGAAAACAATAAGAGGGAAATATTAGGAAGGACTAGGAGTGCAGGATGGAGAGAGAGATAAAGAGAGGGATATGAAAATTGTAATAATTTTATGCCTATCTCCCATCTTATCTGTGTCATTATAAAACAGCTTGAAGCACTCCCACTGACACTGAAGCAGGTTTTCATCTAGAAAACCATTATACTTGGCAGAACATTTAATCTGACTTGGAGGAGACATATTAATGTATCTCAAAGGCTAATTTTGAATTGCTCAACTTTATTTGAAGTCAGAAAAAGCTGCCATGAGACTAACATCACCTGTCACAACTAGTGAAAGTGCACTGCAGTGTTATGACAAATAACACAGAAAACAACTTGGGTCTAACTTTTACCTTTTGTCATAAAAGGATTTTGTTGTTCTAAGTTCTGTATGAGCGATGCTATATGATTAATTTGGCAGCATCATGTTTCCTTTACGATGGATTCCCCCTCCCTGTAAAGTGCTAATGTTCTTACCGAGGCTGTTTGCGTTAACTGACTGTGTTATAATCTCTTTGACAAGTTGCTCTGAGAGCAACTTCTGCTCTGCTCTGCCTAGCGGCTACAGTAGGAGTTCTGGGGATGAATGAGACCAAATCTGCCTAGGTAATACATCAGCAATAGGACAAGTAGTGCCAAATAATCAAGGTTGCCTGTAACATATTCTTGAAAAATGTAAAGCCGACTTGAATAATCTCAACTCTCTTGTTTTGAGTGTGGACCAGTGATGCAACTATTGTGCTGTAAATCAGTATGCCTGACTTCACGCATAAAGACTTCCTGCACATCAGATTAGGGCTGCAGAGCAATGACAACTGTGTCACAACAGCAGAGAGAACACAGTGTGTTATATATAGATCTGATAGGGCCTGGCTGTTGGTTTGTTTGTTTGGAGTTCGGACGTGTGTGTGTGTGTGTGTGTGCTGTTGTACAGCAGATGAAAAAGAATCTGATATGCTGAGAAAAACAGTGTGGGTGTGATTGTGTAATATGCGGTGTATGTTTGTGTGTGTCTGTGAGGTGTGTGACTGCTTCTGTTTGTACAGGATGTTACTGCATTGTTGAGGATGTATAAGTCAAGTGTTTGTATTGAGTCTAGGTGGTTGTGTGTACGTGTGTATGAATGTCTTGACTATTGACGTAGAGGTGTGTGTGTGTGTTTGTGTTTCGTGTGGCGTAACAGAGCTGCTAATTGCTTAGCGTCTCGCTGGTGGAGCTGTAGCAACCGATGGAGACGTTCCTCACTGAGGGCCAGTGCACACACACAGACCTATCCGTCAAGCGCTCTGTCACCATGGCAACAACCTACTTCCCAGCGAGCGAGCGTAACGGAGCCCCTGTCGGAGGAGTATGAGGATGACAGAGCTCTGCCAGGGGAAGGTGTTGTGGTTATTACCATCCCCACCATGTCTGGCTGTGTTAAAAGGAGTGAGGGGGAGGAGAGAAAGAGATGTGACAGAGACACCAGTAACTGTGAAACAACTAGAAGTGAACTACAACAATTTCTCCATTATTGTGCCTGGGTATAAGTGTGTTATGCTTGTGTGTGAGCAAACCTGTTTGTGTAGATAGAAGTGGACATGTCCCTGTGTGCGTGTGGCTATGCATGTGTGTGTATGTAAGTGTATTCGTGTCTGCGCGAGTGTTTTCAGGAATCAACCTTTCCCAACTGGTTGTCAGATTGGACTGATTCTGACAGACCTGACAGTGAGCCCGGAGCCTTATCTGTCAAACACCATGTAACCATTACAGACATTACATCCAGTTTACATCTCACCACCAGCCTGATAATGAGCAGATTACTGAGAGGGAGAGAGTGTGTGACAGATTTGACATGTGTGTGCGTGCGTGTGTGTGTGTGCTTGTGTGTGTGCGTGTGCGTGCGTATGTGTGTGTGTGCGTGTGTTTGTAAAAGATAAAAAAATATAAAAAACATGCCAAGCTTAGCCGACTGCTATAACTATATCCCACAGATGATGTGATGACATAATAAGTCATTTGTGTAAGACATTAAGATCGAAATGTGTTTATCATATTGAAATACAGACCTGTATTAGCACTTTGCCTGGTTGGATATGAAGAGGAGACTGTTTATATAGATGGGTATGATGAGTGAGCGAGTGATTGTGTGTTAGTGTGTGTGTGTGTGTTTGTGTGTGTGTTTGTGTCAGTGTGCGTATGTATGCATACTGGTGGGGGCCTTGGCAAGGAACAAAATTTTCTAATTCAGAGAGAGTAAGCGGGCAAACGACAGATGAACGGAGGAAGAGAGGGTGTGAAGAAAAGAGAGATAGAGAGAACATTTTGGAGGAAAAAGATAAGTTGACAGAGTAACTGAGGTGGTGACGATAGGGGGAAATCCCTAGCGTTCTGTGAATTGAGAAGGGGTTATATTTAAAATATGTACAGTGAGGGAAAAAAGTATTTGATCCCCTGCTGATTTTGTATGTTTGCCCACTGACAAAGAAATGATCAGTCTATAATTTTAATGGTAGGTTTATTTGAACAGTGAGAGACAGAATAACAACAAAAGAATCCAGAAAAACGCATGTGAAAAATTGTATAAATTGATTTGCATTTTAATGAGGGAAATAAGTATTTGACCCCCTCTCAATCAGAAAGAGTTCTGGCTCCCAGGTGTCTTTTATACAGTTAACGAGCTGAGATTAGGAGCACACACTAAAGGGAGTGCTCCTAATCTCAGTTTGTATAAAAGACACCTGTCCACAGAAGCAATCAATCAATCAGATTCCAAACTCTCCACCATGGACAAGACCAAAGAGCTCTCCAAGGATGTCAGGGACAAGATTGTAGACCTACACAAGGCTGGAATGGGCTACAAGACCATCGCCAAGCAGCTTGGTGAGAAGGTGACAACAGTTGGTGCGATTATTCGCAAATGGAAGAAACACAAAATAACTGTCATTCTCCCTCGGCCTGGGGCTCCATGCAAGATCTCACCTCGTGGAGTTGCAATGATCATGAGAACGGTGAGGAATCAGCCCAGAACTACATGGGAAGATCTTGTCAATGATCTCAAGGTAGCTGGGACCATAGTCACCAAGAAAACAATTGGTAACTCACTACGCCGTGAAGGACTGAAATCCTGCAGCGCCCGCAAGGTCCCCCTGCTCAAGAAAGCACATATACATTCCCGTCTGAAGTTTGCCAATGAACATCTGAATGATTCAGATGACAACTGGGTGAAAGTGTTGTGGTCAGATGAGACCAAAATGGAGCTCTTTGGCATCAACTCAACTCACCGTGTTTGGAGGATGAGGAAGGCTGCATATGACCCCAAGAACATCATCCCCACCGTCAAACATGGAGGTGGAAACATTATGCTTTGGGGTGTTTTTCTGCTAAGGGGACAGGACAACTTCACCGCATCAAAGGGACGATGGACGGGGCCATGTACCGTCAAATCCTGGGTGAGAAGGGGTCATGGATGGGTATTCCAGCATGACAATGACCCAAAACACACGGCCAAGGCAACAAAGGAGTGGCTCAAGAAGAAGCACATTAAGGTCCTGGAGTGGCCTAGCCAGTCTCCAGACCTTAATCCCATAGAAAATATGTAGAGTGAGCTGAAGGTTCGAGTTGCCAAACGTCAGCCTCAAAACCTTAATGACTTGGAGAAGATCTGCAAAGAGGACTGGGACAAAATCCCTCCTGAGATGTGTGCAAACCTGGTGGCCAACTACAAGAAACGTCTGACCTCTGTGATTGCCAACAAGGGTTTTGCCACCAAGTATTAAGTCATGTTTTGCAGAGGGGTCAAATACTTATTTCCGTCATTAAAATGCAAATCAATTTATAACATTTTTCACATGCTTTTTTTCTGAATTTTTTTGTTGTTATTCTGTCTCTCACTGTTCAATTAAACCTACCATTAAAATGATAGACTGATCATTTCTTTGTCAGTGGGCAAACGTACAAAGTCAGCAGGGGATCAAATACTTTTTTCCCTCACTGTATTTATTGATTTGTTTTTAATTTAACCTTCATTTAACTAGGCAAGTCAGTAAAGAACAAATTCTTATTTACACTGACGGACTACACTGGCCAAACCCGGACGACGCTGGGCCCCCCCCTCAAAAAAAAGATAGATTCTGAGAAAGAGTAAAGGATGCAGGGAAACCCCAGAGGGTTCAAATTTCTTGTGTGAAAATTGAGAGCGAGAACAGAATGCAAAGTGCGAATGATGTCCAGAAAAAAAGAGGAGAAAGGGGGAGAGAAGGGGACAGGAGTTGAAGATAAGAGAGAGAAAATAAAAAAGGGAGAGGGGGGGTGGGTGGGTACTAATTGGTCTTTGGAGAGAGGTGAGAGAGCTAGCCACACACACAGAGGTGTAGCGTTGTGTTTACAATCACAGCTAGTCTCCAAAGGGTTCTCGTGGCCTGAAGGTAGATATGTTTTCACTCTGTAATGACCGACAAAGCATTTGGCTCATTCTCTCTCTCTCTCTCTCTCGCTCTCTCTCTCGGATCTGTGGGAAATATGTGTCTCTAATGTGGTCATACATTTGGCAGGAGGTTAGGAAGTGCAGCTCAGTTGTCCATTTTGTGGACAGTGGGCACCAGACATGGGACAACTGTAGTTTAAAATACGCTTTATTGGAAAGTAATTTTTTTAGCGGAACAAATAGTTACATTGGAGGTGACTACTCTAACTATTTCAATACAGATCTGAGAAAGCAACTACTTTATAAAAAGATTTGAATACAGATCTTAGGAAGTGACTACTTTTCAGAAACTTTTGGATTTGCTACCTTCAACTAATGGAGCACACACACAATGTCCTATAATATTTCAATCTATCTGACAGTAGATCATATTTGATCTACACAATACATTTCTTTCTGAAGAATCTGTGAATTTCCATTCTCCTGAACAGGCCGCATGTGTAGATAGATAATCAAGTCAAACCAATCAATCAATGATATTGTGTACAGATTAGTTTTCATGAGCGTGTGTGTAGCTGGTGCGTGAGTCAGGCGCAGGAGAGCAGAAATTAGTGAGCGAAAGCACTTTACTGTGGCACAGAATACAGTCACTGAATGCCAATAGCGTCACAACAACAAAATAAACAACAACACAATGAACAAATAATTCCAGTGCAAACCAGCCGGAACATGCCACTGACAAAAAAACAATCCCACGCACAGACATGGGGGAAACCAGAGGGTTAAATACATGACAAGTAATGAGTGAATGACAACCAGGTGTGTGGGGAAACAAGACAAAACAAATGGAAAATGAAAAGTGGATCGGTGATGGCTAGAAGACCGGTGACGTCGACCGCCGAGGAGAGGCACATGCGGAAGTCGTGACATTAGTATAAACAGGTTGTGACACTTTAGAGGACATGCAGTTTCGTCACAGATCACCTACTGTAGCAACCGGACCAGGCGCCATGTTGGAAGACCAGTCAGTCCTCCAATCGTCCACATGGCTGGTTGTGTTTTGCTACCACTGGAAACTTTGGGAAGATTACCCAGAAAACGGCGGCAGTGGGAGAGCCTATTCAAGTAAGTAAATATATTTTGAAAATGATAGCTACAGGAACTTTGTGTGCAGGCTAACTCAAATGAGCTGCTGATATAATGTAGGATGTAGAGAAATTCTGAAAAATAAACGTTAATAAACAATAAAACCATCTGTTTGGTTTATATTTGTTTTGCTTTCCATTATTTAGATCAATAAATGTTCATGTTTAGCATGTTTTAATTATTAAGTATTTTGTTCTAGGCTATAAAGTTTCATATCTGACTAATTAAACTAACTGTTTTAGTTTTTGGTTCCCGAGTGCCCCGCCTCAGGCTGACGCATCAGCTGAGATGGCATCAATTAGAGGTTAGTAACAATCACGCCTACCTTATTGGCGGTCTATTCAAGCTGACCAGGTCTGCTCACTCATCCTGCTACTGCTTTCTGTTACTGCTACTGCAGCCACCACCTGTTAGGTTCTGTGTTCCTGCCGGGGGGATTGGTATAGCTTACCGCGCTCACTGCCTGTAGGCTATTTTATACTGATGCTTTGCATGGGCAGTGAGCTACCCTGAAGGAGCAGAGCCTATATCACCAAGACTTGCATTATTCATTGCTTAACTTGTTAGGGAGAGGCAGCTGAGGGGTCGGTTTTGGAGAGCCTGGCGTGCCCAAAGTAAAATGCCTCCCATTCAGGCCCAGAAAATAGGATATGCACATATTTAGTACCATTGGATAGGAAACACTCTGAATTTTCCAAAAGTGTTAACCATTTGTCTGTGAGTGAAACAGAACGCATATGGCAGGCGAAACCCCGAGGAATTTCTGTCCTGAAAAAAAGTGATTTTGACACATTGCTCATTTGGAACCCCTCCCATATAATGACCATATAAGGGCATATGAATGCAGTACCCATCGCTTCCTTTAGATGTCAACAGTCTCGAGACAGTGTCAATTTTCAATTTGGATGAATTAGACCAGAGAAGAAGAGCAAACCAGGAAGTGTACTTTTTATGTCAACAGTACCCAGCGTGCGCTCCCGACAAGGCGCACAGTGTGTTTTTTACCGTCTTTATTGATCAGTTTATATTCCGGTTGATTTATAATAGTAAATATACGTAAAAGTGTTCCTAAGGATACATTTAAAACTATGTTTGATTGTTCTTGGACAAGTTTATAGGTATAAGATGAACGAGTTCTCGTCACGTTTCAATGGAGGAGTGGAGGCTGTCGTTTCTGATTATAACGCGCGAACCAAACAGAGATTTATGGATAAAATACATTACTTTTTCTAACAAAAGAACCATGGATTGTCTTCGTTGGACACTTAGGATGACCTCAGCAGAAGTTCTTCAACAGGTAATTGATTTGTTTTCGCTGTGAAATGTGTTATGTGTGTGCCATGATGGCTAATGGATTCATGGCTATGGGAAAAATATGTGAGGTGCTACCCTCAAACAATCAAATGTGCTGCTTTCGCCGTAAAGCCTTTTTGAAATCTGACAACGCTGTGATATTGCCAAGAAACAGAGCTTTTGATGAGTATGGAACACTTGTATATTGGTGGATGTTTAATAATTCAACTTTTGGATTTTGAATTTGGCGCCTTGCATTTCACCTGGTAATGTCGGGATTGGGGCACTAGCGCACCAGCAATCCCTGAGAGGTTAAAGATTGGCATAAGGTACTATTTGAATGGGTGCCACTGGAATATCTGACATGTACATTGCACTCTAAAACAGACCAGTTCTTCAAGGTATGGGAACCTTATCTAAATTATCTAGAACCTGAGGTATCGGCTATTATGCTGCAAGGATTCTCTTAGAATGGTGGTGATCTATTTATTTCAGAATTACTCTGCACGTTCCATGTGTGGAACCTAACTTCCTTTATTTTTTTTTTCTTTATACATTTAAAAAAAAAAAATATTCTGTTTGTATGTTTGCTTAAAATGCATGTATTGAGGGACGCAATGATGGGGATGGGGTGAGAGAAGTGCCGAGCGGGGAGAGGAAGATGGTGTGTGTATGTGTGTATGTATGTGTATGTGTATGTGTATATGTATGTATATATATATGTAGGTGTAAGGGTGTGCTGTTTTTGCTTTGTCCTTGTTATTGTATCTCTTAATATGGGTGAAAATGGTGAAATTCCAATAAAAAATACTGTTACAAAAAAAAAAAAAAATGATAGTCCAACTAAGTGCAAATCACATGGGATGGCGTATCGCTGCAGAATGCTGTGGTTATCAGGAATCAAGGTAAGACCCAGATGCAGACTGTCGAAGTAACACTGTTTATTGTAGCAACAGAGTTACCAGATCCCCTCTTGGAATCCCACACTCCATAAATCCCAATCTGGTGAAATTTGTATCAAAACAGAAACAAAAACAAGAAATGAAATCATCAATACATATGTCACAATCCATTTGGAATAACTGTCATCCCTTATTAACATATATTTCCATTTTATATGCAGACTGAACAAAGTACATTTGAATATTTACCCAAAGACCATGACCCCCAGGGAACTGGTCATTTTCCCTTCGAACACGTGATTCAAAAATAACATGTTAAATAAAAAATGAACAGATTCTAATAACTAATCAACTTTGAATTACAATTCTTTATAACTCCCTAAGGAAATATTAGTATCTCAAAGTAATGGTACAATTTGAATAGAGACCAGTGTTTTTCAGTCATTTTATAATTAAATCCCACCTATTTCGATCATTTATAATGAGATTGATCAGGCCTCACCAGAAAGTCAGGATACAGAGCATTAGACACCATTAAGATATTTCCTTTCTCTTTTCTTTGCCTGACCTTCCGAAACCATTTAAACCGTAGGTCCAGAACACACATGAACGGGCCTTACTTATCTGGAACTAATCCAGATACTTTTATACTTAAAACTGCCGAATATCACTAACCGCTCTCCCCAATCCCACAGTCTCTGGGGACATTTCAACAAGAGATAATGAAACCCCCTCTTCTGGAAAAGAAAGTGTACATTTTGTTTTTGAGAGCCCATGCTCTGGGCATAATTAAATCCAGCTCCACTAGATGTCAACAGTCTTTGTTCAAGGTTTCAGGCTTGTTTCTTCCAAAACGAGGAAGAATTCTGAGTTTTGATACAGGAACACAGAGTTGGAAATCAGTCTGTGCGCGTGCGACGAAGAGGACGCGCCCCTGCTAATATTCCTATTGAACTTACTTTTTCCGTATGAAATATTATAGTTTAATTATATGTGTACAGATTTAATTACATGTCTATGTCATCACAACTATTGAATCAAGGACAACTACAACTTGAGGGTTAGGGGTGAGGTTAATTATGGAGTCACCTCTCAATGCACAGAAGTTTAGAACCCATGAAGAACATTATAAAGAATGTTATAATCCAAGTCAAAATGCTGTTCCTGGTGTCCCTGCCTTCAGTCCATCTGCTAAGAGCCAAACCAGTTGTATCCGGACGAGTGTTGTGTCAACACTGCTTTGTGACATGTTGACTCAATCAGTGGCGGCACGCTAATCAGTGGACCGCCGAGATAAGATGGCTCCATCGCTATGGAAACGGCTATGCTCCTTCGTGTCGATAACGGCCCTGATTACAGTGATGGCGAACGGCACGCTGGGATGGATCCGAGCAATGACCAGATGTTCAGAGGATGTTTGGAAACCAAAGATGAAGATGATACACTCCCTGATTCCATCATATGGTCATAATACTGAACAGAAAATGATGATGATGATGATGATGATGACAACGTTGAGAAAGAGAGCAGGAAGACGAGGACCACAGTAACAGTGATGACATACATCAGATAATGATAATGATGATATAGAGACTAATTCATTAGGAGATTAATATGGAAACCACATTGGCAACACGCTAATCACACTCTCCTCACCCAAAAACTGCTCTACAGTTTCAAAACACAGACAGGAAGTTAACGAACTAACGAGCACCAACGCCATCAGTGAGAGCAAGTGATGAAGCACACCTGCTAATGAGAAAGGTGATTTTATCTCAAATGGGGAGCATGAAAGAAGGAGAGTGTATTTGATGGTAAGGAGAGTAATCTAAAATGGTGAGGATGAGCACAATCTAAAATGAGGAGAGTAATCTACGATGGTAAAGACGAGGGGAGTAATCTAAGATGGTGAGGAGGAGAGTAATCTAAAATGGTGAGGAGAGTAATTTACAATGGTGAGGAGGAGGAGAGTAATCTACGATGGTGAGGAGGAGGAGAGTAATTTACAATGGTGAGGAGGAGGAGAGTAATTTACAATGGTGAGGAGGAGGAGAGTAATCTACGATGGTGAGGAGGAGGAGAGTAATTTACAATGGTGAGGAGGAGAGTAATTTACAATGGTGAGGAGGAGGAGAGTAACCTTTGATGGTGAGGAGGAGGAGAGTAACCTACGATGGTGAGGAGGAGGAGAGTAACCTACGATGGTGAGGAGGAGGAGAGTAATCTACGATGGTGAGGAGGAGGAAGAGGAGGAGAGTAATTTACAATGGTGAGGAGGAGGAGAGTAATCTACGATGGTGAGGAGGAGGAGGAGAGTAATTTACAATGGTGAGGAGGAGGAGGAGAGTGCTTTTACACCTGCATTGCTTGCTGTTTGGGGTTTTAGGCTGGGTTTCTGTACAGCACTCTGTGACATCAGATGATGTAAGGGGGGCTTTATAAATAAATTTGATTTGATTTGATAATCTACGATGGTGAGGAGGAGGAGAGTAATTTACAATGGTGAGGAGGAGAGTAATTTACAATGGTGAGGAGGAGGAGAGTAACCTTTGATGGTGAGGAGAGTAACCTACGATGGTGAGGAGGAGGAGAGTAATCTACGATAGTGTGGAGGAGGAGAGTAATCTACGATGGTGAGGAGGAGTGGAGCAATCTACGATGGTGAGGAGGAGAGTAATCTACGATGGTGAGGAAGAGAGTAATCTATGATGGTGAGGAGGAGGAGAGTAATCTACGATGGTGAGGAGGAGGAGGAGAGTAATCTACGATGGTGAGGAGGAGGAGAGTATTCTACGATGGTGAGGAGGAGGAGAGTAATCTAAAATGGTGAGGAGAGTAATCTACGATGGTGTGGAGGAGAGTAATCTAAAATGGTGAGGAGAATCATCTACGATGGTGAGGAGGAGAGTAATCTACGATGGTGAGGAGGAGAGTAATCTACGTTGGTGAGGAGGAGAGTAATCTAAAATGGTGAGGAGGAGAGTAATCTAGGATGGTGAGGAGGAGAGTAATCTAGGATGGTGAGGAGGAGAGTAATCTAAAATGGTGAGGAGAGTAATCTACAATGGTGAGGAGGAGAGTAATCTAAGATGGTGAGGAGGAGAGTAATCTACGATGGTGAGGAGGAGAGTAATCTACGATGGTGAGGAGGAGGAGAGTAATCTACGATGGTGAGGAGGAGGAGAGTAATCTACGATGGTGAGGAGGAGAGTAATCTACGATGGTGAGGAGGAGGAGAGTAATCTAAAATGGTGAGGAGAGTAATCTACGATGGTGAAGAGGAGAGTAATCTACGATGGTGAGGAGGAGAGTAATCTACGATGGTGAGGAGGAGAGTAATCTAAGATGGTGAGGAGGAGAGTAATCTAAAATGGTGAGTAGGAGGAGAACAAGCTAAAATGGTGAGGAGAAGGAGAGTCATCTAAGATGGCGAGGACAAGGAGAGTAATCTACTCTGTACTCTGGACGTTTCTGACTTGTGGACAACTACAATATGTGGACAACTACAAATACCTAGGTGTCTGGCTAGACTGTAAACTCTCCTTCCAGACTCATATTAAACATGTCCAATCCCAAATTAAATCTAGAGCTTCCTATTTCGCAACAAAGCCTCCTTCACTCACGCTGCCAAACATACCCTCGTAAAACTGACTATCCTACCGATCCTCGACTTCGGCGATGTCATTTACAAAATAGCCTCCAACACTCTACTCAGCAAAATGGATGCAGTCTATCACAGTGCCATCCTTTTTGTCACCAAAGTCCCATACACCACTGCGACCTGTATGCTCTCGTCGGCTGGCCCTCGCTACATATTCGTCACCAGACCCACTGGCTCCAGGTCATCTATAAGTCTTATCTCAGCTCACTGGTCACCATAACAACACCCACTCGTAGCACGCACTCCAGCAGGTATATCTCACTGGTCATCCCCAAAGCCAACACCTACTTTGGCCGCCTTTCCTTCCAGTTCTCTGCTGCCAATGACTGGAACGAATTGCAAAAAAACCAAAAAAAAACACTGAAGTTGGAGACTTATATCTCCCTCACTAACTTTAAGCATCAGCTATCTGAGCAGCTTACCGATCACTGCAGCTGTACACAGCCCATCTGTAAATTGCCCATCCAACCTACCTACCTCATCTCCATGTTGTTTTTATTTACTTATTTACTCTTTTGCACACAAGTATTTCTACTTGCACATCATCGTCTGCACATCTATCACTGCAGTGTTAATTTGCTAAGTTGTAATTACTTCGCTACTATGGTGTATTTATTGCCTTACTGTCACGATCGTCGACAGAGTTGGACCAAGGAGCAGCATGCATTGTGTTCCACATCTTTTTTAATAGCATGGAACAATACAAAACACTGACTGACTGACTGACTGACTGACTGACTGACTGACTGACTGACTGACTGACTGACTGACTGACTGACTGACTGACTGACTGACTGACTGACTGACTGACTGACTGACTGACTGACTGACTGACTGACTGACTGACTGACTGACTGACTGACTGACTGACTGACTGACTGACTGACTGACTGACTGACTTGTGTAGCACATACCACACAACAAACAATAACCCGCAAGGCAGGTGGGGAAGGGAACAAACTTAAATAGGATTCCCAATTAGAGGCAACGACTAACAGCTGCCTCTAATTGGAAACCAACACAAAACTCAACATAGAGTCCCCTAGAAAAACCTTGTCACGCCCTGACCCAACACACCATAGAGAAACCCAGAGGGCTCTCTATGGCCAGGGCGTGACACTTACCTCCTCACGCCATTTGCACACACTGTATATAGACTTTTTCTATTGTGTTATTGACTGTACGTTTGTTTATTCCATGTGTACCTCTGTGTTGTTGTTTGTGTCGCACTGCTTTGCTTTATCTTGGCCAGGTCGCAGTTGTAAATGAGAACTTGTTCACAACTGGCCTACCTGGTTAAATAAAGGTGAAAAAAAATAACACCTGACCTGGTAGTACAGGAGGGGGGAGGAGGAGAAAGAGGGGAGGTTAGGTGGAGAGGTTTCAGGATAGTTCAGGGCCTAAGGCAACTTAATTCTCTCTGTGTAGCTGTGACAGTACATGGCCATCCAGCTGGCCAGCTTCTACATGGTCATCCGGCTGGACAGCTTCTCTCTGTATAGCTGTGACAGTACATGGCCATCCGTCTGGCCAGCTTCTCTCTGTGTAGCTGTAACTGTACATGGCCATCTGGCTGGCCAGCTTCTCTCTGTGTAGCTGTGACTGTACATGGCCATCTGGCTGGCCAGCTTCTCTCTATCTAGTGATTTATTATTCATGGTAATGTGTCTGTTCTGTTGTAATTGCAGTGTGCTACAGCAGTGGCTGTGTCTGATGGAGCACAAATGAATAAATAAATCGGGACGGTGGAGCCATTTGGACGTTTGACATTTACTGATGAGACAATTAAGTGAGCAGCGCACAAACACACATGAAGCGGCGCAGGAAAACACACGCCCACACCTCCACAGACAGTTTAAACACACACACACGCACAAATGAAAGACGAACACACACAAACCAATAGTGGAGCTCAAACAAACACACACACGATACACACACAAAAGCACACACACACAAAAGCACACATACATGATATACACACAAAAGCACACACACGATACACACACAAAGGCACACACACACACGATACATACCAAAAAGCACACACACGATACACACCAAAAAGCACACACACATGATACACACAAAAAAGCACACATACACGATACACACACAAAAGCACACACACATGATAGACACACAAAAGCACACACGATATACACACACAAAAGCACACTCGCACACGATACACACGCAACAGCACACACACGACTGCATGGAAACAAACACAAACTATCATGTGATGTCCCCTCGCTAATTTGTACCTTTTTATTTCCCAGGGTCCCGTTCTATTCTGGAAGACACATGGACTCAAATAAATAAGGGCACCAGGTGATATAGAGGCACCAGGTGATGTAGGGGCACCAGGTGATATAGGGGCACCAGGTGATGTAGGGGCACCAGGTGATATAGGGGCACCAGGTGATGTAGGGGCACCAGGTGATATAGGGGCACCAGGTGATATAGGGGCACCAGGTGATGTAGGGGCACCAGGTGATGTAGGGGCACCAGGTGATATAGGGGCACCAGGTGATGTAGGGGCACCAGGTACTATAGGGGCACCAGGTGATATAGGGGCACCGGGTGATGTAGGGGCACCAGGTGATATAGGGACACCAGGTGATATAGGGGCACCGGGTGATGTAGGGGCACCAGGTGATATAGGGGCACCAGGTGATGTAGGGGCACCAGGTGATATAGGGGCACCAGGTGATATAGGGCACAAGGTGATGTAGGGGCACCAGGTGATGTAGGGGCACCAGGTGATATAGGGGCACCAGGTGATGTAGGGGCACCAGGTGATATAGGGGCACCAGGTGATGTAGGGGCACCAGGTGATATAGGGGCACCAGGTGATGTAGGGGCACCAGGTGAGGTAAGTCTTGTAAAAGACAGTAAGATACACACACACACAAACACATGCAGCGGCCATGCCTCCCTCCATGAGACTACATATACATGTGATTTTAAGCATCCTAGAGATAATATGCCTTCATCATGTAAGTGTAGGTCTGAATAATGATTTGACAGATTTAGCAGTCAAGCAAATTAGGCTCCAAGTGTTTCATGGTAGGCTATGAGTTGTCACCCCACAAGCAGGCCAATGAGGGAAATATTTAATTTTCAATGTCCTACATCAAAGCGTATTATTATACACTGAATGTACAACACATTAAGAACACCTGCTCTTTCTATGACATAGACCAGTACTTCCCAACCACAGGGGTACTTGGACCCCTGTGGGGGTACTTGGCCTATCCACTGGGGGTACTTGAGAAGAGTCCTAGGCCTACTGGTAAAATGCACTATGAGGGGGTACTACGGGCAAAGCAAAATTCAGTTGGTGGTACAGTAACCGAAAAAGGTTGGGAACCACTGACATAGACTGACCAGGTGAATCCAGGTGAAAGCTAGGATCCCTTATTGATGTCACTTGTTAAATCCACTTCAATCAGTGTAGATGAAGGTGAGGAGACAGGTTAAAGAAGGATTTGGTATGTATGCCATTCAGAGGGTGAATGGACAAGACAAAAGATTTAAGAGCATTTGAATGGGGTATGGTAGTAGATGGCAAGCCCCTGGTTTGTATCAAGAATTGCAACGCTGCTGGGGTTTTCACCCTCAACAGTTTCCCTCAAGAATGGTCCACCACCCAAACGACATCCAGCCAACTTGACACAACTGTTGGAAGCATTGGAGTCAACATGGGCCAGCATCCACGCGGAACGCTTTGGACACCTTGTAGAGTTCATGCGCGACGAACTGAGGGCAAGGTATTATTCATGTTTAGGAAGGCTTCAAATAAACATTCAAAGGCGCTATATTTCACGCTAGGTTACAACCTCCAAGCGAAAGAGACTTCGAGGCTCCGCCTACCACACTCATGCTGAGGGTGCATGAAAAAGGCTAGCGACAATGTGAGACGACACCGAATGTGCAGCTTTCATGAATCTGATTTCAAACAGCGCTGTGAAACCGGACCACTGCCCGCACAGCTCGGTTAACGGAGGAAAAACTGACACTAGCCTGCCTTCTCCTAAAACAATGAAGACGGGCACATTTCCTAGGTAAGACTTTAATATGGCTCCCCGCAGGATTTCCAGGCAGTTGCTCCTCACGCTTCAGAGCGCTTAGTGCTAACAGCCCGCCGTAGTCTACATTGTAACGACGAGCAGTCACTTGGCAAAATATGTGGCTACAAGAGATTCAACCAGCGGTCGATTTGGTTTTTAGGACATATAAATTAAACATAAATAAGCAAGAATATTCAATAGCAAATAAATAGCCAGAACGGTTTAGGTTAACGGGTTTATCTTTGTACGGTCAGAATGATGAAAGAACCATAGCCTACTGCACCGTTAATCATCCATCACGATTCTACTATTTGATAGATTTAGAACAACCTTTGGATCATAATTAAAGCATGCAATGCCTCGTGCGGCAACATTGTAGCCAAGCCACACATTTAAACCACAGCCTACTTTGTATGGAATCTTTATGTAAATATTTTCCTGTTCATATCTGTCCAATTGTATTACGCCTTCCTGTGTTTTACTCATTTGAGTTTAACAGCAATAGATGCTGTTAGCTCATGAAATTAGACAATTTCAGTTATTTAGACGGCATGTTAAATTAGTAATATAAGGCAATAAGTTCCACAAGTGTGTGTGTGTGTGTGGTGAAACCCTGACTGGCATAAGAAGTACGTTTGATTAAGGAGGACCATGCCTTTCTATAATGTGAAATTGGAGGTGTCCTGTCCTCCATCCAACTAACGGTACTAAAATCAAATTGTAGTCATAAACATGGTTAGCAGATGTTAATGCTAGTGTAGCGAAATGCTTGTGCTTCTAGTTCCGAGTGCAGTAATATCTAATAAGTAATATAACAATTCCCCAACTGGGGGGGGGCAGTTATACTGTTAGAGGGGCCTGTTACATTAGACGTTATTGTTGTCGTATCGTTTTCTTCACTGCTTTGCAGGCATTAGCAGGCAAAAGACCATGTCCCTCTAGTAAATGTGTGGGTTTAATTAGTGTTCCCCGTTGCCACTGTCTAATAACGGATGTAAAAAAAAAATGATAGCAAAAATCTGTTATGCAAAAATTATTTCATACTCCACATTTAGGGGGGCCACAAGGGGGTCCAAAATTGTTGTCACAGGGGCACTGGCCCCACCTGCCCCCCCAGAACTGCCAGTGTACCTAATACACAAAAATCTAAAGGGGTGAATGAGAATATGTACATATAAGTATATGGATGAGCGATGGCCGAGCGACATAGGCAAGGTGCAATAGATGGTATAAATTACAGTATTTATATATATATATATATATATATATATATGAGTAATGTAAGATATGTAAACATTATTAAAGTGGCATTAGTTAGTGCGCATTATATAAAGTTACTAGTGATCCATTTATTAAAGTGGCCATTGATTGGGTCTCAATTTAGGCAGCAGCCTTTCTGAGTTAGTGATTGCTGTTTAGCAGTCTGAGGGCCTTGAGATAGAAGCTGTTTTCCAGTCTCTCGGTCCCAGCTTTGATGCACCTGTACTGACCTTGCCTTCTGGATGGTAGCGGTGTGAACAGGCACTGGCTCGGGTGGTTGATGTCCTTGATGATCTTTTTGGCCTTCCTGTGACATCGGGTGCTGTAGGTGTCATGGAGGGCAGGTAGTTTGACCCCGGTGATGCGTTGTGCAGACCGCACCACCTTCTGGAGAGTCTTGCGGTTGAGGTCGGTACAGTTGCCGTACCAGGCGGTGATACAGCCCGACAGGATGCTCTCGATTGTGCATCTGTAAAAGTTTGTCAGTGTTTTTGGTGACAAGCCAAATTTCTTCAGCCTCCTGAGGTTGAAAAGGCGCTGTTGCAACTAAATGAGTGGTTTGTAACTTATTTCTGAGTGTTGGAGTGTGCCCCTGGCCATCTGTAAATGATGTCTGAGTGTTGGAGTGTGCCCCTGGCTATCTGTAAATTATTTCTGAGTGTTGGAGTGTGCCCCTGGCTATCTGTAAATTATTTCTGAGTGTTGGAGTGTGCCCCTGGCTATCTGTAAATGATGTCTGAGTGTTGGAGTGTGCCCCTGGCTATCTGTAAATTATTTCTGAGTGTTGGAGTGTGCCCCTGGCTATCTGTAAAAAAAGAAGAAAAATAACATCTTGCCGTCTTTTTTTTAATATGAATTTGAAATTATTTTTACTTTTGATACTTATATGTATTTTAGCAATTTACATTTACTTTTGATACTTAAGTATATTTAAAAGCAAATAATTTTACTCTAGTATTTTACCGGGTGATTTTTACTTGAGTTTTAATTGAGTTGGTTCAAATCAAATAGGATTTGATCTCCTTCAATCAGTTACATTCAACACAGTGGGCTAGCCAGTCCTGTGGACATTCAATGGTGGTTTGGCAGGTGGTCGGTGGCAGCTCACGCCCGTCCTGGGAACACGCTGTCTGTGCCAGGAGATGTGTGATTAGGACCATTTAGACCGTATCATTATTGGCTTTAACAGCTGTTTGAATCAAACCCAACAGTGTTATGGTCCAAATTGCCATTGCATTAGACAAATTGAACGAAGTGCTGGTAGTTACGCCATTTTGAGAGAAATTATGAGAAATGAAAGGACACAAGTGTCAAGGACGAAGAGTTTTAGGAATTAGCCCCATAAGCTAGCTAACAGTTTTGGTTTGGGAGTGTGTGTGTGTGTGGCAGAGGCTTTGAAGTGGTCGGATTCCTTGTTTCTTTGTCTGGGATCTACAGACAGATCTAGGTTTGTTTTAGAACAACGGGGCATTTTTATTCCATCGCCTAACAAATCAAAACCAAGACTCATCTGAGGGAAAAAAGGTGAGGAAAGGAACACGACTTCTGTGTAATATATCCAGCAGCATACAACAATCTATATTTGGATCAACCTACAGTCCTTGAACCAACTGCATTTCTAAGGTGATGTGTGATGAATACAAAAACAATGAGTAAAATCCCCATACCAAAACGAAGTGTGAGTCACTGTTTCACTCTTTTGAAATGGTGTCCTTCTGCAGCATGGGGAAGGTGAACCCCAGAGGGATTTTACTGATTGTGGTTGCTGAGGGAACTCTGCTACCTTGGTAGTGTGTTCTTGGTAGTGATGGGGCAAAAGATAAATTGTTCAGTGTCACAATGTTATTTTAGACGATATTATATCAATACTTGTTTGCTCTCTCTTGTCCCTCTACAGCAGACATAACAGTGAACAATATGTTTGGAACATCGAATCGCGCTAAAATCGGATCACAATACATATTTGTAGAACTGTGGTACATATAAAATTGCAATACAAATTTTGTCGGCAACTAAGTATCATGATAATATTGTATCGTGAGGTCCCTGGCAATTCTCAGCCCTAGTTATTTGTGTGCAGCTGGACAGTTGATGGTTTAATGGGTGTGTCATTCATCAACAATACAAACACACACCACTGCCATAACTCAACAACCTACAAACACCCACCTGTGTTATAATTTAACACAGACACACACCCCTGTTGTCATTCATCAACAATACAAAGACAACAGGGGTGTGTCTGTGTTAAATTATAACACGGGTGGGTGTTTGTAGGTTGTTGAGTTATGGCAGTGGTGTGTGTTTGTATTGTTGAGTTATAGCAGTTGTGGATGTTTGTAAGTTGCTGAGTTATAGCAGGGGTGGGTGTTTTGTATTGTTGAGTTATAACAGTGGTGTGTGATTGTACTGTTGAGTTATAACAGTGGTGGGTGTTTGTAAGTTGTTGAGTTATAGCAGGGGTGGGTGTTTGTATTGTTGAGTTATAGCAGTGGTGGATGTTTATATTGTTGAGTTATAGCAGTTGTGGATGTTTGTAAGTTGCTGAGTTATAGCAGGGGTGGGTGTTTTGTATTGTTGACTTATAGCAGTGGTGGGTGTTTGTATTGTTGAGTTATAACAGTGGTGTGTGATTGTACTGTTGAGTTATAACAGTGGTGGGTGTTTGTATTGCTGAGTTATAAGTGGTGGGTGTTTGTATTGCTGAGTTATAGCAGTGGTGGGTGTTTTGTATTGCTGAGTTATAGCAGTGGTGGGTGTTTGTATTGTTGAGTTATAACAGTGGTGGGTGTTTGTATTGTTGAGTTATAACAGTGGTGTGTGTTTGTATTGTTGAGTTATAACAGTGGTTGGTGTTTGTATTGTGGAGTTATAGCATAGGTGTGTGTTTGTAGGTTGTTGAGTTATAGCAGTGGTGGGTGTTTTGTATTGTTGAGTTATAAAAGTGGTGGGTGTTTGTATTGTGGAGTTATAGCAGTGGTGGGTGTTTGTATTGTTGAGTTATAACAGTATTGGGTGTTTGTATTGTTGAGTTATAGCAGTGGTGGGTGTTTGTATTGTTGTTTTATAGCAGTGGTGGGTGTTTGTATTGTTGAGTTATAACAGTGGTGGGTGTTTGTAGGTTGTTCAGTTATAACAGTGGTGGGTGTTTGTATTGTGGAGTTATAGCATAGGTGTGTGTTTGTAGGTTGTTGAGTTATAGCAGAGGTGTGTGTTTGTATTGTTGAGTTATAACAGTGGTGGGTGTTTGTATTGTTATAACAGTGGTGGGTGTTTGTAGGTTGTTGAGTTATAGCAGTGGTGGGTGTTTGTATTGTTGAGTTATAGCAGAGGTGGGTGTTTGTAGATTGTTGAGTTATAGCAGTGGTGGGTGTTTTGTATTGTTGAGTTATAACAGTGGTGGGTGTTTGTAGGTAGTGGAGTTATAGCAGTGGTGGGTGTTTGTAGGTAGTGGAGTTATAGCAGTGGTGGGTGTTTGTAGGTTGTTGAGTTAAAGCAGTGGTGGGTGTTTGTAGGTTGTTGAGGTATAGCAGAGGTGTGTGTTTTGTATTGTTGAGTTATAGCAGTGGTGGGTGTTTTGTATTGCTGAGTTAAGTCAAAGTCACCATTATTAGTCAGTTGTACAACCGAATGCCTTCAACTGAAATGTGTCTTCCGCATTTAACCCAACCCCTCTGAATCAGAGAGGTGCGGGGGGCTGCCTTAATCGACATCCACGTCTTCGGCACCCGGAGAACAGTGGGTTAACTGCCTTGTTCAGGGCGCAGTGGTGGGTAGCAGTGGTGGGTGTTTGTATTGTGGAGTTAAAACACTGGTGGGTGTTTGTAGGTTGTTGAGTTATAGCAGTGGTGGGTGTTTGTAGGTTGTTGAGTTATAGCAGTGGTGGGTGTTTGTAGGTTGTTGAGTTATAGCAGTGGTGGGTGTTTGTAGGTTGTTGAGTTATAGCAGTGGTGGGTGTTTGTATTGTGGAGTTATAGCATAGGTGTGTGTTTGTACGTTGTTGAGTTATAGCAGTGGTGTGTGTTTTGTATTGTTGAGTTATAGCAGTGGTGGGTGTTTGTATTGTGGAGTTATAGCAGTGGTGCGTGTTTGTATTGTTGAGTTATAGCAGTGGTGGGTGTTTGTATTGTGGAGTTATAACAGTGGTGGGTGTTTGTATTGTTGAGTTATAGCAGAGGTGTGTGTTTGTATTGTTGAGTTATAGCAGTGGTGGGTGTTTGTATTGTTGAATTATAGCTGTGGTGGGTGTTTGTATTGTTGAGTTATAGCAGAGGTGTGTGTTTGTATTGTTGAGTTATAGCAGAGGTGGGTGTTTGTTGTTGAATTATAGCTGTGGTGGGTGGTTGTATTGTTGAGTTATAGCAGTGGTGGGTGTTTAGGTTGTTGAGTTATAGCAGAGGTGTGTGTTTGTAGGTTGTTGAGTTATAGCAGAGGTGTGTGTTTGTAGGTTGTTGAGTTATAGCAGTGGTGTGTGTTTTGTATTGTGGAGTTATAACAGTGGTGGGTGTTTGTATTGTGGGGTTATAGCAGTGGTGGGTGTTTGTATTGTTGAGTTATAGCAGAGGTGTGTGTTTGTATTGTTGTGTTATAGCAGTGGTGGGTGTTTGTATTGTTGAATTATAGCAGTGGTGGGTGTTTGTATTGTATAGTTATAGTAGTGGTGGGTGTTTGTATTGTGTTGTTATAGCATTGGTGGGTGTTTCTATTGTTGAGTTATAGCAGTGGTGTGTGTTTGTATTGTGGAGTTATAACAGTGGTCGGTGTTTCTGTTGTTGAGTTATAGCAGTGGTGGGTGTTAACAATGGTGGGTGTTTGTATTGTGGAGTTATAGCAGTGGTGTTTGTTTGTATTGTTGAGTTATAGCAGTGGCGGGTGTTTTTATTGTTGAGTTATAACAGTGGCGGGTGTTTGTATTGTTGAGTTGTAGCAGTGGTGGGTGTTTGTATTGTTGAGTTACAACTAGAGGTTGATCAAGGAATTGGCTTGGCCGAATAATTAGGGCCGTTTTCAAGTTTTCATAACAGTCGGTAATCAGTCTTTTTGGACACTGATTATGGCCGACTTTGACATTGCAAACCATGAGGAGACTGTGTGGCAGGCTGACCACCTGTTAAACAAACATACAGTCAATAATTCCGTAGAAAAAAAGTATATACTAAATATGCAGGTTTAAAAAAAATTATACTTGTGTATTGATTTTAAGAAAAGCATTGATGCTCATGGTTAGGTTTATTGGTGAAACGATTGTGCTTTTTTCACGAATGCACATTTGTTAAATCATCACCCGTTTGGCGAAGTAGGCTGTGATTCGATGATAAATTAACGGGCACCGCATTGATTATATGCAACGCAGGACAAGCTTGTTAAACTAGTAATATCATAAACCATGTGTATTTAACTAGTGATTATGTTAAGATTGATTGTTTTTATAAGATGAGTTTAATGCTAGCTAGCAACTTACCTTGGCTCCTTGCTGCACTTGCGTAACAGGTGGTCAGCCTGCCACGCAGTCTCCTCGTGGATTGCAATGTAATCGGCCATAATCGGCGTCCAAAAATGCAGATTACCGATTGTTATGAACTTGAAATCGGCCCTAATTAATCGGTCGACATTTAGTTGGTATGCTATCACGGTTATGTTAACACTGGTGTGTTATTACAGTTATGACGTTATTACTTTTATTATGGTTATTACTAATGTTACTATAGTACTTATGGTTATAATGTTATTACTGTTATTTTGGTTATTATTGTGTTACTGTTATGTTATGACTGTTATAATATTACTGGTATGGTTGTTATTGCTGCTATTATGTTATAACTTATAATATTACTGTTATTACTGTTATGATATTACTGTTATGGTTGTTATTATGTTATTACTGTTATGGTTGTTATTATGTTATTACTGTTATGATTGTTATTATGTTATTACTGTTATGGTTGTTATTTTGTTAGTACTGTTATTATGGTTGTTATTATGTTATTACTGTTATGGTTGTTATTATGTTAGTGTTGTTATTATGTTATTACTGTTATGGTTGTTATTATGTTAGTACTGTTATTATGGTTGTTATTACTGTTATGGTTGTTATTATGTTATTACTGTTATGGTTGTTATTATGTTAGTACTGTTATTATGGTTGTTATTATGTTAGTACTGTTATTATGGTTGTTATTATGTTATTACTGTTATGGTTGTTATTATGTTAGTACTGTTATTATGGTTGTTATTATGTTAGTACTGTTATTATGGTTGTTATTATGTTATTACTGTTATGGTTGTTATTATGTTATTACTGTTATGGTTGTTATTTTGTTAGTACTGTTATTATGGTTGTTATTATGTTATTACTGTTATGGTTGTTATTATGTTAGTGTTGTTATTATGTTATTACTGTTATGGTTGTTATTATGTTAGTACTGTTATTATGGTTGTTATTACTGTTATGGTTGTTATTATGTTATTACTGTTATGGTTGTTATTATGTTAGTACTGTTATTATGGTTGTTATTATGTTAGTACTGTTATTATGGTTGTTATTATGTTAGTACTGTTATTATGGTTGTTATTATGTTATTACTGTTATGGTTGTTATTATGTTATTACTGTTATGATTGTTATTATGTTATTACTGTTATGGTTGTTATTATGTTAGTGTTGTTATTATGTTATTATGTTAGTGTTGTTATTATGTTATTACTGTTATGGTTGTTATTATGTTAGTACTGTTATTATGGTTGTTATTATGTTATTACTGTTATGGTTGTTATTATGTTATTACTGTTATGGTTGTTATTATGTTAGTACTGTTATGGTTGTTATTATGTTAGTGTTGTTATTATGATATTACTGTTATGGTTGTTATTATGTTAGTACTGTTATTATGGTTGTTATTATGTTAGTACTGTTATTATGGTTGTTATTATGTTATTACTGTTATGGTTGATATTTTGTTAGTACTGTTATTATGGTTGTTATTATGTTATTACTGTTATGGTTGTTATTATGTTAGTGTTGTTATTATGTTATTACTGTTATGGTTGTTATTATGTTAGTACTGTTATTATGGTTGTTATTACTGTTATGGTTGTTATTATGTTATTACTGTTATGGTTGTTATTATGTTAGTACTGTTATTATGGTTGTTATTATGTTAGTACTGTTATTATGGTTGTTATTATGTTATTACTGTTATAGTTGTTATTATGTTAGTACTGTTATTATGGTTGTTATTATGTTAGTACTGTTATTATGGTTGTTATTATGTTATTACTGTTATGGTTGTTATTATGTTATTACTGTTATGGTTGTTATTTTGTTAGTACTGTTATTATGGTTGTTATTATGTTATTACTGTTATGGTTGTTATTATGTTAGTGTTGTTATTATGTTATTACTGTTATGGTTGTTATTATGTTAGTACTGTTATTATGGTTGTTATTACTGTTATGGTTGTTATTATGTTATTACTGTTATGGTTGTTATTGTGTTAGTACTGTTATTATGGTTGTTATTATGTTAGTACTGTTATTATGGTTGTTATTATGTTATTACTGTTATGGTTGTTATTATGTTAGTACTGTTATTATGGTTGTTATTATGTTAGTACTGTTATTATGGTTGTTATTATGTTATTACTGTTATGGTTGTTATTATGTTATTACTGTTATGGTTGTTATTTTGTTAGTACTGTTATTATGGTTGTTATTATGTTATTACTGTTATGGTTGTTATTATGTTAGTGTTGTTATTATGTTATTACTGTTATGGTTGTTATTATGTTAGTACTGTTATTATGGTTGTTATTACTGTTATGGTTGTTATTATGTTATTACTGTTATGGTTGTTATTATGTTAGTACTGTTATTATGGTTGTTATTATGTTAGTACTGTTATTATGGTTGTTATTATGTTATTATGTTATGGTTGTTATTATGTTAGTACTGTTATTATGGTTGTTATTATGTTATTACTGTTATGGTTGTTATTATGTTAGTACTGTTATGGTTATTATGTTAGTACTGTTATTATGGTTGTTATTATGTTATTACTGTTATGGTTGTTATTATGTTAGTACTGTTATTATGGTTGTTATTATGTTAGTACTGTTATTATGGTTGTTATTATGTTATTACTGTTATGGTTGTTATTATGTTAGTACTGTTATGGTTGTTATTACAGGTATTATGGTTATTATAGTACTGTTATGGTTATTATGTTTGCTGTTAAAATGGTTTACTGTTATTGTATTATAGGACTTATGGTTATGTTATTACTGTTTTCATGTTATGACTGTTATGATATTACTGTTATTATGGTTATGTTTTTGCTGCTGTTATGTTATGACTGTTATAATATTTCTGTTATGATATCACTTATGTTAGGATATTACCATTGTCATGTTATTACTGTTATGATATTACTGCTATCATTACTGGTATTACTGGTTATATGCTATTATAGTACTGTTATGGTTATTATGATGTTGCTGTTATTATGGTTAGTACTGTTATTATGTCATGATGTTATGACTGTTATTATGGTTATTACTGGATTATGGTCTCTGTCTTAACATCCTCCCCCTGTAGCATTCTCTTACTAAACCAACCCATTGTTAGTGAAAAGAAAATTAGATGAGTTTCCCCCATACTGTACCATGGAAAGTACTTTGAACACCTGGAAAGTGTAATATTAATGATGATCATCTTTATAATGGCAGTGTCTGCATTTGTAGTGCTTAAATACTGTCAAACAGGTATAATTTTGCTAGTACTGTGATTGGTATTATTTTCACATATTTCTTATTGAATGAGCTACACCCAAGACAAGATGTACTATAGGGGACCAGAACCCTCTCCAACAACACACATACACCCCATCCACATTCACACATCTGTGATTGTATCACCTTCCATCTGTTCCAAAGGATTCACACCTGACCTGTGGCTCAGAACGGGGAAAGCCAGCCAGCCAGCCCCCCCGCACACCCACACACAGAGTGTCAGTGCTCCACCTGGTTGTGAGATCACAAGGCTTATAACAAACCATCCCCAACAGCACCAGACTGTCCCTTACCTCTGTAACTGTGCTTCTATTTAACAGACACACACACACACCCCACAGCACCAAACTGTGTCCCTTACCTCTGTAACTGTGCTTATATTTAACAGACACACACACACACCCCACAGCACCAAACTGTGTCCCTTACCTCTGTAACTGTGCTTATATTTAGCAGCCACCTGGACGGACACACACCCACACACACCCCACAGCACCAATTTAGTCTTCCACCACCCACCAGTGCACCATGGGAAGGGTAAAGACTTCCTGTAAGTATGAGAGTGGAGGACATTTAATTTAGAATGATGGAGAGAAAGAGATAAATAAGGAGAGAGAGAGGGAGAGAGAGTGACAGAAGGGGGAGAGAGAGGAGAGACATGAAAATAGAGGGAGAGAGAGAGATAAATAAGGAGAGAGAGAGGGAGAGAGAGTGACAGAAGGGGGAGAGAGAGGAGAGACATGAAAATAGAGGGAGAGAGAGAAGGTGAGAGGGAAGGGGAGACAGTGATCCCTCCAAAATACATGACCAAGGAGTTAATCATGCAGTGTGCATGATATCTTGCTTAACACACACTAAAACACATTTGTCAGTCAGCAGATGTCCTGTTTGCCAGGTTTTTTTCACAGCCAGACGGTAGCACTGCTTTGATTAACAAGCCTTGTTCAAGATAAGTTCTTGTCCAAAATGGGCAAGCACAGACATTACACCCTATGAGTGCCAATACACACCACCTGATTCATGTTCTTTTAAATCCACAATTTGGATCCCTCCACAGCCTCAGAACATCTAGATAGTTTTTCGAACCGCTCTGGATTACAACCAAATTATGATAATTGTACTATATTCCGTATTGAATCACAAAAAAAAGTTTTTTCCATTACCGTGCAGTTTAACAATAAAATGGTCATATCCTGAAGGAAAGAATTATATTTCTATATTTTAATACAAATGATCAGAAATGGATAAGATCTTGCTAGATGGAAAGGAAAATACTTGTCTATTTGTGGAAAAATCCCAGATTTATGTCTTTAGTCATTTCCCAGTTTAGCTATTTGCTTATGGCCCTGCCTACAACTAACGATTTGTTTTTTAAATTATATGAACAAAAAATATCAAATGTTATTTGGAATGGCAAACAAGACAAAATTAAACGGGCCTATTTATATAATGAATATTAATTCGGAGGGCAGAAATTACTAAAATATTAAAGCATTAGACCTCTCACTAAAGGCAGCAGTCATACAAAAGCTATACTTAAATCCAAACTGGTTCTCTAGCAGATTAGTAAGAATGTCTCACCCCATGTTCAAGGATGGCCTTTTTCCCTTTTATTCAGATTACAACTTCTCACTTTAGATTATTTGAAAATGAAATAATCTCCAAAATATCGCTATTTTTAAAACAAGCCACCAGAAACTGCTGTGCTATACAGGTTGCAAAATAGTTCACATCTATCCGTAATCATGGTAGCATCCACATTAATGTAGAAGTGACTCCAAAATGACACAATACATTATTTACCATTCATTTCTATTGGGCGAAAAAAAATCTGAAACACAACCAAAAACAGACAGTATTAGCCATGTCAAAATGCACAAAATTGCAGGAAATTAGCTTTAACACTGCACAATGTTTTCTCAGCTCCATGTCAAATGTGTCAAATCGCAGGAAACGTTTTTTAAAACCAATTTTCTGTCAACTCCAAGGCAAAATGAGTAGAATTTCAGAAAATGTGCTTTAAAAATGCTAACAATTCTCCACAAGGCCAAGATGGGGGGCCTCTAAAACGTTCTCTAAAATTCAGTTGTGCTGACCTCGCCCATTACCCCGCCCCCTGCCACACCCACCACCTAAGCCCCTTTTTGATCCAGAAAAAACCCTGGAAGTGAACAGAACAGAAGACAGGCAAGACAAGAGTCCAGGCAGTGCATGGTCTCTCGTGTAATTGCGACCTTCACAGCGCATCCTCTCTCTGATAAATCACACGTCTTTTAATGACAGCCTTTGGGCTGCGGAGACAGACCTCCGAGTGCTCTCGAACGTAGCCTGGCCAGGAACAAGGTCCTGTGAAAGGATCCCAGCTCTACAGCAGCACTACATCTCCCATTCTGGCCCATAAATACCCTAACTCACAGGGACACTTAAAGGACACTTCCCCCTGGCTGCTATACGCCGTTCTCATCGTCCTCTGGAGGGCCATTTGGGAGTAATGACCATAGGAAGGATGACCGTCCGTAAAAACGCTCTGGGGGACCAGAATATCTCAGGTGACCTCACCCAGGGGAGAGGACTGTCTGGAGGCGATGACAGAGAAAAAAAAGATGTTTGTGCAGTAGGAAAATAATGTTATGTCTCCCGTGTGGCGCAGCGGTCTAAGGCACTGCATCGCAGTGAGGTTTGAAATTATTATATGTTTTGAATAGAAAATGTTTTCAAATCCTGCAACACCGCAGGACAAGACATCTAAGAAGTAGTCTTAGCCTGGAAGGCTGGGAAACTCAGCCATCTATTTTGATGGACTAGGGCCCGCAATAAGTTACCACTAATCACAGGACAAGAGACAGTCAATTACATAAGGGGCTTAGGCAGGCTCGGATAACCTCTGATAGCCCCGGAGGTGAAGTGCGCACGCACACACACACACACACACACACACACACAGGTACTCAAACGTTATGTTCCAGTGAGAAGTTAACAGGATTTGAGCTGATTACATCACAGGCTTTCACATGTTAGGGTTAGCGGACTATACGAGGGTGTGTGGTTTCACTAAACTACGACCGCTGGACTAGGACGCACATCTCTTCTGACAGCTTGACCTCTCTCTGCCATCTAGGGGCATCTAGAAAAATGAGTTTTTCCTGCTCTAGTTGCATTGCCCAAATATGATCTTTACATAGACAGTATACCACACTGAAAAACAGATGACTTACACCTCTTGTCATCTAATATAAAGACACGACAGCTAAACAAACGTCCCACAAAAGCTCCTATATGACTTCTCAGGGTGTTTATAACCAATTATTACCGTCTAATTACCTCTCCCACGTGTTTCTCATTGGCCCTCATGTCCTCATCCTCCTACCCTCTCACAGACAGACAGACAGAGACAGACAGAGTCAGGGCCACAGCTGGTCTTGATGATTGTAACCCTCCTCCTTTGAAGGCTGGGCTCATATAACTGCTGCTCTTAAACCATAACCCTCCAATTAAGGACAGATATCTCTGCCCATGTACTTGCTCAAGTCTTCAGACAGCATAGCCAATTGTTTCCTTTTCTACTGTACAATGGCCCTGTAGTAACAGCATTATGCTGCTATTCAGAGTTGGTGGGGAGGGGGAAAGTCATGATAAGGTAGTGTGCTGTACTGTACTGCATGTGCTATGCTGCTCTGAATATCCTAGTATCACACATTTGTCCTTCAGAGGACATCAGCAAAAGTGTCCTTCTGTAGTTATACCGGGGGGGTGTGCAGTTCTTGGTGTGTTTGTAGGTTGTGTGGGGGTGCAGTGTGTGCAGGGGAGAGGTAGCACTGCACACCTGTGGGCTTTACAACACCCCCCCCAGGGGGAGCGTGGCCCAGCCCGTTCACCTCCATAAATAGCCAGCTACAAAGAGAAAGAGGTGCCACTATAATGAGCTAGAAAATATGTGCTGAAACACTAATGCAGATGTTCTGTTGTGGAGATCACAGCCCTTCAGGGGGGAGCTGCTGCTGCGTGTGCATGTGTCAGGGCTGGGCGGTGTACCGTATTTGATTAAATAATGGTATTGATGCACGGACCGGTTTGGGTTTTTACTTTACATTCTATAACAGTATTTCAATGTTTGGTTTGTTTAATGTGATACGCAGCTCTGGCAAGTGTCATGACCGTTTTTATATTTGGTTTTCTATTTCAGTCATCTTTCTCCCCTCTCTTCCTGTTGTTTACCACACCAAGCCATGCCCAGTTACTCAACCGCAGAGTCACAAGCACTTTATTGCGGTTCACTCTGTATGTAGTGATGGGATGTGTCTCTTTTTTACTGCCGTATATCTTTGACTGTTTCAGCTCAAATAAACCATCTTTCGACTCATTTCGTTAATTTCAGACGAACTGAAAACTTGAAAGAGTCATTATTCTACAAGCCTCTCATTCACTTGTCGTTCACCATAAGGGGCTTATTGAAGATGTCATTTGTGACTGAGACTTGTAAAAGTGTGCTTTAAAACAATGTACATGTGTTGATTGCTAGGCATACAAATACAATTATTTCTTGATACATTTGAAACAAGGTCTAGTTGTGGCCACAACCGGACTAGATTGTGAATGACTGTTGTCGTAATGCTTCACTGCCATGAGGGTGATAAGCACATATCGTTAGCGAACTGCAGCGCCCCCAAATGATTCATATGTGTCACGATTCACTTCTGAGGGGACAGACCAAGACGCAGCGATGTAGCCAGAATACATGATTTATTCACAGACGAGACGAGACGGAACAAAACAAGAAAACGATGAACAAGACGAGAGCCCTAACGCTAAATGCTAAACTAACACAAAGAGAACTAAACCTAACCACGACGGAAGAAACCTAACTAAACCTCGAACGGAGAAACCTAACTAGACAAGAACTTGATGAACCTAACATAATCATGACATGAACATACAATAACCCACGAAACTAAGGTGCAATTCCCAAACATATAAATGGTTCCCAATTAGAGACAACGAGACTCAGCTGCCTCTAATTGGGAGCCATTAACCCAACATAGAACTAGACACCATAGAACTGTGAAAACCCCTAAACCAAAATGAACCCAAAACGCTCCAGCCTGAAAACCCAGGACTGGGCGTTACAGTACTCCAAAGGCGCGGACTCGGACGCCCCAAAAATCTGTGGGGGGATCTAGGTGGGTTCCTTTTGTCCCAGGTGGGGGCTCCGGTGCTGGCCGTGCTGGTCTGATGTCACGCACCGGAGGCCCTGGACCCTTTCTAGGAACTCTGGTGCGTGGAGCAGAAGCTGGCCCTATCGGACTCGTGATGCTCACTGGAACTCTGGTGCGTGGAGCAGGAACTGGCAGTACTGGACTTGTGATGCTCACTGGAACTCTGGTGCGTGGAGCAGGAACTGGCAGTACTGGACTTGTGATGCTCACTGGAACTCTGGTGCGTGGAGCAGGAACTGGTCGTACTAGACTTGTGATGCTCACTGGAACACTGGTGCGTGGAGCAGGAACTGGCAGTACTGGACTCGTGATGCTCACTGGGACTCTGGTGCGTGGAGCGGGAACTGGTCGTACTGGACTCGTGATGCTCACTGGGACTCTGGTGCGTGGAGCAGGAACTGGTCGTACTGGACTCGTGATGCTCACTGGGACTCTGGTGCGTGGAGCAGGAACTGGTCGTACCGGACTCGTGATGCTCACTGGAACTCTGGTGCGTGGAGCAGGAACTGGCAGTACCGGACTCGTGATGCTCACTGGAACTCTGGTGCGTGGAGCAGGAACTGGCAGTACTGGACTCGTGATGCTCACTGGGACTCTGGTGCGTGGAGCAGGAACTGGTCGTACTGGACTCGTGATGCTCACTGGGACTCTGGTGCGTGGAGCGGGCACTGGCAGTGCCGGACTCGTGATGCTCACTGGAACTCTGGTGCGTGGAGCGGGAACAGGCCGAACTGGGCTCGGGACGCGCACTCTGGTGCGAGGCGGGAACAGGCCGAACTGGGCTCGGGGCCAGCGCACTCTGGTGCGAGGAGCGGGAACAGGCGAACTGGGCTCTCTGGCGCGCACGGGAGCTTGGTGCGCGGAGCCGGGACAGGACGTGCTGGACTCTCTGAGCGCACAGGGAACTTGGTGCGCGGAGCCGGGACAGGGCGTGCTGGACTCTCTGAGCGCCGCAGGAGCTGGGTGCGCGGAGCCGGGACAGGGCGTGCTGGACTCCTGAGCGCCGCGGGAGCTGGGTGCGCGGAGCCGGGACAGGACGTGCTGGACTCTCGGAGCGCACGGGAGCTTGGTGCGCGGAGCCGGGACAGGGCGTGCTGGACTCTCGGAGCGCACGGGGAGCTTGGTGCGCGGAGCCGGGACAGGACGTGCTGGACTCTCGGAGCGCACGGGAGCTTGGTGCGCGGAGCCGGGACAGGGCGTGCTGGACTCTCGGAGCGCACGGGAGCTTGGTGCGCGGGCGGGACAGGGCGTGCTGGACTCTCGGAGCGCACGGGAGCTTGCGCGCGGAGCCGGGACAGGGCGTGCTGGACTCTCTGAGCGCACGGGAGCTTGGTGCGCGGAGCCGGGACAGGGCGTGCTGGACTCGGAGCGCCGCGTGGAGCTGGGTGCGCGGGGCGAGCAGGGCGTGCTGGACTCTCTGAGCGCACGGGAGCTGGGTGCGCGGAGCCGGAGCAGGACGTGCTGGACTCTCGGAGCGCACGGGAGCTGGGTGCGCGGAGCAGGGGCTGGGCGATGTAGAAACCACTACACGGACTGGGATCTTGGAACACGGAACTGGAATCTTGGAGCGTGGAACAGGGATCTTGGAACGTGGAACAGGGATCTTGGAACGTGGAACAGGGATCTTGGAACGTGGAACAGGGATCTTGGAACGTGGAACCGGGATCTTGGAACGTGGAACCGGGACTGGGCGTGTAGAAACCTCCACCCGGACCTGGGACCTGATACGAGAGCCGACATACCTCCAGCTAGCTCACTAACCCTGGCCTCACGGGTGAGTGGAGCTGGAATCTCTCGGACTGGGCTGTGGATGCGTGCGGAGATTCTGCCCGTAGGACCACAGGATAGCTTGGTCCCAAAGGCGCACTGGAGGCCTGGCTCGCAGAGCTGGCACCACTCTCCCAGGTAGCACACAGACCTCGGCCCGACCCATGAGTGGCGCTGGGATCTCTCGCACTGGGCTGCGGACACGTGCCGGAGACACCGCACACGGAACTGGAGCAGGATATCCGGGTCCCAGGAGGCGTGCCGGGGACTTAGTGCGCAGCGATGGCACCACTCTTTCTGGCTGCACCCTTATTTTCCCCGACTGATGAGTGGGCGGGAATCACTCGCACCGGCCTCTGAATCCCTATAGGAAACCGTGCGCAACACTGCATAGCACGGCCTCCCTTCGCTGCGACGCTCTCCCCACGCTCTCTCCATAAAGCACGAGGAGTTGGCTCAGGAGTCCCTCCTGAACCGGCCAACCCCTCGTGTGCCCCCAAAAGTTTCTTGGGGCTGCCTTGCGGGCTTCCGTGCCAGGCGAGTTCCAATGAACTTTTCTCTCTCCGAGGTCCATACGCCATATAAGTCCTCATAGCTCCCACGCTCAGTCCTCGCACACCTGCGCTGCTCCTTTTCCCAAGAGCTAAGCTCCCGGGTCTCTCGCTGCTTGGTCTTTTGTTGGTGGGTTATTCTGTCACGATTCACTTCTGAGGGACAGACCAAGACGCAGCGATGTAGCCAGAATACATGATTTATTCACAGGCGAGACGAGACGGAACAAAACAAGAAAACGATGAACAAGACGAGAGCCCTAACGCTAAATGCTAAACTAACACAAAGAGAACTAAACCTAACCACGACGGAAGAAACCTAACTAAACCTCGAACGGAGAAACCTAACTAGACAAGAACTTGATGAACCTAACATAATCATGACATGAACATACAATAACCCACGAAACTAAGGTGCAATTCCCAAACATATAAATGGTTCCCAATTAGAGACAACGAGACTCAGCTGCCTCTAATTGGGAGCCATTAACCCAACATAGAACTAGACACCATAGAACTGTGAAAACCCCTAAACCAAAATGAACCCAAAACGCTCCAGCCTGAAAACCCAGGACTGGGCGTTACAATATGAGTTTGTTGAGCAGAGGCTGTGTGTATGTTTCGATTCTACACAGCTGTGTCCATCATAACGTTCAATAATGAATTGCATTCATTTTGGCACCATGCGATCAATTAGCAGTTGTAAACATGTATTATTCTTCTCTATGGTGACTGAAGCATGATCTATTTTATAGTTGTTGGTCGGAGCACGTACTTTGGAGCCACTGAGCCAGAGGATCGCGTATTAATCATGCTGTAGTCATTGCGGCCAGCAGGTCAAACGAACTAACGACTAAAATGAACGAGTCACTCAGAAAAACGAATCATGACTCTCGAGTCAGTAAAAAGAGTTGTTCAAAAACAACGAATCGTTCGCAAACTGCACATCACTATCTGCATGGTCAGATGGATGCAACAAAATGTCGGGGTTATATAATTACACTGGGGCTGGGCGATATATCCAATTCATTTGAATGTATGTTTACGATATTTCAAATGTCTGTATCGCAAGAAGATTTTTTTTCTATACACATTTTCTTTGGAGTGTTTATCTTTTTGGTCTCGTCTCCTTCGCTCCTTCGGTGCTGTGTGCACCTTCCCACTCACACACAGACACCATAGTGTTAACTTTTCAACAATCCTTTTGAAATTAGAGCAACTGCAAATTAACCTGTTAGGGCCCAGGGGCAGTGTTTGGAGGTTCGGAGAGTCTGGCGTGCCCAAGGTAAAATGCCTATTACTCAGGCCCAGAAACTAGGATATGCAGAAAAAATAGAGATATCGTGATTTGCCCATAAGTTTGAAAAAATCTACATATGATTTTTAGGCCATGTCGCCGAGCCCTAAATGAATTACACTATTAGGTTGTGTCTCTTACTGTCTGCTAGTTTGTCTTTCCTTAGCAAGTAAGTTGTTGCTAAAATAAATTGTGTTAGCAGCTAATGCTAATTGCTATTTCGCTGGCTAGCTAGATTGCTAAATGTACTAAGAGCAAAACATAGCTAGCAAATACAGCCTGTTACCAGTGCTGGTGTAGGCCTAGATAAGCATGTTGTTTGTGCAGTGGGAATGATAATAAAATTGCAGAAATTGATGAAAATGCTGAAAATACATTAATTTGGAGTTGGATTGAACAGTATAAAATAATGAGAACGGAGAAAGACCCATTTAAATCAATTATAATGTATGTGTTACCACCCTCAAATCATATTTAGAACTTTTATTATTCAAAAATATTATACCATAAAAAATGTTTAAATATTGTGATATTATATTTTGTCCATGTCGCCCAATCCTAGTGTACGCATCTAACATCCATCAGTGTCACGTTAGAAATGTAGATTTGTGAGAGGGGGACTGTAGGAAGAGAAAGTATCCCTCTACCTCTCCTCTCCTGGATTACACAGACAGAGAGAGAGCGACAGAGAGAGTGAGAGGTGAGAAAATGAGAGAGAAAAAAAGACAGTGAGCAAGACAGAGAGAAAAGCTTGAGAAACAGAGTGTGTCAGTGTCAGGCTCTGGTCCATGTAGCAGATGAAAGGATACAGTGAAGTTGGAAGTTTACATACACTTAGGTTGGAGTCATTAAAACTTGTTTTTCAACCACTCCACAAACTTCTTGTTAACAAACTATAGTTTTGGCAATTGTTTACAGACAGATTATTTCACTTATAATTCACTGTATCACAATTCCAGTGGTTCAGAAGTTTACATACACTAAGTTGACTGTGCCTTTAAACAGCTTGGAAATTTCCAGAAAATGAAGCCTCTGATACGCTAATTGACATCATTTGAGTCAATGGGAGGTGTACCTATGGATGTATTTCAAGGCCTACCTTCAAACTCAGTGCCTCTTTACTTGACATCATGGGAAAATCAAAAGAAATCAGCCAAGACCTCAGAATTTTTTTTAGACCTCCACAAGTCTGGTTCATCCGTGGGAGCAATTTCCAAACGCCTGAAGGTACCACATTCATCTGTACAAACAATAGTACGCAAGTATAAACACCATGGGACCACGCAGCCGTCATACCGCTCAGGAAGGAGACGCGTTCTGAGATTAACATACTTTGGTGCGAAAAGTGCAAATCAATCCCAGAACAGCAAAGGACCATGTGAAGATGCTGGAGGAAACAGGTACAAAAGTATCTATATCAACAGTAAAATGAGCCCTATATCGACATAACCTGAAAGGCCGCTCAGCAAGGAAGATGCCACTGCTCCAAAACCGCCATAAAAAAGCCAGACTACGGTTTGCAACTGCACATGGGGACAAATATCGTAGTTTTTGGAGAAATGTCCTCTGGTCTGATGAAACAAAAATAGAACTGTTTGGCCATAATGACCATCGTTATGTTTGGAGGAAAAGGGGGAGGCTTGCAAGCCGAAGAACACCATCCCAACCGTGAAGCACAGGGGTGGCAGCATCATGTTGAGGGACTGCATCCAAAGAACACCATACCTACTGTGAAGCATGGGGGTGGAAACATCATGCTTTGGGGCTGTTTTTCTGCAAAGGGACCAGGACGACTGATCCGTGTAAAGGAAAGAATGAATGGGGCCATGTATCGTGAGATTTTGAGTAAAAACCTCCTTCCATCAGCAAGGGCATTGAAGATGAAACGTGGCTGGGTCTTTCAGCATGACAATGATCCCAAACACACCGCCCGGGCAATGAAGGAGTGGCTTCGTAAGAAGCATTTCAAGGTCCTGGAGTGGCCTAGCCAGTCTCCAGATCTCAACCCCATAGAAAATCTTTGGAGGGAGTTGAAAGTCCGTGTTGCCCAGCGACAGCCCCAAAACATCACTGCTCTAGAGGAGATCTGCATGGAGGAATGGGCCAAAATACCAGCAACAGTGTGTGAAAACCTTGTGAAGACTTAAAGAAAACATTTGACCTCTGTCATTGCCAACAAAGGGTATATAACAAAGTATTGAGATAAACTTTTGTTATTGACCAAATACTTATTTTCCACCATAATTTGCAAATAAATTCATTAAAAATCCTACAATGTGATTTTCTGGATTTTTCTTCCTATTTTGTCTGTCATAGTTGAAGTGTACCTATGATGAAAATTACAGGCCTCTCTCATCTTTTTAAGTGAGAGAACTTGCACAATTGGTGGCTGACTAAATACTTTTTTCCCCCACTGTATGTTTGTTCTTTTCCCCACTTGCGGTGTGGGTCATTGTTTGTGTGTGAGTACCTGTGTGTGCTACACTAGTGTTGCGGTTTGTTCTTTCTTTCTTGTTTTGTATGTTCCATACATTAATTAAAAGATGTGGAACTCCATCCGCGCTGCACCTTGGTCCGCTTCTTCAGAATTCTGTCACACATTTGTCCTTCAGAGGACATCAGCAAAAGTGTCAGACCAAGGTGCAGCGCGGATGGAGTTCCACATTAATATATGGAACATACAAATCAATAAAGAAATAACAGACCGCAACACTAGTGTAGCGCACACACAGGTACCCACACCGCAAGTGGGGAAAAGAACAAACATATATATGGTCCCCAATTAGAGGTAACGACACTCAGTTGCCTCTAATTGGGAACCATCACTAAACCAAACATAGAAAATAAAACAGAACAAAAACCCCCCTGATCACATCCTGACCAAATGTTATGAATACATTCATATGATGTATATGTTTAATGACTAAATGATTATATGTTTAAAGTAATATGTTTAAGTAGTTACTAAGGATATTGAATCCTGGAAATATATGTAATAGGTGTTAGAGGAATAGGTCTAGAACCTTTCAAAAGACTAAGACATCGTGTTACTATTTTGCAACCTAAGCAGGATGGAGTTGGGATAACAGAGGAACAGGAGAACTGTCAACAGATGATTTATAACTGTGAAACCAATAACAGGAAAGCGGTTTCTCCACCTAGGGAGGGGAGAAACGGTTAGAAACGGTCAGAAAACTGTTTAGAAGTGATAAGCTGTAATATGTAAAACACAGCCCGCCTAAAGCGTGGTGGAGTTAAATTGTATGTACATATAAAGGACTGTGTTCACATTGTGAATTGGGAGCTCCTCTGAATAAACATTGACATTTGACCATTGTAGACTGGGCTTCCGTCCGTTTCGTTTCAACCAGTATCTTACAAATTCTGGGTTACAGTCGGAGTTGTTTAATTGAAGTTCAGTTTATGAACATTGAGTACAAAATTTCTATAACACCAAAACACCCTAGATGAGCCAGAAGGCTATCTGTGGCCAGGACTTGACATCTCAAGACATAAGTCAGGAAGTTTGGTCGCAAATGGGTCTTCCAAATGGACAATGACACCAAGCATACTTCCAAAGTTGTTGCAAAATGGATTAAGGACAACAAAGTCAAGGTATTGGAGTTGTCAAGGCGGTGTGTGTGTAGCTGGTGCGTGAGGGTCAGGCGCAGGAGAGCAGAGATGAGTGGACAAAAGCACTTTACTGAGGCACAGTAAACCAACGAATGCAATAGCGTCACGAAACAAATGCCCACAGAAAACAAGTGTGGCAGCACCAAGTACAACGATACGAAATACCAGCCGGAAATTACACACACAGACATGGGGGAACCAGAGGGTTAAATAAACGACAAGTAATAAGGGAATGACAACCAGGTGTGTGGGGAAACAAGACAAAACAAATGGAAAATGAAAAGTGGATCGGTGAAGGCTAGAAGACCGGTGACGTCGACCGCGGAACGCCGCCCGAACAAGGAGAGGCACCGCCTTCGGCGGAAGTTGTGACAGGAGTGGCCATCACAAAGCCCTGACCTCAATCCTATAGAAAATTTGTGGGCAGAACTGAAAAAGCGTGTGCGAGCAAGGAGGCCTACAAACCTGACTCAGTTACACCAGCTCTGTCAGGAAGAATGGGCCAAAATTCACCCAACTTATTGTGGGAAGCTTGTGGTAGGCAACCTGAAACGTTTGAAGTTAAACAATTTAAAGGCAATGCTACCAAATACTAATTGAGTGTATGTAAACTTCTGACCCACTGGGAATGTGATGAAAGAAGTACAAGCTGAAATAAATAATTCTCTCTACTATTATTCTGACATTTCACGTTCTTAAAATAAAATGGTGATCCTAACTGATCTAAGACAGGGCATTCTTACTAGGATTAAATGTCAGGAATTGTGAAAAACTGAGTTTAAATGTATTTGGCTAAGGTGTACGTAAACTTCAGACTTCAACTGTAGATAAATATATAAATACAGAATAGAGTTGGGGAGAGCTGCACATTCTGTCACTGACTGATCCCACAGCTCCATCTCTCTCGCTCTCCTCTCTCTCGGGGGCGATGATAAAAAAAAGGAAAAAAAGACACCCTTATTATAACTCAACAATACAAACCCCCACCACTGCTATAACTCAACAATACAAACCCTCACCACTGCTATAACTCAACAATACAAACACCCACCACTGTTATAACTCAACAATACAAACACACACCTCTGCTATAACTCAACAATACAAACACACACCTCTGCTATAACTCAACAATACAAACACACACCACTGCTATAACTCAACCATACAAACACACACCTCTGCTATAACTCAATCATACAAACAACCACCACTGTTATAACTCAATAACAATACTAACATAAGTCATAACAGTAATATCATAACAGTACTAACATAATATAAGCATAACAGTAATAACAACTAGCTTTAATAACATAACAGTAGTAACACAATAGTAGTAATAACATAACCATAACAGTAATAACATAACCGTAAAAGCAGTACTGACATAATAGCAGTAATATCATAACAGTAATATCCTAACAGTACTAACATAACCATAACAGTAATACAAAACACCATAACAGTACAATAGACCAATAGTAATAACATAATAATCTTAACAGTAATAACAGTAACATAATAACAGAAATGTTAACATTAATAACAGCCATAAAAGCAGTAATAACAATAATAACAGTAACGTAATAACCATAATAAGTCGTAATATAAATAACCATAATAACAGTAACATAACAGCCACAATAACACTAACATAATAACCATAATGACAGTATCATAATAACAGTACTAAAATATAACACTAATAATTATAATATAAATAACATAATTACAATAATAACAGTAACAACATAATAACAGTACTAACCATAACAGTACTAACATAATAACCATAACAGTAATATCATATTAACAGTAATATCAAAACAATAGTAATAGCCTAACCATAATAACAGTAATGACATGATAACCATAATGACATGATAACCATAATGACAGTAGTAGATGTATATGTTTAATGACTAAATTATTATATGTTTAAAGTAATATGTTTAAGTAGTTACTAAGAATATTGAATCCTGGAAATATATGTAATAGGTGTTAGAGGAATAGGTCTAGAACCTTTCAAAAGACTAAGACATCGTGTTACTATTTTGCAACCTAAGCAGGATGGAGTTGGGATAACAGAGGAACAGGAGAACTGTCAACAGATGATTTATAACTGTGAAACCAATAACAGGAAAGCGGTTTCTCCACCTAGGGAGGGGGAGAAACGGTTAGAAACGGTCAGAAAACTGTTTAGAAGTGATAAGCTGTAATATGTAAAAACACAGCCCGCCTAAAGCGTGGTGGAGTTAAATTGTATGTACATATAAAGGACTGTGTTCACATTGTGAATTGGGAGCTCCTCTGAATAAACATTGACATTTGACCATTGTAGACTGGGCTTCCGTCCGTTTCGTTTCAACCAGTATCTTACAAATTCTGGGTTACAGTCGGAGTTGTTTAATTGAAGTTCAGTTTATGAACATTGAGTACAAAATTTCTATAACACCAAAACACCCTAGATGAGCCAGAAGGCTATCTGTGGCCAGGACTTGACATCTCAAGACATAAGTCAGGAAGTTTGGTCGCAAATGGGTCTTCCAAATGGACAATGACACCAAGCATACTTCCAAAGTTGTTGCAAAATGGATTAAGGACAACAAAGTCAAGGTATTGGAGTTGTCAAGGCGGTGTGTGTAGCTGGTGCGTGAGGGTCAGGCGCAGGAGAGCAGAGATGAGTGGACAAAAGCACTTTACTGAGGCACAGTAAACCAACGAATGCAATAGCGTCCACGAAACAAATGCCCACAGAAAACAAGTGTGGCAGCACCAAGTACAACGATACGAAATACCAGCCGGAAATTACACACACAGACATGGGGGAACCAGAGGGTTAAATAAACGACAAGTAATAAGGGAATGACAACCAGGTGTGTGGGGAAACAAGACAAAACAAATGGAAAATGAAAAGTGGATCGGTGAAGGCTAGAAGACCGGTGACGTCGACCGCGGAACGCCGCCCGAACAAGGAGAGGCACCGCCTTGGCGGAAGTTGTGACAGGAGTGGCCATCACAAAGCCCTGACCTCAATCCTATAGAAAATTTGTGGGCAGAACTGAAAAAGCGTGTGCGAGCAAGGAGGCCTACAAACCTGACTCAGTTACACCAGCTCTGTCAGGAGGAATGGGCCAAAATTCACCCAACTTATTGTGGGAAGCTTGTGGTAGGCAACCTGAAACGTTTGAAGTTAAACAATTTAAAGGCAATGCTACCAAATACTAATTGAGTGTATGGAAACTTCTGACCCACTGGGAATGTGATGAAAGAAGTACAAGCTGAAATAAATAATTCTCTCTACTATTATTCTGACATTTCACGTTCTTAAAATAAAATGGTGATCCTAACTGATCTAAGACAGGGCATTCTTACTAGGATTAAATGTCAGGAATTGTGAAAAACTGAGTTTAAATGTATTTGGCTAAGGTGTACGTAAACTTCAGACTTCAACTGTAGATAAATATATAAATACAGAATAGAGTTGGGGAGAGCTGCACATTCTGTCACTGACTGATCCCACAGCTCCATCTCTCTCGCTCTCCTCTCTCTCGGGGGCGATGATAAAAAAAAGGAAAAAAAGACACCCTTATTATAACTCAACAATACAAACCCCCACCACTGCTATAACTCAACAATACAAACCCTCACCACTGCTATAACTCAACAATACAAACACCCACCACTGTTATAACTCAACAATACAAACACACACCTCTGCTATAACTCAACAATACAAACACCCACCACTGCTATAACTCAACAATACAAACCCTCACCACTGCTATAACTCAACAATACAAACACCCACCACTGTTATAACTCAACAATACAAACACACACCTCTGCTATAACTCAACAATACAAACACACACCTCTGCTATAACTCAACAATACAAACACACACCACTGCTATAACTCAACCATACAAACACACACCTCTGCTATAACTCAATCATACAAACAACCACCACTGTTATAACTCAATAACAATACTAACATAAGTCATAACAGTAATATCATAACAGTACTAACATAATATAAGCATAACAGTAATAACAACTAGCTTTAATAACATAACAGTAGTAACACAATAGTAGTAATAACATAACCATAACAGTAATAACATAACCGTAAAGCAGTACTGACATAATAGCAGTAATATCATAACAGTAATATCCTAACAGTACTAACATAACCATAACAGTAATACAAAACACCATAACAGTACAATAGACCAATAGTAATAACATAATAATCTTAACAGTAATAACAGTAACATAATAACAGAAATGTTAACATTAATAACAGCCATAAAAGCAGTAATAACAATAATAACAGTAACGTAATAACCATAATAAGTCGTAATATAAATAACCATAATAACAGTAACATAACAGCCACAATAACACTAACATAATAACCATAATGACAGTATCATAATAACAGTACTAAAATATAACACTAATAATTATAATATAAATAACATAATTACAATAATAACAGTAACAACATAATAACAGTACTAACCATAACAGTACTAACATAATAACCATAACAGTAATATCATATTAACAGTAATATCAAAACAATAGTAATAGCCTAACCATAATAACAGTAATGACATGATAACCATAATGACATGATAACCATAATGACAGTAGTAGATGTATATGTTTAATGACTAAATTATTATATGTTTAAAGTAATATGTTTAAGTAGTTACTAAGAATATTGAATCCTGGAAATATATGTAATAGGTGTTAGAGGAATAGGTCTAGAACCTTTCAAAAGACTAAGACATCGTGTTACTATTTTGCAACCTAAGCAGGATGGAGTTGGGATAACAGAGGAACAGGAGAACTGTCAACAGATGATTTATAACTGTGAAACCAATAACAGGAAAGCGGTTTCTCCACCTAGGGAGGGGGAGAAACGGTTAGAAACGGTCAGAAAACTGTTTAGAAGTGATAAGCTGTAATATGTAAAACACAGCCCGCCTAAAGCGTGGTGGAGTTAAATTGTATGTACATATAAAGGACTGTGTTCACATTGTGAATTGGGAGCTCCTCTGAATAAACATTGACATTTGACCATTGTAGACTGGGCTTCCGTCCGTTTTCGTTTCAACCAGTATCTTACAAATTCTGGGTTACAGTCGGAGTTGTTTAATTGAAGTTCAGTTTATGAACATTGAGTACAAAATTTCTATAACACCAAAACACCCTAGATGAGCCAGAAGGCTATCTGTGGCCAGGACTTGACATCTCAAGACATAAGTCAGGAAGTTTGGTCGCAAATGGGTCTTCCAAATGGACAATGACACCAAGCATACTTCCAAAGTTGTTGCAAAATGGATTAAGGACAACAAAGTCAAGGTATTGGAGTTGTCAAGGCGGTGTGTGTAGCTGGTGCGTGAGGGTCAGGCGCAGGAGAGCAGAGATGAGTGGACAAAAGCACTTTACTGAGGCACAGTAAACCAACGAATGCAATAGCGTCACGAAACAAATGCCCACAGAAAACAAGTGTGGCAGCACCAAGTACAACGATACGAAATACCAGCCGGAAATTACACACACAGACATGGGGGGAACCAGAGGGTTAAATAAACGACAAGTAATAAGGGAATGACAACCAGGTGTGTGGGGAAACAAGACAAAACAAATGGAAAATGAAAAGTGGATCGGTGAAGGCTAGAAGACCGGTGACGTCGACCGCCGAACGCCGCCGCCCGAACAAGGAGAGGCACCGCCTTCGGCGGAAGTTGTGACAGGAGTGGCCATCACAAAGCCCTGACCTCAATCCTATAGAAAATTTGTGGGCAGAACTGAAAAAGCGTGTGCGAGCAAGGAGGCCTACAAACCTGACTCAGTTACACCAGCTCTGTCAGGAGGAATGGGCCAAAATTCACCCAACTTATTGTGGGAAGCTTGTGGTAGGCAACCTGAAACGTTTGAAGTTAAACAATTTAAAGGCAATGCTACCAAATACTAATTGAGTGTATGGAAACTTCTGACCCACTGGGAATGTGATGAAAGAAGTACAAGCTGAAATAAATAATTCTCTCTACTATTATTCTGACATTTCACGTTCTTAAAATAAAATGGTGATCCTAACTGATCTAAGACAGGGCATTCTTACTAGGATTAAATGTCAGGAATTGTGAAAAACTGAGTTTAAATGTATTTGGCTAAGGTGTACGTAAACTTCAGACTTCAACTGTAGATAAGTATATAAATACAGAACAGAGTTGGGGAGAGCTGCACATTCTGTCACTGACTGATCCCACAGCTCCATCTCTCTCGCTCTCCTCTCTCTCGGGGGCGATGATCAAAAAAAGGAAAAAAAGACACCCTTATTATAACTCAACAATACAAACCCCCACCACTGCTATAACTCAACAATACAAACCCTCACCACTGCTATAACTCAATAATACAAACACCCACCACTGCTATAACTATACAATACAAACACCCACCACTGTTATAACTCAACAATACAAACACACACCTCTGCTATAACTCAACAATACAAACACACACCTCTGCTATAACTCAACCATACAAACACACACCTCTGCTATAACTCAACCATACAAACACACACCTCTGCTATAACTCAACCATACAAACACACACCTCTGCTATAACTCAACCATACAAACACACACCACTGCTATAACTCAACCATACAAACACACACCACTGCTATAACTCAACCATACAAACACACACCTCTGCTATAACTCAATCATACAAACAACCACCACTGTTATAACTTAATAACAATATTAACATAAGTCATAACAGTAATATCATAACAGTACTAACATAATATAAGCATAACAGTAATAACAACTAGCTTTAATAACATAACAGTAGTAACACAATAGCAGTAATAACATAACCGTAAAAGCAGTACTGACATAATAGCAGTAATATCATAACAGTAATATCCTAACAGTACTAACATAACCATAACAGTAATACAAAACACCATAACAGTACAATAGACCAATAGTAATAACATAATAATCTTAACAGTAATAACAGTAACATAATAACAGAAATGTTAACAGTAATAACAGCCATAAAAGCAGTAATAACAATAATAACAGTAACGTAATAACCATAATAAGTCGTAATATAAATAACCATAATAACAGTAACATAACAGCCACAATAACACTAACATAATAACCATAATGACAGTATCATAATAACAGTACTAAAATATAACACTAATAATTATAATATAAATAACATAATTACAATAATAACAGTAACAACATAATAACAGTACTAACCATAACAGTACTAACATAATAACCATAACAATAATATCATATTAACAGTAATATCATAACAATAGTAATAGCCTAACCATAATAACAGTAATGACATGATAACCGTAATGACATGATAACCATAATGACAGTAGTAGATCAGCTCATTATGTTAGGTCAAATCACGTTCCTGAAACATCATGAGACCCAACCAGAGATTATGTAACCACATGGATGGGTGTGTTTTTGAAAGCAAGAGACGGCGAGTAAGCATGCACTGCATTCTCTGTGTGATTGGGAGTGTGTGTCTGTGCACTAGGCTGTGTCTGTGTGTGTAGCTCCTTGTGGCTGGCACCTAGCATGTGGAGCTGAGCTCACACTGCAGGGCACTGAGACCCCCAGCTCATTCCAGCCATCACACCGCTTGCCACTCAAACACAGCACATACAGCCCAGTGCACATACGGTGCCTTCAGAAAGTATTGACTTATTCCACATTTTGTTGTTACAGCCTGAATTCAAAGTGGATTAAATGTATTTTTTGCTCACCCATCTACACACAATACCCAATAATGACAAAGCGAAATCATGTATTTAGACATTTTTGCAAATCTAAGGAAAATAAAATACAAAAATCTAATTTACGTACAGTTCATTTGGAAAGTATTCAGACCCCTTCCCTTTTTCCACATTTTGTTCAGTTAAAGCCTTATTATAACATATATTAAATAGTTTTTCCCCCTCATCAATCTACACACAATACCCCATAATGACAGAGAAAACAGGTTTTTAGAAATGTTTGCACATTTATTAAACCAAAAAAACAGATAGCTTATTTCCATAAGTATTCAAACCCTTTGCTGTGAGACTCGAAATTGAGCTCTGGTGCATCCTGTTTCAATTGATCATCCTTGAGATGTTTCTACAACTTGATTGGAGTTCACCTGTGGTAAATTCAATTGATTGGATATGATTCGGAACCTGCCTCTATAACATCCCACAGTTGACAATGCATGTCAAAGCAAAAACCAAGCCATCAGATCAAAGGAATTGTCCGTAGAGATCCGAGACAGGATTGTGTCGAGGCACAGATCTGGGAAAGGGTACCAAAAAATGTCTGTAGCATTGACGGTCCCCAAGAACACAGTGGCCTCTTAAATGGAAGAAGTTTGGAATCACCAAGACGTTTCCTAGAGCTGGCCACCCGGCCAAACTGAGCAATTGGGGGAGAAGGGCCTTGGGCAGGGAGGTGACCAAGAACCCGATGGTCACTCTGACAGAGCTCTAGAGTTCCTCTGTGGAGATGGAAGCACATTTCAGAAGGATAACAGTCTCTGCAGCATTCCACCAATCATGGTAGAGTGGCAAGACGGAAGCCACTCCTCAGTTAAAGGTACATGACAACCCGCTTGGAGTTTGCCATAAGTTACCTAACGGACTCTCAGACCATGAGAAACAAGATTCTCTGGTCTGATGAAACCAAGATTGAACTCTTTGGCCTGATTGCAAAGTGTCACGTCTGGAGGAAACCTGGCACCATCCCTATGGTGAAGCATGGTAGTGGTAGCATCATGCTGTGGGGATGTTTTTCAGCGGCAGGGAGACTAGTTAGGATCCAGGGAAGGATAAATGGCGCAAAGTACAGAAAGATCCTTGATGAAAACCTGTTCCAGACTGCTCAGGACCTCAGACTGGGGTGAAGGTTCACCTTCCAACAGGACAACGACCCTAAGCACACAGCCAAGACAACGCAGGGACAAGTGACTGAATGTCCTTTAGTGGCCCAGCCAGAGCCCGGACTTGAACCCGATTTAAACATCTCTGGAAAGACCTGAAAATAGCTGTGCAGCGACACTCCCTATCCAACCTGACAGATCTTGAGAGGATCTGCAGAGAAGAATGGGAGGAACTCCCCAAATACAGGTGTGCCAAGCTTGTAGCGTCATACAATGAATCCCGGTTTTCCTCTCGTATTTTGCCTGTGCTTAGCTTAGTTTCTTTTTTTATCCTGAAACACTCCCTTTTGCTTAATTATTACAAACATAGCCATAACATGATGCAGCCACCACTATGTTTGAAAATGCAGAGTGGTACTCAGTAATGTGTTGTATTGGATTTGCCCCCAAACATAACACTTTGTACACATTTTTCGCAATATTACTCTAGTGCCTTGTTGCAAACAGGATGCATGTTTTGGAATATATGAATATTATTTTACCCTTCTACCAATATGTGCCCTTCTTTGTGAGGCATTGGAAAACCTCCCTGGTCTTTGTGGTTGAATCTGTTTGAAATTCACTGCTCGACTGAGGGACCTTACAGATAATTGTATGTGGGTTACAGAGATGAGGTAGTCATTCAGAAATCATGTTAAACACTATTATTGCACACAGTGAGCCCATGGAACTTATGTGACTTGTTTAGCAAATGTTTACTACTGAACTTATTTAGTCTTGTCATAACCAAGGGGGGGAATTCTTATTGAGTCAAGATGTTTCAGCTTTGAATTTTTTATTCATTTGTAATTTTCTTTAAATAAAAACATAATTCCACTTTGAAATAATGTGGTATTGTGTCACTGGACTACACACATCTCAGTTTAATCAATTTTAAATTCAGGCTCCAACACAACAAAATGTGGAAAAGGTTAAGGGGTATGAATACTTTCTGAAGGCACTATACAGACACACACAGACTGTTGAAGGCATAAATCTAGGCCTAATCAACTCTCCCCAGCCGCTTCGTCCCACAAGACCCAATAATAACAGGCACTCTGCTGGCCTGTTCCTGCCCTAGCCCTAACCCAGCAGGCTCCCCCAACCTGAACCTACCCTCAGCTAAAGCTATGTCGCGCTCTCTCTCTCCAGCCCCAACCCGAGCCCCAACCCCAACAAGCTGAGAGCTGCTTCAACTGGTGTTAGGAAAATTTGTTTCAATGAACTGTTAGGCTATATATTGACCTGTACAGTGTAGCTCTGCAATGAAGAAAGAGGATACAAACATACAAGCTCACATAAAAACACATATCTTCCCAGCTATTCTCTTTAGAATCTAGCATTAGACCAGGGTTTCCCAAACTCGGTCCTGGGGGCGCCCCCCTGGGTGCACGTTTAGATTTTTGCCCCAGCACTACACAGCTGATTCAATTAACCAACTCATCATCAAGCTTTTATTATTTGAATCAACTGTATAGTGCTAAGGCAAAAACCAAAATGTGCACCCAGGGGGGCCCCAAGACCAAGTTTGGGAAACCCTGCATTATTTTTTTTAAATTATTATTTAACCTTTATTTGACTAGGCAAGTCAGTTAAGAACAAATTCTTATTTACAATGACGGCCTACCCCCACCAAACCCTAACCCAGACGACACTGGGCCAATTGTGCGCCGCCCTATGGGACTCCCAATCATTGCCGGTTTTGATACAGTCTGGAATCGAACCAGGGTCTGTAGTGACGCCTCTAGCACTGAGATGCAGTGCCTTAGACTGCTGCGGCACTCGGGAGCAGAAGAAGACTGCGTGACAATGGGAGTAAGCAGGACAGGGCAGGATTTTATTTTTTATTTTTTTATTTCACCTTTATTTAACCAGGTAGGCTAGTTGAGAACAGGTTCTCATTTACAACTGCGACCTGGCCAAGATAAAGCAAAGCAGTGCGACACAAACAACAACACAGAGTTACACATGGAATAAACAAGCGTACATTCAATAACACAATATAAAAAAAGAAAGTCTATATACATAGATAGGGCAGGACAAGGCAGGGCAGGACAGGGCAGGCCAGGACAGGGCAGGGCCAACGGCCTACAGCTCTCCTGATTTCACAGGTCTTTGTTCAGGGACTGGCCTGGCAGTTATTGGCTGCTTCTAAGAGGGGTTCTCTTTCTCACCCCCATATCTTTCCCTCTCTCTCCCTTTTTTTTACCCTTCTGACTGAAACATCAGAAATGTCACTCGTTCAGACCGTTGATGAGATGTGGGAGTTCTACTGTCTCAGTTAAGCCCTTCATTAACTCTTCTCCTCTCAGGTTCATATTGTCGTTCATCCTGCAAGTATTATAGTTACCTCTCTATCTTCAGTTTGGATACACACACACACACACACACACACACACACACACACACACACACACACACACACACACACACACACCTGTAAACACAAAGTACCAGGGAAGTAAGGGTGGAGGCAGGCAAGTTATAAGGAAAGGGAGTAAGGAAGGAAGGAGAGAGAAGAAGTGTTTTTATACTGAAATAACGCTATTGTTGGCCGATGGATTAAGGTTTTGGCTGAGTGTGTGAGAAGGATTTACCCTCCATTGTTTAGCTTCCTGAAGAGGAAGAGGAGGAGATATGAACAACAGATTATCCCTCACTCCAACTTAGATCTGCTGCTTTGCTTCCCTCCATCTCCGTCCCTCAGCATCCCTCTCTTCCTCCATCTCTCTTTCATCTTTCTTTCTCCTCACATCTCTCCTTCTTTATCTCTTTCTCTCTCTCTTCCTGTTTTAGTCTCTCTCTTGTTTTGTTGTATTATTTCCCCTAACCCTGCCACCCTAATTGGAGTAAACTAATGGACATCAATACTTAGACTTCTACTTCCAACTAATACATATGCATATTACGGGCACGGTACATTTAACCTTTTAGTTATCCCTCTTTTTCTTTAGTCCCACCCTCCAGCCACCCTCAACCGCTCCCATCTATCTCTGAAAACCATCCAGTTTTAATTTCTATTTGCCATATATTTTTCAACTGTGCTGTGGTGTTTCACAAAAGTTCTGAACCTTTCTATTCTCATAGTTTCTACAGATTGTAAATTAAAGATGAAAATGTTTGCTAAGAGTATCATTATATTATTGATCAAATGACTATACGTTTTCAGATCACCCAGCACTGCTATTTGCACAGTTCGTTTTAGGTAAATGTTTCGCTTTTTCATCCATTCCTGAACCTGTGACTAAAAACAAGCTACTTATGGGCAGTACCAAAACAAATGATCTAATGATTCTGTCTCTTTGCAGCAACATCTGCAGAGCTGGGATGATTGTATCCCCTATATATATATGTGCGTGTGTGTGTGTGTGTATGTATGTGTTGCATGTATGTATGTATGTATGTGTTGCATGTATGTATGTATGTATGTGTTGCAAGAACTTTGTATAATAATTTGAATTGAAAAACTCAAAGTTTGGAATCAGGTGTTGTTTTGTGTATAGTTCATAAACAATGTGCCATGGAATCGGCACATCTTCCCAACTTTTTGCGGTAATGCTGCAATCAGTTGGTTGTAATTTTGGATAGAGCAGACATTTCTATATATTTTTGTTAGTTGCATATTTGTTCAGTATTTTCTTGTGGATGAAACTTGTCTCTCTTTTTGCCTGAGCAGTCTGTGGTTTTTAGGCAAGACACTTTAGGCATGGGGGTGGAGATGAGATGAGAGAGAGATGCTCATACCTTTTTTTTTGGTACCTAATGGTTCACTTCACCTCTACCTTATCCTATCCTCTACTACTAGGAGTAATCCTATTTTATAACATACTGCTGCTCAATCCAGCCCTAATCCAATTGCACAGTCCTATTTTACTATAACCCTTTACATCACTGTACTCTGATGCAGTCCTATACTTTTCTGTGGCAGCTATAGGCAACTTGATGGTAATAGGAGCAAGCAGGGTTGCCAACTCGGACCAACCTCAATCCTGGGGATTATGGGATTTCCTTAACATTGTTTATGTTTAAATTATTTAATTCAGGAATATTCCTGAATATCTCCAGGCCAAACTAGGGGGGTTAGCATAGCAACCTTCTGAGCTGGTGTTTCCCTCCACTAGCAGTAGAATTGGGAGATCCAATATGCCCTTTCAGCAAAACAAACTAAAACACTAGCTGTTATTAGATACATTATTGGATATGAGAGAAATATCACCTCTCTGGCCCCTGCAAGTGGAGTAGGGTGAACCTGTAGGTGAGGAGCAGGGAGAGAGTGGAGACGGATGCACTGTTCATGTAGTCTGGCAGGCAGGATATGACCTCATTGATTTATATTATTCCTGTGCATCTTACCCTTCCTGTGTGACATCTACATCTCTTCCTCTCTCTTTCCTTTCCTCTTTCTTTGCCTACTCTCTCTACACCAACCTTTTTCTCTCTTTCTCTCCATCTCTCTCTTTCTTTATCCCCCTCACCCTCTCTTAATTTATCTCTCCTCTTCCTCTGAAGAGGATTAATTACATTTATTCCATTCCATCCTTTGCTCGCTGTGATTTGTTCATTTAAATGTTCTAATATCCGAGTGACTCGGGTGTCTGCTCTGCTGTCATATACTGTGAGAGAATCGATACTCATAAAAATGCCTTTGGTCTAATGAAAGCCTGCTGTAATATGAACTCTTAATGTGAATGGATTCCAATATCGCATTATAGTTTTAGTACAAGGCTGCGATGGGTCATAGAACATGATTTGGTTTCAATAGCAATCTTATGACAGTGGCTGTTCAGAAGTGATGACTGGCAAACCTGGGTAGAAATAGTGTTATGTTTTATCCTGCCCTGCCGGCCCAACCTAATGGAACAAATAGAATAGTGCCGAAAGTGCAAATCTGTGAGTTTAATAAAGTGCACACTGGGTCAATTCATGTCTTGACACCCTTATCCAAGTGACAAAGATGCTGAGGCACAGTGCATTTGGAAAGTATTCAGACCCCTTGACTTTTCCACATTTTGTTATGTTACAGCCTTATTATAAAATGGATGAAATAAAACATTTTCCTCATTAATCTACACACAATACCACATAATGACAAAGCGAAAACTTATACAAAAATAAAAAACAAATACCTTATTTACATACGTATTCAGATCCTTTGCTATGAGACTCGAAATTGAGCTCAGGTGCATCCTGTTTCAAATGATCATCCTTGAGATGTTTCTACAACTTGATTGGAGTCCACCTGTGGTAAATTCAATTGATTGGACATGATTTGGAAAGGCACACACCTGTCTATATAAAGGTCCCACAGTTGACAGTGCACGTCAGAGCAAAAACCAAGTCATGGCCTCCTGAGTGGCTCAGCGGTCTAAGGCACTGCATCGCAGTGTTGCGGTGTCACTACAATCTGGGGTTTGATCCCAGGCCATGACCGGAGGCCATGACCAGGAGTCCCATATGGTGGCGCCCAGCATCGTCCGGGTTAGGGGAGGGTTTGGCCGGGGGGGCTTTACTTGGCTCATTGCACTCTAGCAACTCTTTATGGTGGGCCGGGTGCCTGCAGGCTGACTTCGTAAGTCAGTTGAACAGTGTTTCCTCTGACACATTGGTGCAGCAGGCTCCTGGGTTAAGCGAGTGGATGTTAAGATGTGCGGCTTGGCCGGTCATGTTTCGGGGACGCATGACTCGACCTTCGCCTCTCCCGAGCCCGTTGGGAGTTGCAGCGATGAGACAAGATCTAATCACAAAATTGTGTAGAAAAAGTGGGAAAAGAAAACCGCCATGAGGTTGTAGGAATTGTTCTTAGAGCTCTGAGACAGGATTGTGCAGAAGCACAGATCTGGGGAAGGGTACCAAAACATTTCTGTAGCGTTGAAGGTCCCCAAGAACACAGTGACCTCCATCTTTCTTTATTGGAAGAAGTTTGGAACCACCTATAGTCTTTCTAGAGCTGGCCGCTCAGCCAAACTGAGCAATCGGGGGAGAAGGGCCTTGAACCCGATGGTCACACTGACAGAGCTCCAGAGTTCCTCTGTGGAGATGGGAGAACCTTCCAGAAAGACTACCATCTCTGCAGCACTCCACCAATCGGGCCTTTATGGTAGAGTGGCCAGACGGAAGCCACTCCTCGGTAAAAAGCACATGATAGCCCGCTTGGAGTTTGCCAAAAGTCACCTAAAGGACTCTCAGACCATGAGAAACAAGATTCTCTGGTCTGATGAAACCAAGATTGAACTTGAGGCGGTAATCACTACATAAATGTATGCAGTTCTGTCCTTGAGCTGTTCTTGTCTATTGATGTTCTGTATTCTGTTTCATGTTTTGTGTGGACCCCGGGAAGAGTAGCTGCTGCTTTTGCAACAGCTAATTGGGATCCTAATAAAATACCGAAGAACTGAGTAAAGGGTCTGAATACTTATGTAAATGTCATATTTATTTATTTTATTTTTAATACATTTGCAAACATTTCAAAAAACCTATTTTTTGCTTTGTCATTATGGGGTATTGTGTGTAGATTTTATGAGGAAAAACGTTTATTTTGTCCATTTTAGAATATGGCTGTAACGTAACAAAATGTGGAAAAAGTCCAGGGGTCGGAACGCTTTCCGAATGCACTGTATATAAAAGGATGTGTAAAGGGAAAGGGTGTGTCTTCAGTTATCTAGTCAGTTACACAACTGAATGCATTCAGAAGAAATGTCTTCCACATTTAACCCAAACCCTCTGAGGAGTTGTTGTGTGGGTTAACTGCATTGCTCAAGGGCAGATGAGGTGATTGGGTGAATCTCAGTTCACAGTTTAACAGTTTTGGGGTTTGAATGGAACTGTGAGCTAAATGATTTTCCATACAGACTGTTCACATTTAAATCTCTCACATCTTGGGTTCTTACTGGCTGTAGTTATGCCATGGTTCTTTACATGACATTGGTAACATTTTGGTTAAGTCTTATCAACCAGCACATCAACTGAAAGGCGCAGTGGTCTAAGGCACTGCATCTCAGTGCTTGAGGCGTCACTACAGACACCCTGGTTCGATTCCAGGCTGTATCACAACCGGCTGTGATTGTGAGTCCCATAGTCCCATAGGAGCACAATTGGCCCAACGTCGTCCGGGTTTGGCCGGTGTAGGCCGTCATTGTAAATAAGAATTTGTTCTTAACTGACTTGCCTAGTTAAATAAAAAAATTAAAAACTGAGAGCCTCGTCCGTCTGTCCTTCTGTTTGACAGATTTGAATAGGTATATTTATTGTTCTATATCTGTTGTCTTGATTATTTGTCAGTCTGTCTTTTATTCCCTGTCGTCCTGCCTTTGTCTATTGTCTCTCCTCTTTCATTCCCTTGCTCACCCACACCCTAATCCCCCCTCTCATCCTCTTTCATTCCCTTGCTCACCCACACCCTAATCCCCCCTCTCATCCTCTTTCATTCCCTTGCTCACCCACACCCTAATCCCCCTCTCTCATCCTCTTTCATTCCCTTGCTCTCCCACACCCTAATCCCCCTCTCTCATCCTAGTTCCTCTTTCTTTCACTCTCACTCTCTCTCTCTCTCTCTCTCTCGCTCACCCTTGCATACAATAGTTTCTCATTGTATCTCTTTGTTTATCTAGCCCCCTCTCTCTCTCTTTCTATTTCAGTATGTGGTTTTGTAAAGTAATTGTAAAGTAATTACCATGAACCTCCTTGGGGTAAAGGGTCTGTTAACGCTTAGGCTAACGGTCTTAACTCTCTTTTTTTTCTCAATGAGAGATTTTATAGAGTATTAAAAAGATAGGGATTGTGTGAATGGTGAGTGCTTCTGTAGATCTGAAACAAAGATGCAGTCCGGCCTCCCGAGTGGCGCAGCGGTCCGGCGCCATTACAGCTTGTGGTTCGATCCCAGGCCGTGTCACAGCCGGCCGTGACTGGGAGCCCCGTAGGGCGGGGCACAATTGGCCCAGCGTCATCTGGGTTAGGGGAGGGTTTGGCTGGGGGGATTTCCTTGGCTCATTGCGCTCAAGTGACTCCTTGTGGCTGGCTGGGAACCTGCAAGCTGACTTGTTGAACGGTGTTTCCTCCGATACATTGGTGCGGCTGGCTTCTGAGTTAAGTAAGCAGTGTGTTAAGAAGCAGTGCGGCTTGGCGGGTCATGTTTCGGGGGATGCATGACTCGACCTTCGCTTCTCCCGAGCCCATTGGGGAGTTGCAGCAATGAGACAAGATTGTGACTACCAATTGGAGATCACAAAATTGTGGAGAAAAATATGCAGTATGGGATCTTATTTAGCACAATAAATTCATAACATTTTGAATGAATTAGATTCGTAACATATTGCAAACAAATAATCTGAACTAAAAACTCCACACATGGAATTTCTGTGCGTCCTTGACAATCACTAAATCAATATCCGAAAACTGCACCATTTTTTCCCGTGAACCTCCACATCATCGTCTCTCTTTTGTGGCACCAATGTGAGGGTGTATGGCAGAGGAAACGGTGTTGCAGTAGTCAGTGGTGGAAAAAGTACTCAATACTCATACTTGACTAAAAGTAAAGATACCTTAATAGAAAATGACTCAAGTAAAAGTGAGTCACCAAGTACAATACTACTAAAAGTATTTGGTTTTAAATATACTTAAGTATCAAAAGTAAATGTACAAATAATAAAAAAAATCCTTATATTAAGCAAACCAGACGGCACAATTTAAAAAAACTTTTTTTAAACGGATAGCCAGGGTCACACTCCAACACTCAGACATAATTTAAAAACAAAACCTTTGTGTTTAGTGAGTCCGCCAGATCAGAGGCAGTAGGGATGACCAGGGATGTTCTCTTGATAAGTGTGCAAATTGGACCGTTTTCTGTCCTGCTAAGCATTCAAAATGTAACGAGTACTTTTGGGTGTCAGGGAAAATGTATTGAGTAAAAAGTACAGAATTTTCTTTAGGAATGTAGTGAAGTAAAAGTCAAAAACATAAGTAGTAAAGTACAGATTCCCCCAAAAACGACCTAAGTAGTACTTTAAAGTATTTTTACTTAAGTACTTTACACCACTGCAATTAGATAACGTAGTATGAAAAAAACAGGCAACCGTTTTGGCTCGTGAGCACCACTTTCAAAACTACTGGCTGAAAATTATACACAAGTTTTGGAGAAACACTTTAATTGTAAGTTATATGGTGATATTTAACAGGTCCTTTTAGAAGACAAGGTGAAGAAATTACCTTTCTGTTTAAACAGATCAGATTTTCTTCCGTCAATGAGACTGGGATAGCTGATAGGGGCTAGGAGTGGATTAGAAGTTGAGCATCCAACAGCATGCATCTAGCATGGACTGTTGACAGATAAACATTAAAGGGAGAAGGGCTTCATGTTTTTGGACAGAACACCTTCACTTTAGAACACTCAAATAATGTATGAGGAACAAAATGCTTAGCCTGTGATTTACCTGTGTGTAGTACCATTGATGTATATATACAGTAGAAGGAATCATAAACTGGGTGGTTCTAGCCCTGAATGCTGATTGGCTGACAGCCGTGGTATATCAAATCGTATACCACGGGTATGACAAAACATGTATTTGTACTGCTCTAATTACGTTAGTAACCAGTTTCTAATAGCAATAAGGCACCTCAGGGGTTTGTGATAAATGGGCAATATATCACGGCTAAGGGCTGTGTCCAGGCACTCCGCGTTGCGTTGTGTGTAAGAACAGCCCTTAGCTGTGGTATATTGGCCATATTGCTTAATTATACTCTACAGGAAAGTATGCTGGTTTGTCTTTAACCCTCGACTACAGAACTCAATCATACATTATACTCTTCTACACTCTTCGTCTTTCTTCCTCTCCTTCCTTCCTGTCTGCTTGAAGTCAGTGTTTTTAATGAGAAACCCAAATCTCCTGAGACTTAATTATTCTCTTTTCACTCATTTACAAACCAACACACATCTCTCTTCCACTTCCCACTTAGCGTAGGATACACAGACTCACAGCTGAGGGAGGGTTGGTACTCATAGAAAAGATGCTGTAATCCATGTTAGACTTTTTGAAATTCTTTCTGCATACAGTATTTGGGACCAAGTTCAAACAAACGACAGCCCTTTATAAGCCTGTATTGATGCTTATATACAGAAAAGATTCTTCAGAAATCATTCATACGCATAATATATAGCATACATCATACTATATAAAGGAATCATTTACAGCGATGCAATTCACACAGTTTCCCTTCATTGTATTTGCCTGCTAGAGCAGTAGCAGCATAATCTTCCACACAACACGGCTGCCGATTATTAACAGATTCTGGCTGATCATTGAGCCTTCCAAAAATAATTTTATTTCTAGAGCAGAGACAAAGTTCTACTCTGTAGGTTTGACTCCGTATGTGTGAAGTTGACCTGACTACTAGAGTCTAACAGTCCACTGCAGTGATGTGCTGCAGCAGTATTGGCAGGCCAGACAGTGACGTGTGGAGTTGTAGCAGTTAGGTTGGTGGAACACCATGGTGGCTTCATAACACCCAGCAAGAGACAGCCCTAGGGCTCTGGCCCACTCTGGGGTGAGGGGATAGGGGTGAGGATGGGGCAATGAGGCAGGGTGGTACAGCAGAAGTGGAAGTTGTTGTGTGTGACCATGCTTGAGTGGGTTTAGCAGGAGAATGTGTCCTTGTAGAAGTCCCCATAAAAGTATGTGGACACCCCTTTAAATTAGTTAATTCTGCTATTTCAGCCACACCCGTTGCTGACAGGTGTATAAAATTGAGCACACAGCCATGCAATCTCCATAGACAAACATTGACAGTAGAATGGCCCGTACTGAAGACGTCAGTGACTTTCAACGTGGCACCGTCATAGGATGCCAACATTCCAACAAGTCAGTTTGTCAAATTTCTGCCCAGCTAGAGCTGTCCCGGTCAGCTGTAAGTGCTGTTATTGTGAAGTGGAAACGTCTAGGAGCAACAACGGCTCAGCCGCAAAGTGGTAGGCCACACAAGCTCACAGAACGGGGTGCTGGAGCGTGTAGCATGTAAATATCGTCTGTCCTCGGTTGCAACACTCACTACAGAATTCCAAACTGCCCCTGGAAGCAACATCAGCTCAATAACTGTTCTTCGGGAGATTCATGAAATGGGTTTCCATAGCCAGGAAGCTGCACAGAAGCCTAAGATCACCATACTGAATGCCAAGCGTCGGCTGGAGTGGTGTAAAACTCGCCGCCATTGGAATCTGAAGCAGTGGAAACGTGTTCTCTGGAGTGATGAATCACGCTTCACCATATTGCAGTCCAACGGACAAATCTGGGTTTGGCAGATGCAAGGAAAACACTACCTGCCCGAATGCATAGTACCAACTGAAAAGTTTGGTGGAGGAGGAAAAACTTGACTGGCCTGCACAGAGCCCTGACCTCAACTCCATCTAACACCTTTGGGATGACTTGGAACGCCGACTGCGAGCCAGGCCTAATCGCCCAACATCAGTCCCCATCTCACGAATGCTCTTGTGGCTGAATGGCAGTCAGTCCCTGCAGCAATATTTCAACATCTAGTGGAAAGCCTTCCCAGAAGAGTGGAGGCTGTTATAGCAGCAAAGGGGGGACTAACTTCATATTAATGCCCAGTATTTTGGAATGAGATGTTTGACGAGCAGGTGTCCACATACTTTTGGTAATGTTGTGTGTATACATACTTTTTTTTTCTTTCCTTGTATTTTGTGAATGAGTGTTCTCTCTCTCATATATACAGTGAGGGAAAAAAGTATTTGATCTCCTGCTGATTTTGTACGTTTGCCCACTGACAAAGAAATTATCAGTCTAATTTTAATGGTAGGTTTATTTGAACAGTGAGAGACAGAATAACAACAAAAAAATCCAGAAAAACGCATGTGAAAAATGTTATAAATTGATTTGCATTTTAATGAGGGAAATAAGTATTTGACCCCCTCTCAATCAGAAAGAGTTCTGGCTCCCAGGTGTCTTTTATACAGGTAACGAGCTGAGATTAGGAGCACACTCTTAAAGGGAGTGCTCCTAATCTCAGCTTGTTACCTGTATAAAAGACACCTGTCCACAGAAGCAATCAATCAGATTCCAAACTCTCCACCATGGCCAAGACCAAAGAGCTCTCCAAGGATGTCAGGGACAAGATTGTAGACCTACACAAGGCTGGAATGGGCTACAAGACCATCGCCAAGCAGCTTGGAGAGAAGGTGGTGCGATTATTCGCAAATGGAAGAAACACAAAATAACTGTCAATCTCCCTCGGCCTGGGGCTCCATGCAAGATCTCACCTCGTGGAGTTGCAATGATCATGAGAACGGTGAGGAATCAGTCCAGAACTACACGGGAAGATCTTGTCAATGATCTCAAGGTAGCTGGGACCATAGTCACCAAGAAAACAATTGGTAACTCACTACGCCGTGAAGGACTGAAATCCTGCAGCGCCCGCAAGGTCCCCCTGCTCAAGAAAGCACATATACATGCCCGTCTGAAGTTTGCCAATGAACATCCGAATGATTCAGAGGACAACTGGGTGAAAGTGTTGTGGTCAGATGAGACCAAAATGGAGCTCTTTGGCATCAACTCAACTCGCCGTGTTTGGAGGAGGAGGAATGCTGCCTATGACCCCAAGAACACCATCCCCACCGTCAAACATGGAGGTGGAAACATTATGCTTTGGGGGTGTTTTTCTGCTAAGGGGACAGGACAACTTCACCGCATCAAAGGGACGATGGACGGTGCCATGTACCGTCAAATCTTGGGTGAGAACCTCCTTGGAAATGGGTCGTGGATGGGTATTCCAGCATAACAATGACCCAAAACACACGGCCAAGGTAACAAAGGAGTGGCTCAAGAAGAAGCACATTAAGGTCCTGGAGTGGCCTTGCCAGTCTCCAGACCTTAATCCCATAGAAAATCTGTGGAGGGAGCTGAAGGTTCGAGTTGCCAAACGTCAGCCTCAAAACCTTAATGACTTGGAGAAGATCTGCAAAGAGGAGTGGGACAAAATCCCTCCTGAGATGTGTGCAAACCTGGTGGCCAACTACAAGAAACGTCTGACCTCTGTGATTGCCAACAAGGGTTTTGCCACCAAGTACTAAGTCATGTTTTCCTGAGGGGTCAAATACTTATTTCCCTCATTAAAATGCAAATCAATTCATAACATTTTTTACATGCGTTTTTTTCTGGATTTTGTTGTTGTTATTCTGTCTCTCACTGTTCAAATAAACCTACCATTAAAATGATTGACTGATCATTTCTTTGTCAGTGGGCAAACGTACAAAATCAGCAGGGGATCAAATACTTTTTTCCCTCACTGTGTATATATATATATATATATATATATATATATATATATAGTACCAGTCAAAAGTTTGGACACACCTACTCATTCCAGGGTAATTTGTACTATTTTCTGCACTGTAAAATAATAGTGAAGACATCAAAACTATGAAATAACACATATGGAATCAGTAGTAGTAGTAACCAAAAACGTGTTAAATGAATTTGAAATTCTTCAATGTAACCACCCCTTTGCCTTGATGACAGCTTTGCACAGTCTTCGCATTCTTTCAATCAGCATCATGGGGTAGTCACCTGGAATGCATTTCAGTTATCAGGTGTGTCTTCTTAATTTGTGGAATTTCTTTCCTTCTTAACGGGTTTGAGCCAATCAGTTGTGTTGTGACAAGGTAGGGGTGGTATAAAGAAGATAGCCCTATTTGGTAAATACCAAATCCATATTATGGCAAGAACAGCTCAACAAAGCAAAGAGAAACAACAGTCCATCATTACTTTAAGACATGAAAGTCAGTCAATCCGGAACATTTCAATAACTTTTTTTCAAGTGCATTTGCAGAAACCATCAAGCGCTGCGATGAAACTGGCTCTCATGAGGACTGCCACAGGAAAGGAAGATCCAGAGTTACCTCTGCTGCAGAGAATACATTAATTAGAAATTGCAGCCCAAATAAATGCTTCACAGAATTCAAGTAACAGACATATCTCAATGTCAACTTTTCAGAGGAGACCGCATGAATCAGGTCTTCATGGTTGAGTTGCTGCAAAGAAACCACTACTAAAGGACACCAATAAGAAGAAGAGACTTGCTTGTGCCAAGAAACATGAGTAATGGATATTAGACCGGTGGAAATCTGTCCTTTTTGTCTGATGACTCCAAATATGCGATTTTTGGTTTCAACCGCTGTGTCTTTGTGAGACGCAGAGTAGGTGAACCGATTATCTCTGCATGTGTGGTTCCCACCGTGAAGCAAGGAGGAAGATGTATGATGGTGTGGGGGTGCTTTGCTGGTGACACTGTCAGTGATTTATTTAGAATTCAAGGCACACTTAACCAGCATAGCTACCATAGCATTCTGCAGTGATACGCCATCCCAATCTGGTTTGCACTTAGTGGGACTATCATTTGTTTTTCAACAGGACAATGACCCAACACACCTCCAGGCTGTGTAAGGGCTATTTGACCAAGAAGGAGAGTGATGGAGGGCTGCATCAAATGACCTGGCATCCACAATCACCTGACCTCAACCCAATTGAGATGGTATGAGATGAGTTGGACCGCAGAGTGAAGGAAAAGCAGCTAACAAGTGCTCAGTGGGAACTCCTTCAAGACTGTTCAAGCATTCCAGATGAAGCTGGTTGAGAGAATGCCAAGAGGGTGCAAATCTGTCAAGGCAAAGAGTGGCTGCTTTGAAGAGTCTCAAATATAAAATTGATTTTGTTTCACACTTTTTGGTTACTTCATGATTCCATGTGTTTCTTTTTCATAGTTTTCATTTCTTTGCTATTATTCTACAATGTAGAAAATAGTAAAGATAAAGAAAAACCATGGAATTAGTAGGTATGTCCAAACTGTTGACTGATACTGTATATTCGGTGGCTTTCGAAAGTATTCCCCCGCTTGTCATTTTTCCTATTTTGTTGCCTTACAACCTGGAATTACAATGGACTTTTAGGGGGTTTGTATCATTTGATTTACACAACTTGCCTACCACTTTGAAGATGCAAAAAAAATTATATTGTGAAACAAACAAGAATTAAGGCAAAAAAAACTGAACTTGAGCGTGCATAACTATTCACCTCTTTAAAGTCAATACTTTGTAGAGACACCTTTTGCCCATTCTTCAAGGCAAAACTTCTCCAGCTTCTTCAAGTTGTATAGGTTCCGCTGGTGTACAGCAAACTTTAAGTCATACCACAGATTCTCAATTGGATTGAGGTATGGGATTTGACTAGTCCATTCCAAGACTTTTAAATGTTTCGCCTTTAGCCACTCAAGTGTTGCTTTAGCAGTATGCTTTGGGCCATTATCCTGCAGGAAGGTGAACCTTCGTCCCAGTCTAAAATCTCTGGAAGACTGAAACAGGTTTCCGTCAAGAATTTCCCTGTATTTACCGCCATCCTTCAATTCTGACCAGTTTCCCAGTCCCTGCCGATAAAAAAACATCCCCACAGCATGATGCTGCCACCACCATGCTTCACTGTGGAGATGGTGTTCTCGGGGTGATGAGAGGTGTTGGGTTTGCGCCAGACAAAGCATTTTCCTTAATGGCCAAAAAGCAACATTTTAGTCTCATCTGACCAGAGTACCTTCTTCCATATGTTTGGGGAGTCTCCCACATGCCTTTTGGCAAACACCAAACATGTTTGCTTATTTTTTTCTGGCCACTCTTCTGTAAAGCCCAGCTCTGTGGAGTGTATGGCTTAAAGTGGTCCTATGGACAGATACTCCAATCTCCACTGTGGAGCTTTTCAGCTCCTTCAGGGTTATCTTTGCTCTTTGTTGCGCCTCTGATTAATGCCCCCCTTGCCTGGTTCATGAGTTTTGGTGGGCGGCCTCTCTTGGCAGGTTTGTTGTGGTGCCATTTTTTATAATGGATTTAATGGTGCTCCATGGGATGTTAAAAGTTTCAGATATTTTTTTATAACCCAACCCTGATCTGTACTTCTGCACAACTTTGTCCCTGACCTGTTTGGAGAGCTCCGTGGTCTTGCTTGGTGGTGCCCCTTGCTTAGTGGTGTTGCAGACTCTGGGGCCTTTCAGAACAGGTGTTTTTTTTACTGAGATCATGTGACCGATCATGTGACACTTAGATTGCACACAGGTGGAGTTTATTTAACTAATTATGTGACTTCTGAGGGTAATTGGTTGCACCCGATCTTATTTAGGGGCTTCATAGCAAAGGGGGTGAATACATATGCACAAGCCACTTTTCGATTTATGAATTTTTTTAAAAACATTTTTCATTTTACTTCACCAATTTTGATTATTTTGTGTATGTCCATTACATAAAATAAAAATAAAAATAAATTTAAATTACAGGTTGTAATGCAACAAAATAGGAAAAACGCCAAGGGGATGAAACCTCATCCCAACTGTAAACTATGGTGGAGGGAGCATCATGGTTTGCGGCTGCTTTGCTGCCTCATGGCCTGGACAGCTTGCTATAAACGACGGAACAATGTATTCAATGTAGTTTATCAATACATTTTGCTGGAGAATGTAAGGCCATCTGTCTGCCAATTGAAGCTCAAGAGAAGTTAGGTGATGCAACAGGACAACAACTCAAAAGACAGAAGTAAATCAACAACAGAATAGCTTCAACAGAAATACGCCTTCAGGAGTGGCCCAGTCAATCCTGACCTCAACCACAATTGAGATGCTGTGGCATTTTTATTTTTTATTTCACCTTTATTTAACCAGGTAGGCAAGTTGAGAACAAGTTTTCATTTACAACTGCGACCTGGCCAAGATAAAGCAAAGCAGTTCTACACATACAACAACACAGAGTTACACATTGGAGTAAACAAACACACAGTCAATAATACAGTGGAAAAAAAACTAATCTATTTACAATGAGGTAAGATAAGGAACGTAAGGCAATAAATAGGCCATGGTGGCGAAGTAATTACACTATAGCAATTTAACACTGGAATGGTAGATGTGCAGTAGATGAATGTGCAAAGTAAAAATACTGGGGTGCAAAGGAGCAAGATAAATAAATAAATACTGTAGGGGATGAGGTAGTTGGTTGGGCTATTAACAGATGGGCTATGTACAGGTGCAGTGATCTGTGAGCTGCTCTGACAGCTGGTGCTTAAAGCTAGTGAGGGAGATAAGTGTCTCCAGTTTCAGTGATTTTTGTAGTTCGTTCCAGTCATTGGTAGCAGAGAACTGGAAGGAAAGGCGGCCAAAGTAGGAATTGGCTTTGGGGGTGACCAGTGAGATATACCTGCTGGAGTGCGTGCTATGGGTGGGTGCTGCTATGGTTACCAGCGAACGGTTGAAAAGTATGCATTTGTTTTTTCTAGCAATTAAGAGCAGTTGGAGGCCACGGAAGGAGTGTTGTATGGCATTGAAGCTCGTTTGGAGGTTAGTTAACACAGTGTCCAAAGGGCCAGAAGTATACAGAATTGTGTCGTCTGCATAGAGGTGGATCAGAGAATCACCAGCAGCAAGAGCGACATCATTGATGTATACAGAGAAGAGAGTCGGCCCAAGAATTGAACCCTGTGGCACCCCCATAGAGCCTGCCAGAGGCCCGGACAACAGGCCCTCCGATTTAACACACTGAACTCTGTCTGCAAAGTAGTTGGTGAACCAGGCGAGGCAATCATTTGAAAAACCAAGGCTGTTGAGTCTGCCGATAAGGATGTGGTGATTGACAGAGTCGAAAGCCTTGGCCAGGTCAATGAATACGGCTGCACAGTAATGTCTCTTATCAATGGCGGTTATGATATTGTTTAGTACCTTGAGCGTGGCTGAGGTGCACCCGTGACCAGCTCGGAAACCGGATTGCACAGCGGAGAAGGTACGGTGGGATTCGAAGTGGTCAATGATCTGTTTATTAACTAGGCTTTCGAAGACTTTAGAGAGGCAGGGCAGGATGGATGTAGGTCTATAGCAATTTGGGTCTAGGGTGTCACCCCCTTTGAAGAGGGGGATGACCGCGGCAGCTTTCCAATCTTTAGGTATCTCGGACAACATGAAAGAGAGGTTGAGCAGACTGGTAATAGGAGTCCAGATTGTCCAGATTGTCTAGCCTAGCTGATTTGTACGGGTCCAGGTTTTGCAGCTCTTTCAGAACATCTGCTATCAAGATTTGGGTGAAGGAAAAGCTGGGGAGTAGCTGCGGAGCTGTTGGCCGGGGTTGGGTTAGCCAGGAGGAAAGCATGGCCAGCCGTAGAGAAATCCTTGTTGAAATTTTCGATTATCATGGATTTATCGGTGGTGACCGTGTTACCTAGCCTCAGTGCAGTGGGCAGCTGGGAAGAGGTGGTATTGTTCTCCATGGACTTGACAGTATCCCAAAACTTTTTGGAGTAACTTTTTGCAAATTTCTGTTTGAAAAAGCTAGTCTTTGCTTTCCTGACTGACTGCGTGTATTGGTTCCTGACTTCCCTGAACAGTTGCATATCACGGGGGACTATTCGATGCTATAGCAGTCTGCCACAGGATGCTCTTGTGCTGGTCCAGGGCAGTCAGGTCTGGAGTGAACCAAGGGCTGTATCTGTTCTTAGTTCAATTTTTTTTGAAAGGGGCATGCTAGTTTAAGATGGTGAGGAAGTTGCTTTTAACTTCTTTGGGAGCAGCGCACGAGGTGACGGTTTTGGAGAGCCTGGCGTGCCCAAAGTAAAATGCCTCCCATTCAGGCCCAGAAAATAGGATATGCACATATGTAGTACCATTGGATAGGAAACACTCTGAAGTTTCTAAAAGTGTTAACAAGTGTTTTGTCTGTGACTATAACAGAACGGATATGGCAGGCGAAAACCCAAGGAATTTCTGTCCTGGAAAAAGTGGTTTTGACGCATTGCCTCATTTGGAACCCCCTCCCTTATGAAAATGCCCATATAAGGGCATATGAATGCAGTACCTATTGCTTCCTCTGGATGTCAACAGTCTCGAGAAAGTGTTTTGATTATTTTTAGTTGCTTTTAGATTGTAGAAGAAGACGAATAAGGAAGTGGCCACACAGATGTCAATAGATGAAAATGTGCATTCCCGGCTGGCGCGCTCTGTGGTTTTTTCCTTTCTTATCGCCCAGTTTATATTCCGGTTGAAATATTATACTATATATACATAACAGTGTTCCTAAGGATACATTTACAATTATGTTTGATTGTTCTTGGACAAGTTTATAGGTATAAGTTGAACGAGTTCTCTTCACGTTTCAATGGACGAGTGGAGGCTGTATTTTCTCATTATAACGCGCCAACCAATACATATAACATATAATACATTACTTTTTCTAACAAAAGAACCATGGATTGTCTTCGTTGGACACTTGGGAAGCCCTCAGCAGAAGTTCTTCAAAAGGTAATTGATTTGTTTTCGCTGTGAAATATGTTTTCTGTGAACCGTGAAGTCTTATGAATTTATGGTAATGAAAAAATATGTGGGGTGCTATCCTCAAACAATCAAATGTGGTGCTTTCGCCATAAAGCCTTTTTGAAATCTGACAACGCTGTGATATTGCCAAGAAGCAGAGCTTTTGATGACTATGAAACACTTGTATATTGATGAATGTTTAATAATTCAACTTTTGGATTTTGAATTTGGCGCCTTGCATTTCACCGGGTAGTGTCGGGAGTGGGGCGCTAGCGCACCACTGCTCCCTAAGAAGTTAAAGAACGATCAGTCATCCTCGACTGACGGAATTAGGTCAATATCCTGGCAGGATACCCGGGCCAGGTCGATTAGAAAGGCCTGCTCGCAGAAGTGTTTTAGGGAGCGTTTGACAGTGATAAGGGGTGGTGGTTTAACCGCGGGCCCATAGCAGATGCAGGCAATGAGGCAGATCCTGATTTGAAAACAGCAGAGGTGTATTTGGAGGGCAAGTTGGTCAGGATAATATCTATGAGGGTGCCCATGTTTACAGATTTAGGATTGTACCAGGTGGGTTCATTGATGATTTGTGTGAGATTGAGGGCATCTAGCTTAGATTGTAGGACTGCCGGGGTGTTAAGCATATCCCAGTTTAGGTCACCTAACAGAACAAACTCTGACGATAGATGGGGGGCAATCAATTCACATATGGTATCCAGGGCACAGCTGGGAGCTGAGGGGGGTCTATAGCAGGTGGCAACAGTGAGAGACTTATTTCTGGAGAGAATAATTTTTAGAATTAGAAGTTAGAACTGTTTGGGCATAGACCTGGAAAATATGACAGAACTTTGCAGGCTATCTCTGCAATAGATTGCAACTCCTCCCCCTTTGGCAGTTCTATCTTGGCGGAAAATGTTGTAGTTGGGTATGGAAATCTCAGAATTTTTGGTGGCCTTTCTAAGCCAGGATTCAGACATGGCAAGGACATCAGGGTTGTTTGAGTGTGCTAATGCAGTGAGTAAAACAAACTTAGGGAGGAGGCTTCTGATGTTAACATGCATGAAACCAAGGCTTTTTCGATTACAGAATAATTCAGGGCATAGTGTGCAGACAGGGGTATGGTAGGGTGAGGGTACAGTGGTGGTAAGCCCAGGCACCGAGTGATGATAAGAGTGGTTGCATCTCTGGACGTGCTGGTAATACTGGGTAAGGTCACCATGTGTGGGAGGTGGGACAAAGGAGGAATCTGAGGCATGTAGAGTGGGCATAGGGGCTCCACTGTAAACTAAAACAATGATAACTATCCTAAACAACAGTAAACAGGGCATATTGACATTTGAAAGAGGCATAAAGCAAACACAGATGTTGATTGGGAGAGCTAGCTTAGACACAACGGGTAAGACCACAACAGCTAATCAGCTAAGATAACAACAACAGGTAAACTGGCGATGAATGGGCAAAGAGGGTTGGTTAGCTACACACAGGGCCTGAGTACGCGGCTGGGGCCGACAGATAAACAAAAATAAACAGAATGGGGTACCGTGATTAATGAATAGTCCAGCAGGCATCAGCTATGTAGCCGAGTGATCATAGGGTCCAGTGAACAGCAATAGATGGAACAGGGAAGCCGCGAGGTATTCATTACTACGCCGCACGCAGGAGACACGGCGTTTAAAGTTAGAGTTAGCCGGCCGGGGTTGGTAGAACCGTCTGCTCCGACGTCCGACAGAGGCCAGTTGCAGGCACAGCAGATGGAGTATTCGTCGGCAGACCAGTCGAGGTGGTACGACGGGGGCGTCGTGTCGAGAAGGGGTCCAAGCCAGCTGGCGAGAGAGGTATTGTTGTTGTGGTACTTTCCTTTGCTAGCTGGGAGATGCGCCTGGCTCGCGGCTAACTGGTGCTAGCTTCGGGGCAGGGGTGTTAGCCACTATAGCCACTCGGAGGCAGCGATGAATCCGGTGCCAGGGTCGAGCTTACGGCAAGGAACCAGTGGAGTAGTGGGTTCTAGCCGTGTTTGGGAGGAGGCCGGGAGGTGGGCCTGGCTTAGGGCTGGGTCACTCGGGGGCATCTAGCTAGCTGTGGAGATCAGGTGTAGTGGTCCAGGGTTTACGGCAGGGATCCGGCATTGTAGTGGAGAAACAGTCCGATACTGGCAGGCTGGCGAGTATTATCCAGGCTAAAAAGGGCTGCTGTCTGTGCAGAAGGTAAAGGCCGCTAGCAGTGGCTAACAGGACTAAATAGCTAGTAGCTAATTAGCGTGCTAGCTTCCGATAGAGTTCTGTCTAAAAGGTCTAGAAAATTGCGGTTCCGTAGCACATTGGGTGAGGCAGGTTACCGGAATGTATATTTAATATAAAATGGAAAAGAGATTGAAAATAAATTTGAAATATATACAAAAAAAGACGAAAAATACAAAAGTACAAGAGGGGACGAACAAAAACACGTCTGCACTGCTACGCCATCTTGATAATGTGTGACCTCAAGAGAGCGGTTTACACCAGACATCCCAAGAATATTGTGGAACTGAAACAGTTTTGTAAAGAGAAATGGTCCAAAATTCCTCCTGACCGTTGTGCAGGTCTGATCCGCAACTACAGAAAACGTTTGGTTGAGGTTATTGCTGCCAAAGGAGGGTCAACCTGTTATTAAATCCAAGGGTTCACATACTTTTTCCAACTTGCACTGTGAATGTTTACACAGTGTGTTCAATAAAGACATGAACAATTATAATTGTTTGCGTGTTATTAGTTTAAGCAGACTGTGTTTGTCTATTGTTGTGACTTCGATGAAGATCAAATACAATTTTATGACCAATTTATGCAGAAATCCAGGTAATTCTAAAGGGTTCACATACTTTTTCTTCCCACTGTATATTTCTGTTCAGTTTTTTCCCTTTAGATACTATTGGCCTAATTCCAATACTTCCAAAGTATACAGCAATCAAAGGCGTTATTGTCATCATAAAAGGTGAATGATGGGCGTTTTCCAGGCAGAGTTAAAATGCTCGTTCACAGGTCTGATTTATACTGGGTGCCATGCGTATGTATGGAATGTTCCAAGTTGAAAAATAATGTATATTAATTTATCAATGAATGAAAGTCCCTAATGACTAGCCTTTTTATAAGTGATTGATCTACTAGGACAGTCACTGGCCACTAAGTTTTGTACATTCCTTAAAGCAAAGGTTCCCCTTTCTAACTTCTGCTAACCTTAACGGCTTAACCGTTTCACCCGAACTGTAATGTTGTTCACAGGTTGTAGATAGTTATTGGTAACAAACTTAACACAAACTCATGTGTGATGTCTCCTCGCTAATTAGTACCTTTTATTTCCCAGTGCCCCGTTTTATTCTGGAAGAAACATGGACTGTAATACATTTATTTACATTTTTATGAAAGGTTTTATTTATACAGGGTGGATCACCATTGAGACCAGGGTTTCATTTGCTAGGGAGCCCTGTGAACATACCAGAAATCCAACAAGATTAATCAAGACAAACAACTCTCACATATCACCTCCTTTAAACTCAATCTAAACTGTCCTGTCCATTGGAGGGAAGCAAGTCTAATTTCAAGGTAGCCTGAAGGCTATTCCATGAGCTGGGGCATAAAAACTAACAACATTTCTGCCGACTTCAGTGGAGACATATGGACCTCCAGAACCAGCCTGTCTAGAGAGCGGGTGTAATGCCTGGATCTCCAGTTAGTATGTGAGCTGAGGTAGTGGGGGAGTCTTTGAAGAACCCCTCTATATACAAAAAGTAGCCAATGATGGGCCCTTTTGGTAGTCAGACTCCCAGCCAAAGGAACTATGCAGCGAAAATGATCCCCAGTGATAAAACACAGTGCTGAATGATAGACTGAATCTAAGGTTTTAAAACAGAGGCTGCCACATTCATGTAGATTATATCACCATTAGGGTTGCACATTTTGGGGAATATTCAGAGGTGGAAACTTTCCGTGGGAATTAATGGGAATATATGGAAATTAACAGGAATATATGGGAATTAACGGAAATATATGCACATTTAATATTAATACCATTTAAATGTAGATGTTTTTTTGCATTGGATATATTTACCATATCATATGGAGACAGAAACATAAACCTAAACATAAACCTTATAAGTAGACATAATTGCAAATGATTAAATCCTTCCAATAGAAATAAAAAAAACAATTTAGTTTGACTCTTCACATGGGATGATTTCACTGAACAACAAAAGAAAGGGAGTATTGAATGATCCCCAATGATCCATCGCATCTCCCAAAAACGTTTTCAACATGCATCTGTAAAATGATAGTCTAGAAACTAAAGCTTTGGTTGTGTTCCTCTCAGGCTTCCATGTCTTCTCCCTGGACCTCCTCAATGTCCACCTCTTGAACATCAGACTCAGGCCTCATCTTCACTGTCACTTTCCAACCTTGTTGAGGATGGCTCATTGTCAGGCTCAAAAAGCTTCAAATTTGCCCGGATGGCCACCAATTTTTCAACCCTTGTATTGGTCAGCCTTTTGCGTGCTTTGGTGTGTGTGTGTTCCCAAGCAAGGACCAGTTGCGCTCTGAGGCGGCTGATGTTGGTAGGATTTGGAGGATGATGGAGGCAACAGGGGAAAGAGCCTCAGTTCCACAAAGTCCCTTCCACCAGGTGGCTGATGAAATATGTTGGCACGACTGCCATATTGCATCTCCATCCCAAAGCCCTTGCTTGGAAGTGTACTTCGCCAGACTGCCAATAACCTTGCCCTCATCCAGGCCAAGGTGGCGAGACACGGTAGTGATGACACCATAGGCCTTGCTGATCTCTGCACCAGACAGGAATGCTCTTGCCAGCATACTTGGGGTCCAACATGTACGCTGCAGCGTGTGATGTGAGGGTAGGACTCCTCCACTTTAGACCAAGCAGCCTTCATGTTTGCAGCATTGTCTGTCACCAGTGCAAATACCTTCTGTGGTCCAAGGTCATTGGTAACTGCCTTCAGCTCATCTGCAATGTACAGACCGGTGTGTCTGTTGTCCCTTGTGCCGGTGCTCTTGTAGAATACTGGTTGAGGGGTGGAGATGATGTAGTTAATTATTCATTGCCCAGGGACATTCGACCACCCATCAGAGATGATTGCAATACAGACTGCTTTCTTAATGATTTGCTTGACTTTCACTTGAACTCTGTTGAACTCTGCATACAGCAAATGGGTAGATAAAGCATGTCTGGTTGGAGGGGTGTATGCTGGGTGAAGAACTTCCAATACGAGTATCAGAGGTGAACCAGTTGCATACACAGCTCGAGCAAGACATTCATCAGCATTTCTCTGACTACGTTCCTCCATTGAGTCAAAAAAACATCTGATTCCAGGAGGACCATGAGCTGTTGCTATCGATAAGGTGTCTGATTCATCATTTTCACCTCGAATATAAGTAGAGGGACTTTTGTCAGAGGTTGCTTGTTGTGAGTGCTCTGGGAACTTTATTCACTAACCAGATGATTCTGCATCTTTATTGCATTCTTCACATATGATGTGGCACAGTATTTGCAGCTTTTCCTTCTACATTAGTTGCAGAGAAATGTCTCCACACATCAGATGTGCCCGTGGCATTTTCTGCTAAAGATTAGGGAAAAAATGAGTAAAAACAACCCAAATACAATTCCATGTACAGATAAATAATTTAGCAGTTAGATTAAACAACTCCTTTTGTAATGTTTTAAAATGAAACGTATGGAAACAGGTGAATTAACACTCTTCAGTTAGCAGGCTCAGGCAAGCTAAACCCACATGGTAGCAAAAACTAACTATCAGAAATTGTTAACAAGTTAGAAATTATTTAAACACTTTTCTGTAGGCTACAATTTACTAGTTAACAAAAAATTATGTATGTCATATAAAATGTATTCACCCCACCCAGTATTGTAATAAAAACTTACCAGAAAGCATGTAGTCCTTGGCTCAGACAGTGTAGTAGTGTGGGCCCAATAGCATCTCATTAGTGTGAAAGATCTTGAGAATCAGCTGTGATGGGGGAATGCACTGTGCATGCAGAGGGTTGCAATTCCATTGAATTGGGGATAGTTTAACCAAAATATGCCACAAGACCTAGAATTGCCTTATGTGTGTCCCACAAAAAAGGTTCACTGTTATAAGCTAACTTTTTTGATTAATTTAAGCAAAATTCCCCAAATTCCAGGGCTTAACTTTCCAGAAATTTACCGGAAAGTTTCCGACCCTTTACAACCCTATTCACCATAAGTACTGGGAGAAGCGTTGCTTGAACAATCTTCCTTCTACTTTCCAAAGTGAAGCAGTATTTATTTCTATAAAAGAAACCAATCTTAATTGTCAACTTTTTTGTCTGTTTTTTAAGACAATTTATCGTCAGTCCACATACCCAAGGACTTAAAATGGGGAACTTGATCAATTTGGGCTTCCTTCAATGTGCCAATATGCAGGTCCTCTGGGTCAATATTATGAAACCTAGAGAACAACATAAACTTGTTTTATTAGCATTCAGCGCTAGTTTAAAATTAGTAAGCAATTTTTGAATTCATTCAAAACCATGCTGAAGGTCATGAATGGCCTGCTGTACTGAGGGTCACATGAGTAAATAACTGTATCATCCATGTAGAGATTAATGTTGCAGGTTTTAACAGATAGATCAATATTATTTATACAGTATAAATAGTGAAGAGAACAGGGCCCAAAATTGACCCCTGCGGCACACCTTTCGAAATATTTAGCGCACCACCACTCCCTGACTAATTAAGGAGCCTTTTGGACCTAGACTTGGCACTCCGGAACCGCTTGCCGTGCAGTAGCAGAGAGAACAGTCTATGACTAGGGTGGCTGGAGTCTTTGGCAATTTTTAGGGCCTTCTTCTGACATTGCCTGGTATAGAAGTTCTGGATGGTAGGAAGTTTGGCCCCAGTGATGTACTGGGCCGCAGGCACTACCCTCTGTAATGCCTTGCGGGCGGATGCCGAGCATTTGCCATACCAGGCAGTGATGCAACCAGTCAGGATGCTCTAGATGGTGCAGCTGTAGAACTTTTTGAAGATAAAAGGACCCATGCCAAGTCTTTTCAGCCTCTTGAGGGGGAATAGGCGTTGTTGTGCCCTCTTCACGACTGTCTGTCGTAGGTGTGTTTGGAACATGATAGTTTGTTGGTGATGTGGACACCAAGGAACTTGGAGCTCTCGACCTGCTCCACTACAGCCCCGTCGATGTGAATGGGGGGCGTGCTTGGCCCTCCTTTTCCTGTAGTCCACGATCATCTCCTTTGTCTTGATCACGTTGTGGGAGAGGTTGTTGTCCTGGCACCACACTACCAGGTCTCTGACCTCCTCCCTATCGGCTGTCTCATCGTTGTCATCTGCAAACTTAATGATGGTGTTGGAGTTGTGTTTGGTCACGCATTTGTGGGTGAACAGGGAGTACAGGAGGGGACTAAGCACGCACCCCTAAGGGGCCCCCGTGTTGAGGATCAGCGTGGCATATGTTGCTGCCTACCCTTACCACCTGGGGCTGGCCGTCAGGAAGTCCAGGATCCAGTTGCAGAGGGAGGTGTTAAGTCCCAGGGTCCTTAGCTTAGTGATGAGATTAGTGATGAGCTTTGAGTGCACTAGTGCTGAAAGCTGAGCTGTAGTCAATGAACAGCATTCTCACATAGGTGTTCCTTTTGTCCAGGTGCGAAAGGGCAGTGTGTAGTGCAATAGAGATTGTCATCTGTGGATCTATTGGGGCGGTAAGCGAATTGGAGTGGGTCTTGAGTTTCCATGGCGTTCTTGGGCACAGGGACTATGGTTGTCTGCTTGAAACATGTAGGTATTAGACTCGGTCAGGGTCTGGTTGAAAATGTCAGTGAAGACACTTGCCATACGTCCTGGTAATCTGTCTGGCCCTGCGGCCTTGTGAATGTTGACCTGTTTAAAGGTCTTACTCACGTTGGCTATGGAGAGCGTGATCACACTCTCATGCATGCCTCAGTGTTGCTTGCCTCGAAGCACGCATAGAAGTCATTTAGGTCGTCTGGAATCCTTGTGTCACTGAGAAGCTCGCAGCTGGGCTTCCCTTTGTAGTCTGTAATAGTTGGCAAGCCCTACCACAACCGGCAAGCTTTAGAGCTGGTGTAGTAGGATTCAATCTTAGTCCTGTATTGACGCTTTGCCTGTTTGATGATTCATCGGAGGGCATAGTGGAATTTCTTAACCGGGGATCGACATTTATTTCTCAAGTGTCTGAAGGACTGCCAGTCAGACATAGAATCAGTCAGCCTTTGCCAAGCTACATTTTTCTCCTGAAGTTTCTCTGATAGTTCATACGTGAACCAGTGATTAGCTCTATCCCTTACCCTTTGTTTCTTGAACGGAGCATTCTTATCTGCAATAGAGTGTAGCAAAGAAGTAAAACAATTTAGGGCCTGATCCGAGTCAGAGATATCTGACACAACCCCCCCTATTCATACATTACCAGATCAGACAAGAATTGTTGCTCATTGAAATTAATATAATTTCTCTTTGTAATAGTGTGAGGCCGAGAATTAGGTACCTCTCCATCTCTTATGCAGAAAACGTGGTGACTAATGGTTACTAAACTCATTAACAAAAATTCAATTTTCTGTATACTTATAAAGGGCATTTGTAAAAAATAATATGTACAGTTGCTAGCGAAAGTATTCACCTCCCTTGGCATTTTTCCTATTTTGTTGCCTTACAACCTGGAATAGGCCATTCCAAGACATTCAAATGTTTCCCCTTTAACCACTCGAGTGTTGCTTTAGCAGTATGCTTTTACACCTGCATTGCTTGCTGTTTGGGGTTTTAGGCTGGGTTTCTGTACAGCACTCTGTGACATCAGCTGATGTAAGAAGGGCTTTATAAATACATTTGATTTGATTTGATTGCCCTGCTGGAAGGTGAACCTCCGTCCCAATCTCAAATCTCTGGAAGACTGAAACAGGTTTCCCTCAAGAATTTCCACCACCATGCTTCACTGTGGGGATGGTATTCTCAGGGTGATGAGAGGTGTTGGGTTTGCGCCAAACATAGCGTTTTCCTTTATGGCCAAAAAGCTACGTTTTAGACTCATCTGACCAGAGTACCTTCTTCCATATGTTTGGGGAGTCTCCCACATTTCTTTTGGCGAAGATCAAACGTGTTTGCTTATTTTTTCTTTAAGCAATGGCTTTTTTTCTGGCCACTCTTCCGTAAACCTCAGTTCTGTGGAGTGTACGGCTTAAAATGGTCCTATGGACACTCCATTCTCCGCTGTGGAGCTTTGCAGCTCCTTCAGGGTTATCTTTGGTCTCTTCGTTGCCTCTCTGATTAATGCCCTCCTTGCCTGGTCCGTGAATATTGGTGGACGGCCCTCTCTTGGCAGGTTTGTTGTGGTGCCATATTCTTTTAAATTTTTTATAATGGATTTAATGGTGCTCCGTGGGATGTTCAAAGTTTCAGATCTTTTTTTTATTACCCAACCCTGATCTGTACCTCTCCACAACTTTGTCCCTGACCTGTTTGGAGAGCTCCTTGGTCTTCATGGTGCTGCTTGCTTGGTGGTGCCCCTTGCTTAGTGGTGTTGCAGACTCTTGGACCTTTCAGAACAGGTGTGTGTATACAGTGAGGGGAAAAAAGTATTTGATCCCCTACTGATTTTGTAAGTTTGCTCACTGACAAAGAAATGATCAGCCTATAATTTTAATGGTAGGTTTATTTGAACAGTGAGAGACAGAATAACAACAAAAAAACGCATGTGAAAAATGTTATAAATTGATTTGCATTTTAATGAGAGAAATAAGTATTTGACCCCCTCTCAATCAGAAAGATTTCCTGCTCCCAGGTGTCTTTTATATAGGTAACGAGCTGAGATTAGGAGCACACTCTTAAAGGGAGTGCTCCTAATCTCAGTTTGTTACCTGTATAAAAGACACCTGTCCACAGAAGCAATCAATCAATCAGATTCCAAACTCTCCACCATGGACAAGACCAAAGAGCTCTCCAAGGATGTCAGGGACAAGATTGTAGACCTACACAAGGCTGGAATGGGCTACAAGGCCATCACCAAGCAGCTTGGTGAGAAGGTGACAACAGTTTGTGCGATTATTCGCAAATGGAAGAAACACAAAATAACTGTCAATCTCCCTCGTTCTGGGGCTCCATGCAAGATCTCACCTCGTGGAGTTGCAATGATCATGAGAACGGTGAGGAATCACCACATTTCCGGTTTTTATTATTTTAAATTTTTTGAAACAAGGTATTTTTTAAATTTCACTTCACCAATTTGGACAATTTTGTGTATGTCCATTACATGAAATCCAAATAAAAATCTATTTAAATTAAAGGTTGTAATGCAACAAAATAAGAAAAAAGGCAAGGGCGATGAATACTGTAAAAAAGTAGATTTTTCAGGCTGTTTAAAGTTGAGGCGGGTTGGTTCAGTTATCAACTGATGCTGATATCTTTCAGTCTATCAGAAACTGACATGAACTAATCCATATTAATATCACCCAAAATTGATCATTCAGATTTACCAAGTTAGATAGCAAGTCAGACAATTGGCGAAGAGCACATGTTGAAAATGTAAGTTGTCTTTTGTAAATATGACTTCACCTCTGTCAGATCTAACTAGCCAGAGGCACATCAGTATCCGGCACAGTCATATTTAGCCAAGTTTCAGATATTACCAGAATGTCCACGTTAGTTTAATAGGCCAGAATTATATATAGGGGCACCAGATGGTATAGGGGCACCAGGTGAGGTAAGTATAGAAAAAGACAATAAGATACACACACACCAATACCAAAACATCTGATAAGACTGGGGATTTATCATTTTAATCAAAGTCAAAACATTCAGGTCCACTTTAGGTGAAGACTAACTGTCACCTTTGACCTCTCACCTCTGCAGGCCCTCCGGCTGTCTTCTCTGCTGTGTTCCGGCCTCTGACTGCTGATTGGAGCTGGCCTGGTGTGCGTATAGGTGTGTGAGAAGATGAAGTCCAGTATGTGGCGGAGGCTGCTGTTGGTGGGCATGTTGGCATGGGCTCTGCTCTTCCTGGCTCTGCTCTCCTACTTCCTGGATACCCCCGTGTACAATGGGCCCCTGACCTCCGCCAGCTCGTCGCTCTCCCAGCACCCCGACACACGGCGCCTGGCCTCCATCCAAGGCGCCTCCCACCAGCAGCACCGCTCCATCAGGGGCTCCCGGCCCGAACCCACCTACACCACCTTTACCACCGCCTATCCCGACCCAGACCCTAACCATTACCCAGTCTCAGAGCCTAGCTCCTCCTCCACCACCCCTGAGCCTGGCCTGGAGCTGAGCTACGGGACCAGCCAAGAAACAGAGGGAGGCAGCCGCCAGCAGCAGGACCACCTGGATGCCCAGACCCTGGCTGCCTGGTCCTCCTCTAGCACGGAGAATGTGGGTTCCCACTCCGTCCAGACTGTGACTCGAAACAGTGAGAGAACTGCCTGGACCGCCTCCGACGCCGGCCGGGGGCTCAAACGAACCACACGCCGGTCCTCACGTGAGGATGAAGAGGAGGAGCAGGGGGTAGAGACGAACAACAGCCACAAGAGGTGGACCATGGTGGGGGAGCATGGTGGGGAGAGGCGAGGAAAAGAAGAGGATGGTTTAGAGGAGGACTACTCCTCCATGTCTGCCCCGCTGCTGCAGCAACTCTGGCGGGGAAAAGTGTCCTCTGGGATGCTGTCCCCGCGACTGCAGAGTGCCAAGTGGAACTACCTGAGCGCCAACAAGCACCACGTAACCTATAGACGAGGCCGGCGGGCTGCTCAGGGCTCCAGGGAACTGCTGTGTGAGCTGAAGGACCAGGCCCGGCTGAGGACGCTGGACGGGTCCGAGCAGCCCTTCTCTTCGCTGGGCTGGGCCCGCCTGGTACCGCGCCTGGCCCTGGAGAAGCTCTACAGACAAGGGGGCCAGAGGGGCTTTAGGAGCTGTGCTGTGGTGACCTCAGCTGGGGCTATTTTGCACTCAGGCCTGGGGAAGGAGATCGGTGAGTGGAGGGTAGAGGGGTGGGAAAAGAGGTAGAGGGGAGCAGAAGAGGGGGAGAGGGAAGGGAGGGAAAGAGATTGAAGGCAGGGTGATGGAGGGATGCAGGTTAAATGGGATGAAGGGATTAACCTCTCAGGGATTGCTGGGGCGCTAGCGCCCTAATCCCGACACTACCAGGTGAAATGTAAGGCGCCAAATTCAAAATCCAAAAGTTGAATTATTAAACATCCACCAATATACAAGTGTTCCATACTCATCAAAAGCTCTGTTTCTTGGCAATATCACAGCGTTGTCAGATTTCAAAAAGGCTTTACGGCAAAAGCAGCACATTTGATTGTTTGAGGGTAGCACCTCACATATTTTTCCCATAGCCATGAATCGATTAGCCATCACGGCACACACATAACACATTTCACAGCGAACACAAATCAATTACCTGTTGAAGAACTTCTGCTGAGGTCATCCTAAGTGTCCAACGAAGACAATCCATGGTTCTTTTGTTAGAAAAAGTAATGTATTTTATCCATAAATCTCCATTTGGTTATGGCGTTATAATCAGAAACGACAGCCTCCACTCCTCCATTGAAGCGTGGCGCAAACTCGTTCATCTTATACCTATAAACTTGTCCAAGAACAATCAAACATAGTTTTAAATGTATCCTTAGGAACACTTTTTACGTATATTTACTATTATAAATCAACCGAATATAAACTGATCGATAAAGACGGTAAAGCGACACTGCGGCGCCTTGTCGGGAGCGCGCACTGGGTACTGTTTACATAAAAAGTACACTTCCTGGTTTGCTCTTCTTCTCTGGTCTAATTCATCCAAAATGAAAATTTACACTGTCTCGAGACTGTTGACATCTAAAGGAAGCGATCGGTACTGCATTCATATGCCCTTATATGGTCATTTTCATGAGGGAGGGGTTCCAAATGAGCAATGTGTCAAAATCACTTTTTCTAGGACAGAAATTCCTCGGGGTTTCGCCTGCCATATGCGTTCTGTACTAAATATGTGCATATCCTAATTTTCTGGGCCTGAATGGGAGGCATTTTACTTTGGGCACGCCAGGCTCTCCAAAACCGACCCCTCAGCTAACAAGTTAAAGAGAACTGGGAAACTTTTATCTGTACAGTAGATTAAAAAACATCAACTTTGTTTTCCCTTTACCCAATAGTTAAATAAAGGTTAAATAAAATAAAATTGAAATAATACCCTAATGAATAATACCCTATGTGTTGTGACTGTGTTGTGACTGTGTGTCTCAGAGTGTGAAATACATCATAAAAAAACTCATATATATTTTACATTTATTTAACTAGGCAAGTCAGTTAAGAACAAATTCTTATTTTCAATGATGGCCTAGAAACAGTGGGTTAACTGCCTTGTTCAGGGGCAGAACACCATTGATCCTGATCAGCATTCTCTGTGACAACCCTGTCTCTGGCAGTCTGTCTGTGTGAAGGGAGAATGATGGCTCTTTACGCCGTGACATCCACAGCATTGATTGGAAAGTCAAATTGTCATATAACTCTATCGACTTCCCCATTCGCCTCTAGCATAGTGTTAGTTTATTGTAGCAGAGAGAGACGTTTTGGCTTGGGCTCTATTCTGTCTCTCACACACTGAGTAGCAGACATCTGTCACCCTGTAGTAACAATCTCTGTGATTGGCTGAAAGGGCTTTGGCATAAATAATTCAAGCCAATCAGATCTCCAGAAGGGTCTTGATGAGTTAGTTTGGAGATCCTCTATAGACTTTTAGAATACTTTGGCCGACTGCATTGCGTTATCTGTGTGTGTTTGTGTGTTCTGTTCTCTGTGTTGGAGGCTCTATGGTGCATGGGGATAGTGTGAACTCCGGGACAGATGGCTCACTTTGGGGGGGATAAAAGCAACCCTTCTGATAACAAATCAATTTAGTTCACATCACCCATGTAGATTAGCGATGCAAATTTCGGTACATTTTGCTGCCGACTAACAGACCCTCATTAACCAGTCAACAAACTGTAAAAAAGTAAGTAAAATGACATGACCAACAGAAATACTATCAGAGATCTGTATATAATGACGAGATGCTTATGTTTCCGCCATTACAATGGGAGTCGTCCCAAGGCGGGAAGGCCCAAAATAAGCCCATAGAAACGCATTGGACTTATTTTGGACAGATTTTGGCGAGAGTGTAACCTCTCGCTTCGCCTATTCCTCTCTGATACTATGCATGCATACAAGGACAGGACATTTTTCATTAAGAGCTTAATGGAAACATACAACAATTGTCAAAAGGCTGTAACCTATTATTGAACATGCAACTCCTGTAATGAAGCAGCTAATAAAACTTATTTTCAAGCATTTGCCTAAATGCAATTCCAGCTTAGTGTATGTAAACTTCTGACCCACTGGAATAGTGATACAGTGAATTATAAGTGAAATAATCTGTCTGTAAACAATTGTTGGAAGAATTACTTGTGTCATACACAAAAACTGTCGTTTCTTAAAAAGAAATTTGTGGAGTGGTTGAAACACTTAGTTTGGAGTCATTAAAACTCATTTATGTAAACTTCCGATAGTGTATGTGGACACACATTCAAACTAGTGGATTCGGTTATTTCAGCCACACCTGTTGCTGACAGGTGTATACTAAAGAGTTCAGTGGCACCGTCACAGGATGCCACCTTTCCAACAAGTCAGTTTGTCAAATGTCTACCCTGCTAGAGCTGCCCCGGTCAACTGTCAGTGCTGTTATTGTGAAGTGGAAACAACTAGGAGCAACAACGGCCACTCACCGACCGATCAACCAACCAAACAATCTAGGGGGAACTCCTGCCTGATAAAGACCTTTGTGATGAGCCACAAAATGAACTCATTCAGTATTGAACCTCTGTGATGTTAGAAGAGCCAAACATTGTTTAATTCACTGTATAGATTGGAGAACAGGAAATCAGACTACATTGATCTCACTTAGTTACGACAAATGGAGAGCCTGGGACTATAAGGTTCTATCTGTTAAAATAGGATTCTGAGATAGTTGGATTTACAGTTCAGAACCGTCATTGGTTTAAATGGTGGCAGCAATTTTTTTTATATTATTCTTTTGAACTTAACAACATGAATTGGGGTATTTATAATACTATATAGGTAGAGAACATTGAATGGAATAAGGCTATGTCAATAACTACATTTTGACCAAAATCTAGATCCTTATAGTCCCAATAGGTGTTTCTGAACTCCTGAGGTGGAAATGCCTTTCTATCTTCCCATCCTTTCCTTCACGGCAAGGTGTGTGTGTGTACGTGCGTGTGTGTGTGTGTACGTGCGTGTGTGTGTGTGTATGTACGTGTGTGTGTACGTGCGTGTGTGTGTGTGTGTGTACGTGCGTGTGTGTGTGTGTATGTACAAGCATGTGAGCGTGTGTTTGGGATTATCTGTAGTCGTCTGCACTGTACTGTACTGTTTTGCTGCCACCATGTTGTGAATTGACTGAATAACACCCTCAGCGGCCTTTTATGTTCAAGTCCTCTCACCACCTCACCGCTCTTTCCCTCCACATCTTTCAACCTCCACCCCCCATCACACACTGCCGTTCTGAATTCCAAATAGACCCCCATTCCTTGGCTATCGCTTACCTTAGCCGCTATTAGAGCTATTACCATATGGCTTGTACATGGCCGTTCATTTGAAATCTAAGAAGTACCTTTTGAGATGAAGACTGTGGATCCAGTAACATTACTCTATCAGCTATAGTCCTGGGATAAATAAATGGTCCCCTCCATCGGGCCGAAGACCAAAACCTACACTTTGAATGTCAGTGAGAACTTGGAGTCCGTCCACAGGGGTTAAGCTAAGTGTTGATCTACTGAATGCCAATACACACCACATGATTTACTGGTGTCATTGAGGAAGAGGAGGATAGCTTTGCTGTGGAAGCCCATCTGTTGAAGTGTCAGATCAACCATACATGATCGTTCATCCATGTGTCATGTAGCCCTGCTGAAGTCACAATGGACTGCCCATCAATCATAACTGTGTGTGTGTGTGTGTGTGTGTGTGTGTGTGTGTGTGTGTGTGTGTGTGTGTGTGTGTGTGTGTGTGTGTGTGTGTGTGTGTGTGTGTGTGTGTGTAGGCCAGTAGGACACACTCCCTGTCTCTATGCTGTGTACTAGCCTGTTGATGGCCTCTAGGCTAGACTAGGTTCAGTCTGAAAAAGTTGTTTCCTGGTGGTGATTGATGATGGGTCATACAGTTCATTCTGGTAGAGCAGACCAGTGCCTGTCAAAGTCCCTTCAGTTACACACATTGACCACTAGGCTGCACTCTTTCTGTGTCTATGAGTAGTGATACTGTCATGTACAAAGCACAGAGCTGAGTCCTGCACCAGATCGTTCATGTACCGGATTGTTCATGCCAAATGGCTATTCACGCTTACCAGTCATTCAGCTCAAGTGTTTTGAATATGGCTGAAAGCAGAGGGCTTTTTCTGTCTCTATGGAGGGATGAGAGGGTCTGTCAGGGTGAAGGGGAAGAGGTCACTTCTTTCAGGTCAGGGAGACTTGCTAGTGAAGAGCTTTAGCTCAACTGCAGGCTCTCAGCGTATCACTAGAGGTAAAGAAGATGCAGGTACTCCTGCTCTCTCTCTCATGCTCTCTTTCTCTCTATAAATATTTTTGGCTCTTTGTGGATTTAACCCTGTTTGTCTGTTTGAGCCGTAGGTTAACATTGTGTGTGTGTGAATCCTGTTTGTTCTAATTTCCCTGAGCCACCACCTTAACCAACTAAATCATAGTATTTGACCAGTGTAAACAGTCTGGACCAGCTAAATCATAGTATTTGGCCAGAGTAAACAGTCTGGACCAGCTAAATCATAGTATTTGGCCAGAGTAAACAGCCTGGACCAGCTAAATCATAGTATTTGACCATAGTAAACAGTCTGGACCAGCTAAATCATAGTATTTGACCATAGTAAACAGTCTGGACCAGCTAAATCATAGTATTTGACCATAGTAAACAGTGTAGACCAGCTAAATCATAGTATTTGGCCAGAGTAAACAGTGTAGACCAGCTAAATCATAGTATTTGACCAGTGTAAACAGTCTGGACCAGCTAAATCATAGTATTTGGCCAGAGTAAACAGTCTGGACCAGCTAAATCATAGTATTTGGCCAGAGTAAACAGTCTGGACCAGCTAAATCATAGTATTTGACCATAGTAAACAGTCTGGACCAGCTAAATCATAGTATTTGACCATAGTAAACAGTGTAGACCAGCTAAATCATAGTATTTGGCCAGAGTAAACAGTGTAGACCAGCTAAATCATAGTATTTGACCAGTGTAAACAGTCTGGACCAGCTAAATCATAGTATTTGGCCAGAGTAAACAGTCTGGACCAGCTAAATCATAGTATTCGACCGACCGCCCCATGTGCCCCCCCCAAAATAATCTTGGGGTTGCCCCTGGGCTGTTTGTGGACGCGGACCCCGGCGGCGTCGCTGTCCCCCATTTATTCCTCGGCGACTCCCGCCTAGGAAGGGTCTCGCGTCCACCCATGATCTCCTCCCAAGTCCAACTCTCCTTTACCTTCGTTGCACGCTGCTTGGTCTTGGACTGGTGGGATTTTCTGTCACGATCTTCTTTCGAATAACTGGACCAAGGCGCAGCGTTCATTGAGTTCCATATTTTTAATAGTAAGTGGAACAATACAGGGCTCTCTATGGCCAGGACGTGACAGACGCTTGATTTTCTTAGCTGAGTGGCATTTGATTTTCTTAGCTAAGTGGCATTTGATTTTCTTTGTTCAGTGACATTAAATTGACTTATGTTGTCTTTGTCTATCCCCCAGATTCCCATGATGCAGTTCTGCGGTTCAACACAGCACCTACAGAGGGCTATGAGAGGGACGTGGGGAACAAGACCACCATCCGCATCATTAACTCGCAGGTGTGTGTGTGTGTGTGTGTCAGTCAGCAACATTTACAAATTACATCAGTTTGACCGGTTTTAAAGAAATGGAACACTGTGAAAACGATCAAACATGTTTCGAATGAGATTTCAGTTCGACTTGGATGCATTTATGTGTTTGAAAAACTGTCAGTTTTATGTGATTGAGTTCCTAACCGCACATTCCCATTCTCTCAAGAGATGCTGAAAGAAAGAAATCCAATTTCTTCTCTCCTTTTCCCGAGACAAAATTAACATTTGGTGTAGCCACCATTTTACTACAAGAAATACATAACTATGCAGGAGTTAATATTATATTACGCTACATGTTAGAGGTTATAAGCCTACAGTTAGTTAATATTATATTAGGCTACAGGTTAATGTTATAAGACTACAGTTAATATTATATTACTCTACAGGTTAATGTTATAAGACTACAGTTAATATTATATTACTCTACAGGTTAGAGATCTACAGTTAACATTATATTACTCTACAGGTTAGAGGTTATAGACCTACAGTTAATATTATATTACTCTACAGGTTAGAGGTTATAGACCTACAGTTAATATTATATTACTCTACAGGTTAGAGATCTACAGTTAACATTATATTACTCTACAGGTTAGAGGTTATAGACCTACAGTTAATATTATATTACTCTACAGGTTAGAGGTTATAGACCTACAGTTAATATTATATTACTCTACAGGTTAGAGGTTATAGACCTACAGTTAATATTATATTACTCTACAGGTTAATGTTATACGATGACAGTTAATATTATATTACTCTACAGGTTAGAGGTCATAGATCTCCAGTTAATATTATATTACTCTACAGGTTAGAGGTCATAGATCTCCAGTTAATATTATATTACTCTACAGGTTAATGTTACTCTACAGGTTAATGTTATACGATGACAGTTAATATTATATTACTCTACAGGTTCGAGGTTATAGACATACAGTTAATATTATATTACTCTACAGGTTAGAGGTTATAGACCTACAGTTAATATTATATTACTCTACAGGTTAGAGGTCATAGATCTCCAGTTAATATTATATTACTCTACAGGTTAATGTTATACGATGACAGTTAATATTATATTACTCTACAGGTTCGAGGTTATAGACATACAGTTAATATTATATTACTCTACAGGTTAATGTTATAGACCTACAGTTAATATTATATTACTCTACAGGTTAATGTTATAGACCTACAGTTAATATTATATTACTCTACAGGTTAGAGGTTATAGACATACAGTTAATATTATATTACTCTACAGGTTAGAGATCTCCAGTTAATATTATATTACTCTACAGGTTAGAGGTCATAGATCTACAGTTAATATTATATTACTCTACAGGTTAGAGGTTATAGACCTACAGTTAATATTATATTACTCTACAGGTTAATGTTATAAGACTACAGTTAATATTATATTACTCTACAGGTTAGAGGTTATAGACATACAGTTAATATTATATTACTCTACAGGTTAGAGGTCATAGATCTACAGTTAATATTATATTACTCTACAGGTTAGAGGTTATAGACATACAGTTAATATTATATTACTCTACAGGTTAGAGGTTATAGACCTACAGTTAATATTATATTACTCTACAGGTTAGAGGTTATAGACATACAGTTAATATTATATTACTCTACAGGTTAATGTTATAGACCTACAGTTAATATTATATTACTCTACAGGTTAATGTTATAGACCTATAGTCGGTTTCCAGATTTCCGTTACTATTCCCATTCGCCCATCTAAGGTGTGCGGAAACCAGCGGGTGCCACCGCACCTGCCACACCCCTTCTTCCACCGTCCTCTGTGTGTGTGTGTGTGTGTGTGTGTGTGTGTGTGTGTGTGTGTGTGTGTGTGAGGAGAGGTTCAGCATTTTGAATGAATATGCCATTACACAACAACATGCATCCAAACATATCAGCCCAATTTGCATATTTTTTTTATTTTTCATTGTACCTTTATTTAACTAGGCAAGTCAGTTAAGAACAAATTCTTTTTTTCAATGACGGCCTAGGAACAGTTGGTTAACTGCCTTGTTCAGGGGCAGAACGACAGATTTTTACCTTGTCAGCTCGAGGCTTCGATCTTGCAACCTTATGGTTACTAGTCCAACACACGTGTGTAATGATCGTGTGCGTGTGTGTGTGAGTGTGAACCAGAGCACATTCCACTGTGGACCCACAGCTACCATAGATAGAGAGATAGAGCTGTAGAGTGTGTGTTTTCACTTGTGTGGGCACTGCAATGCTGCATCTAGTTTCCTCTGTCAACTTTGACCCCTCCCCTTCACAGATCCTTGCCAATCCTGATCACCGCTTCAACACCAGCTCCCTGTATAAGAACGTGACTCTGGTGGCCTGGGACCCTGCTCCATATGCTGTCGACCTACACAAGGTGTGTTTGTCTGTAACGGCATCTAGAAGGCGATATTTAAAGTGCGTCGCTCAGCAGAGCCCCAACGTCTTGTTGAGTGGGTGGAGGGTGGGCTTTCCCTCTCTCTCCCCTCCTTCTCTCCCTTTCCTCATTTCCCCCTCATCCTGTCACCTCCTCTCTTTATTCCATTCCTATTACGTCAGCCGCGGGACAAATCAGCCTCTCTTTCTGATCCTCCTCTTTCTTCATGTATCTCCCTGTAACCCTACCTCTCTCTGAGCTGAGGTGCATGCTCAGTAATAAGTCCTGGGGAAAAGGACAAGGCTATGATGATCATTGTGAATCACTGATTAATAGACTTCATGGGACATGGGTCCAGCAGGTTAATCACCCCCCCTCCCCTATTTCTCCCCTCTCCTCTCCTCTATTTTCTAATAGATTTGAATTATTTAGTCCTTAGCCCTTGTCTGTTATGTCATCACTTCAGGAGACATGCTGTCCTCTCTCTGTCTGTCTCTGTCTCTCTCCGGTGAATACATTTTACAATGGCTGTAAGACTAATACGCTGTTTAATTAAACAGGAGCGAACATAAGTGGGGACGGTTAGCAGGTGTTGCCTGAAATGTTGCAAAACAAACACACAGATCTACACCCACTACTTTCAAGGCAGTGTGTGTGTTTAATAGTTTTACCTCAGTAGAGCCCAGATGTCAGGCTATTAACTTGCTGACCCTGTCTCTCTCCATCACTGTGCTGTCTCTCTCCTTCTCTCTGTCTCTGAGAGCTGCCTGCCATTCACCACTCAGCCCTTCTTAATTTAATGAACACTTATCAGCCCACAATTTGTTTAAACATTTATTCACACCACTAAAGTCCTCGTAACAATAGTTTTTTCACCCTGCTCCAAATTGGTCTTACTAGAGTCCCAGCCGACAGAAAATAACAGCTGTAAAAGTGTGTATGCCTGTGTGTGTGGTACTTGATTGCTTGATTGCAACGCTGTGTACTACTCCCTTCACAAATCAGCGCAAACTGACTCTAATGAGAATAGAAATAGGAGTGGGAGGCCCCGGTGCACAACTGAGCAAGAGGACAAGTACATTAGACTGTCTAGTTTGAGAAACAGACGCCTCACAAGTCCTCAACTGGCAGCTTCATTAAATAGTACCCACAAAACACCAGTCTCAACTTCAACAGTGAAGAGGCAACTCCAGGATGCTCAGATTTCCTCTGTCCAGTGTCTGTGTTCTTTTGCCCATCTTAATCTTTTCTTTTTTATTGGCTTGTCTGAGATATGGCTTTTTCTTTGCAACTCTGCCAAGAAGGCCAGCATCCCTGAGTCACCTCTTCACTGTTGACGTTGAGGACCCAATCGCACAGGGCGAGGTTGAGACCCAGGGCTTCCAGCTTAATGATGAGCTTGGAGGGTACTATGGTGTCGAATGCTGAGCTGTAGTCAATGAACAGTATTCTTACATAGGTATTCCTCTTGTTCAGATGGGATAGGGCAGTGTGCAGTGTGATGGCGATTGCATCGTCTGTGGACCTATTGGGCCGGTATGCAAATTGCAGTGGGTCTAGGGTGAAGGTAGAGGTGATATGATCCTTGACTAGCCTCTCAAAGCACTTCATGATGACAGAAGTGAGTGCTATGGGGCGATTGTCATTCAGTTCAGTTACATTGGTGGACATCTTGAAGCAAGTGGGGACAGCAGACTGGGATAGGGAGAGATTGAATATGTCCGTAAACACACCAGTCAGCTGGTCTGCGCATCCTCTGAGGACGCGGCTAGGGATGCCGTCTGGGCCGGCCTTGCGAGGGTTAACATGTTTAAATGTCTTACTCACGTCAGCCACGGAGAAGGAGAGCCCGCAGTCCTTGGTAGCAGGCCGCGTCGGTGGCACTGTGTTATCCTCAAAGCTGGCAATTTTCTTTTGGCTGATTTTCTTTTTGTAGTCCCTGATTGTCTCGTGTCTGAGCCGTTGAATTGCAACTCCACTTTGTCCTTACACTGACATTTCACTTGTTTGATTGCCTTGCGGAGGGAATAACTACAATGTTTATATTTGTTTGTTTTGGGTAATTGTCCTGTTGAAAAACAAATGATAGTCCCAATAAGCACAAACCAAAAGGGATGGCGTATCGCTGCAGAATGCTGTGCTGGTTAAATGTGCCTTGAATTCTAAATAAATCACTGACAGTGTCACCAGCAAACCACACCCACACCTTCACTCCTCCTCCTCCATGCTTCACGGTGGGAACCACACATGCGGAGATCATCCGTTCATCTTCTCTGTGTCACAAAGACACAGTGGTTGGAACCAAAAATCTCAAATTTGGATTCATCAGACCAAAGGACAGATTTCCATTGCTCGTGTTTCTTGTCCCAAGCACATTTCTTCTTATTATTAGTGTTCTTTAGTAGTGGTTTCGTTGCAGCAATTCGACCATGAAGGCCTGATTCACGTAGTGTCCTTTGAACAGTTGTTGTTGAGACGTGTCTGTTACTTGAACTCTGTGAAGCATTTATTTGGGCTGCAATTTCTGAGGCTGGTAACTCTAATGAACTTAGCCTCTGCAGCAGAGCTAACTCTGGGTCTTCCTTTCCTGTGGCAGTCCTCATGAGAGCCAGTTTCATCATAGCTCTCAATGGTTTTTGAGACTGCACTTGAAGAAACTTTCAAAGTTCTTGAAATGTTAGCAAAACATATTTTTTTAACCTTTATTTAACTAGGCAATGTTCCAGATTGACTGATCTTCATATCTTAAAGTAATGATGGACTGTTGTTTCTCTTTGCTTATTTGAGCTGTTCTTGCCATAATATGAACTTGGTATTTTACCCAAATAGGGCTATCTTCTGTATACCACCCCTACCTTGTCACAACACAGCTGATTGGCTCAAATGCATTAAGAATGAAAGAAATTCCACAAATTAACTTTTAACAAGGCACACCTGATAATTTAAATGTATTCCAGGTGACTGCCTCATGAAGCTGGTTGAGAGAATGCCAAGAGTGTGCAAAGCTGTTATCAAGGCAAAGGGTGGCTACTTTGAAGAATCTCAAATATATGTTGATTTGTTTAACACTTTTTTGTTTACTACATGATTCCATATGTGTTATTTCATAGTTTTGATGTCTTCACTATCACTCTACAATGTAGAAAATACTAAAAATAAAGAAAACCCTTGAATGAGTAGGTGTGTGTGTGTGTGTGTGTGTGTGTGTATATAATATATATACAGTTGAAGTCGGAGGTTTACATACACCTTAGCCAAATACATTTAAACTCAGTTTTTCACAATTCCTGACATTTAATCCTAGTAAAAATTCCCTGTCTTGGGTCAGTTAGGATCACCACTTTATTTTAAGAATAATAGTAGAGAGAATTATATATTTCAGCTTTTATTTCTTTCATCACATTCCCAGTGGGTCAGAAGTTTACATACACTCAATTAGTATTTGCTAGCATTGCCTTTAAATTGTTTAACTTGGGTCAAACGTTTCGGGTAGCCTTCCACAAGCTTCCCACAATAAGTTGGGTGAATTTTGGCCCATTCCTCCTGACAGAGCAGGTGTAACTGAGTCAGGTTTGTAGGCCTCCTTGCTCGCACACACTTTTTCAGTTCTGCCCACTAATGTTCTATTGGATTGAGATCAGGGCTTTGTGATGGCCACTCCAATACTTTTATAAAAAACATTTTTCATGTTTTTATTTCACCTTTATTTAACCAGGTAGGCCAGTTGAGAACAAGTTCTCATTTACAACTGCGGCCTTGCCAGGATAAAACAAAGCAGTGCGACACAAACAACACAGAGTTACACGTGGGATCAACTAAAGTACAGTCAATAACACAATAGAAAAATCTATATACAGTGTGTGCAAATAGAGTAAGGAGGTAAGGCAATAAATAGGCCATAGTAGAGAAGTAATTACAATTAAACAAATGAACACTGGATTGATAGATGTGCAGATGATGACGTGCAAGTAGAAATACTGGTGTGCAAAAGATCAGAAAAACTAAAAAACAACATGGGGATGAGTAGGTAGTTGGATGGGCTATTTACAGATGGGCTGTGTACAGCTGCAGCAATCGGTAGCTGCTTAGATAGCTGATGCTTAAATTGTTGCAATTTTTGCGATTTTTGCAATTCGTTCCAGTTATTGGCAGCAGAGAACTGGAAGGAAAGGCGGCCAAAGTATGTGTTGGCTTTGGGGATGACCAGTGACATATACCTGCTGGTATACCTTGACTTTGTTGTCCTTAAGCCATTTTGCCACAACTTTGGAAGTATGCTTGGGGTTATTGTCCATTTGGAAGACCCATTTTGCGACCAACCTTTAACTTCCTGACTGATGTCTTGAGATGTTGCTTCAATATATCCATATAATTTTGTTTCCTCATGATGCCATCTATTTTGTGAAGTGCACCAGTCCCTCCTGCAGCGAAGCATTCCCGCAACATGATGCTGCCACCCCCGTGCTTCACGGTTGGGGTGGTGTTCTTCGGCTTGCAAGCCTCCCCCCTTTTCCTCCAAACATAACGATGGTCATTATGGCCAAACAGTTCTATTTTTGTTTCATCAGACTAGAGGACATTTCTCCAAAAAGTACGATCTTTGTCCCCATGTGCAGTTGCAAACCATAATCTGGCTTTTTTATGGCGGTTTTGGAGAAGTGGCTTCTTTCTTGCTGAGCGGCCTTTCAGGTTATGTTGATATAGGACTCGTTTTACTGTGGATATAGATACTTTTGTTCCTGTTTCCTGCAGCATCTTCACAAGGTCCTTTGCTGTTGTTCTGGGATTGATTTGCACTTTTCGCACCAAAATACGTTAATCTCTAGGAGACAGAACACGTCTCCTTCCTGAGCGGTATGACGGCTGCGTGGTCCCATGGTGTGTATACTGCATACTATTGTTTGTACAGATGAATGTGGTACCTTCAGGCATTTGGAAATTGCTCCCAAGGATGAACCAGACTTGTGGAGGTCTCCAATTTATTTTGATTTTCCCATGATGTCAAACAAAGAGGCACTAAGTTTGAAGGTACATCCACAGGTACACCTCTAATTGACTCAAATGATGTCAATTAGCCTATCAGAAGCTTCTAAAGTCATGACATCATTTTCTGGAATTTTCCAAGCTATTTAAAGGCACCATCAACTTAGAGTATGTAAACTTCTGACCCACTGGAATTGTGATACAGTGAATTATAAGGGAAATAATCTGTCTGTAAACAATTGTTGGAAAAATTACTTGTCATGAACAAAGTAGATGTCCTAACCGACTTGCCAAAACTATAGTTTGTTAACAAGAAAAAAGTTTTAATGACTCCATCCTAAGTGTATGTAAACTTCTGACTTCAACCTTATATATACAGTGGGGAAAAAAAGTATTTAGTCAGCCACCAATTGTGCAAGTTCTCTCACTTAAAAAGATGAGAGAGGCCTGTAATTTTCATCATAGGTACACTTCAACTATGACAGACAAAATGAGGAAAAAAAATCCAGAAAATCACATTGTAGGATTTTTTATGAATTTATTTGCAAATTATGGTGGAAAATAAGTATTTGGTCACATACAAACAAGCAAGATTTCTGGCTCTCACAGACCTGTAACTTCTTCTTTAAGAGGCTCCTCTGTCCTCCACTCATTACCTGTATTAATGGCACCTGTTTGAACTTGTTATCAGTATAAAGACACCTGTCCACAACCTCAAACAGTCACACTCCAAACTCCACTATGGCCAAGACCAAAGAGCTGTCAAAGGACACCAGAAACAAAATTGTAGACCTGCACCAGGTTGGAAAGACTGAATCTGCAATAGGTAAGCAGCTTGGTTTGAAGAAATCAACTGTGGGAGCAATTATTAGGAAATGGAAGACATACAAGACCACTGATAATCTTCCTCGATCTGGGGCTCCACGCAAGATCTCACCCCGTGGGGTCAAAATGATCACAAGAACGGTGAGCAAATAACCCAGAACCACACGGGGGGGACCTAGTGAATGACCTGCAGAGAGCTGGGACCAAAGTAACAAAGCCTACCATCAGTAACACACTACGCCGCCAGGGACTCAAATCCTGCAGTGCCAGACGTGTCCCCCCTGCTTAAGCCAGTACATGTTCAGGCCCGTCTAAAGTTTGCTAGAGAGCATTTGGATGATCCAGATGAGGATTGGGAGAATGTCAGATGAAACCAAAATATAACTTTTTGGTAAAAACTCAACTCGTCGTGTTTGGAGGACAAAGAATGCTGAGTTGCATCCAAAGAACACCATACCTACTGTGAAGGGACCAGGACGACTGATCCGTGTAAAGGAAAGAATGAATGGGGCCATGTATCGTGAGATTTTGAGTGAAAACCTCCTTCCATCAGCAAGGGTATTGAAGATGAAACGTGGCTGGGTCTTTCAGCATGACAATGATCCCAAACACACCGCCTCGGCAACGAAGGAGTGGCTTCAGAAGAAGCATTTCAAGGTCCTGGAGTGGCCTAGCCAGTCTCCAGATCTCAACCCCATAGAAAATCTTTGGAGGAGTTGAAAGTCCGTGTTGCCCAGCGACAGCCCCAAAACATCACTGCTCTAGAGGAGATCTGCATGGAGGAATGGGCCAAAATACCAGCAACAGTGTGTGAAAACCTTGTGAAGACTTACAGAAAACATTTGACCTCTGTCATTGCCAACAAAGGGTATATAACAAAGTATTGAGATAAACTTTTGTTATTGACCAAATACTTATTTTCCACCATAATTTGCAAATAAATTCATAAACAATCCTACAATGTGATTTTCTGGATTTTTTTCCCTCATTTTGTCTGTCATAGTTGAAGTGTACCTATGATGAAAATTACAGGCCTCTCTCATCTTTTTAAGTGAGAGAACTTGCACAATTGGTGGCTGACTAAATACTTTTTTTTCCCCACTGTATATACACACACAAATATACACCTGCAAATGACTGCAGAAGGAAAAGTACTGTCTGTCTCTGCCTCTCTCTTTGTCTGTCTGTTTCTCTGTCTGTGTCTGTCTGTCTCTGTCTCTCTCTCTGTTTCTCGGTCTGTGTCTGTCGGTCTCTGTTTTTCTTAGGTAGGCCAGTCTAGAGTAGACTATAATTATTACCCTCCCTTTCTCTCTCTCTCTCTCTCCCTCCCCCTCTCTCAAACCTCGTTCCTTTCTCTTTCTCCCTCCCTCTCTCTTTCCCCTCTCTCAAACCTCTTTCCTTTCTCTATCTTTCTCCCTCCCTCTCTCTCGTGCTCTCAAACAGTGGTATGCCAGTCCAGACTATAACCTGTTCAGTCCATACGTGGAGCACCGGAGGCTCCACCCCACCCAGCCCTTCTACGTTCTCCACCCAAAATATGTGTGGAATCTCTGGGACGTGATCCAGGGCAACACCCAGGAGACCATCCAGCCCAACCCACCCTCCTCTGGGTTTATAGGTGAGGCTATGTATGCACACACATGCATACATGTGTACATGCACATACACATGTACAAGTGCACGTGCATACACACATTACGCACACACACAAAAACACACACGCTTACACAAGTGTTCTATAAAGCCGGCTCTGTGGTTGTAATGTTAACGTCAGAGAGTCTGAGATGCGGCAGGCCACCTCTCTATGGTGTGTAGTAGAATGCTTGGAGTCCTGTTATTGTATTATTATAAAACAGCCATACAGGACCCGTCCTATAGCACCACTCATTGGTCTATTAGAATCTAGTGAACGTCATCATCAGAACAATGTAATTATTATTATATATTATACTCCTCCTGTCACCTTGGGGTCCAGTCGCCATGCCAATGACATAAGTGTGTAGGGGGGGGGGGTGGCATCATGTGCAATTTTCTATGCCCTAGATACAGCAATTATGACCATAGGAAGAGGTGTGTGTGTGTGTGTGTGGGGAGTAGATCATGCAGACTCCAGTGTGTTTTTAATAACCACAGGAAGTTCACATGTCTTCTGCTGTAACTCTGTAGTCGGTAGTCTTTGTCCCATTTGGGGTGTTGTTTAGGTATTACGGTAGTCATTGTCCCATTTGGGGTGTTGTTTAGGTATTACGGTAGTCATTAGTCCCATTTGGGGAGAACGATGTCTCAAAGATTTTATTGTCCCCAGTGATGTGGTGTATTGCAGTGTGATATTACATATTGTTTAGGTAATTAGGTCAGTTTGGATTGCTCAGTAGACCAGTGAAACAACAAATCACACAAGAAACACAGAGAGACTGAATTAAGCACTTTCTTTGTACAGGTTTGGATGAAGGGGAGCGGGGGCGTGGCACCCCACACGTCACACATGAATTCATGTATTGAAAGCCAATTCTCACCAAACAAAATGCTGGCAGGTCCGGCAAAGTCCCATTCCCTGTATGTGAGATCCATGTAGTTCCTCAATTGAAAAGTTAAAGATCACCCACAGTCACCAGATCACCCACAGCTGCCAGATCACCCACATCTCTTTACTGGATATCCCAATATAATATACCTAATATATCACATAGCTTATTGCACTTTAGTCCGTGGCTGCATCTGATTCCCCTTCTTTCCAGAGCCTTATGTAGTGCACTACTTTGGGGAATAGGGTGCGATTTGAAATGCAGCCTCAAACTCTCTCATCAGTCTTCACAGTTCGGACAGCACGGAGGCTGGGAGTAGGATAAGCACTGGCTGTGTGTGTGTGTGTGTGTTCGAGGCGTGGGGTCGGAGTGTGTGTGTGTGTGGGAGGGGGGGAGAAATGTGACCGAGATACACCTTTTCACTTGGGCAGTGCTGTGTGTTTTGTGGTTTGCCAGTGTGTTGAGCGATGGTATTTACACCAAGACAAGCAGACTGCCAATAGAGCAGTGACATCAAATGGTACACACACACACACACAATTCACACACAATTCATACACACACACACAATTCATACACACATAATTCACACACATACACAGAATAAATACACACAATTCATACACACACACACACACACACACACACACACACACACACAGAATTCAAACACATACACACACAATTCATACACACACGAAATTAACACACACACACACACACACACACACACACACAGAAGTCATACATACACACACACATGCACATAATTCATACACACACACAGAATCCATACACACACAGATAATTCATACACACACACACACAAAATTCACAAACAGAATTCATAGACACATATTTCACACACAATTCATACACACACACATTATTCACACACATGCACATAATTCATACATACACATTCACATACACAGAATTCATAGACACACACAGACACATATTTCATACACACACACTGAATTCACACACACACACACACATACACAGAATTCATACACACACATATAATTCATACACACAGACATATACAGCATTTTTACACACGCTTAATTCATACACACATACACAGAATTGATACACACTCATACACAGAACTGATATACACAGAATTGATACACACACACACACACAGAATTCACAAACACACAGAATTCATACACACACACACACACACACACACACACAGAATTCATACACACACACAGAGATACACATACTTCCTCTCATGCATGCAGGACACATGCTCACTATATTACAGCCTCTGCCCCATCCCACATACACTCACATAAACTTACTTTCTCTTGCACACACATGGACAATTTCTATCCCACATACACACACATGCACAGGTAAACACAGCGATCAGTAAACAAATCGAAGGGGCTGGGCACGAGCAGAGGAGAGACCCCCAAAGGGTTTTATGCATGGGGCTTGGAGCGTTCACGTTGTGATGGTCTATTGGTTTGCACAGTGCACCACTCAGCTATCTAGCTACTGTATCATCATCATCCAAAGGTCGTCATTCACGCTTCCCCGTGGTCTTCCCGGCGTGCCTGCTCAGGAAGTGACCTCGGGAGGGTTGTTGCGCTCAGTGGTCGGGGTGCTGCAGCCATGGTTGTGGATACCAGTGGAAATCTGGGCGGTACACGCCACAGTGTTGCTGTAGACACGCCGGTTGAGCTGGATGACGGTGGTCTTGGAGGGCATGGAGGAGAGGCCCTTCTCCATGGAGCGCCGTTCACACCGGAACAGGATCAGGAAACACCTGTAGAACTGAGGAAGGGAGGAGCTATTAGTGGGGAGGGAGAGATTTGAGGGGGGAACGGGTAGGGCAGATATGGCAGAAGGGGGTGAGGTGGAGGAGAAGGAGAAGGCTGTTACCACAGCAATGAGAAGCCAAAAACATCATTATCCATGTTCTCTTTTTGCTCATTTTGGTTGCATGAACCCACCAGGATTCATACATGGAGATCCTTTATCATTTTCTATGTGCGTATTGTTCCATGTTACCATGGCAGCTGATGATTCAATGGCCTATATCATGCAATGTCTCTGGGTTGTATGAACCGAGTGCTGATATGACATCACTTCTATTCTTGGCCAATAACACTTCAACTGCACTTAGATTATTTGGTGGCCTTCTCCCTTTTGTGTCTATAGCAACAACACACACTAGCAAGAGGAAAAGCCCCTCTAAGGACCTCACTGCATCAGCAGAATAGCATCAAAGACAGTACAGTATGAAGATAGGCAGAAACTGCTTCTCCAACAGAATTCCCAGATCACACTTGTAGGCGACGTCATGGCGACGTTAGTTAGCTAAGCTCATGCACAGAAAGACCTCATTGGGTCCAACGGTCGTGTGGCGCCAAACTCGCATGTGCAGGCCGTCAAATCAAAGGCACTCCTTCGCTATTACCTTGGTTTTGATGATAATTAAAATGTCAGATTGTCACTTTCACAAGATTTGTAGTAATGACAGTTTCGGCTACTTAAAATATTGGCTTTGCATTTAGATTTAGAGAAAATGACCAACTAAGGGTTGTGAAAACGGGGATGGATTTGGGGGTATCCAGACTCTCTGTGTTGTAGGTGTGTTTGGGACACTGTGTCCTGTTTACTGGGTGGTTCATGATTTGCCTGGTATCCAGACTGAATGTATGTTCCATTTCACTATAGTTAAGTGAAACAATAGTGCAACAGAGCTTGTATACCAGACAACTTCATAATTACATAATTCAATGTATGGATTGTATTGCTGACCCCAATTAGTCCACTGGTTGATTGTTTGGTCGTTAAGCTGTTGGTTGAACAAACATTTGTTTTAGTTGATCAGTAGCAAATATATATATATATATATATATATATATATATATATATATATATATATATATATACATGCAAAAGTTTTAGAACACCTACTTGTTCAAGGGTTTTTCTTTTATTTTGACTATTTTCTACATTGTAGAATAATAGTGAAGACATCAAAACAATGAAATAACACATATGGAATCATGTAGTAACCAAAAAAGTGTTAAACAAATCAAAATATATTTTATATTTGAGGTTCTTCAAATAGCCACCCTTTGCCTTGATGACAGCTTTGCACAATCTTGGCATTCTCTCAACCAGCTGCATTAGGTAGTCACCTGGAATCCATTTCAATTAACAGGTGTGCCTTGTTAAAAGTGGAATTTCCTTCTTAATGCGTTTGAGCTAATCAGTTGGCTCAGTGATTAGTGGTATACAGAAGATAGCCCTATTTGGTATTGTCGGAGTAGACACACTGTTTACAGAGCGCACAACCTATGCTAGACAAGTGAGAAATAAGTTTTGGTTTATTTCATTCCATTTACAAGGTTTGTCAATTTAGTCATTGTCTTTTGTTTGAAGCGCTTCTGTCAATGTTGAGTAAGGACACGGCCCTGGTTAGACATAGAAGTAGACCTATATTGTCCATTTGTGGATCGGATGGTATTTCTGATTGGCTTAACACACCACCACTAATGATCTGTGGATCTTCTCAAAGTCTGTTTTTACATCCATTGATAATGACAACAGTTCCTCAATGTATTTGAAAAATCTTTCCAGCTCTCTCCCTTTCGATAACCACTCAGCGTGAACGAGAAAAATGTCATGCTCTGATCCAGTGGAAACGTCACAAAACAGGCCTACCTGATGACCTCTTATCCCTTGTGCAAATAGCCTACAGCTGTGTCTGTCCCGAGCTCACTGACTCTGAGGGCCCAGCACATTTTATACAATGTTTCAAGTTAGCTAGCACCAGCTTTAGGCCAGACCCAAGTTAATAGTTGATACAAGGTTTCATGTTCGTTGCAGACAGGCCATGTGTAGCCAATGTGATTTTAGAGAATATTTATTTTTATCAGGATATTTTCTATCTGCATCTGTAATTTGAGATACGAAGACGTTATTATAAATTAAATGAAACTGTTCAATGAAATTGTGCATATGAAAACTATAACTGTCACCCAGGGTGGTAGAAATCGTAAGATAAATTGCCATTTTATGTGAGAAAGGTTGCTGACTCCTCGTGTAGCCTATAACCGGCAACTTCAGGAGAGTAAAGGCATAATCTGTGAAAGCCAGTAGGAGCGGGAGGAGGATAGTCTGGTTAGGTTTTTTTCTACTGCTTATCTTGATCTTTGGCTCCCTCTTGAGTCATTTGTGTCATCTAACAGTGTGCTTAAAGCATCAGACAAGCTCAATGCATATATATAGTTGATTTTATTAAAACACATAGGGTGTGTCTATGTATGTAAAAATGCACGTTTTAAAATTCCTACCAATCGATTCATCTAAAGAACTGATTACTTTCAGTCGATCAAAAGAAAATGTGTCGGGACAGATTAATGGATTGTGTGTTTTGTGGAATGTGTAACGTGTGTGTGTGTATTCTAGAATATCTAACCCCTCATGCTCTGCCTTGTCGTTGTTATTACAGGCATCCTCCTGATGATGGCACTGTGCGAAGAGGTCCACGTGTACGAGTACATCCCCTCGCTGCGGCAGACAGACCTGTGCCACTACCACGAGCACTACTACGACGCCGCATGCACCCTGGGGGCATACCACCCGCTGCTCTATGAGAAGAGTCTGGTGCAGCACATCAACACAGGCCCTGTGAGAGACCTGAAGAGGAAGGGCCGTGTCACCCTCCCCGGCTTCAGCACCATCAACTGTGAACTCTGAACTAGGAAGCCACACATGGAACCACCATGATCCACACGTCTAAGGGAAAACGGTGCAATAAGAACCCTCTGGACTCGGACCTTAGGGGGAACCCGGAGGCAACCATGTAGAACCACGTAGAACAGTGGAGAACCTAAGCCATAGCCCCTCTGTGTGGGATGGGATCAAACTGGAGGATACAGCTCTAGTCTAACTACATCTAAGTCAGGATTTATCAACAGACCCCACATCAGTCAAAAACTTGCCTTCCTCAGAAGCAGGGTTGGGTAGGTTACATTCTAAATGTAATCAACTACAGTTACTAGTTACCTGTCCAAAATTGTAATCAGTAACGAAATTTTGGGATTACCCAAACTCCGTAACGTAATCTGATTACGCTCAGTTACTTTTGGATTACTTAGAAGAAGACAAAAGGATCCATCAAATGCATTTGGTGTGTCATCATAGTGGTCTTTGATTGGTGTTCATCATTTGGTGTGTCATCATATTGGTCTCTGACTGGTGGTCATCCTTTGGTGTGTCATCATAGTGGTCTTTGATTGGTGGTCATCATTTGGTGTGTCATCATAGTGGTCTCTGACTTGTGGTCAGACTCACTCAGGTGGAACAAACTTAAACTTTCCCCTTTGTTCAATGCTTAATTGTATGTCACTGAGAAAACAGAAAGGTGTCATAATGTATTTTTTCGCAAACATCCTTTCTAAATGTAAAAGTAATCCAAAAAGTATCTGTAATCTGATGACAGTATTTTTGCTGGTAATGTAACTGATTACAGTTACCAGTTGTTGTAATCAGATTACATGCAATCAGCTACTTTTCAACTCTCCTCAGAGGGTTAACGAGCCCAAGACATGCCCAATGTGACCACCTCTATCTCTGCCATTGCTGAGCCGGAAGAGAGAAGAGTTGTCTAGGGTAGCAATAGAAAAGTGTTTTTAGATAGAGAAACGTTTTTGATATATTTGGATGTTTTTTGCTGTTGTGAAGCGTTGTTTCTCCAGAGCTCTGGTTGCTCTTCTTTCTTAAAAGGACAGTCCACAGTTTTTTAATGGTGGGTGTTTGTGTTTTTTAATGGTGGGTTATGGCTCTCATGGGATGGGAAAATGAGCAGTGGTCCGCACTGAATGTCTCACACATGTCCATATTGAACACACACTTTTGAAAAGGTACAAACTCTGTGTACACCAGCCACACACTCTCGACAACAAGTAACACACCTGAAGTTTTATTGGAAATGTACCTCCATACAACTTCAAAGACAATACTACATACACAACACACACCTGTACACTGTACATACAGGTACATATTGCTCCATACAGGCACACTGGAACTACACCAAACCCTCACCTTCTAAGTATTATCTGACCAGGATGGAGGTACATTGTTTTTAATCTACAACCGTCACATTTTGCTGTATTTGACATTCCTTAAATGTTATTTTCTATTCTTATTTGTGAAGTCGTATTTGTTGTTGTCATTGATTTTAAATGTTGTTGCTGCGCTTTATGTCACTCTCCTGTCCAATCCCCAAGCTGGACTGCACCGGACCAGTAGCCAATAAACAGATTGTCACACTCCCCAATTAGCACTTTAAGACTGGCTGATGACTGGCTGATGACTGGCTGGTGACTGGCTGCCACTTCAAGGCTGCCACTTCAAAGGCATGTCTGGTGGGTAGTTGGGTACCAAACCCTGGAAAACACATTGGTTGCCCATTCTTAGGTTTGATCCAATACACCAAAGGATGAGAGGCTAGTGGATAGGAGCTAGGGGGTAAGAGAAGGGACTCACAACACTTTCTCAAAACAGCTATAACCCTGTGCCTAGTGGCCAAATGAACACTGGGTTGCCTTTCAAAACACCCTCAGACTGATCATTCGCATATGCCATCCATTTAACTACAGTGTCATTGTTGAACTTTTATTGCTTATTTAATTGTTTAATAATTTAATAGTTGAGATTTAAAGAAGCCTACTAATCAGCCCATAGCTCAAACCGTCCTGTGTTCTGTTAGTGGCGAGTAGGAGAGGTCACTAGTCAAACTCCCATACTGTCCAGTGTCCACTCCATGCCAAAAGGCAATTGAACCAACGCTCTCTCTCTGACGTCTCTTTAAAAGCAGCTTTAGCTACTGCGCTGATTGACCTGTCACTTTGCATGTAATCACACAACCTCCCACCGTCATGGTCAAACCTCTCCTTAGAGCACTTCTCTCTACGAGCACTACCCTGACTGTGTGCCATTTGAGTCAAGAGAATGAGGGTTTCAGTCAGCAGGGTTCAGTAGCTAGACTGCCTCCCAGGCATACAGCAGAGCGTAGTCTAGTTCTACCTTGAGACTATTGTGCATTATGTCTTTACCGTTGTCATTTTCACTCAATGCTCCAATATTGGTCTGAAACTACTATTTTGCCTGAGCTTGCAGCAGCCTGTCCTGGTGCGCTGCCGGAGACCATTTATTATCGTGGCAGGGATTTGAAGTAGTAATATCTCCAGACTCACTTTGTGTTTTAATGGCTTTCTTATTTACCCTGACTCTGCGCCAGACTTGCCTACAGTACATTTCAGCTAGCTATCTCCTTTGTGTGTGTGTGTGTGTGTGTGTGTGTGTGTGTGTGTGTGTGTGTGTGTGTGTGTGTGTGTGTGTGTGTGTGTGTGTGTGTGTGTGTGTGTGTGTGTGTGTGTGTGTGTGTGTGTGTGTGTGTGTGTGTGTGTGTGTGTGTGTGTGTGTGGAGATGGGGGATTTCTTAGAGACCTATTATAATAGTTCATCATATAGGGCTCTATATGTCATCCTATGGGGCTCTATATGTCATCCTATAGGATCACTATCTGGCCATGCTAGAATGGACAATGGAGGCTCAGTGGTTTCCAACCACAAAAATCGCTTACAACTACTAAGCTTCACCTTCCATGGCCAGGGAAAACATGGAAGGGGTTGACATTGGCAGTCAGTGACAGAACGCAAATAAGAGATGTGTGTTTGTGTATTAGCGTTTGTTATTCTGTAACGTATTGCTGTGCCCTTGCTCCAGGAACTATGCTTAACCAGGGTTGCAGAAAGGAATTTATCCAGTTCTACACATGGCAAACAAACGCTGCTTGGGATAAACCCGAGGCAACTGTTGTTGTATTCAGGTGATAGAAGAGAGACCGAACAGGAATACCATTTAGAGTTAGAGCTGTTTTAAATCTGTTATGTGAAGGCTGTGTCGGTATGACGGGAACTCTGATGGCTCTTTGCAGTTTTTGGAATTTCTTGTAGTATTGTATGTTCTTATTACATTGAATGTTGTAAATTTGCAGGGCTCCCTTGGATAGAGTCCTTTGTATTCAATGGTACTCCCTTAAATAAATCCTTGGCAGTAGTTCGGGAAGCTAACGCAAGTTCAGGTCTCAGGCAAGGTTACTCAGCACGCAAGCGTGGTTCCGAATTACTGTTACACCGGCACCGCAGGCAAGCAAAATATCACACCTAATGTAAAGAAAATATTGGCTTTGAGGAGCCAGACACACCGCTGTGTCGCATGATCGCCTAGGGCAACCTCTCACTGAGAGATCTAACTGAGTGAAACAAGGCTGTTGTGAAGCTGTCTGGAAGAGTCTCTCTCACACAGTGCATCAGAAGTATCATCTCTGATTCATCTCCATGCGCTGTTATTTTGGATGTTTTCAAATCATCAACTGTAACCAGGGTTACAAGGGGAGGGTGCATTACTGGAATTTTTTTTTAAGTTTTCCAGTAAAATACCAGAATTTTGGTATCTTACAAAGATTTTATGTACTCTTTCACAAGATATCTAGTGGCCCATTTGGGTACTTCAGATAATCACAGGTGTCTGTAATTATCTCTGGTCCTCTGTGTGGCCTTATCACATGTAAAATATCTAAAATAATGAAATAAGATATTTTAAAAAATTATGACAGCTGTAAAACATTATCCTAATTATAAACCATCAACTTGGTGATGAAGTTTCCTTTTTAGTTTTTTTACACACTTATTTTTTTCGATGTATTTGATCATGTTTTGGCGTCAAACTGGTGGCAGTTGTGAAAAAAGTCAATAAATGGAAGAGTTGCAGTTAATTGAAGATAATTCCCTTGTTGCTTAGATGCTTTTTTTCATTAATTGTGCTATTTTCTCTTGAACCAAATGGTCTATCTACTAGAAACTCATGGACGATATGGACACAGATATAATAAATGAATGCTATATATGAATACATTTTTACATGGTATAAATTACCAAAGTTACAATTGCCATATTTTCAGTTAATTACCAAAATGACTAAAGATCCAGTAAGTTTGGTAAATTACCGGTAGCATTGCAACCCTAACTAGCTGTAACTGTTACGCTTGTGATTGTGATTGTGACACAGTGATGGTGCAAAAAATATGAAATTCATTTGTAATAACTTTGTTTATATTCCAATGGACAGAGCATGCAAGTCTACCCAGAACAGGGCTCGGAGGTTTAAATTGTCCATGTATACTGTACTTTACTGTACTGTAATTGACTGTACTTTACTGTAATTTAGTCTTTAGAGCTCCAAGTAAAGAAGACCAAGATCCAATATTTCTACTGGCGCTGTGTATATTGTGTGCGTAGGGAAATTCCATCCAGCTGGAAACAAGAGAGCAGCTATTATTAGCATCACCATATGTTCTGTAGAAGCACTCCTTGATCAAATGCAATGCCTTTGGCAACGGTAGTGGAATCTTGATACTGTGCCCAATTATTTATTTATTTGACGTTTACTTGCTGATGCAGGTAGGTGGTTGGGTGGAAGGGGGCTGTTTGTCTTCTAGCGGGTGTTTAGGGGGGATAAAGACGCCCAACATCTCTGTATGGACTGGCATGCCAGACATCTCTGTATGGACTGGCATGCCAGACATCTCTGTATGGACTGGCATGCCAGACATCTCTGTATGGACTGGCATGCCAGACATCTCTGTATGGACTGGCATGCCAGACATCTTTGTATGGACTGGCATGCCAGACATCTCTGTATGGACTGGCATGCCAGACATCTCTGTATGGACTGGCATGCCAGACAACAAAGAGAAAGAGTTTGTTTTTGGAGGTCACTGCTTAACTTGATTCCTCCTCCACAGTATGTTTTTTTGTTATCTCTCTCTCTCTCTCTCTCACTCGCATCCTTCTGTAGGGTGGAGATTCACAGTGCCACAACACTGCCTTTTAAAATTGAAACATTTCACGTTTTTTAAGTTGGACGCCTTGTAAGTTGTCCTCTGAGATTTCCAAGAGGGCTTTGAACAAAGGCTGAGAGGAGAGGGAGAGAGAGAGTGGGGGATTCATCATGACCAAAGTGTTATTGAAAAGTACATTTCATTTTCAGCCTTGGGATAAAAAATGTTATCACTAAAACGTTCCTTTTGATTTGTCATTACAGGTTTTTTATTCAAAAGTATTTAAGTTGACTGTTTGTATAAAATTAAATTGTTGTTAATTCATTGTTATTTTTTACCATGTAAATAAAGACATTGTACATGTACAAAGGATCAGTCTGAAGTTCTAAAGACTCGATGTCACAATGCGCCATTTGAAGGTCATTTTTCCGTTTGAGAAGGCATCTCAGTGTTTAGCGTAAATGCATTCAGGAACTTTGCCTTTAAAAGACACATTCTCAACAATGCGCAATCGGATTGAATCCCGGCCTTAGATTACCGACAAGACTAACACACAAACACACACACATTACCAAGCACCACCCAATACACACTACACCCCCCCTCCACAAACACCCCCCTGCTGCCTCACCTGTTTGTTCATGAGGATGTAAATGATGGGGTTGATGACGGTGCTGCTCTTGGCCAGGAGGGAGGGCACCACGGCGGCCACGGGGGGTAATGATGCCGGGCCTGCCGAATGTGGCCATCATGGCCACCACGCCGTAGGGCATCCAGCACAGTATATAACACACCACTGTGGTCAGCACCATAAACAGGATGTGGTGCTCTCTCCGCCGTGCCGCCGTCTTACGGATCTTACCCACCTAGAGACAGGAGAGATGAAAGGAGAGAGTGAGTGGGAAGGGAGGAGGAGGAGGAGGAGGGGAGAGATAAAAGGATAAGGGGAGAGAGGAGGTGGGGAGGGGAGAGAAGAAGAGTAGAGGAGAGAGGAGGAGGAGAGAGAAGAGGAGAAGGAGAGAGAACAGCAGAAGAGGAGGGAAGATGAGAGAAGAGGAGGAGAGAAAAGGAGGAGGGAGAAGGGGAAAAGGAGGAGAGGAAAGAAGGAGAAAGAACAGCAGAAGAGGAGGAGAAGAGGAGAGAGAAGAGGAGGAGAGAATGTGTTTTCACCCCAGGGAGAGACTAAAATAGTATTTTTGTCCAAATATACATTTGTTTGCTGTTTTCTGAATTTGTTATTGTCAATCCTCTGGACACCACACACACACACCTAATGTAAGGCTCTGGACTCTAATATATGTGTATATTTGGGAGGGAATAGTATTATGATAGGGAGGGAAGAGTGTGTGTGTGTGTGTGTGTGTGTGTGTGTGTGTGTGTGTGTGTGTGTGTGTGTGTGTGTGTGTGTGTGTGTGTGTGTGTGTGTGTGTGAGTGAGAGCTGAAACAGCATGGTGGCAATAGAGGTTAGAGTTGAATAGAAGTCCCTTTAGACAGGACAGAGTCCCCGGGAGAGAACACCCAATCTGCTCAGAGCTAATATCTCTTGAACTATCTCACACTGAAAGCTCCCCTCCCTCCTTCTCTCCCTCTCTCTGGTTGTGCTCCGTCCCTGCAGTATGCTCATTGTTCTACCTGAGGGCTTCTCTCCCTCTCTCTGGTTGTGCTCCGTCCCTGCAGTATGCTCATTGTTCTACCTGAGGGCTTCTCTCCCTCTCTCTGGTTGTGCTCCGTCCCTGCAGTATGCTCATTGTTCTACCTGAGGGCTTCTCTCCCTCTCTCTGGTTGTGCTCCGTCGCTGCAGTATGCTCATTGTTCTACCTGAGCGCTTTTCTCCCTCTCTCTGGTTGTGCTCCGTCCCTGCAGTATGCTCATTGTTCTACCTGAGGGCTTCTCTCCCTCTCTCTGGTTGTGCTCCGTCGCTGCAGTATGCTCATTGTTCTACCTGAGGGCTTCTCTCCCTCTCTCTGGTTGTGCTCCGTCCCTGCAGTATGCTCATTGTTCTACCTGAGGGCTTCTCTCCTAACCCACAGAGAGACAGTGATATTCAGTCCATCCGTTCTGTGCCGCTAACCTCCCATTTCAACAATGGAATGCCTGACTACATCCATCTTCCCCAGTCTCACTGTCAGCCCAAAGAATGAAAGGGACAGCAGAGAGAGGGAGGGAGAGAGGTTCTATTCTCCTTCTTCCATTTTAGAGGACTAAGGCACTGCCCCACTCTCTCCATCCTGTTTGCCGTTCAACTGAGAATGAGAACATGCACATAAACAGGCCCCTTGTGACTGACGAGCCTGGCGTTCGAACCCAGTGTATTCATGTATTGAGCTAATGCCTAAGGCGTTCTGGTCTCAGGTTTAATCATCACACAACAGCCAAAATAAAGGTAACACCAACATAAAGTGGCTTTATAGGGAGTTGGGCCACCAACAGCCGCCACAACAGCTTCAATGCACTTTGGCATAGATTATACACGTGTCTGGAACTATTGAAGGGATGTGACACCATTCTTCCACAAGCAATTCCATAATTTGGTGTTTTGTTTAAGGTGGTGCAAAACGCTGTCTCAGGCACTGCTCCAGAATCTCCCATAAGTGTTCAATTGGATTGAGATGTGGTAACTGACACACACACATTAAACCCCCTATGCTCCTTTGAGACCCCTCTTTCAAAATGTGGTTGTCGTCATCCGATCAAGATGATCTGATCACTATCTGATCGCGATTTGTTGCATCTAGTAAGGGTAATAAAATGGCTCTTATCTGCCCACTTCGTCAGTATTATGACCAGATTCCCTGGTACCTCCCTGCATCAAATTAATCCAACCTGCCTTGAACCTCCCGTTATGACACAAGCTGTAGAAATTGACTTTTACAGTCAATAGTTTTATACTTTCATCTCTGACTCTTTGAGAATGCAAACACATTCTGACTGTTCTGATTGGTGCCAGAAACCAATGGTTTGGGCCAGAGCTGGCCTACAGGAATCATGAATCACGTAATTTTGACGTCAGCACAAATTACATATAGGATGGCAGGTTCAGATTGATGTATGGAACGATCGATAGAGCAGCGAAAGTAAATTAAGGATGAGTCGCTAGGGGCAACGTAAACACAGCTCTAATACCAGAACAGCTGTATTCGGCATCGATTGGTCAGTTCTTCACAGCATGCGGTGACCATGACCCTGGCGCTCCATAGGGATGCTGTTGAGTAATGCTGTGGACTCCATTGAGCCCCACAGTGCGGTGATTGCGTGAGCAAGACACATTTAGTGAAAGCTACTTATTCTTATCAGAGGAGTCCTAACAGAAGAAAATTATTATTTAGAGGCGGGGTTCAAACGGAGGCGGGGTTAAAGCGAGGGGTCAGTGACTAACAACAGCGTTGGGGAAGCTACTCTGAAAACAGTTCACCAAGCTACCAATGACTTAACACTGGAATTTAAGCTACACTAAAGCTACCCTTAAGAAAAACATAGTTTATTAACCAAAGTTACTTTGAAAAGGTAGTATCATATGTACACATGAAATTCTAGACTACAAATTGTAATACATTTTACTTTGTGGTCAAATGTTAACAGCATGTGTAATTTTGCCTATTAAACACAAAAACTTGGTTTTGAGTGAGAATTAGGCAGGTCTGATGTGGAAAAAGAAATTAATTTCTTGTCTACTTCATCCATATCTTATTGTTTTCTCCCACTACATGGCAAAACAAATAGTAATTAACTACTGAAAAAACGACCTAGATTTGAATTAAGTTAAACTACAGTACCACAAAGCTACTGCAAAAATGTAGTTAATTACTAGTTGACCTCAATATAGTTCACAACTCCCCAACACTGACTAACAACACAGACACTCACAGCAAAAAAGGAAAAGTCACTACAGAGAGTATGTGTGCATGTATGAAGCATGTACGTTCATGCATGTACATGTTCACATGTTTCTCAGGGCATTTCCCTGCGCTCACTTGGAATGGCATAGAGCTTTGTGAAAGCTGCTGGTTGTGAGTCCGGGACTCCGAGTCCCACCAAACAGATTGGTATTGGGTAATCCAGACAGCACTCAGCTAATCCCCTCATTCACTTATTCCTGGCCCTATCTGAGGGCATTAAAGTGTGATGGGTTGACATCAGGATCACATACACAGACGTTTCGGCTTAACAGTCTTCTTCAGTGCGAACCTACACTGAGAAAGGTCCCTTAATCCAAACCCAAACACTCACACGTCAACTACACACACTGGCTGAGGCTGGGGCAATATTTACACACCGCAGCAGCTTTACTTGAACATTTGTTTTGGCAGCATTAATCCCCCAGAGATGTGATCTTGGAGGATAATGGAGTATAAAATTAGTGATGGGGGGAAAATCGATACAGTTACATATCGCAATATTATTTTGGACGATATTATATCGATAGTTTGACTCCAAGTATTGATTTGTATAAAAAAATGTATGTATATCAAAACAAATTTTCTCCTGCTTTCTCTTGTCTCTCTGCAGCAGACATATAATGAACAATACTTTGGTTACATAAAATTGCAATAGAATCACAGTATCGCATCGCAATACATAATTGGATCAGCACCTAAGTATCATGATAATATTGTATAGTGAGGTTCCTGGCAATTCCCAGCCCTAGTTGAAACGACCTCCTTCTACAGACTCACTAGGTGTTCTAGCAGAGTGATCTTGGAGTTAATTGCCCCCCAGAATAACATGAATGGGCAGGCGCATGGATCACACTAATCTTGATTAAAACACAATAAGGGTTAGTTTAGTTGTGAGTATAGTGCTGAAATTGATCTCAATAGTGAGCCAGATTCAATTCAATTTGGAAGGCTCTCTAACACACACACACACGCACACATTACTCACTCTTTCACAACTCAGCTTTCGCAATACTTGCAATAACATCTGCTAACCATGTGTATGTGACAAATAAAATTTGATAACATATACATTTTCTTTCTCTACAAACACACACATTCTTTAGTTTTCTTTCAGTCTCTCTTTTAGTACATTGTACATCTCTCAATGTCAATACTTTACTCTCTCCGCATCGGTCTCTGTGTCTCTCCCTCCCCCCCTCCCATCAGTCTACCTGTGTTCTTCTGGGATGAGGGGTTATAGTACCCTCAGCCCCACCCTCTCTCTCTCCATCCATTCATCTATCCATTTATACCCCCCCACCTGTTTGACGGCCCACAGCAGCCGACAGTAGCAGTAGACCATGATGACGATGGGCAGACCCAGGCAGAAGACAAACAGACAGACAATGTAGGCGTGGGACTGAGCCGTCCTCAGGGTCCAGGACACGGAGCAGCTGGTGCCGGCCCCCTCCAGGTCGTAGCTACTCCAGCCTAGCAGGGGGGGCACCGTCCAGATCAGGGAGTACAGCCAGGAGCCCCCCACGGCCAGTAGGGGCTTGCGGTAATCGGGACCACGTTTGTTGTACACGGTCAGGGTACTGTAGCGGTCATATGAAAGGACCACCAGGGAGATCAACGACACGATACCTGGGGAGGGGAGGGAGAGGAGAGGAGTGGGGGAGAGGAGAGAGGGAGCCGAAGAAAGAGTGGTAAGAGCAGCGAGAGAGAGAAAGAGAGTGAGAGAGACATTGGGTGGTAGTGAGGAAGGGAAGAAGTAGAGAAGACAGAAGGACGGAGTGAGGAAGAGGAAGGGGGAGAAAGGGAGATTCATTGACCAATTATTGGCTGACTAAATGAGAAAGCAGATTGAGTTGAAGAGTTCCACAGATTGATCTATTGGGAGATTAACACACTCATAAAGGGTTAGTAATAAACAGGGCCTTGGGGAGACACGGGCTGCGGTCCAAACACTTAACAGACACACCCTGACGAGTATACATTTGCAGGGCAAGGGAGGAAGGAATAATTTTTAAATGGACCACCCTTGGCAGGGAAATTCATAACTCATCCCGCGATGATTGTGTTTTCAGCCACCGGTAGCTAGTGGTTGCTTTATATGCGCTACAGTCAATTATGAGTGCATGTCTACTTATACTCAATATATAAATATGAATATACGCCTACTGTATGATAGCTAGAAAATTTATTAGCTAAATAACATTAGCTAAATAACAGAACTTCTGAAGAAGGAAAATTTTTTATTTCTACAATTTCCAAAAGATAACCAAACAAAAACATTTTTACTTTTTACGTGGTAGCAAAATGTCGAACTTATTTGCATTAGTTTTTACTTACACTTGTATGTTGACTTCTCCATTGATGTTGTTTTTAAGTGTTCACTGACTTTTCTTAGCGGATGTACAATCGTCGTGAATTGAATTATGGGGAGTTTCAGGCCCTGGAGTGAACATAACTGTACACTCTCAAAGCCGACTAAAAACGAGGGCTGAGGGGCTTACGTTGCAAACTTCCCTTGCTTGGCTAATCATTTGGACCGCCCTCCAAGATGGCGACGGGGACTCCCCCAAGGGCATAAGGCGAGGGTAAGTGGACAAGGGTGTGTCTTTTAAGTGTTTGGACCGCAGCCATGGTGACCCTTTAAAGTCAGCGTGTGCACTAAACATAGGAGCTGGATGAGACGAAAGATAGGGAGATGTCTGCTCGTTGATCCCTCTGGTGAGATTTTAACAGCTCACCTCAATCTCTTTCTGCCCACAGTGATCCCCTAGCATTTTTAGTAGCTGCTTTGATAAATCTTAACATGTCTGACTGGCAGCGCATCTCTCTACACTTCTTTTTTTTGTTGGTGCTTGAACACATTTGAGGTGTTTTAACACTCAGACATTAAGGAAATTAAGTGGGGACACAAGAAAGTGGGAGAAACAGTAGATGCTGGGATTGAACCCTGATCTCCAGTGGGGAGTGTTACCACTACACCGCAGCTCTGCACAAAGGTCTCTATTGGTAACCTCTTTCTACCTACTCTGTGCTTAAAGACAGTTTAGACTGAACGTCTACAGACATTGCGAAAATGTTTGTCCCTCCAGGATTCCTTTTACAACTTCCTGCATATTATGTGAGGGCTTGAAAAATCACCACACTATTTCTGCATAAAACAGTCTAATCATTGCAATATTATTGCATAAAACTGACCCACCACCGCTGTACAAAAAAGAGGGCTTGCAATTTCAACCAATCACACCACATCAATGCATTTTTGCAACAAATTCATTGCAAATTGCCTTGCAAATTGTCCAAATTGTCACACCAAAATCAATCATTTTTGCCCGCAAATATCACAAAAAAAACCACTAAATCTTGGTGAAAAATCAGTGTTGTTTCTTCCTGTCTCGTAACGTGGAGGTTCTGCTCTAAACACCAACACCCACAGTTTGAGGTACACTTTTTAATGAGAAACAAGTGGAAAGGATCACAAGAAGCAACAAATTGGTGACATTGACCTTTGCTGTGATACATCTTTATTGGTGGGAGTCTTATGATGAACTTTTTTGATAATGAGCCAATACTTCCAACATCGTACTGGTGTATTCAAGTCATAAGGTAAACATAAAGTACATTATTACACAATCTCCTCCAAACAAAGCAATTTCATCAACACTTGATGTAAGCAGATGAGATTGTGTGTGTGTGTGATCCAATGTTTTTGCCCAGTGGTTACTCTTGCCTTTTCCCTGGGCTGCATTTAAAAGTAAATTTTCCCTTACAGGAAGGTTGATCTGTGTGTGTGTGTGTTTAAGTCAAGGGAAAGAATGAAAATCTGCATTACTTCTGCTGTCCCTCAGGAGTTTACCACCCCAGCTTTCCCTCTACAGAGAGGTGGAATTGTCTGTAAACTCCATCTAACCTTGGCCTTGGGAGGCAGATTCTGACCTACAGCGAGTGAGGAAGTCTGTCTCTCCCTCTTTTCTCTGCTCTTTTTGTATCAGAGAGCTGCCAAATTCACGAATCGCTTCTCCAAGAGGCTTTGATCTCAGCCACAGTCTAATCTAGCACAACTATGTGTCTAATTGTAACATCCTAATGTGAAACAACACATAGAGAACACATGTAAATGTACTGAATATAAACATGAACAAATTAGCTATCTCATCTCCATAGTTATGTAACAGTGCTTCTCGGAAGGTTCTGAACTGATTTAATAACGCATAAAGTCTCACATCAACAGAACGCGAGGGGATTCTATTAGACACATCACTGACTAAACACAAGCATTCACACACACATACCACAAGCACACACACTTTCTTTCTTTCTCTATCTGTCTCTCTCTATCTCTGTCTCTCTGTCTCTGTCTCTCTGTCTCTCTCTCAAATCAAATCACATTTTATATGTCACATGCGTCGAAAACAACAGAACGTGAGGGGATTCTATTAGACACATCACTGACTAAACACACGCATTCACACACACATACCACACGCACACACACTTTCTCTCTCTCTCTCTCTCTCTCTCTCTCTCTGTCTCTCTCTCAAATCAAATCACATTTTATATGTCACATGTGCCGAAAACAACAGGTGTAGACTTTACTTACAAGCCCTTAACCAACAATGCAGTTTTAAGAAAATACCCCCCCAAAAAGTAAGAGATAAGAATAACAAATAGTTAAAGAGCAGCAGTAAATAACAATAGCGGGGCTATATACAGGGGGTACCGGTACAGAGTCAGTGTCAATGTGCGGGGGCATAGACCAAACAGACACACACGGAACACAGGAAGAGGAGAGAAGCAGGGCCGTAACTACATATGAGGACACAGAATGTTTATTCTAATTTGGAGAAAAAATATATATATTTTGTACACAATAAAGAAGATCAATTACGGGTCAACATCTAAATATTGCTCCCAGAGTAGATGAAAGCTCAGAACGCTTATATTCTTGATCTGACTGAGTTCTAATCGCGCCTGCCCTCTTTGCAGAGGAGTGGAATCAGGAACAGTGTTTTTTTAGTTATTTTTGCCTGTGTCCACAGGATTTGCCTTTTTAGCGGCACATTCACCTCTCAATTCAATTTCAATTTTAATTTACAAGGCTTTATTGGCATGGGAAACATATGTTTACATTGCCAAAGCAAGTGAAATAAATAATAAACAAAAGTGAAATAAATAATAACACATTTACAGTAAACATTACACTCACAAAAGCTCCAAAATAATAAAGACATTTGAAATGTCATATTTCAAAAATAAACATGAATATGGGTTGTATTTACAATGGTGTTTGTTCTTCACTGGTTGCCCTTTTCTTGTGTCAACAGGTCACAAATCTTGCTGCTGTGATGGCACACTGTGGTATTTCACCCAATAGATAAATTGGGTTTGTTTTCTAATTCTTTGTTGGTCTGTGTAATCTGAGGGGAAGATGTGTCTCTAATATGGTCATACATTTGGCAGGAGGTTAGGAAGTGCAGCTCAGTTTCCACCTCATTTTGTGCACAGTGTGCACATAGCCTGTCTTCTCTTGAGAACCAGGTCTGCCTACGGCGGCCTTTCTCAATAGCAAGGCTATGCTCACTGAGTCTGTACATAGTCAAAGCTTTCTGTAAGTTTGGGACAGTCACGGTGGTCAGGTATTCTGCCACTGTGTACTCTCTGTTTAGGGCCAAATATCACTCAAGATTGCTCTGTTCTTTTGTTAATTCTTTCCAATGTGTCAGTAATTGTCTTTTTGTTTTCTCATGATTTGGTTGGGTCTAATTGTGTTGCTGTCCTGGGGCTATGTGGGGTCTGTTTGTGTTTGTGAACAGAGGCCCAGACCAGTTTGTTTAGACGACTCTTCTCCAGGCTTATCTATTTGTAGGTGATGGCTTTGTTATGGAAGGTTTGGGAATCGCTACCTTTTAGGTGGTTGTAGAATTGAATGTCTCTTTTCTGGAATTTGATAATTAGTGGGTACTGGCCTAACACTCTCAAACAGCTAACTTCACCCTCTCGCAGCCGAGGCCCGAGGGCCTGAGACGTGAAACAAACTACCCCAGGTCGGAGTCGGCTGACACTGAGTGTTTGCGAGATGCAGGACAAAAGGCAATTTTTAAACAGTATGGCGATTCCTGACATGTCTACAGAGAATGAGTGCACAACTGGTAAATAAATAGTTGCTTATATGTCAGTCAGTCAGGTGGCTAGCTGCCAGCAGAGACTTCTATTGCATTAACATTAAAGGGCTCTGGCTAGTATTACTTAACCAGCTAGAAGTAAAAAGCTAACATTAAACGCAGCCTATCTCAGCAGGGGCAAAAAATTGGCTACTAAATTCTCATAATAACTTTGCTTTACATGGGGTAGGCTATTAAGACAGACAGTGATGTGGCACCCAGTGGTGAGGCTCAGGCAGGCTGAAATGCACCGAGGAGCAGTGGCCAAGTGGGGCTCTTCCACATTTTTTGGCCATTTTTTTATAAAAGAAATGTTGGGGTGGGGGGGGGTTTGCCTGTTTTGCATCTTATTTTGGCATTAATACGTATCACATATAAGTTTGCAAACAATGTACAAAATATGTATATATCATTGAGTTAATAAAGTCGCATACAAACATCTCTTTGCTGTTTTCTTGAGTAAGGCAGCTCCAAAATGCAGGTGTTTCAGCTTAGCTCAGTGCTTTCTGTGGTGGTGGGGCAAGCCATCAGAAAATAGCAGCGTTGTGCCGTGATTGGCTCAGTGTTCTGTCACTCATGGGGAAACTACGTCACCACCAAGTCTAAATGTAGAGAAAAACAATTCTAGCCTCTTAGGTGCTGCCATAGAGTTACATTAGAAGCGCCCATCCAAGAAGGCTCAAGGTCATTGGCCACAGATAAAATGTAGTCAAATCACGTTATATGTACAGTAGCTTTGATTGGACTGATCATGTCAGCATCATACTTTCAAAATCTTAGCTAGCAGTCATCATCATGAATCACGTCGACAATCTACTGGCAAATCCTTTTTAATCCTTGTCATATGAAGAGAAATAATGAAGAGAAATTGTAGATAAAATGTATCGGTGCTCATTGGACATAAACATTACATAACAAGTTGGAAATCGTAAATTCAACAATGAGTGGTTTGGAAGGAACCAGTGACAATGAGTAAACTGCAAGCATTGCAAAGCAATCACTAGCCTGCTATTCAGTGGAGTGACTGTGTGGTCCCAAATCTGGGATTAAGAGGCTCTCTTCCAAGTTTAAAATTCTAAACATTCAACATTGGCCATGCTGTCAATGAAGCATGATTTGTGACACGCTCAAAACAACTGTTAACTCAGAATTGCGAAAACTTGACTTCAGTGAGTTCAAGACAACTGGGAAGTCGGGAATTTATGAGCTCCGACTGGGAAAATACGCTTTGAACGGTCTTCCAACTCGGAATTATAAATCCGGCCTCTTTCTAGAGCTACGACCTGAAGATCAATGACGTCATCGTGATTCGACCTTGTTTTTTTTCGTGTTCCCAGTTGTTTTGAAAGCACCATAAATCCAGAGAATACCAGACTTTGATGACAACATTCGCAAATGAAGGACCGCCATGCCTCCTTCCTGTGAGTCCAAAAATGCATTGTATGCTGCTAAATAAATGATGTAATATGCCAGGGAGATATGTATACTGTAACTAAGAAAGTAATACTAAGTGTATGTTGTGTAGTAAGATGTTAGTTGCCCATGTGCCTCACCCTAATAATCTGGTCTATTTATCCCTCTTAATTTCACCTACTGTTCTGACTTGGTGGTGCACATGTAGCCTATAACCTGTTTTCGAGAAATGTCATCATTGAATATTGTAAGAGCTTTCATTGTCTGCTTATATGCCCCCTTTATTTATCCTACTTGGTGTACAAGGAGAAAACTAAGAATGGCCTATGTTCTGAATTCTGTCGCTGTTCATTTCAAAAGTGCTAAACAAATTGTCATATTAACTACGTCCATCCTAGCTCGCTAATCGAAATTACGGATTGCCTCTTATCCGCTTGTCGTCCCCTTATGCCACAGTTTATATATCTCAATTGTCAGTAGAAACCACATTTGTTTAAGCAAGTCAGCCATATCAGCTATGTTTTTTTAAGGCAGTAAATGAGGCTGAATGAACTGTTTCGCTGCCAGACAAGGCTCCGCTGATAGCCAGGTGTAGGAGTGGTAAGATGTTGGGACAGCTTTACGTAGGCCGTTTGTGGGCACCGTTTGTCACCGTTATAGTGCAATTAATGTATTGTTTAGTGTTGCCCCCACAAATCGCCACTGCCGAGGAGGAAGAAGAGGAGACAGACAGAGAGAGAGAGGAAGCAAGCAGAGAGGTTGGTACAGTGGTTCCCAAACTTGGGGTCGGAGCCCATGTTAGGACCTCTGAGAAAATCTGTACTACTCTTATCAAAGTAAAGACATCACTGATATTAATACAGAATAGTCATATTCTAATAATTCATATTAATGTGATAATACAATCATCTGTGTGCTCCATTGATGTCTGTGCAGCGCTTGATTAGTAATTAAAAACATGTTTTACTTTCATTTAACTAGGCAAGTCAGTTAAGAACAAATTCTTATTTACAATGACGGCCTAGGAAGAGTGGTTTAACTGCCTTGTTCAGGGGCAGAACGACAGATTTGTACCTTGTCAGCTCTGGGATTCGATCTTGCAACCTTTCAGTTACTAGTCCATCGCTCAACCTGCCGCCCCAATGTGAAAGCTATGTAATTTGATAAAAGAGACATCTATCTAAAGAGTTGATGAGCAATTCATCATTACAACTGACTGATCAGCAGCCGATGCTACGTGTCAGTGTGATTCATT